>OV121085.1:34002826-34694199 GCA_921293015.1 Phorcus lineatus | reverse complement strand
CTCTCGCATGCTAAGCGAGCGCTCTACCATGTGAGCTAATTCCCCTGCTGACTGTACAGAGTTTCTACTGTGTGCCCTTTCAATTGGAACTGGCCTGGAGCCCCGTAAGCACACCCCTGGACTGTGTAACATATGGGGGTGTTGACTGCGGCCTTAGACGCCCTGTACAATGAAACCAATTCCTATTTTCCTTTTAAGACCAAGACAGGGCCTGCCAGCGGTTTGCACAAAATAAATTAAAAAAGTGTAAATTAACTGCAAAAGTTATGGAGAATCCGAAAATCGATCCCGGTACCTCTCGCATGCTAAGCGAGCGCTCTACCATGTGAGCTAATTCCCCTGCTGACTGCACAGAGTTTCTACTGTGTGCCCTTTCAATTGGAACTGGCCTGGAGCCCCGTAAGCACACCCCTGGACTGTGTAACATATGGGGGTGTTGACTGCGGCCTTAGACGCCCTGTACAATGAAACCAATTCCTATTTTCCTTTTAAGACCAAGACAGGGCCTGCCAGCGGTTTGCACAAAATAAATTAAAAAAGTGTAAATTAACTGCAAAAGTTATGGAGAATCCGGGTATCGATCCCGGTACCTCTCGCATGCTAAGCGAGCGCTCTACCATGTGAGCTAATTCCCCTGCTGACTGTACAGAGTTTCTACTGTGTGCCCTTTCAATTGGAACTGGCCTGGAGCCCCGTAAGCACACCCCTGGACTGTGTAACATATGGGGGTGTTGACTGCGGCCTTAGACGCCCTGTACAATGAAACCAATTCCTATTTTCCTTTTAAGACCAAGACAGGGCCTGCCAGCGGTTTGCACAAAATAAATTAAAAAAGTGTAAATTAACTGCAAAAGTTATGGAGAATCCGGGTATCGATCCCGGTACCTCTCGCATGCTAAGCGAGCGCTCTACCATGTGAGCTAATTCCCCTGCTGACTGTACAGAGTTTCTACTGTGTGCCCTTTCAATTGGAACTGGCCTGGAGCCCCGTAAGCACACCCCTGGACTGTGTAGCATATGGGGGTGTTGACTGCGGCCTTAGACGCCCTGTACAATGAAACCAATTCCTATTTTCCTTTTAAGACCAAGACAGGGCCTGCCAGCGGTTTGCACAAAATAAATTAAAAAAGTGTAAATTAACTGCAAAAGTTATGGAGAATCCGAAAATCGATCCCGGTACCTCTCGCATGCTAAGCGAGCGCTCTACCATGTGAGCTAATTCCCCTGCTGACTGCACAGAGTTTCTACTGTGTGCCCTTTCAATTGGAACTGGCCTGGAGCCCCGTAAGCACACCCCTGGACTGTGTAACATATGGGGGTGTTGACTGCGGCCTTAGACGCCCTGTACAATGAAACCAATTCCTATTTTCCTTTTAAGACCAAGACAGGGCCTGCCAGCGGTTTGCACAAAATAAATTAAAAAAGTGTAAATTAACTGCAAAAGTTATGGAGAATCCGTGTATCGATCCCGGTACCTCTCGCATGCTAAGCGAGCGCTCTACCATGTGAGCTAATTCCCCTGCTGACTGCACAGAGTTTCTACTGTGTGCCCTTTCAATTGGAACTGGCCTGGAGCCCCGTAAGCACACCCCTGGACTGTGTAACATATGGGGGTGTTGACTGCGGCCTTAGACGCCCTGTACAATGAAACCAATTCCTATTTTCCTTTTAAGACCAAGACAGGGCCTGCCAGCGGTTTGCACAAAATAAATTAAAAAAGTGTAAATTAACTGCAAAAGTTATGGAGAATCCGGGTATCGATCCCGGTACCTCTCGCATGCTAAGCGAGCGCTCTACCATGTGAGCTAATTCCCCTGCTGACTGTACAGAGTTTCTACTGTGTGCCCTTTCAATTGGAACTGGCCTGGAGCCCCGTAAGCACACCCCTGGACTGTGTAACATATGGGGGTGTTGACTGCGGCCTTAGACGCCCTGTACAATGAAACCAATTCCTATTTTCCTTTTAAGACCAAGACAGGGCCTGCCAGCGGTTTGCACAAAATAAATTAAAAAAGTGTAAATTAACTGCAAAAGTTATGGAGAATCCGAAAATCGATCCCGGTACCTCTCGCATGCTAAGCGAGCGCTCTACCATGTGAGCTAATTCCCCTGCTGACTGCACAGAGTTTCTACTGTGTGCCCTTTCAATTGGAACTGGCCTGGAGCCCCGTAAGCACACCCCTGGACTGTGTAACATATGGGGGTGTTGACTGCGGCCTTAGACGCCCTGTACAATGAAACCAATTCCTATTTTCCTTTTAAGACCAAGACAGGGCCTGCCAGCGGTTTGCACAAAATAAATTAAAAAAGTGTAAATTAACTGCAAAAGATATGGAGAATCCGGGTATCGATCCCGGTACCTCTCGCATGCTAAGCGAGCGCTCTACCATGTGAGCTAATTCCCCTGCTGACTGTACAGAGTTTCTACTGTGTGCCCTTTCAATTGGAACTGGCCTGGAGCCCCGTAAGCACACCCCTGGACTGTGTAACATATGGGGGTGTTGACTGCGGCCTTAGACGCCCTGTACAATGAAACCAATTCCTATTTTCCTTTTAAGACCAAGACAGGGCCTGCCAGCGGTTTGCACAAAATAAATTAAAAAAGTGTAAATTAACTGCAAAAGTTATGGAGAATCCGGGTATCGATCCCGGTACCTCTCGCATGCTAAGCGAGCGCTCTACCATGTGAGCTAATTCCCCTGCTGACTGTACAGAGTTTCTACTGTGTGCCCTTTCAATTGGAACTGGCCTGGAGCCCCGTAAGCACACCCCTGGACTGTGTAACATATGGGGGTGTTGACTGCGGCCTTAGACGCCCTGTACAATGAAACCAATTCCTATTTTCCTTTTAAGACCAAGACAGGGCCTGCCAGCGGTTTGCACAAAATAAATTAAAAAAGTGTAAATTAACTGCAAAAGTTATGGAGAATCCGGGTATCGATCCCGGTACCTCTCGCATGCTAAGCGAGCGCTCTACCATGTGAGCTAATTCCCCTGCTGACTGTACAGAGTTTCTACTGTGTGCCCTTTCAATTGGAACTGGCCTGGAGCCCCGTAAGCACACCCCTGGACTGTGTAACATATGGGGGTGTTGACTGCGGCCTTAGACGCCCTGTACAATGAAACCAATTCCTATTTTCCTTTTAAGACCAAGACAGGGCCTGCCAGCGGTTTGCACAAAATAAATTAAAAAAGTGTAAATTAACTGCAAAAGATATGGAGAATCCGGGTATCGATCCCGGTACCTCTCGCATGCTAAGCGAGCGCTCTACCATGTGAGCTAATTCCCCTGCTGACTGCACAGAGTTTCTACTGTGTGCCCTTTCAATTGGAACTGGCCTGGAGCCCCGTAAGCACACCCCTGGACTGTGTAACATATGGGGGTGTTGACTGCGGCCTTAGACGCCCTGTACAATGAAACCAATTCCTATTTTCCTTTTAAGACCAAGACAGGGCCTGCCAGCGGTTTGCACAAAATAAATTAAAAAAGTGTAAATTAACTGCAAAAGTTATGGAGAATCCGGGTATCGATCCCGGTACCTCTCGCATGCTAAGCGAGCGCTCTACCATGTGAGCTAATTCCCCTGCTGACTGTACAGAGTTTCTACTGTGTGCCCTTTCAATTGGAACTGGCCTGGAGCCCCGTAAGCACACCCCTGGACTGTGTAACATATGGGGGTGTTGACTGCGGCCTTAGACGCCCTGTACAATGAAACCAATTCCTATTTTCCTTTTAAGACCAAGACAGGGCCTGCCAGCGGTTTGCACAAAATAAATTAAAAAAGTGTAAATTAACTGCAAAAGTTATGGAGAATCCGGGTATCGATCCCGGTACCTCTTGCATGCTAAGCGAGCGCTCTACCATGTGAGCTAATTCCCCTGCTGACTGTACAGAGTTTCTACTGTGTGCCCTTTCAATTGGAACTGGCCTGGAGCCCCGTAAGCACACCCCTGGACTGTGTAACATATGGGGGTGTTGACTGCGGCCTTAGACGCCCTGTACAATGAAACCAATTCCTATTTTCCTTTTAAGACCAAGACAGGGCCTGCCAGCGGTTTGCACAAAATAAATTAAAAAAGTGTAAATTAACTGCAAAAGGTTATGGAGAATCCGGGTATCGATCCCGGTACCTCTCGCATGCTAAGCGAGCGCTCTACCATGTGAGCTAATTCCCCTGCTGACTGTACAGAGTTTCTACTGTGTGCCCTTTCAATTGGAACTGGCCTGGAGCCCCGTAAGCACACCCCTGGACTGTGTAACATATGGGGGTGTTGACTGCGGCCTTAGACGCCCTGTACAATGAAACCAATTCCTATTTTCCTTTTAAGACCAAGACAGGGCCTGCCAGCGGTTTGCACAAAATAAATTAAAAAAGTGTAAATTAACTGCAAAAGTTATGGAGAATCCGGGTATCGATCCCGGTACCTCTCGCATGCTAAGCGAGCGCTCTACCATGTGAGCTAATTCCCCTGCTGACTGTACAGAGTGCCCTTTCAATTGGAACTGGCCTGGAGCCCCGTAAGCACACCCCTGGACTGTGTAACATATGGGGGTGTTGACTGCGGCCTTAGACGCCCTGTACAATGAAACCAATTCCTATTTTCCTTTTAAGACCAAGACAGGGCCTGCCAGCGGTTTGCACAAGATAAATTAAAAAAGTGTAAATTAACTGCAAAAGTTATGGAGAATCCGGGAAAATCCGGGTATCGATCCCGGTACCTCTCGCATGCTAAGCGAGCGCTCTACCATGTGAGCTAATTCCCCTGCTGACTGCACAGAGTTTCTACTGTGTGCCCTTTCAATTGGAACTGGCCTGGAGCCCCGTAAGCACACCCCTGGACTGTGTAACATATGGGGGTGTTGACTGCGGCCTTAGACGCCCTGTACAATGAAACCAATTCCTATTTTCCTTTTAAGACCAAGACAGGGCCTGCCAGCGGTTTGCACAAAATAAATTAAAAAAGTGTAAATTAACTGCAAAAGATATGGAGAATCCGGGTATCGATCCCGGTACCTCTCGCATGCTAAGCGAGCGCTCTACCATGTGAGCTAATTCCCCTGCTGACTGCACAGAGTTTCTACTGTGTGCCCTTTCAATTGGAACTGGCCTGGAGCCCCGTAAGCACACCCCTGGACTGTGTAACATATGGGGGTGTTGACTGCGGCCTTAGACGCCCTGTACAATGAAACCAATTCCTATTTTCCTTTTAAGACCAAGACAGGGCCTGCCAGCGGTTTGCACAAAATAAATTAAAAAAGTGTAAATTAACTGCAAAAGATATGGAGAATCCGGGTATCGATCCCGGTACCTCTCGCATGCTAAGCGAGCGCTCTACCATGTGAGCTAATTCCCCTGCTGACTGCACAGAGTTTCTACTGTGTGCCCTTTCAATTGGAACTGGCCTGGAGCCCCGTAAGCACACCCCTGGACTGTGTAACATATGGGGGTGTTGACTGCGGCCTTAGACGCCCTGTACAATGAAACCAATTCCTATTTTCCTTTTAAGACCAAGACAGGGCCTGCCAGCGGTTTGCACAAAATAAATTAAAAAAGTGTAAATTAACTGCAAAAGTTATGGAGAATCCGGGTATCGATCCCGGTACCTCTCGCATGCTAAGCGAGCGCTCTACCATGTGAGCTAATTCCCCTGCTGACTGCACAGAGTTTCTACTGTGTGCCCTTTCAATTGGAACTGGCCTGGAGCCCCGTAAGCACACCCCTGGACTGTGTAACATATGGGGGTGTTGACTGCGGCCTTAGACGCCCTGTACAATGAAACCAATTCCTATTTTCCTTTTAAGACCAAGACAGGGCCTGCCAGCGGTTTGCACAAGATAAATTAAAAAATTGTAAATTAACTGCAAAAGATATGGAGAATCCGGGTATCGATCCCGGTACCTCTCGCATGCTAAGCGAGCGCTCTACCATGTGAGCTAATTCCCCTGCTGACTGCACAGAGTTTCTACTGTGTGCTCTTTCAATTGGAACTGGCCTGGAGCCCCGTAAGCACACCCCTGGACTGTGTAACATATGGGGGTGTTGACTGCGGCCTTAGACGCCCTGTACAATGAAACCAATTCCTATTTTCCTTTTAAGACCAAAACAGGGCCTGCCAGCGGTTTGCACAAAATAAATTAAAAAAGTGTAAATTAACTGCAAAAGTTATGGAGAATCCGGGTATCGATCCCGGTACCTCTCGCATGCTAAGCGAGCGCTCTACCATGTGAGCTAATTCCCCTGCTGACTGTACAGAGTTTCTACTGTGTGCCCTTTCAATTGGAACTGGCCTGGAGCCCCGTAAGCACACCCCTGGACTGTGTAACATATGGGGGTGTTGACTGCGGCCTTAGACGCCCTGTACAATGAAACCAATTCCTATTTTCCTTTTAAGACCAAGACAGGGCCTGCCAGCGGTTTGCACAAAATAAATTAAAAAAGTGTAAATTAACTGCAAAAGTTATGGAGAATCCGGGTATCGATCCCGGTAACTCTCGCATGCTAAGCGAGCGCTCTACCATGTGAGCTAATTCCCCTGCTGACTGCACAGAGTTTCTACTGTGTGCCCTTTCAATTGGAACTGGCCTGGAGCCCCGTAAGCACACCCCTGGACTGTGTAACATATGGGGGTGTTGACTGCGGCCTTAGACGCCCTGTACAATGAAACCAATTCCTATTTTCCTTTTAAGACCAAGACAGGGCCTGCCAGCGGTTTGCACAAGATAAATTAAAAAAGTGTAAATTAACTGCAAAAGTTATGGAGAATCCGGGTATCGATCCCGGTACCTCTCGCATGCTAAGCGAGCGCTCTACCATGTGAGCTAATTCCCCTGCTGACTGTACAGAGTTTCTACTGTGTGCCCTTTCAATTGGAACTGGCCTGGAGCCCCGTAAGCACACCCCTGGACTGTGTAACATATGGGGGTGTTGACTGCGGCCTTAGACGCCCTGTACAATGAAACCAATTCCTATTTTCCTTTTAAGACCAAGACAGGGCCTGCCAGCGGTTTGCACAAAATAAATTAAAAAAGTGTAAATTAACTGCAAAAGATATGGAGAATCCGGGTATCGATCCCGGTACCTCTCGCATGCTAAGCGAGCGCTCTACCATGTGAGCTAATTCCCCTGCTGACTGTACAGAGTTTCTACTGTGTGCCCTTTCAATTGGAACTGGCCTGGAGCCCCGTAAGCACACCCCTGGACTGTGTAACATATGGGGGTGTTGACTGCGGCCTTAGACGCCCTGTACAATGAAACCAATTCCTATTTTCCTTTTAAGACCAAGACAGGGCCTGCCAGCGGTTTGCACAAAATAAATTAAAAAAGTGTAAATTAACTGCAAAAGTTATGGAGAATCCGGGTATCGATCCCGGTAACTCTCGCATGCTAAGCGAGCGCTCTACCATGTGAGCTAATTCCCCTGCTGACTGCACAGAGTTTCTACTGTGTGCCCTTTCAATTGGAACTGGCCTGGAGCCCCGTAAGCACACCCCTGGACTGTGTAACATATGGGGGTGTTGACTGCGGCCTTAGACGCCCTGTACAATGAAACCAATTCCTATTTTCCTTTTAAGACCAAGACAGGGCCTGCCAGCGGTTTGCACAAGATAAATTAAAAAAGTGTAAATTAACTGCAAAAGTTATGGAGAATCCGGGTATCGATCCCGGTACCTCTCGCATGCTAAGCGAGCGCTCTACCATGTGAGCTAATTCCCCTGCTGACTGCACAGAGTTTCTACTGTGTGCCCTTTCAATTGGAACTGGCCTGGAGCCCCGTAAGCACACCCCTGGACTGTGTAACATATGGGGGTGTTGACTGCGGCCTTAGACGCCCTGTACAATGAAACCAATTCCTATTTTCCTTTTAAGACCAAAACAGGGCCTGCCAGCGGTTTGCACAAAATAAATTAAAAAAGTGTAAATTAACTGCAAAAGTTATGGAGAATCCGGGTATCGATCCCGGTACCTCTCGCATGCTAAGCGAGCGCTCTACCATGTGAGCTAATTCCCCTGCTGACTGTACAGAGTTTCTACTGTGTGCCCTTTCAATTGGAACTGGCCTGGAGCCCCGTAAGCACACCCCTGGACTGTGTAACATATGGGGGTGTTGACTGCGGCCTTAGACGCCCTGTACAATGAAACCAATTCCTATTTTCCTTTTAAGACCAAGACAGGGCCTGCCAGCGGTTTGCACAAAATAAATTAAAAAAGTGTAAATTAACTGCAAAAGATATGGAGAATCCGGGTATCGATCCCGGTACCTCTCGCATGCTAAGCGAGCGCTCTACCATGTGAGCTAATTCCCCTGCTGACTGTACAGAGTTTCTACTGTGTGCCCTTTCAATTGGAACTGGCCTGGAGCCCCGTAAGCACACCCCTGGACTGTGTAACATATGGGGGTGTTGACTGCGGCCTTAGACGCCCTGTACAATGAAACCAATTCCTATTTTCCTTTTAAGACCAAGACAGGGCCTGCCAGCGGTTTGCACAAGATAAATTAAAAAAGTGTAAATTAACTGCAAAAGATATGGAGAATCCGGGTATCGATCCCGGTACCTCTCGCATGCTAAGCGAGCGCTCTACCATGTGAGCTAATTCCCCTGCTGACTGTACAGAGTTTCTACTGTGTGCCCTTTCAATTGGAACTGGCCTGGAGCCCCGTAAGCACACCCCTGGACTGTGTAACATATGGGGGTGTTGACTGCGGCCTTAGACGCCCTGTACAATGAAACCAATTCCTATTTTCCTTTTAAGACCAAGACAGGGCCTGCCAGCGGTTTGCACAAAATAAATTAAATAAGTGTAAATTAACTGCAAAAGTTATGGAGAATCCGGGTATCGATCCCGGTACCTCTCGCATGCTAAGCGAGCGCTCTACCATGTGAGCTAATTCCCCTGCTGACTGCACAGAGTTTCTACTGTGTGCCCTTTCAATTGGAACTGGCCTGGAGCCCCGTAAGCACACCCCTGGACTGTGTAACATATGGGGGTGTTGACTGCGGCCTTAGACGCCCTGTACAATGAAACCAATTCCTATTTTCCTTTTAAGACCAAAACAGGGCCTGCCAGCGGTTTGCACAAAATAAATTAAAAAAGTGTAAATTAACTGCAAAAGTTATGGAGAATCCGGGTATCGATCCCGGTACCTCTCGCATGCTAAGCGAGCGCTCTACCATGTGAGCTAATTCCCCTGCTGACTGTACAGAGTTTCTACTGTGTGCCCTTTCAATTGGAACTGGCCTGGAGCCCCGTAAGCACACCCCTGGACTGTGTAACATATGGGGGTGTTGACTGCGGCCTTAGACGCCCTGTACAATGAAACCAATTCCTATTTTCCTTTTAAATAGGTACCTCTCGCATGCTAAGCGAGCGCTCTACCATGTGAGCTAATTCCCCTGCTGACTGCACAGAGTTTCTACTGTGTGCCCTTTCAATTGGAACTGGCCTGGAGCCCCGTAAGCACACCCCTGGACTGTGTAACATATGGGGGTGTTGACTGCGGCCTTAGACGCCCTGTACAATGAAACCAATTCCTATTTTCCTTTTAAGACCAAGACAGGGCCTGCCAGCGGTTTGCACAAAATAAATTAAAAAAGTGTAAATTAACTGCAAAAGATATGGAGAATCCGGGTATCGATCCCGGTACCTCTCGCATGCTAAGCGAGCGCTCTACCATGTGAGCTAATTCCCCTGCTGACTGTACAGAGTTTCTACTGTGTGCCCTTTCAATTGGAACTGGCCTGGAGCCCCGTAAGCACACCCCTGGACTGTGTAACATATGGGGGTGTTGACTGCGGCCTTAGACGCCCTGTACAATGAAACCAATTCCTATTTTCCTTTTAAGACCAAGACAGGGCCTGCCAGCGGTTTGCACAAAATAAATTTAAAAAGTGTAAATTAACTGCAAAAGTTATGGAGAATCCGGGTATCGATCCCGGTACCTCTCGCATGCTAAGCGAGCGCTCTACCATGTGAGCTAATTCCCCTGCTGACTGTACAGAGTTTCTACTGTGTGCCCTTTCAATTGGAACTGGCCTGGAGCCCCGTAAGCACACCCCTGGACTGTGTAACATATGGGGGTGTTGACTGCGGCCTTAGACGCCCTGTACAATGAAACCAATTCCTATTTTCCTTTTAAGACCAAGACAGGGCCTGCCAGCGGTTTGCACAAAATAAATTAAAAAAGTGTAAATTAACTGCAAAAGTTATGGAGAATCCAGGTATCGATCCCGGTACCTCTCGCATGCTAAGCGAGCGCTCTTTTTTTTTTCTTTCATAATGATTTATTCACAGAAGTATATACAGGTTAAGACATATGTGAGATATATACAGTTTTAAAATATGTGTCCTTGGACATACACAATATCAAAT
Source organism: Phorcus lineatus (assembly GCA_921293015.1). Taxonomy (NCBI): domain Eukaryota; kingdom Metazoa; phylum Mollusca; class Gastropoda; order Trochida; family Trochidae; genus Phorcus; species Phorcus lineatus. The sequence goes on along the minus strand of OV121085.1, from coordinate 34,683,829 downwards.
TGAATTGCTATTTACATATTTTCAACAAAGTGGATATTTAAGAACAATTTCCTCATTGTTGCCAATTGAGATGATGTTTAAAGGAATTACATATTTATAAATGAATAACGTAGATTGATTGTTTTTGCAAAAATGAAACCAAAGCAATTTGAAATGATGTTTTACGCTGTTTTTGAAAAAATTAAGCAAATTAAGTGATTTATTTTGTAATGAGGAAATAGCTCTTCTTTTATAAACACACCACCTGTAGGTTGATAAAAGAATATTTATACAATCATAGCTTTCAGGAGCTTTGGTGGATTGAAATTCAAACATAAGCCATGATACTAAACTGTTTAAAGAGTATCCTTTGTCACGAAATATATTCGTGAAAATATCCCTAAAAATATTGATGGTGTCATACAATTCATCACAAAACACCAACATGTGAAACATATCTTCTGCTTCAGCTGTACAAACTGGACACAAATCAGTGTCAGATTTACCATATTTGTACATTTTCTGATTGGTATAAACAATGTTATGGCAAATTCTAAAATCAAGATTTCTCTGTTCAGCTGATTTGTCATTAAGGAAAACAGATTTCCAAACTTTAGACCAAATAATGTCTAGAGCATAATTATCCCAAAATGCAGTTGCAGTTGGTTGAATAAAGTTTTTGGAGACGAAAATTGAATAGCAGAATTTTACATTAAATTTTTGGGAAGGTATAATATCATTATTTATGCTGAAGGAAACTTCTTGTAAAGCTTTAGTAATTATTGAATGTGAGCAAATATATTGAAACCAGTCGCATGGGAGCGATTTTAAAATAATGAAATATGCGCTCATAATGTAGGAAGGAGAAACATCAAATTCATGAATGTAAATAATTTCTGTAATGGCAGAAGCCTTTAAAAATCCGGGTACAACTTCATAACAAATATCAGACAATGTGTTGATACCACTCTCACTGAAAAATTTGAAATAAAGCACTTTCCCTTGATGCTGCACGTGTGGATTATGGAACAAAGGTTGATGCATGATGAGCTCGGGATTCGTCACGAGTTCGCGCTGAGAGCACGTGATTTCCTCCCCTGCACGTAGAACTTCTGCATAGAAAGGGTTTATCTCTTTGAGGTTGACCTCATTATAAACAATGGAGAAAATATTCTCTCTGAGTCCCATATTTAAATATTTTTGGAAAAATAACACCGCAGAATGTTTCCATAATGCTGCATAATTAGAATCAAACAATTTATTTACAACTTTTAAGCGAAAAGAATGTATTTTGAATTTAAAACTAGGAAGAGATAAACCGCCTTCTAGGAAGTGTCCTATTGTTGTTGTGCGTTTTATAAGTACTGTTTTACCTGACCAGATAAAATTGGAAATACATGCCTCTAAATCCTTTATAAACCATTCGGGAACAGGTAAAACATATACACTATACCACAATTTTGACAACATGAAAGTATTTACAACAATTGATTTGCCTTGAAGTGTCAGTTGTCTTTGCGACCATAAACCAAGCAAAGATTTAATTTTACTTAATTTACATTTCCAATTTTTGCTTTCACAAGCAACTTTATCAGGACCCAGATAAATCCCAAGAATTTTTAAACAATCATGTTTGATTGCTATCGGAAAGTCAAAATTAGAAACAGAGTTTTGATTAGATCTTCCCAAGACCAACACTTCAGACTTTGTTAAGTTAACTTTAGCTCCGGTGGCTGAGCAATAATAATCTAATGAATCAAAGGTGGCAGTAACTGATTGTTTATTGCTGACAGTCACCGTGGCATCATCAGCATGTTGATATAATAATGATTTGTGATTAACATCAATGGTGATTGGAGTAATGGCTGGGTTAGCTTTGATAAGCTGATTAAGTGATTGGCTTACAATGACAAAAAGTAGGCTGCTGAGTGGGTCGCCTTGACGGACTGACCTAGTTACAGGGAAATACGGCGTGAGATGTCCATTAATTTTAACACTGCTAAGAAGACCTGAATATAATATTTTAATCCATGAGATAAAATAATCACCAAAATTCAATTTCTCAAGGATTTTTATAATAAAGGGTTGAGAAACTCGATCAAAGGCCTTTTCTTGATCAATTGATATTATATAAGCTTCATCCAAATCATCAGACAATTCAATGACATCTCTTAAAGAATGAATATTGTCAGCAATATCACGTCCAGGAATGCCACAAGTTTGATCAGAGGAGATGATTGTTTCCATAACATGCTTCAAACGTGAAGCGAGGACTTTTGAAATTAATTTGCAGTCAACATTTAAAAGGGAAATAGGTCTAAAGTTTTTTATGTCCTTTCTGTCTCCTCTCTTTTTATAAAATAAGCTGATTACACCCTTTTTCATTGAACGTGATAATTGCTGCTCAACAAAAACATTATCAATAATATGAATAAAAATAGGTTTTAAAATGTCCCAAAAATGTACATAAAATTCGACAGTGAGTCCGTCATTACCTGGACTTTTACGACGCTTCATTGCGTGCAGAGCTGTTGTAAGCTCGTTTTCACTGATGTTATTATCTAGCACTGTCTTATCTTCCTCTGAGAGGACATCTTGTAATAAAAGTAATAATTCATTTTGCTTATTGATATCTAAATCTTCTGCTTTATACAAATCGGAATAAAATTTGAAGGCGTGATCTAAAATATCTTCAGTTTTATTTGTAATTCCTTTATCTGTGATAAGTTCTTTAATACAATTTGATTCTTGTTTCGCCTTTTCTAAATTCAAAAAGAAGGAAGTATGCTTATCTGATTCTAGAGCCCATTGAGCTTTAGATCTTAAGATTGCACCATCACATCTGCTTTTTTCAAAAATTTCTAATTCAGCTTCCAAATTTTTAATGAGGGATATATCTCGTGATGGATTTTTGGAAAGTTTATCATATTCTAATCTTAACCTACGCTGTAAATCAAAGTGCTGTGCTTTTTCTGCTTTTCTCTTTTTGCACGAGAAATAAATACTAGATTTTTTAAGTTTATATTTTAAGTTGTCCCACCACACCAGTGGTTCAGATAAATACAATGGGCATGATATACTGTCATTGATTAAATCTTTGATGATATTTGAATATACAGGATCCGACAGGATTTGATTGTTTATGACCCACATGCCAGGTCCACGTTCTACTTTAGAAAAATCAAATTTCACAAAATTGATGGAGTGATCACTTATGGAAGAATATTGAATATATGCATGTGTAGCAAACGGAATTAGAGATTTTGAAATTAAAGATAGGTCAATTCGACTTTGTTTAATCACTCCATTTACGATTTGCTTTCTTGTAAATTCCCTCCTGTCTGGATTTCTGTATCTCCAAATATCACATAAGTTATAATCATCCACAATTTTACAAAGTTTGTGACTACTTCTTGAATTAAAAGTTTTAATATTTACATTCTTATCGAGGAAAACGTCAAGCAATTCATTATAATCTCCAGGAGCAATAATATGATCCCCAGTAAGGTAAGTTATAAATTCATTATAAAAATCGATTCTATCCAGAGTGATATTTGGAGCATAAACATTAATACATGAGAAAAATTCATTTTCAATTGTAAATGATACTTTCAACAATCGTCCATTACTATCACATTTTTCAAAATGAGTTTCATATTGAAAAGATGGTGAAAATAAGATAGCAATACCTTTTCTTTTTTCTTCAGAACAATTGTTGAAAAATATCTTACCGGGCCATTTGTGTGAATACTGGTTGATAAAATCATCGTTCCAAAATGTTTCCTGAAGGAAAATAATGTCGGCACGAGAGTCCTTTGCCTTTTCAAAAACACAATCCATCTTTGATATGTCTCTTAGTCCATTGACGTTCCAGGATAAGATTAACATGAGAAGAAGAAAGTTAACACTTGTATCCATCACTTAAATAAAAGGTTATCAGCAATGTCTCTCTTCACATTAGCTCTTTCTTCTTTCTTCTTCTTCAGTTCAGATTTTCTTGTCTCTCTGAGCTTATTCTTTAGCTTGTTTTTCAGTAGCACTGTTTCTGACAGCTTAGTCTGCCGTCTCCTGGACCCCTTGCTGTGAACAGTTGACCACCCATGAGCAGTGTTATTTTCTTCTCTTTTGAACGTCTCCTCTTGTGTCATAGGCCCGATGAAAGACGCAACTGATTCCTTCTCCTCGTGCAGCTCGGGTTCGTCACACTTTCTATCTTCACTTTCCTCGTGTTCGTCGTCTGAGGGTGTATCAGTGTCATCACTTAAGTGTTCATCACGCATTTCTTGTTCATCGTGCACAGGTTTTGAAGCATTCAGAGGAGGAAAGTCGGCCTTGTATTCGTTCCATGCATTTTGAAAATCTTCTTCCTTAGATTCGTGATAATCACAGTCACAATTTTCCTCGAATTCCCCACATTCCTCACATTTCATCCCTTTACAATCTTTTGCCATGTGTCCTAACTCCTGACACTTGAAGCACTTGGTATAAGGGCAGTTCTTTACTTCATGGTCAGTCTCCCCGCACTTAAAGCAAACCTTCACTTGGTTATTGTGAATAACCCTGAAGTACTTGCGTCCTTCACACGTTACAAACCCAACAGAATATGGTAACGACTTGAGGTTCTCAGGGAATTTAACACGCACATATCTGGTACCATCTGATACATCTGTGTCCTTAAACATCCGATGTTTGATGGGACTTTCAAGTGTAACGCCCTTGGATAACAAAAACCTCTCAATCTCCATGTCTTCTATGTAGGGTGGCAAGTGCATAAATGAAACTACAACAGTTTCCGATACCAGAAGTCTAGATCTTATTCTGCACTTCTCGATCTCAATCTCTTCGTTTTCCACTAGTGTCCTAGCTTCCTCCACACTCGGTAGAGTCACATCGTAACAATCACCACTCTTGGGAACAACCGCATATACATCTGACACAACTCGGAGTAAAGCATTTATCAGGAGCGTTCCCGTAACAATCTTACGATCTTCAACATTTACCTCAACTGTGCACTCTTTCTTGTACCTTCTCTTGTCCGCCATCTTGGTATTCTCGTTCAACATGTCACAACACAGGTGAAAATCGCACACTAAGCTGCACTAAAGTGCAGATTTAGCAGAATACTTGATCACAAACGTATCACATCCTTCAGATAAGTAAAATCCAGTTCATGAAATTACAATTCACAGTCAGAGTCAAAGTCGAAAATCGCAAGTTAGGAGAGCAGAAAAACACGTCCTCACTCAACGATCCACTAGGTGGCGCCATCACGAGCGCTCTACCATGTGAGCTAATTCCCCTGCTGACTGCACAGAGTTTCTACTGTGTGCCCTTTCAATTGGAACTGGCCTGGAGCCCCGTAAGCACACCCCTGGACTGTGTAACATATGGGGGTGTTGACTGCGGCCTTAGACGCCCTGTACAATGAAACCAATTCCTATTTTCCTTTTAAGACCAAGACAGGGCCTGCCAGCGGTTTGCACAAAATAAATTAAAAAAGTGTAAATTAACTGCAAAAGATATGGAGAATCCGGGTATCGATCCCGGTACCTCTCGCATGCTAAGCGAGCGCTCTACCATGTGAGCTAATTCCCCTGCTGACTGTACAGAGTTTCTACTGTGTGCCCTTTCAATTGGAACTGGCCTGGAGCCCCGTAAGCACACCCCTGGACTGTGTAACATATGGGGGTGTTGACTGCGGCCTTAGACGCCCTGTACAATGAAACCAATTCCTATTTTCCTTTTAAGACCAAGACAGGGCCTGCCAGCGGTTTGCACAAAATAAATTAAAAAAGTGTAAATTAACTGCAAAAGTTATGGAGAATCCGGGTATCGATCCCGGTACCTCTCGCATGCTAAGCGAGCGCTCTACCATATGAGCTAATTCCCCTGCTGACTGCACAGAGTGTCTACTGTGTGCCCTTTCAATTGGAACTGGCCTGGAGCCCCGTAAGCACACCCCTGGACTGTGTAACATATGGGGGTGTTGACTGCGGCCTTAGACGCCCTGTACAATGAAACCAATTCCTATTTTCCTTTTAAGACCAAGACAGGGCCTGCCAGCGGTTTGCACAAAATAAATTAAAAAAGTGTAAATTAACTGCAAAAGATATGGAGAATCCGGGTATCGATCCCGGTACCTCTCGCATGCTAAGCGAGCGCTCTACCATGTGAGCTAATTCCCCTGCTGACTGTACAGAGTTTCTACTGTGTGCCCTTTCAATTGGAACTGGCCTGGAGCCCCGTAAGCACACCCCTGGACTGTGTAACATATGGGGGTGTTGACTGCGGCCTTAGACGCCCTGTACAATGAAACCAATTCCTATTTTCCTTTTAAGACCAAGACAGGGCCTGCCAGCGGTTTGCACAAAATAAATTAAAAAAGTGTAAATTAACTGCAAAAGTTATGGAGAATCCGGGTATCGATCCCGGTACCTCTCGCATGCTAAGCGAGCGCTCTACCATGTGAGCTAATTCCCCTGCTGACTGCACAGAGTTTCTACTGTGTGCCCTTTCAATTGGAACTGGCCTGGAGCCCCGTAAGCACACCCCTGGACTGTGTAACATATGGGGGTGTTGACTGCGGCCTTAGACGCCCTGTACAATGAAACCAATTCATATTTTCCTTTTAAGACCAAGACAGGGCCTGCCAGCGGTTTGCACAAAATAAATTAAAAAAGTGTAAATTAACTGCAAAAGATATGGAGAATCCGGGTATCGATCCCGGTACCTCTCGCATGCTAAGCGAGCGCTCTACCATGTGAGCTAATTCCCCTGCTGACTGTACAGAGTTTCTACTGTGTGCCCTTTCAATTGGAACTGGCCTGGAGCCCCGTAAGCACACCCCTGGACTGTGTAACATATGGGGGTGTTGACTGCGGCCTTAGACGCCCTGTACAATGAAACCAATTCTTATTTTCCTTTTAAGACCAAGACAGGGCCTGCCAGCGGTTTGCACAAAATAAATTAAAAAAGTGTAAATTAACTGCAAAAGTTATGGAGAATCCGGGTATCGATCCCGGTACCTCTCGCATGCTAAGCGAGCGCTCTACCATGTGAGCTAATTCCCCTGCTGACTGCACAGAGTTTCTACTGTGTGCCCTTTCAATTGGAACTGGCCTGGAGCCCCGTAAGCACACCCCTGGACTGTGTAACATATGGGGGTGTTGACTGCGGCCTTAGACGCCCTGTACAATGAAACCAATTCCTATTTTCCTTTTAAGACCAAGACAGGGCCTGCCAGCGGTTTGCACAAAATAAATTAAAAAAGTGTAAATTAACTGCAAAAGTTATGGAGAATCCGGGTATCGATCCCGGTACCTCTCGCATGCTAAGCGAGCGCTCTACCATGTGAGCTAATTCCCCTGCTGACTGTACAGAGTTTCTACTGTGTGCCCTTTCAATTGGAACTGGCCTGGAGCCCCGTAAGCACACCCCTGGACTGTGTAGCATATGGGGGTGTTGACTGCGGCCTTAGACGCCCTGTACAATGAAACCAATTCCTATTTTCCTTTTAAGACCAAGACAGGGCCTGCCAGCGGTTTGCACAAAATAAATTAAAAAAGTGTTAATTAACTGCAAAAGTTATGGAGAATCCGGGTATCGATCCCGGTACCTCTCGCATGCTAAGCGAGCGCTCTACCATGTGAGCTAATTCCCCTGCTGACTGTACAGAGTTTCTACTGTGTGCCCTTTCAATTGGAACTGGCCTGGAGCCCCGTAAGCACACCCCTGGACTGTGTAACATATGGGGGTGTTGACTGCGGCCTTAGACGCCCTGTACAATGAAACCAATTCCTATTTTCCTTTTAAGACCAAGACAGGGCCTGCCAGCGGTTTGCACAAAATAAATTAAAAAAGTGTAAATTAACTGCAAAAGTTATGGAGAATCCGAAAATCGATCCCGGTACCTCTCGCATGCTAAGCGAGCGCTCTACCATGTGAGCTAATTCCCCTGCTGACTGTACAGAGTTTCTACTGTGTGCCCTTTCAATTGGAACTGGCCTGGAGCCCCGTAAGCACACCCCTGGACTGTGTAACATATGGGGGTGTTGACTGCGGCCTTAGACGCCCTGTACAATGAAACCAATTCCTATTTTCCTTTTAAGACCAAAACAGGGCCTGCCAGCGGTTTGCACAAAATAAATTAAAAAAGTGTAAATTAACTGCAAAAGTTATGGAGAATCCGGGTATCGATCCCGGTACCTCTCGCATGCTAAGCGAGCGCTCTACCATGTGAGCTAATTCCCCTGCTGACTGTACAGAGTTTCTACTGTGTGCCCTTTCAATTGGAACTGGCCTGGAGCCCCGTAAGCACACCCCTGGACTGTGTAACATATGGGGGTATTGACTGCGGCCTTAGACGCCCTGTACAATGAAACCAATTCTTATTTTCCTTTTAAGACCAAGACAGGGCCTGCCAGCGGTTTGCACAAAATAAATTAAAAAAGTGTAAATTAACTGCAAAAGTTATGGAGAATCCGGGTATCGATCCCGGTACCTCTCGCATGCTAAGCGAGCGCTCTACCATGTGAGCTAATTCCCCTGCTGACTGCACAGAGTTTCTACTGTGTGCCCTTTCAATTGGAACTGGCCTGGAGCCCCGTAAGCACACCCCTGGACTGTGTAACATATGGGGGTGTTGACTGCGGCCTTAGACGCCCTGTACAATGAAACCAATTCCTATTTTCCTTTTAAGACCAAGACAGGGCCTGCCAGCGGTTTGCACAAAATAAATTAAAAAAGTGTAAATTAACTGCAAAAGTTATGGAGAATCCGGGTATCGATCCCGGTACCTCTCGCATGCTAAGCGAGCGCTCTACCATGTGAGCTAATTCCCCTGCTGACTGTGCAGAGTTTCTACTGTGTGCCCTTTCAATTGGAACTGGCCTGGAGCCCCGTAAGCACACCCCTGGACTGTGTAACATATGGGGGTGATGACTGCGGCCTTAGACGCCCTGTACAATGAAACCAATTCCTATTTTCCTTTTAAGACCAAGACAGGGCCTGCCAGCGGTTTGCACAAAATAAATTAAAAAAGTGTAAATTAACTGCAAAAGTTATGGAGAATCCGGGTATCGATCCCGGTACCTCTCGCATGCTAAGCGAGCGCTCTACCATGTGAGCTAATTCCCCTGCTGACTGTGCAGAGTTTCTAATGTGTGCCCTTTCAATTGGAACTGGCCTGGAGCCCCGTAAGCACACCCCTGGACTGTGTAACATATGGGGGTGTTGACTGCGGCCTTAGACGCCCTGTACAATGAAACCAATTCCTATTTTCCTTTTAAGACCAAGACAGGGCCTGCCAGCGGTTTGCACAAAATAAATTAAAAAAGTGTAAATTAACTGCAAAAGTTATGGAGAATCCGGGTATCGATCCCGGTACCTCTCGCATGCTAAGCGAGCGCTCTACCATGTGAGCTAATTCCCCTGCTGACTGTGCAGAGTTTCTACTGTGTGCCCTTTCAATTGGAACTGGCCTGGAGCCCCGTAAGCACACCCCTGGACTGTGTAACATATGGGGGTGTTGACTGCGGCCTTAGACGCCCTGTACAATGAAACCAATTCCTATTTTCCTTTTAAGACCAAGACAGGGCCTGCCAGCGGTTTGCACAAAATAAATTAAAAAAGTGTAAATTAACTGCAAAAGTTATGGAGAATCCGGGTATCGATCCCGGTACCTCTCGCATGCTAAGCTAAGCGAGCGCTCTACCATGTGAGCTAATTCCCCTGCTGACTGTACAGAGTTGTGTGCCCTTTCAATTGGAACTGGCCTGGAGCCCCGTAAGCACACCCCTGGACTGTGTAACATATGGGGGTGTTGACTGCGGCCTTAGACGCCCTGTACAATGAAACCAATTCCTATTTTCCTTTTAAGACCAAGACAGGGCCTGCCAGCGGTTTGCACAAAATAAATTAAAAAAGTGTAAATTAACTGCAAAAGTTATGGAGAATCCGGGTATCGATCCCGGTACCTCTCGCATGCTAAGCGAGCGCTCTACCATGTGAGCTAATTCCCCTGCTGACTGTGCAGAGTTTCTACTGTGTGCCCTTTCAATTGGAACTGGCCTGGAGCCCCGTAAGCACACCCCTGGACTGTGTAACATATGGGGGTGTTGACTGCGGCCTTAGACGCCCTGTACAATGAAACCAATTCCTATTTTCCTTTTAAGACCAAGACAGGGCCTGCCAGCGGTTTGCACAAAATAAATTAAAAAAGTGTAAATTAACTGCAAAAGTTATGGAGAATCCGGGTATCGATCCCGGTACCTCTCGCATGCTAAGCTAAGCGAGCGCTCTACCATGTGAGCTAATTCCCCTGCTGACTGTACAGAGTTGTGTGCCCTTTCAATTGGAACTGGCCTGGAGCCCCGTAAGCACACCCCTGGACTGTGTAACATATGGGGGTGTTGACTGCGGCCTTAGACGCCCTGTACTATGAAACCAATTCCTATTTTCCTTTTAAGACCAAGACAGGGCCTGCCAGCGGTTTGCACAAAATAAATTAAAAAAGTGTAAATTAACTGCAAAAGTTATGGAGAATCCGGGTATCGATCCCGGTACCTCTCGCATGCTAAGCTAAGCGAGCGCTCTACCATGTGAGCTAATTCCCCTGCTGACTGTACAGAGTTGTGTGCCCTTTCAATTGGAACTGGCCTGGAGCCCCGTAAGCACACCCCTGGACTGTGTAACATATGGGGGTGTTGACTGCGGCCTTAGACGCCCTGTACAATGAAACCAATTCCTATTTTCCTTTTAAGACCAAGACAGGGCCTGCCAGCGGTTTGCACAAAATAAATTAAAAAAGTGTAAATTAACTGCAAAAGTTATGGAGAATCCGGGTATCGATCCCGGTACCTCTCGCATGCTAAGCTAAGCGAGCGCTCTACCATGTGAGCTAATTCCCCTGCTGACTGTACAGAGTTGTGTGCCCTTTCAATTGGAACTGGCCTGGAGCCCCGTAAGCACACCCCTGGACTGTGTAACATATGGGGGTGTTGACTGCGGCCTTAGACGCCCTGTACAATGAAACCAATTCCTATTTTCCTTTTAAGACCAAGACAGGGCCTGCCAGCGGTTTGCACAAAATAAATTAAAAAAGTGTAAATTAACTGCAAAAGTTATGGAGAATCCGGGTATCGATCCCGGTACCTCTCGCATGCTAAGCGAGCGCTCTACCATGTGAGCTAATTCCCCTGCTGACTGTACAGAGTTTCTACTGTGTGCCCTTTCAATTGGAACTGGCCTGGAGCCCCGTAAGCACACCCCTGGACTGTGTAACATATGGGGGTGTTGACTGTTAGATTTAGAGAATCCGGGTATCGATCCCGGTACCTCTCGACTGTGTAAATTAACTGCTATCTTGGAGTTATGTCCCTTCCACAAAGTAAACAGATCATTTTAGCCAATAATATTTATTTGTTCATTTGGTCCTTGTCGTAATGAACCGTACGGAAAATTACTTCATTCCCAATTTAAGAATGAAATTTTGAAATATTCTTATTTAGATTTTGAAATATTCTTATTTAGTCTGATTTTTTCCAACTGATGAAACTTTTTAGAATGTTCTTAGCGTTGAGTTATTTTGACACTGATCCCCCCATCTATTCCGCAAATGAGAGCTTCTGTGAACAATTTCGGTGTATTTTATTATTATATTATTTTCATGTCTCTCTTGAACCCTCTAATAGATTGATGCATCACCTGATATAGCCTTTACATTTTAAATGTTATTTGATAAAAATACTTGAGTGAAAAATGAAATATGTCAAGAGTGTCACTGTCGAAATTTATAAATGACACAATTACTGCCGTTAATCGTTGCTTATATGCCAACGGCAATTTACTTTTTAAATGCCTGTAGATATACATGATAATTTGCATGCGTATGGGGTATAAGATTTCGGCCCTGATATTTGCAAAAAGTTGTGACACCATTTTCATTGAAAGCTTTAAAAGGACAATTCTATTGGGGTATTATTTTTGTTGAACCGATATTGGTTTAAACAATATTAATTTCAGAAAAGAGAAAGGGATTGGTAAACAGGCTAACATCCTATCTGAATACCTCTCCCATACACCCCCCCCCCCCCCCCTCCCCACACACACACACACATATATATATATATATATATACATTTATACATCATATCTTAATTAATGGAACCGATATTCAATGGGACATTCCTATTTATTCATATATGTTATTAGTTCATGATGATAACACAGCACAGTTGAAACATTTAAGTGGGATTAATATTTTTGCTGATTTAGATTTGACACCTTGATAAACAAGAGCGTACACTCGATAAATAAACTCAACTAGAAGTTAAGCTAATCATCGACACTACAAGTGTGAAAAGTCTATCTACGGCATTACAAGGCGTTGAAGAGGCTAACCAAATGGAATCCAGTCCGCCAATTTGCTTTGAGGTAGATGACATGAAAAAGGCTCTGTACTTTCACTAATTTTACAAAATAAAAGAATATCCACACATTATTCAAATGGGCGTCTTATTCCCTTTACGAAAGTACAGTGAAGTACAGTGATTCTTTTCATGTCATTTCCCGAAAAAATAAATTACGGACCGATTACCAAAAGGACAGGAACTTTAATTGTTTCATTTTATTTGTCCAATTTTGATAGTTTAAGTTTTGTTGTATCATGAAGTATCCCACATATCTACTTGAAATAATTTGTTTTATTAATATCGTGGATTGTCCTCTTAATTATAATATTTTTGGCGTTTAAAAATGAATAAGTGATCAATGGTAAGTTTATATCAGCATCTGTAATATTGTGACATTAAGCCAAACCAATGACAGGTCATGGAAATCACGAAGTGTCCCTTTAAAACTGGGCATTCTATTTATACCGCTTATCTTTTTGCTACGGATTGCAATTCGATAACTACATTTTCAAAACTTTGTGTAGTGTATATAATGATAATGTCAAGTCAGGTTATTTATTACAAATTGTACCACATAATGCAACGCGTAATGGTATATCAGGTTTGATAAACAATGATGTATAAAATTTAAGTCCTCACCATATTGCTTTATTAAAGATAAGAGGATATCTTTATTTTCGTAGCCCATATTCTGATTTGTCTACTGTTTCTTGTGTACTGTACCCTTTATTTATCTCGTCTTTGTTCCTTGACTGTGTACATACACAAACAGCCTACCAGAAGATAGCTTAGATATATCAGTGATCTTCTTATGATAAAAGGCAGATAGCACAGTTGTCCTTTATCAGCTCTTGTCCCAGGAAAACGATATCGAGATTAATGATAGCACTGGACAAATAACTAAGGTAATTTAAACTTTTAAAAATGATATATTTTATAAAGTAATTCGTGTTTTTTGAAAAGAGAAAGTATCTTTTTTAAATTTTCTCTGACAAGAATCGTTTTTGATAACGAAATTACATTTTTAGTCTTTGGTCTTCATTTGAAATTATCTTTCATTAAAGTATTGTACTTAGGAATAAGATACAGGTTGTTTCCTAGAAACAATGTCATAATTAATCAGTGTGACTTAATAACAGATCACTTTGTTTTAATAGAAAATAGATTCTTACAATGTAGTTAACGACAAAACCACACAGAACTCATTTTAATTTTGATAATCGTTCATTCTTTTTATTCAAATGACAAATTAAAACTGACATTTTGGGTGAATGGGGAGAATGAGTTCATGAAGAAACTCATTCTTTTTCGATTTTGTTGATGTGTTTGTGTGCTTTTGAATAATTGCTTTAAAACAGGACTACAATTTTAAGCGTGGTAATCTTTACTTTGTTGCAAATTTGAGTCAAAGAGGGATTATAGTTATATATTTTACCACAATGCAGAAATGCAGCTGCATATCAAAAGATTATTCACTCACTACGATATCTTAGTGTTAATGTCATGTATTTTTGGTAACTTCAGGAGAACTATGAAAGGATCTTTCACTGTCAATGTGTGAAATAGCTAGTCTTTAAGTTACTGTGGGATTATCTCTTCTCTCGTGCAAAAATTCGAATTTTGGCATGATGAAATAGAAAGGAGGGATTTCGAAACTCCGATTTCATGAATTTCGATTAAAATATTCCATTTTGACTCCCTCAGACAAAAATCAGCATGGTGACATTGACATAATGCAAATGAATAAACAGGACTTGTATTTTGAATTGTTGATTACTTATAAAGGATTTTGTAGAGAAAAAGAACAATTACTGTTTTCGAAATTCCGACCCCTGGTCACTTTAGTGACCTGCCAAAACAAATACGGTTAACTGTTGGGTATGGCATACAAGTGCATTGCTGCAATGGATCTTCACCTCTGTATTCAAGATTTCAAAATCACCCGTTTCTTTTTCGCAATGCTACGATGCCTCAAAGACATGCCAAATTACATGATATTTGAACTAGGGTACGCAGATATGCAAATAAACTTTAGGTTTGCAGCTGTAAATCCATTTTTTGAATCAAAAGCGAAGCTAAATGTACCATTTATATGTTAACATGTCTTATTTGTCAAAGTGTTATTTTGAATGTCTTTTTTAAAATAACCTTTTCTTTCAGAGTATATCAGCTCCTTGATTGCAACTAAAAGTAACTATTTAAAGTGAGAGTATATAAAATCGTCACTTACATGTAGTCCACCAATAATCACCTGGAGATTTGTGTTCCAAGAAAATAATTGCATCCAGTTATATTCGTAAAAGACCGTTTTCAACTAAAAAGACAACAAAACATGGGGTCATTTCAAGGCCATGCAATGCCAGGGACATTCTTCCTTCTATTCGGACTCTGGTATGTCGTTCAGGCCTACAGGAGGTACTTCAAATGTCGGGAATCGGGAGCTACCTTTAAATCAACAGCAACCTTCCCATGTTCCTTTATGTGTGGCAAATGGAAACACTGGCCCGTGGAACCTATGATGAAGGTATTTTGTATTGTCGTGGGCCTCCTCATCGAAATCGTTGCAGGGATTACCGAAGACCACCACATAGCAATCGGGAATGGACAGCATGCTACAATGTTTGCCTTCTTTGGACTATCAGGGGTTGTGGACATTCTCACCCACTTCAAGACGCCATTGCCTCCTAATACTGACTACGTAGCTTTTGCGATGGCACTAGCGGTGGAAGCGCTCCTGTTCAATTTCCACCTATATGGAAGAACCCCGTTGGATATATTGGTCCACACGTTACTCGTCTACACTGTCCTGGCCACTATAGTGAGTGTGTTTGCTGAGATGAAGTACAGACACAGTCTCATGTCGCCCTTATCCCGCGGCTACCTGCTCATCCTCCAGGGAACTTGGTTCTGGCAGGTTGGCAACATATTGTATCCTCCACTCGGGGATAAATGGCAAGAACACGATCACAAACAGTTGATGCTTGCTACCATGTATTTCACCTGGCATACAGGAGCTAACTTCATCGCCGTTCTTCTCATCGGTGGAGTACTCGCTTGTCGTTATCGGCGTCGTCCTTGCTATTCTAGCAATGGCGTGAAGATGTCGGAAATTGAGGATATCAACGAGGACTCATCAGATGTTGAATTTCAGAAACAGGAGTCCAAAAACTGATTTCATGATGACGAAGTGGCTTATTCAACATTTTATTATTCCCACATTACTACCATCATATCAGAACGGAGCAGTACGATGCGTATATGTTGACAGATATCAATACCAGCGTGACAAATTAATATCATCATCATCAAACAGATTGTATGCCTCACTGTTATGCCTCACTCTAGAGGTCTCCACCCGGACCTCTGTGAAGTCACATTTACATCAGTGAATATAAATCGGGCATCACCTCACTTGTCCCACACCTATATGTTGTGATAGGGATTAAGGGGGGATTAAGAGTGTGGGTTTGGGACTATAGCCTGTTCTAATTAATGTCACTGGTGAACACTTCTCAGAAGAACTCAGTTTACCCTTAGTAATAAGTATTTTTTGAAAACTAAACATTTACTGATTTTTAATCATACTACTGTGAAAAATAAACAATTAAACTACTGATTTGTAATCATGGATTATCATTTTGGTATATATATTTGGACGTTGATTACAAATGGTCATTCCACAATGGCGAAATTTGTGATACCAAGTGCTATATTGAGTTTCAATTTCCTTGTTTATATTTCTATATTTATGATAAATGTCAAAAATAAGTGTATATCATATTCATACCAAGTGCTATATTGAGTTTCAATTTCCATATATATATATATGTTTTTTATAGATGTATCAAATATGTGTATATCATAATATTTATAAAAATTTCGATTAATGATGAATATAACTGAATCAATGTTTGCATATGTAAATCTGTTAATGTATACCAATACCAAGTGTTATATGTTTTAAATAAATGTCTTACCAACTGCCACTGTGTCCTATAGTCTGAAACAGAATATACCCTAATCCCCCTCTGTTAGCCAATTGGTCATGGCCCAACGCTCCTAAACTCAGCACAAAAGGTGTGGGACAAGTGAGGTTAAACCATAAATCCTCCTATTTTGCTTAGGTATTATTGGTATTCCCCAAATTGATGTTCGTACAATTCTCAACCAATAACCTATTTTTAAATAGGTGTGACACAATAATAGATTCTTAATTCATTCGCTGTTTTAGTTTTCGTAATGATCACTGTTATATGTCCCTAGAATTATATTCCCAGTTTTAAGTAAATTGATATATGTCAATATTTTGGTGGTATTGATCTGCAAGTAAATGAATAGTTACTTGTAATATCCATGTACATGTATCTATCACATTTTCCCCTCAACCGAGGTAGCTCAGCCATGATTTCCATTTCAACCTGCGCCATTTTGCCGGTAGATTCCACTCGCGGCAAACTATTGTAACAAATATATATTTCAGCCAATGAAAAAAATGCATGCATTTACAACATATTTGTCAAAGAGGCTTATGCAATGATGCATTCGCTAAATATAGTGGATGCGTCTTTAAAGAAGACTCAAAATTCAAAGTGCAAATTCAGGTTACGTCTAACATTCCGATAGTATAAGTAAATTACGTAGACGTTTTGAAAGATAGCTTTTAAAACGGCGTCGCTTATTGCCCAACTTACTTTGCATATCTTACTTATCAGATTTTGGCATCTACGAGGCATCCTCATTTCTAGACCGAAACGCTCATCCGTATTACGACAGAGGTTGTATAGCAAGTCTTGATGAAGCAACCTCTGGTGAAGAAGAATGCTTTTATCAATAAACATAACTATACTGAAAATGATCATTAATTTTTTTATCTATGTGCTTCAAAATAAAATTAATCATTGTACTCGTTTAGTAATAAAAGTAATAGTACTCATTTTCCTTTGTAAAGCGTACGTTTATGCGGGTTTGTTTGCTTGGAATTGTTAAACATCATAGTCAACCTACTAGACAACAAATAAATATATTGATGATAACTTCTTTATTCTAAGAACGCGTCGTTTTGACACAGCTTCTTGTGTCGTTGTCAACCAAAAATGATAGGATTGAGGAGGTTACATATGTTTGATAATAAACAATGTCAAGTAACAAATGCAATTTACAATGAAAACAATTGTGATTGAGAAATGTAAACAATATACGACAATGAGATTCATGCAAAAAGCCAGTGTTGCACATAAATATTAGATAAGCGAGTACTGTAATTGGATAGAAGCCAGAGATTGACAAATTGATAACAGTTACTTGGCTATCTTTATAAGCTTATCATAGGCTAGGGGGATGTGATAGCCTTGTTCCATGTTTAAAGAGGGTTTTAGTCGTTTTATCCAAAAGCCTTTGGGATACTTTCTTAAGGTAAAGTCTGATTGAGTTTTGGCCAATAAGGGGATTTCAGTCAAAATCCTTTCATGATTGGGGTTTGCTCTGATATAATCCGCTATTGCTGATTGACCGTCGCATTTGCTGGTTGAGCCCTGACTTTGTAGATGGCCCCTTTCGGGTTGCTAGGCATAGTTTGATTATAGTTGCGCCCTTAACCTCTAAATAGGTTATTGAGGGTGGTCGATGTGGATAACTTGGTATCTATTCAAGCCTGTTGTTTCAGGAGCCTGCTTACTGGTGAGATAGTTTCCTATGTAATGGATTATGTTCAGATAGACGCTATTTCATGTTTCATTGATGTAAGTGATTGTGACAAGCTTGAATTGATAGTTCTATTGACAAGTTCTAGAGGGTAAGGATTCAGATCTCCATAGACTTGTTTCAGGTGGTCTAATTCTTGTTGTAGGTTCACTGAGCAGACCTTAGCAGCTCTTCTTGTCAGGGTGGAAATAATGCCAGTCTTGAGTTTAGAGTGGTGATTGGATTTGAAGTGAACATATTGATTTGTGTGCATATAATAATTTATTAGTTTAAGGGTCGCAACGATTTGTGGTTTTATCTCATTATTTCGATGTGAAACATGCAAGCGTTTATAGCTGCTAGTGAATTTCAACGACCAGGGGAACATTTTCCGCTCGGCTGGAATTATGTAAGTTCAATCTGATTAAAATCAGATGGAATTCCGCTTGTTTAATTTCGTTTCGTTTTATTTCCGTTTCGTTTCGTTTCGTTTCGTTTCGTTTCGTTTCAGTTTAACAAGCTATATTCCATCTGACACTGCCCCGTTAAGTTGAATGTCCCGGGCTTACGAGAATTAACCAATCAAATTCTAGGCTATTAATGCCATCAGCCTGGACTCCATACAGCGTACGTTCGGTGTTGCGCGGAGCTAGGCATGGCGGAAACAGCCGATCTGTTCTAAGTGCTTCGTTCGGTGTATTCCGCGGTGATTTTCCATCGCATATACGCTGCGACACATGTTGGAGTTAGCATGTTTCTTCAGCGATCATTGAATATTCACATTTCATGTACATGTACTGTAGGCCTAAATATAAATATTTGAAAAATGTAGATATTGACAGCAGACGCCATGTCATCCTGTCTTACAGCCAAAGACTAACATTTGCGTAATGTGTGGTTTCTCTTTACGCAAAAAGAAATTTCAGAAATGGGTGCCGAAATTGTTAGAGAGTATTTTACTTGCAATTCTGCCAATACTTGTGTGAACATGGACTTTAATCATGCTTTTGTCGGCTATAATGTAGAAAAGTTAGGAAAGCGGTCCTGTGTTTGGACGGGCTAGCAACCAAAATGCAGCATCGTTTCCACACAGACATTTTGCCGATAGTTGTCCGAAAGGTTTGGTTATAAGGTATACATACGTGTAGGTACTTTCGTCGTGATGCGCCAATGTGAAATTAAATTGTATAACAGAAAAACAACACTTTTGACCGTGTTTTAGACGGTTTTATTATCCCGATCGGGGTGTTGGTTCCCGAACGGGAACTAGGCCTAATACCCGATCGAGGGAATGACCTGACGCGAAGCTTGTTGATTTCTTGCTTTTACCACCTTGCAGTACATGTGAAAGGGTAGTGAATTACTATAACCAGTAGCCATAATTGCCATACAATCTTTACGGTCAAGTAAACAATTCAAACTTTTGACTTGCTCGACTTTGAGTTCGGAATTTCCAAAAATTCTTCAGTTATTTCGCGTGAATGCGGCGATTTCGTAGACAAAACAATTTCATAGACACGCAATAATTACAAACCTTTATTTATCAAAATCAAAGATTCGAACACTAATAGGTTCGTTTAAGAAATAAAGTGATTAAAACCTATAATTAGTAAATTTTGTTGTATTTTGAAACTTTTTAAAATAACCCCATATTCATGTGTTGTTTGCAATTCTTTTACTCCATGTTTGATTTTTAATAAAATAAATTAAGGTAACAGGCCCTTCTGTCCAATGCTTTGCCTTTCGTTTGACTGAACTAAAATGAATAATAAATCAATAATATATGATTGATATACTATATCATTACAAATGTATTACTCGTGTCTGTTATTATTTCCGATGCTTTGTCATCTTCAGTATCTGAAAGTTATATTAATATTTCGATTACCTCTCCTATGTTAGCAACAGTGTAGGTTTAATTTTGAATATTCAAATTTCTGGATCGATAACAATTTCACTTTGCCCCCTTCTGTTAGTTTTGTAATATTTTATCTTTTGACATTTTGTTACATTTAATTATTTGTTTTACACAGCACTGGGCCAGTACTGGCACGATGTTAAATTGCTTCCTGGAATGATATGAACTACTATAAAAGATAATAACAATTAAAAAGAATGGTCAATAGTGACTTAGAAATAGAAATTTAATACTGTCTACGAAATTGTTTTGTCTACGAATTTTTTTTCTTCTACGAGATCACCGCAAGCCATTTCGCGTACTTCAACCGCCGTTTTGAATGGTGACCCGAACAATGGAAGTAACGTGTAATCTGATTGGTTATATCTCAATAGGTTGTTGGTTGGGAGTTCAAGGACGAATGTCAATCTGGTGACCCTTCTAGCGGGATAGTGTCAGATGTTAGTATCGCATATTGATGATGGACAAATGTTAGGCGCGCGATACGTCATCTGATTTTAATCAGATTGTATGTAAGTTATTAATCTACAGCTGACAACTAGACTTCGCTCTGTCCGAAGAAGTTCCTAGCAACCGACTCTATTCAAATACATACTTTCAGCACTAACGTCACAACATGAATATATTGAACTGTTGTCCTAATCTACACGAAACTCAAATACTCTTGATGTTCTAAAAACGAAATAACCAATATTATACTGAGTTGTCACTGATTGGTGAATTTGACTTATATTTAGTTATCTTCTTCATGGTTATCATTCTCTAACTAGTTATATAGAGATTACAAAACGAGTGGGTGTTGAATATGGAAAATATTCCAACGAGATATTTTTAAACGTTTTGATTTATAAATATAAATCGAAATGTTTAAAAATATTGAGTTGGAATATTTTCCATATTCAACACCCACTCGTTTTGTGATCTATTTATCATACACAGGAAAACAGGAAACTTGTTCTTCGAAGACCTCAAAATGTTCACTGAAAGACGTTAGCGCGCATGAATACATTGTGCTTAATAATACACTGCCTATTTGTCTGAAACATAGGCCACGTTATAGTTGTAAAAGAATCAAAGAGCAATACGTAACAGAAATATGAGTATATATTTTTCGTATGGTTTAATGTGCGAAGATTTGTTAAACAGTGACAGGCAAACAACTTGACAGATCAAAACGCAATTACAATATTCTCCGTCACTGAACACTTGCCGCGCCATCGCTAAATTTTACGTGTCACTGCTGACGATAGATGAACATCGGCAGCTCGCTTTGAACAGAGTAACACCGAGTCTGTCAAACTAGATACAAGAAATTACTGGTCATCAAGTCTCATTTTCTTGTTTTCTGGTGCAAAGAAGTTATCATTTCTTGGGGTACCACCATGCATTGGGGTTGAGAAGATGGATTGCAAGAGCTCGGTACTCCTGTAACTGGTTGTCTGATTGCTCTGGGAAGCGAGGTTGACAACAGAGTTGGAAGGGAGACTACTCTCATTTTGACATGATTTGACAAGTGCGAGAGAACGGAAAGTAGATTGGTGACTTAAAATATGACTCAAGTCATTGTGGCGGTTCATCGACAGCGTACTGTGGAGTCTTGCTGTTTATGCAGTCTACGTTCAGGATGTAAACAAAGCGCTAAAGGGAGATAACTCTGCCGCGACTGCTTCATCGACGAAATTAACCTTTTAGAATAACTTTGAACACAAATAGTACTTTTTTAAAAAATAACCTACGTCAATATTTTATTATTCACATATTTAATGTGATGTTTGGTTGTGTTTTGTTGCTGATAACTGCTTGAATATAGGTGTGATGTTAATCTGATATATTGAGGTGGAAACGGAAAGATCACTTGTACTCGCTCGATTGTTAAAGTAGTTCGGCATTATGACGTCACTATCGTTGAATAACCTGTTTTGGTTACACAACATTCGTTGAATAACTTTCAACTGGTTACACAACACTTGTTTCAAATAATAATAATAATTTAGAACACGTGTGTAATAAATTCCTGTAAACTTCTATTTTAAATGAATAATCATAAAGTTACAGCTAGACCCCTTAATTTTTGGAAAGTAATTGATAAGGCTTTCCGTACAAAACAAATTCCAAAATAATACACTTCATTGAATAAAACATTCAATTGTGTTCTTGATATTGATTAAAAATGAAATTATTTCTTTCTTTCACTTTTGACCGATGCATATTTTTACAGGGTGATGTGACCTTAGGACATACCCTACGCATCAAAATACGTCTATTGCGCAGAACTGTGCGCATCGCAGTTCGTTACGATAATATATTTGCGACAGTCATCTAATTTACAAGACCTTATGTCTTAATAGTCGAAACCATCAGTCATACTAATAATAGCATAGTTACGCTGTGTAAGCCCATTTGAGCGCTCATAAATGAATGAAAGCGGGACATTTACGACATGGAAACGATGTACGGCAGTTTTGATAAACAAGCCATGCTGTCATCAGCTGATCGACGGACTTCAGAAAATCGGCAGTTAAAATGAGAACACTGTCACTGAAACTAGTTTTTTTTTTACAAAAGCTTGCTGAATTGAATTACTGGAAGTGAAAATGTAGCATAAATTCTCAGTTTGATTGAAGAATTAGTGATTTTACAACAAAATATTTACGCAAGCCACAGGGGCGTGTATTGCCGAAAATGATAATAGTAATATATAATAAAGAAAAAAAGGGTATCTCTACTATATAAATACTAAAGGGATGTAACGCCATCAGACCCCCCGTTTTGTTCCGGGAAGAAATCAACTTGGAAATTCAATATAGATTAATATAACAATATACACACATGAAGCCTGACAAATTCCCTTTCGATAGAATGTAAAACAATCAAAATCGGTTGACTATTGACAGAGCTACACTATTTTGAAAACGAAAAAAGTATGTTTTCTTGTGAGTACGCCAAAATCCTGCCTCACTAAAACATCGCTTTCAAACTGATAAAATACGAATTAAACACTGGAATACGTACTATGCACGACAAATACAACTTTATCGCAATCCCTATGTGTTCCGATTTCGTAGCGTGACTATTCAGATGAAATATTGTGTGATATATACCTTGTAAGCTAGCTTTTAATACAAAAATTGCGGTTTCGATCGCTCGAGTCAGCCATGTTTGACCTTAATATCGGACAGATGGCATAGAATAGGAGCAGCTCGCTGATTGGCTAAACATTAACTCTTCTGTAGTGAAGTTACGAAGAATTAATGTTTAGCCAATCAGCGAGCCATCCTCCACGCAGGCGGTCTGCGCACCTCGGACTTCCTCCTTCGTAGTGCTTACAGACCCCTGCCACAAAGCATTTCCTCCGCCTGCTAAAATTTAGCAGAAACTTTTGAGGATACGAAACAGGACAAGAGCAACGATATTATTCTTATAATGTATTCAAATATTCGTGCCTCAAATAAATCTCTACTTTTAGTGCATATAAGGTGAAAGGTTATCAAAGAATTGACAAATAAAGTTGGAGTTATTTTTTATTGCGTTTGCTGTTCGTTGCCACGTAGTTCGTCGGTTTGCTTGTCAACAAATGCACATGGGCGTTCTATTTATGTTTCAAGGATGGAGGCTAAACTTGCTGGAGCTATTGAATCATATGATTTAAATTTAGTATTGAAACCAAAACAAGAAGAAGCTCTTAGACATATAATGACGTTCTCTTCTCATAAGCGAGATCTGATTGTCAATTTACCTGTCGGATATGGTAAGAGTTTAATTTATCACCTGATGCCGACCCTTCTTCAATGAAAACAATAACTGGCTAGAAAATTAGTGACACTGTTAACGGGATAAAAAATCTAACCTATAAGAGATAACCTTCATATACCTTTATAAACCCAGATAGAAATTAAATCTTTATTTGGAATTTGGATACCATCTAGACACTTCTCAAGACAACTCAAAAGGCTGAGTGTATATATATAGATTGTCATGCCCCTGGAGGGATCATCCAGCTGTTATCTACATATCATTATCATTTTGGTGTTATAATAGTTCCTGTGAATAAATTTGTACATAACTATTCCACAGACTTTGGATTTCTTTTGCCTCCAGTTAATTCCCCATTAAAAAGTAGACAGCAACACCGTCACCACGGAATATCCAAAGTTGGGGCAGATGAGGAATTCAAACAACCCTGCTTCAGCTTTGTGATACAAAGAAGAGCCTAAAAGAGTATATGAAATAGAAGTCATTTTATAAGTTGATTTAAGTTGTATGATGAATGTGATGAAAACTTTTCAAAGGATAGATAGATAATGTTAAATTATTAACCAAGATAGGACACCTGGCCTATACTTCAATGGAGAATAATAAAGATGGGATATGACTATTTGTTGGTTGTACAATGTACAAGACCTTTGAGGCTGGCTCCAACAATGTGCACAAACACCAATTAGGTAGAATAACCAGAAACTACCGGGAATACGGATACCTAACCTTAGCAAAATGAAAGATGTTAAAATGCAATAATAAGATATTACATAATTAAATTTCACTTCAGATAGAAGATAAGGGAAGGGGCCATATGAATAACACATACTGTATCAATAAGGACAATGGTTGGATCTGGGGCCAACCCTCGTAGTTCCTTGGCCTCTTGAAGCCTCACTCGAGTCAACTGATCCCCTCCTACCGCAACCTTTAAAGTGTCCAAAGCACTTGTGTCTCCTAACAAATTTAAGGAAAAAAATCACTGTATTAGAGCAATAATACTCCAAGAAAACTTTTTATGATAAGTCAAACAATATTAACATTGACAAAGCTGTTAAATTGAGACTGTAATCTAATGATATTGATAGCTGATGTTCAGTGGAAATAAAAGTAATTAATCGAAACAAATTACAGACATCTGCTAATAGTCTGAGTACAGGGATGTCCAAGCTATGCTTAGAGACCAATTATTCAATTGGGATACATGAGGTATTGTTGACTTTTTGCTTGTTACACTTGTCACTCTTATGTGAACTACTTGTTTCATACCATGGGCTGCAGAAAAGACATCTTTCATCTCCTGTACATATTGATCCATGATGTCCAGGCAGTCTTCATGCTTAGCTTCATTTTTCATCATGATGGGGAGCTGATGGACATCTGTCTTTTTGGAGGCAGCTCCATGATTTCCATGGCGAATGTGCTGAGGAACATGTCTTTTCATCCAGCTAAGCTCAGGGATATCCTGTAGCACATAATTATTATTCATAAGAAAACATAATAAATCAAATTACAAATTGTTCATAGTCTTCCATAAGTATAACATGATTACGTCAAACCAAGGACCTGTATAGTCCATAATAAAAGTCCTTGGTCAAACACAATGTGATACTCATTTATATAAAATTTTGGGTCTCGATTTAAAAGCTAACTAATCATTTTACTATGAACATGAATGAACTGGTAGCAAAATATTCACAAGAAATGATTTATGTAATCTTAGACTTGAATTTTACCATGAGAATTCTGCCGATGATAACGCTGTTTGCATATGAAAGTTGTTCCTGCTCATTGTCTGAAAGGAACATATCATCTGGCTTGGGTTTCACAAAGGTTGGTATGTCATCCATATCTGGCTTTGTGAATTTGCAGAATATCATGTTTGATGCAAATAAATGCAAATCATGATGATGATGGTCAGATGCCTGGTGGGATGCTCTAATGAATATATCCAGATTATCACCTGAAAATTTTCCATTAGGCAAGGTACTCATTGTTGTCAGAATGTAAAGTAATATTTAGACATTTACAATTCATACTAAATCTACAAGTTCGTAGCTCTGAATAAGCTTTTCACCCATACATATGTTAACATATTTTAAAGGTTTTATTAATAATTCCTTCCACACGAATATTATAGGCAATCAGTACAAACTTTAATCTCATATTTGCGAGAACCTTCCAGTCCTGATATAATTCAGTTTGTCTGTCTGACCAAACAAATTTTTTATAA
Organism: Phorcus lineatus; assembly: GCA_921293015.1. Taxonomy (NCBI): domain Eukaryota; kingdom Metazoa; phylum Mollusca; class Gastropoda; order Trochida; family Trochidae; genus Phorcus; species Phorcus lineatus. The sequence goes on along the minus strand of OV121085.1, from coordinate 34,657,854 downwards.
TACAAATATTTGTGTCTCATCAAATTTTAATTTTTTTACCTGTTATTTTCACTAGTGGATTTTTCTTCAACAGAGTAACGATGCTTTCATGGCAATTACTTCCGAGGTCTTCTTGCATTTTCAGCTTTGATGATGGACTCATCATTAAGCCTAAACGGTTGAACTTTGTCAGTGCCTAAAAACAATTATAACTGAATTAAGATATTTATTATTACTTCTGTCTCTTCATAGTTATTATATACAGTTGTCAGTAGATTTTGAAATGAAAATGGCATAGTATTTCTTTCTGCACCTCTAAAAGAAGACATGATCATCACACAAATTTCAAAGAACTAGGCTTGATATGATTCATTAGTATAGTAGTGACAAAAAAATAGTATTAGAAGCAGGGAATGTGATTTATACTGCCTTTGGTTGGAATTGAACCAACGTCATTGGACTGCCATTCAAAGACTTCTTTCACATTGTCAGAAATGTAGCTAAGCTTGTGTTAGAAGCATTAGAGAATTCCACCATGACTTATTTTCCTTAATGATCATTACATGTAAACTCTTAATTTTTGTTAAAATTTCTTGGTTATGTGTTCTTCATTGTGTCAAGAAAAGATTGAGTTATTTAAACAGTCATGGTGAAATGTATATAAAGCTACTGTGAAGGATTCAAAGATAAAGTACATGCACAAATTATTATTTTTTTTTTCTGATTTTTTTAACCATAATGTTGCTCACACAGTAGATTTACTTAGCAAAAAAGCAGCGAGGTAGAGGAAAGGAGGAGAGAAGACAGTGCACCATGCAGAGAGCAATAAGAAGATGCTAACACTACTAAACTGAATTGATGAATGTTAATATTGTAATCATGCATCTCAACTTAGACCATGCAATATTAAAAACATGCATAATTTTTCTCATGTACTTATAGACAGATACCACTGGTATATGATTGCTGTTGGGTTCCACAGGCATTCTGAAAATATTCACATACACTATATTAATTATAAATTCCATCTTTACATTTTTAATCATGACCTCAACATCATTTGCAAATAAATATGTATCTTAAAACTGTTCTGCTATTATTAACATACAGAATCATCCAAGTTTCCTTCCAAAGCTATGCAGCTGGTCATCTTATGCCAAGCTGATAAAGTTGGGTTTCTTCGTTTCATGAGAATGGCATAGGCTGAAGTCATGGCTGCCATATGGTCTGTGTCAATAGCCAACCTGTCACTCGCACTCATGCAGCCAAACATGTCAGCTACAAAGGGTACTCTATAACATATTCAAAAACAAATGAGCAACACATACCAACAAATTATATAATGAGGTTCAAGTGTTTGGTAACATTTGATTTCAAAGAGAAGGTTTGCTTCGCATAATAGCCTTACTTTTAGAATAATTCCTAAATATATAAAGATGTTAGTTCAAAGCAAAGGATACATAGTTTTATATCAAAATAGTTGATGTCAAATATACCATTATTTTTACTTTTTAAAATTAAAAATCACTATATAACGTAGCATATATATGAACTGAAGTTAAAAGTAATATAGATCAATTTTATACAATATGCATGAATACATAATAGCCAGTCATTCTCCATGGAAAACTTTGGCAAAATCTGAAGGTTTACTAAATTATAATGTCATGACCTATTTTTCCAAAAAAAATATCTATAAAAAGCACCTGTTTTTCATTCCGCTGAAAATCTGAGTTATAAAGTCCTCACATTTCATCAACTTTTCAACGTTGTGATAACGCCATAGGACTGAGGAAAATGGCACACTTCTGCTAGACAAAGCCTTACATTCTTGTTCTATTTCATTAATTATGTTTTTTTGGACACATCCTTTGAACTCAGGATGTAACAGAATACACTTGCTGGCATTATCAAATTCCCCCCTTGTCACACTAAGTGCTATCTGATACTGGAGTTTTAAACTATCATCAAGTTCACACTGGGCATTGTTGTTTATATCTATAGGTTCTGATGATGACTTGTCTACCAACTGACTGTTATAACTATGATCCAAAGGTAAATCAAGTCGCCGCCTGACTCTTTTCACACTTGATACACACTTTTCTTGCCCTTCGTTACATGTCAAACTAGAAACATCTGTGGAAATTGGACTGACAGCAAGTCTTTTTGCTCTACAGCCATCTGCCGCAATAAACTGCTTGTAACCACTTATAATATTGGTTTTCAGATCCCAAGCATTAGAAAGTTTAGAATAGCAACTTCTACAAAGTTTTCCTGTCTCCAATAAATCTTCAGGTAAAGAACCATCAAAGAACCATTCTAATTTCTGACCAAAATCTTCATTAATACATTTCCGGCCGTTCAACTTGAAATAAGTGCTACTTTTGGAATCACTTAAACAACAAAAACAAATAATATCATGGAAAACCCGCGGCGTTAATTCTGTCATAGTGTTTACATTGCCGCCATATTGTTTACATCCGGGGTGAAGGCCATCGAGCGGTGTTTGGAGTTCACGGTCACAGACACAGGTCAAGGACAAAACCCTAACGGCAGGGATGTGTAAGCCTTGGCTTGACATGCACACATCCCTGTTTGGAGGATGTCAGCGAGCCGCTCCTATTCTATGCCATCTGTCCGATATTAAGGTCAAACATGGCTGACTCGAGCGATCGAAACCGCAATTTTTGTATTAAAAGCTAGCTTACAAGGTATATATCACACAATATTTCATCTGAATAGTCACGCTACGAAATCGGAACACATAGGGATTGCGATAAAGTTGTATTTGTCGTGCATAGTACGTATTCCAGTGTTCAATTCGTATTTTATCAGTTTGAAAGCGATGTTTTAGTGAGGCAGGATTTTGGCGTACTCACAAGAAAACATACTTTTTTCGTTTTCAAAACAGTGTAGCTCTGTCAATAGTCAACCGATTTTGATTGTTTTACATTCTATCGAAAGGGAATTTATCAGGCTTTATGTGTGTATATTGTTATATTAATCTATATTGAATTTCCAAGTTGATTTCTTCCCGGAACAAAACGGGGGGTCTGATGGCGTTACATCCCTTTAGTATTTATATAGTAGAGATACCCTTTTTTTCTTTATTATATATTACTATTATTATTTTCGGCGATACACGCCCCTGTGACGCAAGCCATATCGGCGCGACAAACAGCTGATCGATCATGTTTTGACCCAATGTTACTGCATTAATTATCGACAAGAAATTCGGATTCCCTACTCATGACCATCGACATGAAATTTCTTTCTCGAGGATATGTCCCTATACGGAAATCAGGCGACGTCACTTTGAATTGATGAAAATTATTTCACGTATGCGGCCAACGAAAACATGACGACCCCACAGCGCAACCCTTTCATTCGAGGTAGGCAGCCGTCGAATCGTCAGTCAAGATCAAATTGCTGCTATAACTTATTTTGCAAAAGCGAGACGTGAAGGGCACACCCAGGTGTATTATCTTCAACTATCAATTAATCATTTCAACAAATTATTTCATCTTACAAATAATGAATAAATAAAATATATTAATTATATGAAAGCGGAAATATTTTCAAAAAAGAAAGAAGAAATAGAAAGAAAGAAAATATAAGGTTGGCCCCAAACAAAACAAATTTACTTTCAAACTTGAGATGCAAGTTTTTATCGATATTAACAAGCGTCCTAATAATTCAGATTTTTTTAATGCATGAAGATATCAATAGTATAGTTTCATATGTCACTTTCAAAAAAGGTTTTGGTTATGAAGAAAATGCATCTGATCTGATCAAATACCTCTTTTTGAATTTATGTGATTATGGTTGCATAGATTGGCTTATATATTTGTAGATTATTGTTAGATGTAGATGCACTGAATTTTCATATCACATGTTAGAGTTTGTTTGGTACCAGCATGAAATAATAATTATCAGACTATGTTTTTGCTTCCATTTATTTGTAAACTTTATTCAAAAGGCAGTCATAATCAGCAAGTTAATCACTGTCAAGACTACCCGGCTGAGGCAGATATGAACTGTTTATTTGTAATAATACAAAATGTGTCAATAATTTTGAAAAAGAATCCCTTCATGTAGATGTGGAGCAAACCTGGCTTAGTTAAAGCAAACCAAAGATCATGAAAACATAAAAAAACAAAAACATTTGAATTTATTTATTTTTTATGTGTTATAGCATGTGAGACTGAGATCAGGTAAAAAGAAAATCTGCCCAAAAAAAGCTGTTAAATATTGCTCAATGAATTAATTTCAAACCATAGATTGATTTGATTATTTTGGTAGGGTAAAAGAAAAAAGATACAAAACATTTGAATCGGCGGACTCTACTAATGCCTACAGTGACAAATGCCTACAGTGTTAAATAAACAACTTTATGCACCAGTGGTTTTAAAACTAACAGCCTTCACCCTTTCATTACAGTGGACTCTCCCACTTGGACCCTCCTTACTTGGTGACTAATTGGTTACTTTTAATCAATATAATATGGTTTATCTTTTTTATCTTATAATTCAATATTGTATTCATTTTCCCCACAGTAAATAGAAGTCATTAAGTATTTGTGAATACTTTAATATTTCCAATATCTTTTGATGTTGGGGAGGGGATTTTATTATCTGTAATTTATATGATTTTAGATACTGATTATTTTTAATATCTTTTGCATTTTCTTGGTTCGCAAAACAAGCACTCTTTTGATAAACCGACTGTGGTTGTATGATAATTATGTTGCCACCCTTCGCATTGACTTTGATAGAGTGTGCAAAGGAATGACTTTGATTTTGGTGCAAATAAAGCGATCGACTCCGATGAAATTCCTTTGTACTGTCTCGAAGGGAAGACTTGCTCCGGCCTCGTTCCGAGATGAAAACCGTATATTTTAGCGCAAGTTTATAAACATAATATTCTCAACGGACAAAAACAGTTTATTGACGATTTTAAGCGAAAATAAACTGAAAATATTGCATAAATGTCTTTAAAGTTGAAGTAACAAAATATCAGTCAAGACGATTTCGAAGGAAGTCTAGGCGGAATTACCGTAATCAATGTTTTGTTTCTTCATATCCAGGCATTGGCCCTCAGATTTTTCTGCAGTTAAACTCTTTATATTTGAAACACTTATTTAAACTAAGTAGCGTATGTGATATTGTCAAATGATTTTATGATAACCACTGAAACACTGTTGAAAGTCGAGCGTGCAGTGGGTTAGTTTTTTCAATGCAGTGATGGAACTTGGGATTTTCACTTGATTCTCGTGGGTCATGGCAGAAAAACGTAGCCTTCGTTGTTTTGTTTTTCGTTTTAGAATTTGTGGAAGATCATAGATGATATAGCCTATTAAGGGTTTAAACTTGTAAACGAGCTGCATGAACAATCTTACACAGCCTGTCAACAAGGTCGCCTCTCAAACAAAAGCGCCCTCATTGTAGACTCGCTGCTGCTGCAGTGGGCGTTTTCAACGACAAAAAGTTCGCGATTTTTCCCTGGTGACCCCCATTTTTTTCTTCGAATTTCAGTTTCTTAAAATGTCAGGTTCATATCATAAAAGTTTTTAAAAAATCTAAATTTGGGAAATTTATTTTTCTTGAAAATGCATAAAAATTTCATGCTAAAAATGAAATTTTGGTTGAATAAAAATGCTCGAAAATAATAATTTTCATGTTAATTAAAAAATATTTTTGGGTCTAAGATTAACAATACTGCTACCTATGACTTAAACGGTTTAATGTTTGCATAAATTTCACTTATTTAAGAAATTATGAGGAAAAAAAGGTAATTCATATTTTTGGGCTTTTTCACAAAAAGTGTCATTTTTCGACACGATTTTACTCGAAAACGAGCATGGTGACCCCCATTTTTTATTTGATTTTTGAATTTAGCACACTCAGTTCTACTAACACGCTAAGTTTCATAAAAATCTAAATATTTTTATTTCTGGGTAGGGTATGTCCTTAAAGCCCAAAATGTTGAATAGGCATATTAAAAAAATTCAATAAGCTAACAAATGAACTATAGTAACAGAATATTTTGAAAAACGCAAAACAAAAAAGTAAAACCAATGGCGCGGTAGCTCATCAAGCTATTCATAGTTCATTTCATGAATGGTTACATGGTCACCATATGAGCTGCCACGGGGCCATCATATCCATTAATGATAATCCTTATCAGCTGATGACTGTACATTTCAGCTTTATAGACCTTCTCCTACTGGAGCAGAAGACGATATATAGGGTGTTGTCCCTTTTACCCTTGTTAAGGGTCACAGGGTCAACAAATCTTTAAATTAGAATCCCCATAAGCTAAGGAGTCCGTGCCAAAAGTTTCATCTTTCTAGGCCTTTTGCATTTGGAGAAGAAGATGGTAGGGTTTGGTCCATTTGGCTCTTACAAAGGGTCACAGGGTCAACAAATCTTTAAATCATAATTCCCATCAGGTACAAAGTCTCTGCACAAGTTTCAGCTTTCTAGGCCTTTTCCATTTGTTGAAGAAGATGCAATAAGGTTTCACCCTTAGTAGAGTTCACAGGGTCATCATACCTATAGATTAGAATTCGTATCAGCAAATGAGCCGTTAAACAATCTTTCAGCTTTCTAGGCCTCATGCTGCAGGAGAAGAAGATAAATGTAAGTTATCAGGACGTTGACCTTGTGGACCTTATCAAGGATTACAGGGACATCAATTCTGTAAATAAGAACCCAATCAGCTAATGATTGCATATAGAAAATTTATAGACATTTTGCTTCTGGAGAAGAAGATGAAAATTGTTTTAAGGGACGCCTTTATTAGGGATTACAGGGTCACCAAATCTGTAAAACAAAATTCTCATTAGTCAAGGGTTCTGTAAATAATATTACATATTTCCTGAATCAATGGTTCTGGAGAAGATGATGAAGTAGTTTAAAGTTAACCGACAGACGGCATGCTATAAGCCCATCGGGCCTTTTAAGGCCAGATGAGCTAAAATCTTGACAACTGTTAGGTAATGTGAAATGGGATATATTTATTTGTTTATTTCATCACTTAAGAGTGTACTTTCTTAAATTTAATTCTGCTTATCATGATTGTATTTTCTCATACAATTAATCTCTCTAATCAGGTTCTTCCTATTGTTTAATGTTTCTTGCTATGGTATATATGTACCCAATTTCCCAATTCCCTAATCCCCACCTGATGAAGGAATAGGCACATACTCCGAAACGTCGTGAATTTCACAATCAAGAAGTTGTTATCCAGAAATACTTTGTTTTATACCTTTTCATTTCCATCTGTTTCTACCACCATTGCTTGGGGTCATTGTTCATTCAAATCTGTGTAAATATTCAAACTAAAACAATATTTGACAACATACATTTATCTTCTTTGAAATAATAACAGCAAGCTTAATGAAAAAGGAAAACACTTCATTATGTTCTGTATTCGTTTCATGTTCCAAAGGGAATGTATGTATCACAACACATGAAAAATTATGCTAAAAACAATTATATTAAATGTAATATTTGCATTGTAAGTAGCCGACCGGCGGTATCTTTAATACACTTTATTTTAGGAAACATCAGAAAATAATGAAACAGATTTGTATTTTATTGAAAATGCAAATAATGCTTAAGTTATTGAAATACAGTCTTTAACATTCTCGATTTCAGGTACACCAAAACAGTTAGCGTGATAACATGATGTTTACATCTAAGATGTGCTTAAACGTCGGTTTTGACTTGGAGATTCAAGAGTAAGTTCTCTTTACGACATAATTCTTCCATAAAATCTCGGTTTTGACTTGGAGATTCAAGAGTAACTTCCCTTTACTACATAATTCGAAACTATGTATTAAGCTTACTAGCAATGTACTTACTTACTTACGAATGTAAAGTGTTAAGGAATTTAATGCAAACAGAAGTGTCATGAGGCCCTAAGGAGCATATACACACAATGCAATTAAGAAGCATATTATAAAAACAAATGACATTATCACAACGTTAACATTGATGTTGTAAAGACTAAAATTGAAAAAAAAAGATAACGAATGAATAGATTATGTCAATATGATCCGCATATACTGCATTGGAATGACATCTCTTGTTAATCGCATTTAAAATAATGATATGCTTCACCATGGTATATGAAGTTGATTAATAGTGATTAACAATGGTCATCCGGAGATGACGTGTCAAAACGCTCAACTGAATCGCAATACACATCTTAAAATAACCCATTATACAATATCTAATAGTAAATATTGAGTGCAGTTAAGATAATTAGGCATTATTCAGGGACATATTAAAAGGTGTTGCAAGTCAATTTACATAACGTTGGGTTGTTTCAAACATAAAAAAAAATCTAAATATGTCAATTCCTGGCAGATATAATGAACCGATTTGAAGGCGGGGCCTAAATCAAAGTTGTTTTAAATAAAACCGTGTTTTTTCAAGGACTCTAAAGATATCATAAGGCACCACTTCAGTATCTGAGAAACACACATAGAAATTTCAGGAAGAAATGAGGAACTGCTTGGAGCTCTCATCCGGAAACGAACCTACTTCTGTACAGCGTCCAAATCCACGTATGTTCCTACGAACCAAAAACATATAGAAAATCTATACATATGATAGTGTACCAGTTTAAAGAGGCTGGTCCTTAGGATACGGTACACCAGGTTGTTTTGAGTGAAAATGAAATGGAAAATGGCGTTATAGTTTTACCACAAATAATCTATATGAATTTATAGAATATCAACACATTTACAAATGATTTATGATGAGACTTATCAACAATGCCTTGTTATACAGTAGCAAGGCTTTTCATGCTCGAAGCACCGATTAATGGCTTCACTTCTCTTTCTTGTTTTATTTGCTGAGTGTGCGATCTCATTTATCTAGTTGTCAAATGTAGATCAAGCAAATAATAATAATAATAATAATATACAAAATTTATATAGCGCCTTATTTGAGACAGAAATGAATCACTCTAAGGCGCTGTACAGAGGAAAAGTTAATCAGAGCAGTTCACTGCCCATAGGCTGTTTCAAAGAGATGGGTCTTGACAGCTTTTCTGAAACTGCTGTATGTGTCTGCATCTCTCACATTTGGCGGTAGTCTATTCCACAATGTTGCAGCAGCCTTGTCAAACATCCTTTCACCATACATCACAGTTCTTGTTTTGGGGGTGGTGACAAGTGATGCTGATCCAGATCGTAGTGATCGTGGGGGCTGATATGGGAGGATGAGTTCATGTAGGTAAGACGGGGCAGTATGGTTCAGTGCTTTAAAGGTAAACATCAGGATCTTAAACTGACACCGCAAGTGCACTGGTAGCCAATGGAGCTCACGTGTAATTGGCGTGATGTGCTCACGTTTTCTACTGCGGGTGATGAGGCGAGCAGAAGAGTTTTGAACTCTCTGTAGCTGGTTGAGCAGAGATTTGGGGATTCCATACAGGAGGGAATTGGCATAATCCAATCTCGATGTGACCAGTGAGTGGACGAGTTTCTTACAACATTCTTCTGTGAGATATTGCCGTATTGCACCAATGTTCCGGATCTGGTAGAAGCATGATTTAGCGATTGCTTTCACGTGGGTGTCCATAGAAAGGCATTTGTCCAGCTGTGCCCCGAGGTATTTCACATTGTCGACAGCTTGGATTTTGTTGGAGCCAATTTCAACATGAAAACTTTCTGATTGGACCTGCATTGTCTTGGGTCTAAAGACAATCATCTCTGTCTTATCCTGGTTAAGTTTTAACATGTTTGAATTTGTCCAGGTTTTGATATCATCCAGACAAATTTTCAGTCTTTCAGCGGTTCTCTCTACATTGTCACTTGGATGTATAATTGTGTAGATACCCTTGTCGTCTGCGTAAACATGGTATGGCAGACCATGACGGCGGCATATTTCACCCATAGGCTTAGAGTACAAGCAGTACAAGACAGGTCCCAGGACGGATCCCTGTGGTACACCAAAGTTTAGATTCTTGTAATCTGAAATGGCTGTATTTACTGACACACACTGTGTCCTGTCACTCATGTACGACTGCAACCATAGCAGTACCTGGTCTGATACTCCGTAGCTGGATTGTAGACGGTCGAACAGAATGCTGTGGTCGATGAGATCAAAGGCAGCTGACTGATCGAGGAGCAGTAATGCAACAGCACATTTGTTGTCCAGAGCCTTTGTTATATCATGGTGAACCCGAAGAAGGGCAGTCTCAGTCGAATGTCCAACACGATAGGCAGATTGGAGTGTGTCGTGCAATCCATTTGTTTGGAGGTGATTTTTAAGACGTATGGAGACAGCTCTTTCGAGTACCTTAGATATGAATGGCAAATTAGAGACAGGTCTGTAGTTTTTAAGTGTCTCCTTGTCCAAACCAGATTTCTTAAGCAATGGCCTCACGATTGCACTTTTGAAGCATTTAGGAACGTGCCCCTCTTCCAGAGATTTGTTGACAATAGCTGTTATCAAAGGAAGAACTTTTTCCAAACATTGCTTCAGTATGAATGTAGGGACTGGGTCAAGTTCGCATGACTTGGATGGTGCTTTCAAGATTATCTTATGTATTTCGTCCTGTGTAAATGGGGAGAAATGAGTCAGATGTTCGCCTAGGAACTGTACGTCCGCACTCATTACTGAATTGTTTAGATTTCCCTGGTTAGTGGATACAATGTTTTCCCTTATGGTAGCAACCTTTGCTGTGAAATAGTCACTGAATGTATTAGCACATATGTTATTGGACGAGCAGGTTGGGAGAACAGTTGTACTCGATTTGCCCATCAGGTTCTTAGTGAGTCTAAACAATTGTTTTTGATTAGTGCAGTTGTCCATGACTTTTTCCTGGAAATAGTTTTTCTTTGCCTGAGTCAACATCTTGCCAATGATTTTGCATTGGTCCTTGAAGAGTTGATGGTGTACACACAGCTTTGTTCTCCGCCACAGTCTTTCTGCTCTACGCCGTCTATGCTTGGCATCTCGCAGCTCATCTGTATACCAGGGAGCATTTGGTCTGAGAGTTATCACTTTTGACAGCACAGGAGCATGTTTGTCGACCAGAGCTCTGAAACCATCATTATAGGCTTGTACGAGATCATCCAATGAACCATCGCACTGTTGAAGATCAGGAGATGATTCAATGTCTGTAATGAAGTCTGACATTGAAATTTCCTTGTATCTTCGAAAGGATACTTTCTGTTTGATTGGTTCGGGCTTGCAATAATTCAGAAAAACCTCAACAGCCAAATGGTCACCAGCAGGATTCCCTCTGTGGTCACAAAGACATGGGTCAGTTACACGAGGAGGTCTGTCAAGAATGTTACTGTCTTCCCTTGTGATGAGGACATCTAATGTATGACCGTGTTTGTGGGTTGAACCCTCCACATGTTGCTTTAGTCCGTGAACTTCTAATGAACTTAGAAATTGGAAGGTGTCTCTGTCAGTTTGCTTTTCGAGATGAAAGTTTACATCACCACAGAGTACAATATCCTGTGGGAGTACTGTTATGCTATCCAGGTACGTTGACCACTCGGAGAAAAACACTTCCTTTGTAAATCCATTCTTTTTGGATGGAGGTGGGCGATAGACCACACAAAGTATGAACTGGTTATCACCTGTCCTAACACAGCACTCCATATGTTCAAAGGTGGTGAGTGTACAATCCGAACAAGGCGTAATCTTCTTGACAGTCAATCCTTGTTTGTGAATTAAGGCTATGCCCCCTCCACGTCTGTCCGTTCTGGACTCATGATGCATTGAGTAACCCTGGGGAACAAGTTCAGCTATTACTCGATCATCTATAGCAGTTCCTAACCAGGTTTCTGTCACAGCTAAAATGTCCAAATCATTTGAAGTAATCATGTCCAAAATTGATGTTGTTTTGTTTTTTACTGATCTACAGTTTACAGAGTGCAGAGACAAAGGCTTGGGTGATTTGTTGATGTTTTTATTGAAGGCGAATGATAACGTCAGTAACTTGTTTCTGCTGCGTTATGCTAAAATGTTATGTTGATAACATACTTGTTTTAACGGAAATGGCCCCTTTAATTTCGTTTCAACAAAATATCCCGATATAACTGTCATTTAAGTTATTGGGTAGATACAAGGAATAATCTTAAAAGATGTAATAAACTGGATTTTGATTTCTACCTGAGATTCACAATGCTTACGGACAGACAAACGGAGGCACAGACAGACATGATGTTGTTTATACCCCACCGTGTTACATAAAAAGGTGCAGCGTAATTGTTTTTCAAAACTGATGACTGATTCGGTCAAAGGTTAACTTGCGCTGACGCAAACGAAAAATCATAAAATGATGATCAATGGACCTACAGCTGGAACCCAAAAGTTTGTTCGCCTACCTGTGCATCGTAGTGCAAGTATCATGTAATTTGGACTTCGTTTAAACGTCAATTGCATAACTTCATTTGCATTTGCAATTAACCTTCCTATATCCACCTGAAACATAATTATTTGGACCTCGAGATGGATGGTGCAATGTTTGGAATTTCGTTAAGAAGAAACAGACATAATTGGGTCAGATTTTCAAAATTCAGTTTTTCTGAAATTGAGATTTAATTTTTTTTAGACAGATTGTATCATCCACACTCTAAATGGGTATACGGTATTGAGTATATAAGTAATATATGACGCTGTTGGTAACCTATATTATATGATACAAGAAAAATGGAAACTGATATTTTTTAAAGTATGACCACTTGTCACTTAAAGAGCAACATAAAATGTAACAGGTCTCTGTGTGGTGTAAAATGTATTATGTTATAGAACATTCAGTTGTCACTACTGACCTTAAAACACATCGCTGTTGGTTTTAATATTTTCATCATATGATGCTTAAAAACAGAAATACGTGATATTTGTACTTTGACAGGCAAGAATGTGAACGAACTTTCGGGATACAGTTGTAGAGGTACAGCTAGCCAACACCCATGACTTGTGCTGTCGCAGGGACGGCATGTTTAGATAATGATTATTATTTCATCGCATTGCATCCTGAACATAATTCTGAAATTGATATTTCAGACCATTAAACCTTTCCCCGCATGGGTCCGGATATGTACTAGAAGTTCCAGACACACCATTGGCATGTCTCTTTCCCATGCTTCCAAGCATGGTCTGCCCGACCACAGTCTGTAACATCTTCTCCAGCTTGTCAAGTTTATCAGTGATATCTCTCGCCATCCTGTATTGATCATCTCGTTCTTCGTCATGTTGTCTCATTCGTGAGCTTACAATCGACTCATATTCTCCCCAAAGGTCCTTTCGTCCAGCCTCTTTAAAGCACATCTTTACAATGGCATCTGCAAGATAAAGAGGTGGCGAAACCGTGAGTGAAAAAGAACAAAATTAACATACGACTTATTTGTAACTTGTAGCACTTATCATTCGTAAAAACATTACTTTATGGTGGTTGACTGACGGTTAATAAACTTTATCTTAATACGTCACTAAAATGAACCTTACAAAGTATTTAATTTAAACAGCCATTCAAGTAGATTGTTGTACGCATCCCTTCATTATTCACACATCCGCGTCATTAAACTAGGTGATAACAATACTATATTGATGTCTACTATCACAATCAGTTACACCTAACCGAAAGTGCTTCAACTAATCAAAATGATAAGATGCAGAGAGAGTCGGCTATATCCCCTGTCAAGTGACAATAGTGTGAAATATATTGATCAGTAGTTACGAAACTGTATTCAATTATACGCCCTTTATTCCTCATATTTCAAGTTGAAAACTAGCCTCAGCAGATCATTGGTAATTAATTTATCCTTCATTGGATAATTGTAAGAGATTCTTTGTATGATTGTGCTTAGGGTTTAATCAGTGGAATCGGTAACTTGTGTTTCCATAGCAACAGCAAAATCTAGATATTTTAAGAAATAAAAACTATATCAAACCAGTTTCTTTATTTGAGACGTCCTGTTTCCCTTGTTTGTCAAGTTCAGACACGATGACGTATGTAAGGATTTTGGATTTCATGTCCGGTGTTTGCAGTCCAGAAGGAACATTGAATTTTCTACAAATTTTCTGTAGCTCTTCCTCTTCAAGTTTAGAAGTAAGGTTGACTAAAATCTCTTCAGACAATGGGTCGAAATTTGAAAATCCTGTTATATACAAAAATAAAGTAAAGCAGACATGTATTAAGACGATGCAACGTGTGAAGTTGAGCATTTACAATAAAAACATATATACATCCTAGAATGACAGAAGTTTGTTATAACGATACTTGATAACATCTGTTAATACTCCAAAACATTCTAAATGATTAGTTCACTTGTCAGTGGGTTACAGTCTGTCAATGCCATTTTACGCACGGAATCTTAGCCCACAGTAGTTCATGTGTGATTTCCGATATGGGTGCATCTGGTTGATTCTTAAAGGAAACATGATTTTTTAACAAATTTAACAACGCTTCGATGATAAAGGTATTGTTAAAAATCTAGTTGCATGGTTGATCATCTCTGCTGGATTGTGTTTCCGAATATTTACTCGAATAGAAAACACATGTAAACTCGCGATGTCGTTATAATTTATGGGTAATGAAAATGAACGGACTTTTTTGAAAATAATTACAATCCATTTTGCATTTTAAACGCAAGTATTGTACGACTAAGGCTTTTTATTTATTTATTTTCAAATAAGTATGAGGCTTAACTGAAATGGCTTATGAAACTTGATCACTCACCACATACTACTAAAAAGGCTATGAAATCCTGTCTCACTACATCGAGCGGAGGTTTTTCCTGGAAAACCCCAAGACGTCTTTCTGTCATCCGCATTGTTACCGCCTCATTAAAGTTTTGCTGCATGGCTTCAAGTGACACATTTGTTATATTTCGCAGACGTTCTATTTCAAAATCTCGTTTGAGGCACTCCATTTGCTTGGTTGCCTCTACAAGCTGCATCAAAGAATCAGGGTTGCGACTCCATCGCTTGGCTTTCCCCAAAGCTTCTAAGAACTGGGTGTTGTACATCTCATGAAAGAATTGTTGAGATGCACGAACAACTAGTCCTCTTTTATCCTTAATCAACTCGGCAATGAAGTTGAACGAAATAAGAAGCGCAGCAAACACTCTCATGTACCATCTGTTCAGCTCTTTTGTGGTTTCTTCACTGTCATGGAGCCGTTGTTCAAGGTTTGTTTGGATATCTTTGAGGTTTTCATTCGACACTTGTTCTTCGTACAAGCAATGCTTCAAGTGCTGCTCGGTTTCCATTCTTTGTTTCAGCTCTCTCTCAAGGACTTGATTCTGGGATGGTATAACCTCGTGGAAATCTAAAATATGTGTTACAAATTACCTATGTATTGTACAAAAAAAGTCGAAAATCCACCCAAGAAGTGACATGAATCACAATGAATCATTAGCATACAAAATATTTATCCTAACATTTGAGTATTACGAAACTTGTATTTCTTTGAATTCATATTTCAATCATGTGCTGTCAAACATTGAATTTGAACAAATGGTAAGAGTTTCCTATTGCATAATATTTATGCTATCTACTAGACGAATGATGTCTGTGAGGTGCGCCGTTCTCACAATGTAAGTGTTATCTTTCACTGATCGATCTGAAGCTTAAGTTAAATGATATTTACTACAAAGCTCCTTAATATCTTTTAAAAAATCAAATCATATTTCAATTTCAATATATTCACTTATCCGAGAAATACCTTCGAATACAATCCTTCCGCTTTCATGCTCGATGTAGTCGATTCTGAGGTCTGCTAACCACAACCAGTTTTCCAATGATTTCAAAGTCTCCATTGCGCCTAGTGGAAGCATTATTGTAAGGACTATGCTCGCCGATGGCTCCACTCCCATTGGGATGACTTGCGATAAAGGAATTCCAAGGTATCTTGATACTCGTTCGCAGATGTCTTCTATCCTTATCCCTTTGAAATGATCCACGTTCCCCTCGATATGAAATTTTCCAAATACATATCCGTTTTCTGAAATGTAGCCGACATTCAATTATCTAACCATTTATTCGTTAGAAATGACTATGAGTAAGTTGATTCTAGTTTGAAAAGAGATCAATAATTTAAAATATAGATAACGATGTTTCTATATTGTATGATCTTTTATTATTCTGAAAAATAGCATGAGAGGTGTGCCATAACTCTATTTTGTAACTAAAATGAATAGAATTGTCATGAAACCGATCTTATCAGAAATGAGCTGGAAATGACAATGGCCGCTCGAAGGGCTAATTCTACTTCGTAGCAAAGCGACGTCACCTTCGAATTTCGACTCAAATCTTTAACAAATATAACTACTGACAAAAAGCGCTTCGTGTCATTTTGCGACTCATTAAGAGGACAAAACAAATTTTGCCAGATTTAACCTCGAACAAAATTTGTCCCAAAAAAATCGAAAGTAAATTCAAATACTTTCACATGATAATGAAGGTAGGGAGGTAGGTAGGTGGGATTTAAGGGCGACGTTTGGGTCAACAGATGACCTATATGCGCCCGGCATTAAAATGGTTCATGATAATGAAGATTTCAACCAAGTTGCCTCCCTTGAAACATCATTATTAAATTTGCACAGTAAAAGCAGGCCCTGCACCATCCAAATATGCGTGTTTAGCTTCATTTATATAGCTGTTGTAGTGTTTTGATAAAATAGTGAGTGAGTCAGTGAGTTTGGGTTTAACGTATGTTACACAATATTTCAGTTATTAAACCCATGGATGACAAGTATCCAAAAGAGAGTGGAAAATAAAACACGGATACACGTCAGTATAAGAGTCACTAGATGGTTCCGCTCTTTGGATCAACAGTTGAAATTCCGAATGGATTCGAATCGGCAATGATGTTCATAAAATTGTATCTGGCAATACTCCAATGCGGAATTCGACGCCTTTGTTAATTATTTTCATAAAAAAAATTCAAGATTAAACTTGGTACAAAAGAACAACCTCGACCCGTTCAAACTATGATACATTAT
The DNA here is from genome assembly GCA_921293015.1 of Phorcus lineatus. Lineage (NCBI taxonomy): Eukaryota > Metazoa > Mollusca > Gastropoda > Trochida > Trochidae > Phorcus > Phorcus lineatus. Next base: position 34,640,891 of record OV121085.1, on the reverse strand, counting down.
TATTTTCAGGGCGATATCATTTGCATAAGCCCACGGTCTTTTCAACTGCCTTCCTTCCCTTTGCCATCGAAGATAATGACACACTCGAAGAACGTATTCTATATGTACAACACACATCTGGAAGTTTTCATCAGCAAAAGTTATAATGAAATGAGCCGCATTTCATTGTACTCAACAATCAAACTACGTCGATTTGGTCTAAAAAGACTATAGTTTAATGTTCAGCAAATGTGCCTTCTGTCCCTATTCTTTGATCATATACTGTGTCCTAACAAAACTAAATAATTTGATTAAAATAACGAAATGCCCAAATAAGTTCGAAGTATCCAGTAATGCAATATTAATTTCCGAAACACCACTATGTATAGCACCATTGGCACAGCTTATCATTCCAAAGAATGCGTGAGATGCCTTTCTTGTGAGCAAACCAATAATCGAAAATTACCTGCTTTTTCGGAAGGTGAGTAAAAGTAGACTGGTTTCTGGGAACAAGTGCGTGCGAAATGAGCTACTTGAAGGCACAAAGACTTGTTTCCTACTCTCCACAAGAGAGATTGCAGGAATGCGAGGTTGTAGCGGGTGAGCAGGCGGGACTTCATCAGGTGTCTCAGGAACTTGATCGGAGTCAGTATCTTCTCGATGATCTCTTCCGCACAGCCAGGCTCACCTGATTAAATGTTAAACGTTGAAAAAGTTAATTTCAAAGAACCACTCCGTGATTTTCATAACTTATTATTTATCTTTGATACGAACCTAAATGTCCAAAAGACATATATATGACAAATACTGTTTTTCCATGACAATCTAAAAACAGCCTTATAAATGCACAGAGGTGTAGATATCACGTCCAATATAGATGGATACTAGTTATATAACCTAACAAACACTATCAACTCCTAACTGCCCTCCTGGCCATGGTTGTTTTAGATAAGTCTCCAAAATAACGTTCGACTAATTGACGCGCGCCACTGTCCGGTTTTCGATCATAATTGCGACGTTCTATCTTCATATTGTCACTGTACAAAAACCAATAAGCTTTAAAATGTGTCTTTTTGGTAACAGTCGATACTTCGCGATCAAATGACACTATTGTTTAAGTATGGCTCCATATATATGACTCCAACAACTCACGGAGTGGCTCTTTAAGTATACGAATACAGGACCAGACGAAGGCGAGTTGATAAGAAAAGAGATGATAAAAGAGTGACTGGAAAATAAAGGGATATAGCGGATAGAAAGTTAGTAGATATGGATGAAGTGAGAACCAAGTTTAGATAAGTAGGTAATTTAGATTAATGTTATGTGATTAAATTCGTAATTCGATAAGAAATTTAGAGATAAACGGATACATTTTTTCAAATGTAATGATCGAGAGAAAGTGAACAGGTGAAGTTAGAGGAAATTGTATAAATATTTTGGGATAAATGACTGCATAGAGATTCACCAAATAATTGATAAGCAGACTTTCAATTATTTTAAGAAATTGTTATGTTGTTTATATATCGTCAAAGGAACTACATGTAACATACCAATAACGAAGTGTTTCATTCTTTCCAGTTGGTCTGAGTTGATTGAGTTATCTTTAGTAAGTTCATCAACCAGCCCTTTCAGTTCGAAATCATCTGACGGATCAAAAAATATGTTGGAAGATGCCGTTTCGCCAAGAGTCTCTGAAAATAAACACATACATGTTTATCAAAATCATACTTATGTTTTGAAACGATAATTGATCACAATCTCATTTATAAGTGCTTTAAAAACATACCTGACTTGATATTGTGTCTAATATTTCTAAGAATCTTATTCGTGTCAACTTGGAAAATAAAATACTGTGCAAATACCTTTTGAAAGACATGATTTAGCAAGTGTAGAAATGTAGGTACAAATTAGGCAAATACAGCAATGTCGTCCAATACAAACTATCAAATATTTCCCTATTGGTCGAGTTCAGAAAATAAACCTTTGTCAATCTCTGTATCTTCGAGGGTTTTCAGCAGTGCTGGTTGTAGCTGTTTAAGAACTTCACAGAATATCTTGTATCCCTCATTCCCTTTCCTGTTGAGATGATCGAGAAACACCTGACACTTTTCACGCGTTGGTTCTGTATATCTGACAAGTTCGGCTTCATCCTGGGTGAAGACTCCCTTCTGGTACATTAGGTCAAGCACCTCCCGGATCTGTAGACTTTCCTTCAGGAAGACATGGTTCTTGCGAAGTCGTTGTCGGTTTGCTGGGTCCATGGCAACTTTTCCGTTACCTTCGTGATGGGCGCTAGTTAAAGATACATTAAATACAACTTGCTGTTCTTGAAATAATTACATGTCATATTTTAGTGTAGATCTTCTATTAAGTAACTTATATAACCAATGTGGAATTTGAAAAAAAAAGGTTTTTTTATATAATGAATAGTTTCTGAATTCTTCAGTTTAAAGCAATAACTATGATGTATCTATTTGGACAACACGATAGAATGATAATAGAAACAGCAATTTACCATTAGAACATTTAGAAATCAATTATCTTCATCATTGCTGATGATCATTGCATCATTTGTGTTTATTTAAAAAATAACTTTAAAGGAGGAACTACTTTACACAAACGTCTGATGCTCATTAATAATCTGTTCACTATGTTTAGAAATGCTGTTTTATGCCTTTTCAGAAAAGGCTCATAAACTAGTTATTGCTCTGTTTTAGTACATCATCCAAATCTAGATAATATTCTTTATTTAATTATGCATTTTTCACTTACTGGTAAATAGCTTTATATTCATTTTAGATTTATTTATCGTTGACAAAAACTGTAAATAAAAATATGTTTTTTTTGTAGTGAAAATGTAATTTACTTTTTCATGCTGTAAGTTCAGTGTAAAATCATATTCATTAACGTATATGCCGAAATGTACTAAATAGCTGTAGGACAATTGAATTACAGTTTTTAAAATTGTTTTAAAGAATGTATCTAAGTGAGTTTATTTGTTTAAAAGTGAATACGGTTAGTACTGTGATACCAATAATATAATAGAATATTATCCCTAGTCGTAAAGATTATTGAAATGGCCACAAATAAGTAAATCAAAGTATGAATCAAACTGCGTGGCTAATTTGAGCAAGTCAATATAAGTACTCGCCATTAAAGGATATTAACGACATCCAGTCACAGAGAAATTACAACTGATCAGTATCACAATAAAATTATAAAAATGGTTAAAATGATTAAAGATGCAATCACTGAATTTGACAGAGTTGTGTGTAAGGGTGTTCAAAAATAAAATAATATGTTGATGAAATGACTTTAATCCCCCAAAGGATAAATTGAATTTTTTATTATTTAGATTTTATTATATTTATCTCTCCTCTGCGATAACTGAGGATGACTTATATGCACTGATGTATACTTAAACTCTACGACACGAGTTCCGTTCGTTTATTTATTTAACACTCGCTCAGTATTTTAGCTCAATGTCCGTCAACACTCCGCTAACCATATCATACATGCAGTGCGCAGACAGCAACACTTAGTCTGTCATCCAGACATTATGGCAAAATATTAAAGGAGCCTTCTTAAGTCTAGAAAATGTTGGCAAGTCTAGTTGCCTCAGCCTGAATTAAGAATTGTACAGGACTTCTTTTTTATATTATTTCATACCAAATATTGAAAAATACATTTTTGGTGAAACCTTTTTTTCAGGGACTATATGTTAGTCTAAGCAACACTTAGTTATAACAATCTTTTCTAGGAAAATGAAATATCTAGGGCACTGTTTTTTGCTAAATTTTGTTAACATTTTACAACCGCAAATGGAGTAAATGCTTCTTTGTTGCTTTATTTTACGTATAATTACCCAATCAGTGTTCATAAGGCTTAAACGCGCGTGTTGCACATTTTAACTTCCATATTTGGAGCTGATAAGAAAAATGAACAATGGCTTGTTCAAGCTAATCGAATACTTCCCTGAATACGCTATCGACGTATTTCTTGGAAAACCATTCATTCCGTATTGATCGAGAAGTCACAATAACCCACATCTGACGCCATATTTATGTTAGAATATTACTTATGAAATAGATCATTTAGTCTTTACCCTTTGACATTATTTTCATATTGTTAGTATATCAAAGACAACATGGGACTATAACAAACTTTTGATTCATGTAGTAGTTTGGTAATATGACTTTAAGTAAAACATAATGTGACAATTGTTTTTTATATGAACTGGTTTTTTCTCAACCGTTTCTTAGTGTTGTAAGCAAACAAGGTGTGTTCGATATGGCTATAATATTGACTGCTCACGTCATCATTAATTCCATAACGGAAAAAATGGTTTGTTATAATTGATAGAATCAATCATAACTTCAATTGAATTAAATTTTGTACCCAAATCATATTGTGAACATTCCTATAACTTTGATAGCCACGTATATAATCCCTGATTGTTGTTTGATGAACAAGCCAAGACGTTAAAATAGTGAATTTTTGGTAAAGTATAACAACTTTTGGAAATAAATATTCTTTAGTGAAATATCAAAGTAAAGACATATGATAATCTAAGGCGGATATGAAAGGAAAATAGCAAAATGTCACCATGACATTTTTCATGTAATTGAAAATGGCGGACCAACTATACGTAGTGTGACTGTGATTTTTCTCGAAATTAGATCTAAAAAGTAATGGTATACCCATTTTCCTATCCTGATCAAAATACTACTTACGGTTTTTAATGAATGTGTTCACAATAAATCCATATTCATGATATTGTTATAAATGTTCAGAGTGAACTAGTCGCCGTCTTCCTGGTCCCTTTCTTGGTAAATGATATCGTTCTAGGTGGCGCTGTTTCGTGTTTGCTTTCAAATGTATCTTAAGTTGCTAGTCATCTATTGAAAAACTACAAAATACAATGTCTTAAAACCTTTCATTATGGAAAGACGTTTTTCATTCATGATTTCTCAGATTTTTTTACCATTTTATTTCTTCCTAATTTTTTAAACTCTGCGATCTGGATATTGCTGTATGTTATACATAATCAACTTATCTCTTCACAGTTGAAAACGGCTCGGTTATGTGTGTTAAAAATTATCATTCACTTACTGAAACCATCAAATTTAATAAGTCAATATTGCTTTCGGATGAAAGTCTATACTTATTAGAATTTGACAGACTATACAGCTTTTAGTACACAGTAATATCAAGTACTTCCCCGAGTTTTAGTTTACTATGTTAATGCTCATAACATGCTGCATTCTTTGCTGCTGTGCTACTGGTGGTACTACAACTACAACTACTACTACTACTACTACTACTACTACTACTACTACTACTACTATTATTATTATTACTACTATTACTACTACTGCTGCTGCTGTTGCTGTTGTTACTGCTTCTACTATTCTACTGATATTGCTATTACTACTGCTATTACTATTTCTGCTACTGCTGCTGCTGCTACAACTACCTCTACCTCTCTGCCATACAGTCAGAATCCATTTCTTGTAAATCACATTACGGCACGACTATGATATTGCTCTTAAAGTTCCGGTTTGTGACCTGTTGCCTTATAGAGTAGGTTGTAACTTAAGCTCGTGTAATAAAATCTCAAGAACAATCTCAAAGTTGTACGAGATTACAAAGTTATATATGTTGTCACTACCTTTGCCTTCGGCCTTTGGTTATGATTTATTAGAAAAACGACTGTTATACAAATTTGCATTCTTAACAATATTAACAAAAAGGCAATCGACATAAGCGAAGAAAACCTGGCCAGAGCATAAATGGACTTTCAGGTTTGCTTTGATTTAAATTTAATGTGCATAGAACGGTATTTGATATGATATACAGATGTATGTTATTTGGTGTATAATGGTATGTATCATATGCTATAATTCATAACAGTTTAAACTTTCTTTTACCCTGTGAATCTAGAGTTTGCATAATGAATCGTCCAAATCACATTACGTTGATGTGGATGCAAACAAGCGAAATATATGTTCTTCTGCTTTCCTACATAGCTCTCTATTGGTCCTGAATTCAACATATCATTGATAAGTAAATATTGTTAATATTACGTATTAATGAGTGGTTGCAGAGTGTGTCAAACGCGTCCAAATGAGAGTATCAATATATATATATATATATATATATATATATATATATATATATATAGACGAGCTGAGTAATTAACTCCATCTTAACAATATAGAATTTTAAATGCTAAATCAACATAAAATAAATCACATAATAGCAAGTTAAAAAGTTAGCAAGTTAACAAGTAATACATTAACCATTATCGCAAAATATTGTGACAATCCGAAACTCTATCGACAAAAGTCATTTTGCGAAGCATGATTTACGTTCAGGTGTTTTTCAGAATATGCACTATATTATTTATTCCAAATGGGAATACTTCTACTTAACTAATAGAATTACTCGAAAATAAACTAACGGAAATAGAAGACAAGAAGAATAAAGAGAAAAAATAAAAGACAGGTGAAATGAGTGAGATAGACAGACTCATTGTCGTCTCTTTTAGACTTTCAACCTAGTGCGTGAGCACTCGTGATAGTCCCACTGTAGACGTGATGTGACAGTGTTCTGATAGCTAAGGACCATCACCGAAACGTTTACAGTCTACAGTTTTACATACTCGCCTTGGCAGACCCCTTGGTTTGGTAATGTAATGAGTCCATTTAATCTGTTTAAACAGAGTTGTCCCCAGTCACAATTACTACAAAAGTCCTAAAAATGAATTCTTCATAATAATTTGATGTTTTAAACGTCATAATATCAAGCATTTATGTTATTGAAATGAAAAAAAAACCAGACTAAAATGTTTCGGCGTCCAAATGTTGCTTAGCAACGCGATCTGATTCAAACGCTCTTTAAAATGAATACAAAAATACAGGGCAATGAAGATATCCAACTTCCTATAATTCTACACTATATTTATACTCTGGATTATCGAAATGTAATATCCTCATGTAAATTATCACCTGGGAGTGCGGTGAGGAAATGAATGTTCATTGTTTACATTGTTGTTTGATGAGACAATGCAAAACAAGTGGAATTACAATGGTTGAAGATTTCAAACACTCTGAGTTCACAATACCAAAAGTCAATGCAAATAACTTAAAAATTGAAATTTCTATTTGACATAGTTGAGAGATGTTCCAACTAGATATGTACTTAATTAACAAATAGTGTCTTTTAAAGTGTCATTTGCCCCCAAATTATTTTATATAAAATATTACAACACGAGCTACTTACAGTAATAAGATGTTTATTAAGACACATATCTTAATCAATTTGGAATTAGAATTCGAATTAATTATTTTTCTCCTCTTTTATATAGATGTATATGATATATCACATGTATGCAATTGCCGACTACTGTGCATGTCTGAACGGTTCACATTAGTACGTCTGTGGATGTGGTTTCGAGAGATAAGTCTAGTCTACCTACACTCTTTATCATCAGCTCTTTATCTGTGAGAGCAAGGGTCATGTTGAAACGGTATCCACAATCACGGCTTGAATCGGGTACGTTTAAACCGTTTTTATTTCAATGACATCAAGTAATGTTTTTGTTTTTGTCTTTCTACGCGAATATACGATAATAAAGGTGAAAATTGTATTGATCCTGCAACGTTGTTGTGACTCGATGAAGCCAAGCTGAAGTTGATGAAAAATGAGTAAATATCATCAATGAGGTTTACAGATGATTCTTGATAAAAAGTTTTCATTGTCTCTCTTTCGGTGTTTATATATAACCTAAGCAATTAATGAATAATTCAAGAGATCTTTTCAAATTTCAAATATTTTAATTCTATGTTAAGCATTTTCTTTCTGTATGTGGTATGACATCCACAAAAAAGGTTGTGTTATGAATATTGCAAAAACACCTTAAATGTTTATTAGACTCTTAGAATCAATCTCATAGTAATATTTTTTCATAAGTCAAATCTTTACACGGTATATGTGTACACATATTTGAGGAAAGGTTTCATTTAGGGTGTTAAAGATATTAGAATAATTAAAATAAAAAACTACAGTTGCATTCCCGTTTCAGAAGCTGACAAACTGTGAGGCATCATGGGTACGCTCGCAGGACACCTCCTTCCGGGCTCGTTCTTCTTCCTGTTTGGACTGTGGTGCGCAGTGCAGTCCTTCAGACGCTATTTCCGGTGCAAAAGAGACAGGGCCCAGTTCACGTCAACCATAACGTCCCCGTGTTCCTGTCTGTGCGGTAGACTCAAACAGTGGCCTATTGAAGCCTTCCTTAAGCTTCTCGTGATTGCCGTAGGAATAACAGGGGAAATTATTACCGGCTTCAGGAATGGAGAATTTCATGCTGTTGGGAATGGTCAGCATGCAACAATGTTCTTCTTCTTCGGCATTGCGGCCCTCATCGATATCCTTCTCTATTTCAAAGCTTCACTCCCATCAAACATTGATTTCATAAGCCATGCTTTAGCTTTTGGGGTTGAGGCTGTTCTGTTCAGATATCACCTCGCAGGGCGGACCCCTCTGGATGTGCAGATTCACACCCTACTTCTATACGTCGTCCTCGCGAGTCTGGTGATGGTATTTGTAGAGATGAGGTACCGCCACAACGTGCTCTCTCCCCTCGGTCGGGCCTACTTCCTCATGCTACAGGGTACGTGGTTCTGGCACGTTGGATACATCCTGTACCCTCCTCTTGAAGGCCACACGTGGAACGAGCAGGATCATGAAGAGATGATGCTTGCAACTCTGTATTTCTCCTGGCACGGAGGTGCTAACTTCATCTTCCTCCTCGTCATTGGGGTGCTTATATCTTGCTGCTACAAAACTCGCACTGTTGCCTTCAGTAACGATCTGAACATGAAGCGGCTAGTGCAAACTTCTGGTAGGAGAGTGCTGGCTGATGTGAATGAACGAGGGGAGGACATTGAAACAGAGGAGGTCCATTTTCAGAAGCTTGACCCATAGAGAGAAGTGACACTAGTGAAATAACTTAAGTGAAATGTCACCAAATGTGTGTACAGGCATTAAATTACAGATGTATCATTTGGTGCCGCGATAAATCAAACTAACTCCTCGTACGGATTACCTCTGGATAGAATAACATCATTATTTCCTCTAAATCTTCAACTTAGTTAACAGAAATGGATATACCAGGATATACCATATATTGAACTTTGAATTACAGATTTTATTACAGATCCTCCAACTATTCTTTCAGATGTCGCACATCATCTGCCCTTCTTTACATTAAAAATCCAAGCAATAGTGTGATCAGCGTATATTTGATAAAAACCCGTCTTTGAATTTTCCATAAGAAAACATAAGAGCATTGAGCTGACTTGGTTATGATATATTATTGTGAGTTGTTTACAATCAAGTTTTAAAATGTTTTGTTGTTGTTTACAATAAATAAATACATATATTGTCATGGTTTTGATGTTGAGTGATTTGAACATACACCTTCGGAGAAGATGTTTTAATACACATTACAAAGCGTATAGGAATTGATCAAGTATAAATCAAAAGCCACTGGCAGCCATTTTTGTGTGGACACCTTTAAATCAATTTATGTATAGAAATTAATTCACATAGCTTTTCTGAACATGGTACGTTCATTTTAAAACTGATTCTTTCATATAAAAAACATTGTTTTGCAATTCGTAACATTTATTTTCGTTTTCGTGAGATCACTTTATTCAAATAAACAAACGTGCTATGCCCCTTTTAAAGAGACCAGATATGGCAAACTTCAGGGCTGTATCGCACGTTTGCCATTGTGGCTACATGGAGTAAGGGAGGTAACTCTACTTTATCTTCTCTCTCGACAAACGGGTGAATAAGTTTAAGTTGAAAAAATAAAATATAGAAATGGAAACTTTAATTTTTTTCAGTAAGTTTAAATTTCCATCATAAGCTTTCATTCTTTTAGCACTAAAAATATTAAATGAAATGAACTTTGTTGTTAGTTGTCAAAATCAAATATAGAAATAAAAAAAATAATTTAAGACAGTTTACACTTCCATCATAATCTTTCATTATATCTATAAGCACTGAAAATGTTAAATGACACAGTTTTTCCATAATTTGTTGCGTATAGATGTCAAGTTGTGAAATAACCCATTGTGCAATGAGTACTGAACTGATAATTCGGTCATCACAAAGCAGAAGCGGTTACCACGAAACAGAGGCGGTTCCAAATGACTTATTCTAGCACCTCATATACTGACGAATTTCTAAATACGTACAGACCTAGCTATGTAATAGGAATCAACAGTTCCACAAGTTGTGGCTTGTTTTGATATTTCAACAGATGTTATACACATGCGCAGTAACACTTTCATAATTATCGAAATGCGTACATATAACCGCTTTCCGCCAACACAAGGCACTAAGCATACCACATTCCAACCAAACCAGTCCATATGGTTGGAAGGTGTCTACCGTTAAACGTAAAAACAATCCATTACTGGGTTCTATAAATAGCACAGGAAAGTAAACAAGATCTGCAGTTATCTCCCTTGCAATATTGCAGCGATGGCAGGCCGAGTGCCGGTGATTGATTTTGCTGTGTACAGTCTCAATGTCGATGGACAATCTGTTACCGATCTACAGCTAAAGGCTTTGGCTTCTGATTTCTATAATGTTCTCAGCACCGTGGGTTTCTGTTACATCAAGAACCACGGCATTCAACAAGAAAATGTGAGTATCGCTTAATCCATAATGCAACGTGCCCACTCAGTGCATTCATGAACATGCGAGAATATAGGGGAGTTAATAGTGTGCTATAAATAGTATCAAGAAAATGCCCTTTATATAAACGTAGTCGTCAATTATGAAACAATGTGTTCACCTTAAAATTCCTGAGTAGTCTGGGTTTTATTTGTTACAAAATTTAGATGGATTTTTTTCTCGCAAATATTTTAAGTAGATATTAAGGCCACAAATACAAATGGTATTGAAAGTGAAAGTTGAATCATTTATGACGACATAGTTTTTTTTATGTTTATCGATGATTCTGAGAAATTACTGTCAGTTTGAATTGGTAAAATAATAAACAAACAAACAAGCGCAGCAGCTGGTATAGTTCAGATCTGATCACAACGGATGGCTCCAAAATGTTAATGAAAATCAGACATCACATGTTAATTTACTCATATAACGTGTAACATAAACATATCGCTGACAGTAACTCATTACATTTGTACCACGCCTTCATATACAAGTAATGACAATGTTTTATTTATATGATTCGAACACCATGTGCAGTAGTTCATGGCGGTGTTCATGATACTTTTAATAACTATTCATTTTAGAAAGGCAGCCCTATCTATATTCAGTTTAAATATGTTTCCCCGTGTAATTAGATTTTTAAATGGATAAAGGATCTAGTTGTTGTTTAACACAACATCAAAAGTCACACTGGACGTTAGGAATTTTTTTCTTTTACTTGGGCACACTACCTATACGCTATGCCCTGTCTTACCACGATACCACTGTCTAAAAGGTCAAAGGATTAGCTGTATAAAAAGCAACCTGGAGCATTAACACCATGCAATATGCCTTTATCTGACTAATGCAGTTTGGTATATAATTCTTATGAGAATATGTGTTATACTTATTGCATGGATTATGGGCCTATAACGGACACGGCTGATGATCAATATCGGCTTTAATGGTGTGATAAACACTATGAAGAGTTTCAGCTATCCAATTACTTCAAGGATAAGGGTTGTAAACTCCGACCGTCGATCGGCACATTCATAAAAAGGTAAAGCGTTAAAACCACAACCACTCACTCGATGCATAAAATGTTATTAAACGGGGCGTCGTTTAGAATTCTTTAGATATTGATATAGTTTGCATGCAATAAGATAATTAATAAATGAATCCAAATCTTCGAAATTTTTTTTTAGCATTATCTTCTAGTGAACCATTTGCCTAGATAGTACTTTTTATCACCATATGTATATAAATAGAGGATCAAGGCACAGGTTTTGTGCTAGAAATGTAGGATGTATGCATAATTCTCCTTCTCATAACCCCATTCCGTTTGAAGATGACCAATGGCGATCTTGGCGACCTTACACGCTGTGAACATGAAGTTTAGCGTAAAAAACGTGATTTACTTGAGAGGTTGTTTTTTCAGGTTGACGAACTTTTTAGAATCTCCAAAAGGTTTTTCGATGAACCAAGAGAAGTGAAAAATGCATGCGAGTCTCATGCTGGCAGATTTAACGGATATCAAGCATTGGAGAAGGAGAGGTAGGTAGTTGGGGACATTCTATCGTCAGCAGCTGACTGGTTCTTACCCCCGCAAGGTGATACCCCAATAGTCAGACGCCCCAATAGTCAGACGACTCAATTGTCAGACAAAGGAGTTGGAGTAGACCAAGCGCTCACCTATTGTTACAATGGACCAGTCCTAAATAATCCTAATTGATCTCAACTAAGGCATAAGGCAAGTTTTCAGGCGTTTCTTAATTGATAATGTCTTATAGTCAAATCACTGTAAAAGTGTTTTTTTAATTTAAACACGAGAGTGTAAATTTATCAATCCAGTTACAGATAACTCATTCTAGCTAACGTCTCGCGAAGTATCGACTGTTACCAAAAAGACACATTTTAAAGCTTCTTATTTGTTTTACAGTGACGATATGGAAGTAGAACGTCGCAATTATGATCGGAAACCGGACAGTGGCGCGCGTCAAATAGTCAAACGTAATTTTGGAGACGTATCTGAAACAGCCAGGAGGGCAGTTAGGGGTTGATAGTGTTTGTTAGGTTATATAACTAGAATCCATGTATATTGGACGTGATATCTACACCTCTGTGCATTTATAAGGCTGTTTTTGGCTGTATTTGTTGGAAGGTTCCATTTTCTAACAGGGTAACAGCCTCTGTAAATCTGATAAATTAAGTGTCTGACAAGTGAGGTGTCTGACAAATGGGGTGCCCCCCCCCCCCCCCGCAAGGCATAAGTTATGCATCCGTCAAAATAAGGGATTCGATTACAGCAGAACAAGCTTCAGTAGGCGGGAGAGGCGACTCAGACGAAATGCAGCAAGGGTTAAACTATCTAATGATAGGAACGAATAATGCCTTGTATACAGCTTGGTTATCTTAGTATAATGAGATAGAAATCAGCTGCGCAAATACACGAACATCATGAAAACGTCTTAAAAATAACGATTTTTAATGACTATATTATTTTAATGAGATTGTTATATGGTCATCAACCTCTAGATTGGTACAAAATCACCTTCGTTCATGAAAAGTCCCAGCTTCAATATCTGACATATTCATTATTTAATATTTGATTGATATACAATATAAGATGTAAATTTTTACAATAGTAGATTTTTTCATTGCTGTTTTTTTTCATCATAACGGGTCTAGAATATATGTTTTGACAGCATAAATTAAACTAACATTTGCATTATAAAAAGCCTAATTAGCAACGACTTGTCAGGCCGTGACGATGCTTGACATACTCCGCATCCCGACGAATAAGTTCCTTCCTCAGTGCTTTTTCTTTGTTTAATAAATTGACACTATTTTGGACAAATTGACAAAATACCTTTTAAGTAACCTGTTTCAAATAGATTGCGTTATGATCATGGATTGATAACATAGAACAGTGTCCCCTTGAATTTTCTTCCCACAAAAAAATACCCCGATACACATTATTCCCAGCGCACCACGAGTAACTTCCTTCCTCAATGCTTTTTCTTTTTTAAATAAAACATTATTTTGGACAAATTGACACAATATTTGTTAAGTATCGTGTTTCAAATAGGTTGTGTTATGATCATAGATTGATAACATAGAACAATGTCCCTTTGAATTTCATTTCCGCAAAAAATACCCCGATACACATGTACATACGACAAAAAACCCTCTGTATCATTCAGTACTTTCTGATATCTTTTCATCGCGTGTGGAAAAGTTCATCTTCAATGGTGAAACTCGACTTTCCGAGTAGTATGAATAAAATCTCATTTAATGATACTTTTCAGGGTATCGGTAACGAGGCCAGGAGATCTGAAAGAAACGTTTAATTACACGACATGTGCAGAACGACTCGACATAGTAAGTAAAGTTAATTACATTTCTCATTCAAAATTTAATTAATCATGAGGAATCCAATTTCATTATGTAAATGGTTTTCGCTTGAAATACTACAGCTGTTGCAAATGTTAAAATAATGTTCTTTACAGGCTAGTGCTCGAGGTAGTAATCGACATATTATATATATTTTTGAGACAAATGGGTTATGTTTACGAAGATTGTACAAGTGAATATTGTTGATAAGATTAGTCAAAACAAGAAACGATACACTTACCTAATCAGCGATAAAAGGCATGTTAAACCTAGATATAACGGCTTGATATTCAGTTCAGACATTCAGTTAACAATTCCCGAATTAAAGTAATGAACATGTATTGAGGACAGAAAAAAATCTTTACTTTTTCAAGACGAAAACCGTGAAGACCAATTGTTTTTATCCTAAATTCCTCAAAATGTAACGATTTGGCTAATTTTCACGAATGTTTCTGGTATGAAAGTTTGAGCCATTATTGGGTTTCTGCATTTGTTTATAATTTCACTGAAAATGAAACTATTCCAACCTCATGTTTGCGAGATCTAAATAGAATAAATCCACAAAACTTTAAATTCAAATGTATGCAATCGATGTAGGTAACATCATTGCCAGATCCATTGTAGGCATATTTGTGTGAAGTAATTTATTTTAAAATTAGCCGCGTTTGATAACATATTATGCATAGATTATTTCCTTTAGCGGGTAGGCCGATTCATTTCTATACTATGTTATTTGTAGTCGTCAAAAACGGCGCCACTTATAAAGCGAAAACATCAAGCAGTTATTTTAGTTTGAACTCGTTTGATTCATTACAATTATGGAAATTTATTCGCATAACTAAACTAGACTATCGTTTAAGGCTTCTTTCGCGAGCTACCTTATTTCCGTAAGAAAATGTGTCATTATGCCTTTAGACTTATATGTCTTTTCGAGCATGGTAACAACACCTTCACTATTTCTGATGCAAAGAATATATATTTTTTCTAAAATTGCGTTTTTTTTCAAGACTTATTTTAAGAAATCCTTTTCATTTCATATGAATATACGGAACATTCAATTTGGTCGACGTATCTAGGCTATTTTCTTTATCAGTTCACAATGTTTAACATACGCGTTTTTGAAACTCTATAACAAACTTACAAACAAAGTACTGCAATCTGTACCTAAGCTTAACTAGGTTACTAGCTGGACACTTTTCATCAGAAAGTTGTCAGTTTGGTCATCATTATCTCAATGTTTTAAACATTTTCACAACTTGTATGACTTAAAAAAACATACTTACACGGAATCGTTTGTACTCCCCGCATCGTTATCCTTCAATCATCACTGGTTCTGTCCCCAAGAAATTCCCGGCGTCTGTTCCTGGAATGGAGGAGACATTTGCCAAGTTCCTGAAGCTGGTAACACAACTGTCGTACCGGGTCCTCGACGTGATGTCTCTCTCCCTCAAGCTGGTGAGTGTTCACTTCAAACTTAACTATCACATATGCAGCATGTATTTCATTTATTAATAAATCAGAAAAAATAAATCGTATTTGCAGTTGGTAAAAGTAATAATTCTGTATGTCTTACCTTATTGTGGCCTCCATGTCATTGTCAATACTGAATATTTGGTGGCCTTTAACTTTATACATTTTATGTTGAGTATGTTTGCATATAAATAGTGCGTCTTGATATTTGACCGTCTTCCAGTGTGTATGTTGTCCTGCAAAATGCTGTTAAATCTAGTATATCAAATTTTGTTGTTGACTACAAACTAAGAATATATGTGAATGACCGTCTCTTGTTAAAAACTGTCAGTTACTGATTTACGTTGTTTAAAAGTGAAACATGGGTTAAGATAATCCTTTATGATTTGCACTGGTTCGTCCTGTATATATTTCTTGTAAAATATATTTACATTTAACCTGACTAGTTTGAAACAAGTTTACATGAATCAAGACTTCATGCAAGATAGTTTGGATATTGACAAGGCTCTTATTTGGTCCACAGGACAGAAACTACCTAAGGAACAAACACAACTCTCTCGGGGGCGACGCTAACCCCGGGACGCTACGGAGCATCCATTACCCTCCCCTGCCAGACGATGGTTGTGAGTTGAAATATTTCTCACCTGTAATTCTTGATATTGGTCAGCGTAGTCATCACCAATCTGTTGCCGTCAATGGGCAATGCAACTATTTTGGTATTTTTGTGGACAGGAATATTTAGTTGAGGAATCAGTGTTTTTAATATTATTAATCAATGAGTTGAATTCAGTTAACTTTTATGCATATCCATAATATAATGTTAAAACCATAGCTACTGATTCGATTGGTCTAAAGGGAAAAAGCTGAACACTCATTCTCTCCCCAAAGAGGTTATTCCTTTCCGTATCTTCCTTGAAAGGCATTGTAAAAAAACTTCTTCTCAATGCATAACCTATCGGTAAAATTATTTCTCTGAATTCGCTCTTTCTATCCACCCAAAGCGGTCAAGAAATCACTTCGAATGCTCAAACTGACTCAACGTTTCTGACCGCGCAAGTTGTTCTGATGTTATTTGATAATAACTCATTGTTCGTTAACGCCAACACAAGAAAACCGCGCAGATGACACTTGGGAAGATTTGATTTGAGAAACCTCTCTTGTAAGAAAATGCAATACCTTTAAATTAATGATACATGCCATTTAGATATCACACAAATGTTATATTCGGGATTGCACTGCATGAGCACAAAATCCTATACGTTTCTGGGGTCAAAACCTTTTCGGGATCCGAACCCAAACCTTCAGAGTCAGGAGACACCACCAGTGTTTACTGTGCCAACAGCTAACCGTCTCGCCTATCTTGCCTTTTATTAGTGGGTCTTACAAGTTGTTCCTAGTAGGGATATCTCGCTTACTGCCGAGGGCTTTCTCCTTTCTCACCCTAGAAGTGTCTGAACCCCATGTACTACCATTGCAGCTATAAAGCCGGGACAGCTGAGGTGCGGGGAGCATACTGATTACGGGACACTAGCTCTACTCTTTCAGGACAACATAGGAGGTCTCGAGGTATGAATGTTTCATATTCAGAGCCTTCAGTTAGAAGAACGTCAAGCCTGACTAATAGATGCTATAATAATCTTGAATGACGTTTGGTAAATAAATAAATTCAAAAATTCTATTATAGATTATAGACGATTTAGGAATGCTCGTAGTTGTGGTACTCGAGGCAATAAAATTGGAATGGTGTGGTCGTTCATTTGTGTATTGAACGGTCAAGTTATGTGAATTAAATAACTGTTTTTCCAAAGTTGATAATGCATCGTGCCAAAATGATTAAACGTTTTTACTGATAGAAATGGCAAGAAAATAAAATATTTGAAACAGATTCAGAAACACATTATATCTTACGTCATAAACAGCATTGAGTGAGAAAAGAAACAAGCCTCACTATTAACACGGTATGATTTGCAAGTGCGTCTTCATGAGAACTGTGCAATTGACAAATGAATGACGATTTGACGAATCAACTCGTGAAATAGTGGGTCTTATATTTTAAGCTTATAGATATGATGAAGATGTATTTTTTAAAAATTCAGTAACGAAACGTTGGAGAAAACGTTCTCTAATTTATATTTTCATTCAATTGTGATCCTTAAGAAAAAAATTATTTTAAAATAATTTTATTTCTATTTCTGTGATTATTATAGATACTAAAATTAAGGCGAATAGAATGCCGGTAGTATCAACAATGAAATGTTTTCTCACCGCGTATACGTAGCCGATATACTCCCATATCATAACTAACTGTAATCGCTGATTTGAGTAAAAACCCTTATTATAACCTACTATGTCCGATGGCAGCGTTATTGAATTTAATGCTTTTAAGGATTTAAGTAAATTTTGAAATTATTGATAATGATCTACCTACCCATGCATTCAAAATTCATACATTCCTGTGTCATTTGCTCAATATGTTATGGTCATGTATAATGTGGATCCGTTTTTACATTATATTAACATATACAGTCTAATATATCTCGTTTTGAAATAAAAAATACAACTTCCGCATTGATAGACACTTCCTAAAACAAAGGTGATGTTTTGAAATAAAAAAACGTCAAAAATTGCTTCAAGCATGGCTGACTATGCAGCGAAACGTCATGGTTATATCAGGACGTCATACTTTTGTTCATGACGTCACTGCACAAGACAAATGAATTGTTGTAACCTTTGGCATCGTATGAAAAATATGAAGTCCGATATCATTGCTCTCGTAGGTAATAGATATCGTTATTTCTAGATTCAGATGGGAGATGGTCAGTTTGTGCCCGTCCCGCCGATTGAGGGGACTGTGGTGGTCAACATTGGCGATCTGATGCAGCGTTGGACAGGGGACCAGCTTAAAGCTACAGTAGGTGTTGTTACGGTGTTGTAGGCATACCGTTGAGGGTACAGTGAGCCAGAGCCGTTCAAAATTGGGTACTTATTTCAGGGATTCAGGCTTCCCCCCCGGAAGACGGGGGACCAGCTTAAATCTACAGTTGGTGTTGTTATGGTGTTGGTAGCATACCGTTGAGGGTACAGTGAGCCAGAGCCGTTCAAAATCGGGTACTTATTTCAGGGATTCAGGCTTCCCCCTCAGAAGACAGGGGACCAGCTTAATATGGAAGGGGATGTGTGCCAAAAATGAAATCCTGTAAAACTCAACTTTCTGTTCTGAGTTGCATGGTTATGATTGCAATGTTCCGAAATACATCTGTACACGATTTCGCATTGACCATATTTGGAAGTTTAACGAAGACTGCCGACGATTTCCGAAGATGATCGGTATTTGACAACAACGAGACCTCCCTGATCCAAGCTCCATGCAACGCTTTGCAAGCTTTCCGATTAGCGTTGAGTTGAGTCCACAACAATGCGCGGAGCAGATGTATTTCGGAACATTGCAATCATAACCATGCAAATCATGTAAAACTCGGGATGCAAAAGTCTGTTTCCAAAGGATGATTTTACAACTCTTCATTTTTCATTTACCAATTGTAAAACGTAACTTGTAGGATTGCTAAATGTGTATATCCCTCTTATTTGAAATACAAAAATGAGTTTCGACTTTGACATTTCTAGAATTACATTTGAACTTTGTAAAATTCAGAACAGAAAGTTGAGTTTTACAGGATTGAAATGTTAGGTTTGCATACTTGGACTTGTCTTTTCGAGAATTGCATGGTCGAGAACGACATGTTACAACTTGCGAATTACGAGTTTACAGGATTTCATTTTTGGCACACATCCCCTTCCATAGCTTAAAGCTATAGTAGGTTTTCTTCTAGTGTTGGTTGCATACAGTTGCATACATCGTTAGATATTTAACTCGATCACATGATATATCTCCATATCAAACTCGCGGACAGAGATTTAACTCGACCACATGATAACTTTCCATATCAAAATCGCGGACACATGTAACTTACATTAATCACGAAATTTTTATCGTAAAAAATCTAATAGCATGTTTCATGGGAAAAGATAGGTAAATTTTATTGCACCGATTCTCTCTTTTTTCAAATGATTTAGATACTTAATGTATCTAATAAAGCCGGTATGTTGTTCGTCTAAGTTTTATTCTGTCTAAGCGTTTTGACCATGAATTAATTACTCGTTTATTCATATCTATGAATGATGACATTCACGACATCTATTTTTGAAAAATGTAAATGTCTTTAAGTTTATAGTTCAATCAATATGTGATTAGCATGTTTGGAAGGATAACCCTCAGTGGCACGTGGCGAAATTGTGTCCATTTGATTGGATGTTTTGTATACATGTATTTGTATTTCATGAATAGCACTGTACGACAACAATACGATAAACCCAAATGCATTCAAGAAATTTCGAGTTTCAAAAGGCGTAGAAACAGATCATATTGGAGTACCTTTTAGATGATCTTTGAAAGCATTCAAACAGTTGAAATTATCCTATGTGATACCCCATATGATATAGATTTATCGACCTAGGTCCAATCTTGTCGACAACGATAATGATTTATATTGGTAAATGCCACAGGTGTAAATATCCCTCATTATTCACACAAATTGATCAAATCATGATGTTCTATTTTAGGTGCACCGTGTCGTAATTCCTGAAGTTGAACTAAGGCGGAAGTCAAGTCGCCAATCAGCTGTTCTCTTTGTTGACCCTGATGATGACGTCATTATTGAGTGTATGGACGGTTCGAATAAATATCCCCCTATTACTTCAGGGGAATTCGTTACTAACAGAATAACAGGGGCTTACAAGTAAAGCAGTATTTCTCATTCAGTGAACATGGCGGATATTCATGAAGTCAAAATTTGAGTTGTGTTTCACATTATACCTTGTGTCGTTTATTAGAGGTTTAAATAATCAATGTGTTTTATTTGAACTTTGCTTCGAAATTTCGAAAATCAAGATGGAAGTGATTATTTCTAGAAAGAAATCTATCGTTCCTTACAAAAGGACAATTTTGAAATAGTTATGTCAAAGCAAAATATGGAATCTCATTCATTACTGTCGGATCTCAACACGAGGTATAACCTAGATATTTGTTATGATTGTATGACATGACATTTTTGTTAAGTTTATTCATTGTATCTATATAAGTCAAATGACGCTATTTAGATGTTTGTTAATGATTCAATCAAAACAATTCCATTTCTTTGAGCATTTATTGTTGATACTTGAATTTTTCAAACTTACTTACACTTTCATACATGTCAATTCACTGTGTTCAAAGCCTTAAGAGCTGTAATATGAAGTAAACTTCTCGTTTTTACTTTGTCCCAGTCGTTTTAGTGCTTGTTTTGTCCTTAGTTTGTTTAATTATGTACAATATTTTAATTGATTACTAAGTTCGATTAAATTTAAAGAAACTGTTATGTTTGATAGTCATATCGGTTTTATCAGATGCAAAGCTTTTATGTTTTCCTATCAGCTTTTTCCCACCAGTTTACAACTCAACCAAACTCTTTTTGTGATCGACCGCTTGAAGAGCAATGAAGTATTTAGGTCTGTTGATTCCATTGACTGTTAGATGTATCTGAGTTGCATGTACATTTTAATAAAGAGAACTTGAAAATATTGTTTGTTTGTATTTCTTAGAGTTTATTGTAAATCTCATGCTCAACACAATTATTTCTAATAACACTCATCTTTGCTCAGAGAAGTACAAATAATGAAATTACTTCAATAAAAGTCAACGGGGAAAAAGGATTCAATTCCTCTTTTCCATATCAAAACGTAAAAATGCTACCTCAAAAAATGCCGATTTCTTAATTTTCAGGTTCGGACTCCTAAAGTAAAATACAATCGACAACTTTTGTACATAATTTGAAACGGATTTACAGGCATTCTCTTTATTGAGAAACTGGTTCAAATGCATTGCAAATTTGAACATTTAATAACATATTACACAACTTCTTCGTAAATAACGGTATTTGCATTAATATTATTCCATGCAAGTATCAAAATTTTGGTCCTAGCTTTGACCGTCAACAGATAAAGTTGGGTATGAACTCTCACCTAGTTCTCGACTAGATAAAGTAATGGCGACGCTTGTTATGCCCAGACCTCTGTTTCTCGTTGTAGTCGCGGCTGTGTTCTGTAGCAGGTCAGCCGGTAAGCACTACACCCATTGTTAGGCGTTTACTGACAGGCGTTACCACTTTCCCTTCCATATAGGCATTGTAACTCAATAGTAAATAGTTCAGGGGTTGTCATTACTATGAGCAAATACTTAAATAGGCACGTCTACTGCGTCCACGTAATTTACATCAGTCCTTTGAGGAGGCTAAAGTAGAATACACGAATTTAGATAGAACTTTACGATAACCTTTACAACTTGTATTATAAAATGCGTTCTTCCTAATGATGTTATGGAGCCATGATCACTTCAAAATTCTGTGAAACGAGTTGATCGCCATTAAGAAATTTTTTTTTATGTGTTATGGTCATTAAGAGCATACGGCTATATGTTATGAAGATAGTGAGACACTACAATTTTGAGCTGATGTTATTGTTCTTGCTTTTTGATGTTATAGTTCTTTATTCTATACAATTTCAAGTATTTCAAGATTTTGTATCACCCCAAACGCATTCCTCATAAAAAAATTAAAGCTGGCAATGGCTTGGTTGAGAGAGAAACTAGTATAAAAACATTTGAAAATCAATTATTTAAAATATATTATTTCATATGTATTATGAAATGTTACAAAGGAAAATGTCATGATTTTGAATTAATATATGATCATGGACGAGGTGTGATGCGTATCTAATTATGAAGTCCACTTCTTGATAGTCGTCTGCATATCCCTGTAAGTAAAATATTATATCTTATCAAAAGAAAGGCACTTACTGGCTATTTAATTGCATATAATGTAAGCTGTCACAACAGCATTTTAAGCATATACCCTATAACTTAACTGACTGACCGCTGTCCAGTACTGGCTGGCTGCCCGGACGAGTGGACCTCATACTCTGGATCGTGCTACTCCTTTATCAGCGTCCCGCAGACATGGGCAGAGGCCGCGGTACGTCCATAGCCGATATCAATTTTTAATTTTTTAGTTTTTAATTTTGTTGCATTTTCATACATGAGATGGTAACATAAAATTAATAAGCTATTCAGACATCAAAAAGTAGATGACATGATGACCAGAACTTATAAAATCTGTCTATTCCTGGTCCATAAGAGCTGCAGCTTTAGTCAATAGATAATATTTATGAGTTTCTTCTTGCATGAACTGGAAACTGGGTACTTTTTTTGACGATCTATTATTAAAAATTAAGTGTTTGAACAGAATTTAAAATAGGGTCATTATTTCGTTGATAAAAACCCAACAGAAACATGTGAAAGTTTTACTTGAATTTTTTCTGAGAGACAGAGTTCCAGTTCTTGCCAAAGCATTTCAATCTTGCAACAATCATACAGTACATGGGCGGTTGATTCTATGTAAGTTGAGCAAAAACTGTAAACTTCCGTGTCGATAAGTTGCATTTTGTGCAGTCGCCTGTTAGTCGGCAGGGTGTGGTGAAACAATTTATATTGGAACGATTAGACGATATAATATCCACGTTCCACAAGGGCATTACTATCCGCGAGACTCCTGCATTCCCTTGATACCAATCCTGTCTCAGGATAAAACATATACGCTCCCGTTCCTCTTACATTGTAAGTGCAAGTGGGGCGGGAGCGTATACGTTTCACCTTTCGACAGGATGTCTGATATCTTGTATCGAAATTGCCTCGTATCGGTGATGGGTATCAATATGTGTGTACTTCTATCAAGCCAGTGAAAGCTCGTTAAGTAAGCATGAAGCTATCACTCAAGAATTTAGGATCCTCTCATGATTTCGTACGAAAATTTCAACCTATCTTGATTGTAAGTCATTTGACCGGCTAGGTACTTAAAGCAACACGGGGTAAATTTGATGATTGGTGTTATGGGTTTCAAGGAGCTCTATTGATTTATTGTACTGATTGAACAATATGATCAATATTATTCATCTTTATAATGTTTATTTGGCTTTTAGTATGACAGTAATTACCTATTTTCAGTGAATATTGATCAGAGGCCTAACAGTCGTTGAAAGCTGAGTTAACACGTCCCAATATTTATGTATAGTGGCTAATGGACCCATGAAACACTACCAATCACAGCCTGTGATTTTACTTTCACTAGATCAGTTCTGACAATAAGTCATACACCATAAAAGTACTATAATGAGAGGACTGACACTAACATTATGAGATTACAGCTACAGTGAGTGCTCGAAAAAATATAACACATTGTGACCCTGTCAGCTTCACTCATCAAAAGAACATATGTGACGGTGGCGATCGTATGGTGAACATTTAAATGGAAATTAAATTCAACGCCCAACACGTACACTTTATGGGCTTATTCATATAAGAATCATAGAGATGAATGCCAGTTGTTTTTAGAAGTTATATATGGACAATTATTTGTTATAGCATGAGGATTAAGAGATAAGCGCCAATTGGAATGACAATATAGATCAACGGACTTTTCGTCTCTTATATTTTTGATAGGGTTGATCACACTATATTGCTCAACGATGTGTACAACTATTTATCAAATATTATCAGGATGAGTATGTTTACATAAAACCTTATCTATTGAACTATCTCAAACAGGATGTCTATTGTTTTGAAAACGTCATTAGTGTTCAGGAAGAGGGTCTACTTGTTCGGTATTGATGTTTACAGGAAGTTTGCGAGAAACTACGTGGAAATATTGTTGAAATTTCCGGAAAAGACGAAAACGATTTTGTGAAGAGATTTGTCAAGAATAGAGGAGGTAATTCCTAGTAATTTTGAGTTAAAATGTTTTGAATGCCAACTATTTTCATTTAGCTTTATATATAACCAAACTAAACAACATTTTTGTATTCTCAAACGCTTTTCAAGTTAAAGTGGATCAACACAGACACTTAAATGAAAATATCCTATTTTATACTAAAATTTAGGACCATTGCAAGAATGCTGAATGTTCAAATGGTTATTGTCAGTTTGTTCAGCAATGGTTTTCGGCCCGATGGACGACTCGCGACACGACCATTTATAACCTTATAGTTAGCACAGTTAATTTTCTGTCTAACGCCAAGCCATTGGTTGATACTACTATAGTGTCTACTATGCTATGTGAAGAGTAGTTTGAAAGACCTGGGTTTCTGTTCACCTGGATAAAATTTAGAAATAAAACTATCATCTATAATTGGATGAGATGATGTTGAAATGGTGTGATAAATCACAACACAAATTGACTATTTAATGAATCATTACATCTTAAATAAATAAATCATATCAAGCCGACAATCATGCCGTTTCAGTAACATCAGATGTATGGATCGGGGGAGGCGATCTGTTAGTGAATGGAACTTGGAGATGGTTGTCCAGCAGAGAAAAGATAGACTTCTTTGATTGGGCCCCAGGCGAGCCGAAAATGACGGCAAATATGAGATGTATCCAGCTGTGGGAAACCAAGCACTTCATGTGGGATGATACGTATTGTGATTTGAAGAAAGTGTTTGTGTGCGAAAGAGGGTAAATATTTTGAGGTTATTTCTATGTTTTTATACTTATTAATTTGAATTTATGATGTATGCAAATGAAGAAGATTTCTACTTGTAGTATGTAGTACATGTGTCTGTTCACTTTGAATAACCCTGATTCCTTTTGAGCAGAATATAATTGTTTTCGTGAGAGCAATGACATCAAGTTTATTTATTTTATAAATCATTTATTTCGCACAGCTTATTTCATGGGTTATTACCTACATAAGTCAGGTGAATAAACTTCTTAATTATGAACTATTCTTCTAACGTTAATTTTGATTTTTTTTCAAAAGTGTTATATATGGTAATTAATGTCATTAAGAATTTTAAAATTGTAATCAATGGGTGTAATAAAGTATATAAAGTTCTTTCGTGTGACATCATATTGTGTTGACTTTTTAATTATTTTTTTTCAGACCTCTGGCAGAAACTATTTTTGGCTAAAATCGATGTAGATGAGTGAATTAAACATCACCCGGATTTTTTGTTTTCACTTTGTATCTAAATTATACCTTGCAAACCAATTTTCGATAAAAGGTCCTTTTAACAAATAAATGTTAAATATAATTGCACTGAGTACTTACTATTCTCAATGTTTATTACTTAGATGTTCAATAGTTCAATATGAAATGGCTTGTACATGAGTAGATTCGAAAATAAACTACATCTTCACCAATGCCTTATGAGGATTCGAACCAGGAACCTTACAGACAGAAATCACAATTCTAAAGCAATTTGATTTCAGAATTTCACATATATTAAATATGCTTATTGTTTATGTCTGCGTCATCAGAATACACGTCACGCATATTATGCAAAATGTTTTAAATAAACGAGTATACATACTTATAACATTTACAACAATACAAATAAAAAATTTGATGTTGTAGTAGTTGTTTGGTAATACCTTACAAT
Organism: Phorcus lineatus; assembly: GCA_921293015.1. Lineage (NCBI taxonomy): Eukaryota > Metazoa > Mollusca > Gastropoda > Trochida > Trochidae > Phorcus > Phorcus lineatus. The sequence goes on along the minus strand of OV121085.1, from coordinate 34,614,791 downwards.
AGGAACTAGATAGGTGTACAAGTTTTGCGGTTGATAAGAAATGTGTGAATAGAAGCAGATGTGCCAGTTGACACGAAACGTCCATGGTTGCGATACACTATAAATGATAACATGAGAATGGACTTGAAGCTCCTTCTCCTTCTGATTTCACTTCAAGAATGTAAGTATTTATTTTAAATGTCATTCATATTTAACTAGCTTTAAAGTCTTGTATGTCGCTTTATATGTCTTCTTGTATTTCATTTTTACTTTTTCAGGAAGTGCCAGTCTTATCAATCTACTATAAACTAGCTAAATGGTTGTACGTCTCATTACTTGTCTTATTACATTTTATGCATTCTTTATTAATAGTTACGTAGTGTAAGTTTTGTCAATATACTTTATAATAGCTCAACTGAAGTACGTAATTTCCGGCAAGACCTTTATAGACCTGCGATCGTTTGTTTACGTTAAATGGCAATAACACACCTGTTGTAAGTTAATACAAGAAGTCATTATCTATGACATGATTTTACAATGTCGGAAGCAGCAGTAAAATCTTCATTTGTTGTTACATCTCACATTTTGTTTCGTACTTCCTTCATTTGACAGTACAACATTCCCATTTTCAAAATGCTACATACATGAATTTTATAAAGTTGATCAATGAAATGTAAACAATCGAATCTGTTATGGATGGAAGCATTCCCAAACTATGTATTTTACCTTTTTACTTGCATTTCACTTACTTTCCTGTAAAATTATATTTTTAAACAGGTCACTCACAAGGGTTAAGCCCTCATGGATCTGGTAAGGTCAATGTTACCCCATATGTCAATACATGTACAGTCATAATCATTTGATAAACAGCTTAAGGGCGTATCTTAACTTTTTCTGTTTTATCTTATTATTTTATATGAATTCTTTCAGGAATGAAAACATTTTGGTGGAAATAAAACATAAGGAAATATTGATTTAACTTGTAGCACAGTTTTTCATATTTCATTTATGTGAATCATGAATGCATCTGCTTCAGAAAACCTCTGCCCTGAAGGATGGACCAATCACAGAGACTCTTGTTATGCACTCATTACATACAAGGATACGTTTGCGGGTGCTGCTGTTAGTATAATTACGGCCACCAAGTCCTTAACATTTATTATAGTGGAGATGTTGTAACCATCTTGACATGTTGTTTTCTAGATCTGTTGTTTCCCAGTAAAGGATCTGTTTGAGCATGAGAGATAGGACATATATAAGAAAACCTGTTAAGTTGTTTTCCAGTAAAGGGTCTGTATGAGCACTGAGATAGGACATATATAAGAAAACCTGTAAAGTTGTTTTCCAGTAAAGGGTCAGTATGTGCACGAGAGATAGGTTATTGGTTTCAAACCTTGTGAACTTTTCCTCAAGATACTGAATATCAAGTTAAACAGTATCTGCTTATCAATATGTCAACCCCTTATTTCCAGGAGCTGTGTGAGCAGTTCACAGGATACCTCGCTGAGATAACCAATGCTGAAGAAAATGCATTTGTTAAGAGTTTTGTAAAGAATGGTACGATGTTTCTTATCATAGATATCAATATATAATGTTTACAAGTGCAAAGTTACGAGCCGTGCATATGGCCGAATATATCTTTTTATACCCTTGAAAATTGAAGTTGTCCAATCCCGTTAGTTACCAATTAATAAATTCTAAAAGCTCATTCTGGTACTTCTTTTAGATTAAATGTAACCTGCAATAAAGTTGTTTAAAGATGCATTATTCCTTTCCAAAATATGACTTGCAAAAATAGATAAAGATAGACAGTACTCACATTGCACACATGTAGGTGTAAGCAGTCTTCGAAATAAAGAACTTTTTCCTTTAAAATTATCTTTTGTTTTATCGTAGCATCAACACAAGTTTGGATTGGCGGGAGTGACCTTTTGGCGGACGGGAATTGGAAATGGTTATTCAGCAGAGAAAAGGTGACTTATTTTGATTGGGCGCCTGGAGAGCCAATCATGAGCCCTAAAGATAGATGCATACAGCTATGGTCGACCAATGCCTACCAATGGGACGACACCGGCTGTGACAACAAAAATATGTTCCTTTGCGAAACAAGGTAAGTCATCCTCAATCGCGCTAGCATGGATAGAAAGGGAATGAAAACAGTAATGTTTTAAACGAATGTCAAATACTTTTTGATTATGCAAATTGAAAAAATGAAAAAAAATGTAAAAGTGAAGGGAGAAAATAAATATGACAATTGTTAGACACCTTTCTAAGATTTCTTCAAAATTATATGTATATATTTTACCCAGGAGTTGAATAGCTGTGGACAATATGTCAAAATGTAGGTCAAGTGGCAAAATCTATGAGAACAGTATGGATAATTTGCTTTTCACTTAAAAGTGTGCTCAAGTAGAAAAGTCAAATTCCGAATAATTGTATGTTTTACTTATATTCAGACATCCGAAAAAGAAGTAATCAATGTTATAAGTGTAAAAGCAGAATGAAATGCCTTTTGGTTACAGTAATATATATATATATATATATTCCCCTCTATATCATTGAAACTCGTACTGATGATGACTCTAAGTATGCCCTTCTGTTTCAGCTCTGAGCCAGGACCTGGTTTCGGATAAATCAAACTTGAAAAGATGTGTCGGAAAAATTTCCTAATAAATAAATCTTAAGGCACAATTTATACTTGTGTGTGAAAGGAGTTTAGAAGAATTTGGGTTGCTCGAATGTTTTTCCTAGGTAAACGTCACCGGTTATTTACCGGTTATTTATAATGAGTTATCAAGATTCATTTTATAGGGTAATTATATGGTTTGTAAGAAAAAAAATGATAATAATAATCAATAATGGAGTGAATATAATCATTTCGGGAAATGTGAATTATTTAGTAAAACATATTTCGACACTCTTCTACTATTTCCAATTGCAGTTACATGACTTAAGAGCTTCTTTCAATTAATCTCTACACACAGAGATAATCTCACGCCACGAATATATTTACATGTGTAAAAAGAATATGCAACACAATTTGCTAATAGTCTCTATTTACGCTGTTGCACTTGCGATCCTTTTTCACTTTTGTAGAAATCTGTATTGTCTATTTCCTAAATGGTATGTTTAATCAATATATATTTGAAAAACAACACAAGTTAGGTTTCATTTGCGTGTTTGGCATTCTCTTGTTAATTTCATTTCATAAAACACAAAGTCCCCACAGTGGGTTCAATCGTGAACCAACCTACACAAAATTTCCTATCGGCAGAAATATTGATCTGTGATTTATTAACTAGATTTCCCTTAGAATAGAAACTGACAATGAAAACATGTATATATGTACATACACACAAACTCTAAGAGATAATTCAAATTAGTTTCCATAAAATAAACTATAAGGAAACCTAATGAATATTGAAATGTATCTAATAACAAAGGCCAAGCGTTATCTCCTCTGTTCTTTATTAAATCCGCATAACGGATTCTTGTGGGGGTAATTAACCCGAAAAACGCTTTGAATGGGGTGTTTAGCGCTTAGAATGTTAAATTAACCATTTTGTAGGTGAGTAATGGAAACATTTGAGGCTAGAATATTTATAACAACCGTGTGTGGTGGTTGATGTTTGGTTTGAAGTTTTGGATCAATGTCTTAGGACTTACATAAATTATTTCATTTTAGTTGAGAGAAAGTCGTTTCCAACCTTGCTCACTTCGTTCACATATAGGGGAAACTGGGTAAATGTATATGATATGCGCTGTGTAACGCCATACTTGAACTTTCCTGATACATTTGATGGATACTTTTCAATGTTTATTTTATAATTATCACTTGAGAAACAACGTTTGTTCTACTGATATCATAGGCCTTTGGAATTGTAACATAGTTGCTATAAAACCTATGTTATACTCTGCTAATCCCATCCCCAAGTAATCTCTAAGTATGTAATAATCATTAAGCTGTTGTCAAGTGACAATGTGTTGACAACTGGGTCTGTCGGGAATATAAGACCCAGGTTTGTTATGAAGCAGGGGAGTTCGTTCTCAGCCTACGACCTGGAGAGAGAGTCGAGTCACAGCCACGGGACTGAGGAGTTGAGTCCCAGCCAGGACTCGGCCATGGGCTGGCGACAGTCACAACAAGACATGTGAGCGAAGACCCGTTTGGCGTCGTGAGGGTGCCCAGGGAAAGCGGGCGAGAAAGATCGACAGACATTGATTAGTCAAAGTACTTAGGAGAAATAAAAGCCAAAGAAAATTCACATCTCGTCTTCTTGTTGAATCTTACGAAGTGTGTGCCTGGTGATTGTGCTACAGAATGGAAGACTATCTTAATGCGAAATATTGATTATTTCAGTATTGAACATTAAATGAAACATTATACGTACATGTATACGTATCTTTGTCGAAAACAAATACCAAAAAACTAAATAACAAAGCAGATATGTTCTTGGTTTTTTCAGAACCTCTTCAAGCGCAGCACATTGATGAATGTAATATTGATACAACATCTCATAGATATAACTATAAAAAAGCAATGCCATTAATTTGTATTGATCAATTCAATGACAACATTAAAAGAGATCGAAATTGATAAAACATAGAGGATACTAAACGACCTTCCATTTAATACTATTTTTATTAAACAAGTTAATGATTAAGTATAAAACGAGCGAAAGCGAGTTTGATACCTATCTTTAACGAGTTTAATAAAAATAGTATCAAATGGAAGGAAGTTTAGTATTCTGTTTATTACTTGACCTCAGTAATCAAGCATTATTACCGAAAGTGTACTGAACGAAGCATTTCCGCGACTAAGCCGCCATTGAGACGTCGGTGCCAAGATTGTGACGTCACAACCACACAATATTATGACGTCATACGGGGAGCGGTATTACACTAGTTTAATATCGCCGTATAAATATTACACTGCGGTATCTTACACGGGCGAGTAATAAATTGAATTATTGAGTTACCACATTGTCATTACATTTTCATTTCCCTCTTTTTACTGTTATTTGCGTTTCTTACAAAAACCATATTCAAAATTTATTCAAAGCCAATCTCATTCTACGGATGTCTTTATGTGAACGTTAGAATTAGACTTTCAATAAACTATAAACAACGCTAGTGTACAGCTACATACCGAAAGTTTGTTCACTTATCACTGAATCGTAGTGCAAATATCATGTAATTTGGGTTTCGTTTCAACGTCAATAGAATAACTTCAGCAAGACTAACAATGGATCACCCACTGTCCATGTGTAAAATAGCCATTTTTGAACTCATTTTGCCATTATCTGGTCACTCGTGCAAAAATTTGAATTTTGGCATATTGATATAGACAGAAGGGGTCACATTTTCGAAATTTCGATTTCGTTAAATGTCGAATAAAATGCTCCATATCGACTCTCTGAGACTGAAACCAACATAATCACATTAACCTTGTGCTAAGGAACAAACGTGACTTATATTTAAAGAAGTTGATAACTTATAAAGGATTTTATGGAGAAAAATAAAAATTAGTGTTTTCGGAATTTTGACCCCTGGCCACTTCAATGACCTGCCAAAACTGTTAAGGGTAATTATCGGGTACGATAAACCTTTGCCTTAAAGAAGAATGGATCTGCATATGTGTATTGAAAATTCAATATCATAGGTTTCTTTTTCGCAACGCTATGATACCTCAAAGGCATCTCAAATTACATGATATTTGCACTAGTATATTCAGGTATGTGTATAAACTTTTGGCATGCAGCTGTACTGTATTGAAAAGCGTCGAGTCGTTTGACATACCTGTACCAAGGTTTACGCCTCCGTTTATGCACTCGTATATAAAAGAAATCAATTATACTATAGCCGGACTATTCAATTACTTCAAAAGACAAAACCCCATGTGTTGAGATGATAGAAAATGCTAGAGGTGGAAATTATACTCAGGATTTTCTGAAACCTACTCCGCTTTAAAGAATTGATCACTTAATGGTATAAACAGTATTTAAAATAAGTAATTTCGTTTGGTTCCGCCTCCTTGCTTTTTGGCATCACTTGGAAATAAAAAGAAATAAAGAAAATTATTTACCTTATGTTTTTCTACTTGTAAAAAATAAACTCATCTACAAACGCACAGCCTGTTCGAAAGTCAAAAAAAACGTTTGATGACGTCGCCTTTCAACTGCTTCAGAGCCACAGTAAGATGTTCAACTGCTTAAGGTTAATGAAAAGGCTCTTATTTGGAAGTGTTAGAGAGTTGTTGAATCGGTGACTAACCTTAATATTTAAACAATCATTGGACGTTGTCATCGGTTTATTCTATTAACAATATGTGAAATTTTAGTTCTTCGTACATCATCCTGTCTCAGTGCAAGACGTATAGCTGACGCTCCACTCTTTTTACCCTGGGTGTAAACCCCGGTATAAACTTCGCGCCGTGACCTATGACCTACGAACTTTCTAAAAATAGTCAACCAATGACAGTGCTTGAAAGGCGAGATGGCAATTTGATAAGGCGGTGCCCATCCCTTCGAAAATCAAACCGACCTCTCAAAACGTAATCTACTAAAGTTTATTGCAAATATTCAAATGAATTGAGGATATCATTTCATGGGAAAATATGTATGATTTGCTGCAAAAGACTAAACAGAATCGCACCATCGTCGATCGGCAAAAAAACTTTCGATTTCAGTTTGTTTCTCTATGGACGTCGCCATTTAGCGGAAAATCGAAAGCCAACTGCATTTTGTGAGGCTCTCTTTGGTAGGCTGAAATTTAATCGCAAACCGTCGCGATAAAAGTATTTGATTGGCTGAATCATAGGTAATGACGCGAAGGTTATACCGGGGTTTACACCCAGGGTAAGAAGAGTGGAGCGTCAGCGTCACTCTTACACTGAGACAGAAAGTTCGTACATGTTCCATAACCTTGATATTACCTGAACGTTGTCTCCCGGTGCCAACACTTTACTGTTAGATATATCGTTATACTGGGCAAGCAATTTTATCCTTGATGCCAAACCAACATTTTATTCAAATATTGGATTGCTCAATGTTCCTTCAACCAACATTGGAAAACACTGGTTAAATTGAAATGCAGATTGAAATGATGATTTTTCAAACGAAGATATCCATTACAAAGTTTCGTTTTCAATTATAAGAAAGTACTTAAGTATTACTTACGTCCGCTATAGTAGTATATACGCGTTTGTTCAATAGAGCTCATGACTAACAACAGTTATTACCAGTTATTATACCTCTGTATCACCTGCCTTTCTACAAAGAGCAAGGTCCCGTGATTTTTTTTAATAAAAGTGTTTTTCTGCAAAACGTGTTAGTGATAGATGGTAAACAGATTATACCACAAAAACAGTTCTACGGGTATTCATCTTTAATGACAAAGCTTAAAAACGGAAATAAAAGATGTCATCTTTCATCACTCTATGTTCTTTCTCTCTCTAAACAACAAAGTGAGGACCTAGAAAAAAGAAAATCTTATCAAATGGATTTCAAAAGAAGTAAAACAAATGAAAATAACAAAATGTTTCCGATAGATCCTTTAGAGTCTTTCTAGAAAGAACTCAGATAATGGTTAACAGACTTGTCAAAAACATTGTAATGATGATTTTTTAAATTCTATCATCAATAGAGAAACTCTGATGTCTAACCATGACTGTCGAAAGGGAACAAGGATATGAATATCTTAAAAACCCGAGACCAATAACTCGCCTAAAATTTCTTGAACCAAGAAGATAAAGACCGTTCTGGATAGGTTATTTCACGAAAACCAACTGATTTAATTCTAGGGATAGCTTTTGCAGAAGGAATAAGACGGATTGGTGAAACTATCTTAAAAATTACATAATTCAATGAAACTGGTTTCTATCTCTGAGTAGACAAAAAAATGAGCCTTTGATTTCGTATCAAAACAAATAATATCAAAAAAATAAATGTTCAAAACATTAAGGTTTGAACCTCAAATGATTATGTGGGTACATATTTGATTAGCAATGTGTCAAGACGTAGGAACATAAATTATTTCCTCGGTAGAGGTTGTAGACAGGCATCTCATTCTCAGCTCATTTGTTTCTCTTTGTTGCAGAAAAATTGGCCACTTTAATTACAAATAATACTAAAAACAGAGGCATCAAACATTTAAAAATGCAGAATGAGAGTTCGGATAGTGAGAAAACGTTTCGTATGTATCAGAAGAAACCCGCCATAACATTTTCTAAACCTAATTTTATATTTTAGAATTAATATGTATTTGAATAAAACTAAGGCTACACAGCTAAAGTCAATGATTGAAAAGACAATAAAAATGTGATCAGGTTAACTAGTACTTCATTGCAAGTGCGAAATGCTGGCATTCAACTATAAATGAAAATGCACGTTTAGAAAGATGGATAAAGGGCTAGAAAATTTGGCGTTTAAGTAATTTGAGATTAATTGGAAAAATAATAGGGATATAACATTGGTTTTATCTACACATGTTCAAATGTTTCTGCCTTGCCAGAAACATCTACAACTTGTTGAATACCTTATTGTATGGTTTTATTCTATTTATGGCTTTATTAAGTTATAATTGTATTTCAAATGAAGCCTAATGACCTATTAAATGCCATTGCTTCATTGAAAGATATTTACATGGAATGATACATTGGCAGAATGAAAAACAGATATCAGAAAATGGTTGATATTGAACATGAAAAATTCATTTGATTAACGTGACATATACCTTTAAAAGATAGATGTGTGTGTTCATTCTAATGATTTGTTTTAAAAAGGTTATTTACTTATGTAGATGGAAATCTTTCCTACGAAGAAAAATAATTACCTATTTTGACTCTTAGTCTATATTTCGGTTGTGATTGCTAAATTTCTTGAAATCATCGCATGGTAAAACTGATTGAAAAGACGATTTATTTAACTTGAATACTAAAACATAATAATGGTTTCTCTTTTTATAAGATAAATATATTCTGTTGAGCCTAATTTCTTTTTGAATTCATTTCGCAAATTGGTGAAGAAAGAACGTGGTTGATAAACTGGCTACATGTACCTATCTGCGGATAGGTCTTGCTTCTGTTTGCTTTATGATTAACTAAAGCATCATTCCTGAAAGAGAAGTAAAAAAAATATATGTGAAATTACCATTCCAGTCTCTGGTTTAGATTTAATTTATATTACAAAGTTTAGACCAAGATGCCTGCGGGGAAGTTTACCTCTACATTTCAGACTAGAAGGACGATTTTTTCATGTACTATTTCTCATTGTTTTCCCCCGAAATGGTATTAGTATATTCATTATCGTAAGGGTTCAAAAGGTCAACAATATCATTATTCAAACCGACTGTACGTGGTAGTAGAATAAATCATCACTTATTAAGCGAAAATCATTTGAGGTAAGGGCTGCATCGGATATGAAAAGGTATGATGACGAATGTAGAAAACTAAAGACTGAAAGATGTAAATTATTAAACATGTTTAGAAAACATAAAGATAAATTATCATTAGATAATTATAACTTATCAAGAAACAGATATAGTGTAAGTTTTGCTGTGTAAGCAAAACCGCACTGCGTATTATAAAGATCTGCAAAATAAGATAGCAAATAACATTAACGACTCCAAACTATTTTGGCGTGAATTGAAATCGTTAAATAGAAAAACAGTTGCAAACAACGATATCCCAAAACAAGATTGGTTCCAGCACCTTAGAACGTTGTTTGCGGGTGAAAATTTAGACAATGATAGTAAAAATGAAATAAACGATCATAACTCCTTGTTAGAAAATAAATCAAGCAGTAACCTTACAAGGGAAGTCCTTGATTCTCCCATAACTAGAGAAGAAATAATGGACAGCATCAACAGCCTTAAACTCAATAAATCTCCAGGTATGGTCCATTTAATTCCAGTATTTTTTTTAGATATTCTGCTGATCTTCTATACTGCCATCTGATATTGGAACGAGGGACATTTCCTACCTCTTGGCCTGTTGGGATAATTGTCCCGTTTTATAAGCGAGGTAGTTTGAACAATGTTGATAACTACAGAGGAATCACTATGTTAAGTATTTTCAGTAAAGTTTTCACTTCAATTATAAACAAACGTCTTTTGTTTCGGGGAGAAACTATGAATAAAATTAATGAATCTCAAGCAGGATTCAGGCAAGGATATACAGCAATGGATAACATGTTTATACTTCAAAGTGTTATTCAGAGGTATTTAAATAATCAAGGTGGTAAGTTATATGCACTGTTTGTTGACTTTTCAAAAGCATTCGATTCTGTACAAAGACATAAGTTAGGGGGAGTATGTACCACAAGTGGACTTAGCCCTAAAATGACAAATCTGTTAAGAAATATTTATGAAGATGTTAAAACTTGTGTTAGGAATAATACTGTACTCACTGAAACTTTTGATGTACACATCGGTATACGTTCACAGGGTATACAATTACATCTCGATATGTTAAACCTTTTCCTCCTGTTGTTTGCAGATGATATTGTTCTCATCGCAAGTACTCTCATTGGTCTTCAAAAGCAAATCAATGAATTAGAAAAGTACTGTAAAGAATTCTGCCTAAATTTAACTATAGATAAAACAAAAATAGTTGTCTTCAAAAAGGGAGGAAAATTATCGAAAATGGAAAAATGGTATTATAAAGGCAACAACATAGAAACAACTACTACATATAAATATCTTGATATATACTTTACCAATCATCTTTCATGGTCTGTACATGCAAAATATGCAGCTGTCGAAGCACGAAAGGTATTGGTAGGTATATTGAAACATTTGAAGATTCTTCGGGATTTAAGTATGACATAGTTTTTCAAGATCTTTGATGTTTAAATCAATCCTATTTTACCAAATGGGGCCGAAGTCTGGGGGATAAGATACTTTGATTGTAAAGAAAAGGTACACCATTTTCCTATAAGAAATTCCTTGGGGTAAAGATGAGCACATCAAATGTAATGGTAAATGGGGAATGTGGCAGATACCCTCTCATCATATCTTCACAAATAAGAGTGATTAAATATTGGATAAAACTTTTAAGTATGCCATCCTATCGTTTGCCTAGAATATGCTATAATATGATGTTTCTTTATGACAAAGAAGGTAAAAGGAGTTGGGCATCAGATGTTAAACATCTACTCTTTTCAACTGGATTCAATCATATATAGTATGAACAAAAGGTTGAATTTCAGTCATTATTTCTCAATAATATTTCGCAAAGATTGAAATACATTTACCAACAAAACTGGTGGAAATAATCGCAACATCAGCCAAATGTATTTATTACTCTTCGTGTAAAACCAATATTCAAACTGAACGTTACTTATCTTGTGTTATTGTCAAGACAGTTAGCATATCTTTAACTCGTTTCCGTTGTTCGTCTCATGATCTTCTGATTGAAAAGGGTTAGATATATACATATCAAAAGAGAGGATAGAATCTGTAAATGCTGTGATAATAATGCTATCGAAGACGAATATCATTTTCTTCTTGTGTGTCCAACATATAACACATTACGTAGAAAGTATATTAAACAAATTTATTTTGTCCATCCATCCGTTCGTTTGAAAATTCATGTTATTGCTTAAACATATTCTTTAGCAACTGATGTATTGTGTTTACTTCTTGTAAGATCACCTTCTTTCCCTAAAAGTAAAACAACGTGACACGGTGCCTTTAAACCTTGCAAAGAAACCTTATTTGATATTGGTTGTTTTCGGGTGATATAAACACAATCAAGTTATTCGGGGTATCCAGAAGGGGATCTCGTATAGGTAGCTAGATATAAGGAAGTAGTTTCGTAAAAATACTCCAATGTCAATGGTATTTTCACATATTATATTCATAACCAAATTAAACCAAATGAAACGGTGAACAAAGGCAAATATTTAACTGGATTCATTGATGCTAACAGAACATAGAATTGCTCTTTCAAATTGAGTTTGCAGGTCTGAATTGATGAACATGTCGAGTGATTGGAGAATAACCTTGAATGTTAGTTGCTAGTATATTGACCACTTAATTAGAGTTATACTTGGGTATTGAAATTGCCCGCAGAATTGATGTAGGAATAATAATTGGTTATGAATAACTGAATACGCTTCGTCTCAGTTTGAAGATTGAGACTGATTATCGCAAATTATTGATAACACACTGAGAACTAATCAATCGCTTCAAGGACACGAAACATTTACATGGACTTCTTTTTGACAGCGGTTATACAATCAATTTATATTTAGAGCGGATATTTTCTGTAGGAAAGCGATCCCAACAATCACTAATTCAAATTATATGATACCCAATGATTTAGATAACAATCTGGGTACAATAAGGAAAACAATGAATAAACATTGTAAATGCATAACTGCAACTTGGGTAACTAAACCTAGACGATGACGATGATTGGCTGATAGGTCAAGCAGCACGTTTTAAGGGGCATAATTGGATCTGAAGAAAAGGATATGTTTCTCTGTATTATCGAGGATGTTGTAACGGCTATTCGTCGCAGGGTGGATAGTCTAGTTTATACCACGAATTAAGGGTCTAGTTTACCTATTCAAAAATCAATTGATCAGGACATTTAAAGGTTGAAAAGCGCTGTATGACATCTTTCCTTTCCATAATTTGTTATGTGAGGAAATATATATCGAAATTCTAATAGAGGATTCAAAGATATTTTACATATTGTAAGGGCAAGAAGGTTCTCCATCATCTCTTAAATCTCTTAATTTCATAATTTAAAGGTGGAAAGCTGTTTGAATGACATCTTTCCTTTCCAAAATTTGTTATGTGAGGAGATATATATCGAAATTCTAATAGAGGATTTAAAGATATTTTATATATTGTAAAGGCAAGAAGGTTCTCGAACATCTGTTAATTTCATAATTTTGATGAAACTTGAGAAATAAATATTGAATCGGTAGTGGGTAAATCCAGTATTTGGACTCTCTTTATTAATCATAACAGGTAATATATTGATATTTTACAAGCGATCAAAATTATATAAGATGTGATAATAATATGACATGATGATAACATCATGTCACGGTGTTGATAAATCAACAGGGTCTCCTTTCACAAAACAGCCTTTCCTGAGGTTAACCTTAACTCCCATTCTTTAACATTGCACTAAGGTTACTTACGGTCACATTAGGGCTTTGTGAAGGCAGGCCCTGATAAGGACATACTCCCATGCGTTCTAATCAATGATTTTATTCATAAAGTACCTATTCCCCGCAATATTTCTATTACGGGTTCTTTGGAGTGCACTTTTAATATGCATTAATTTGTCAGTAGAGCTCTCTTGACATTTAACGCAGCTGTGCAAGGAGAAACAACTTATTTTTGTAACCACAAAGGCCGATTGACATAACATAACTTAACCAAAGGTTAAGCTAATACTCAAATCTTGAATTCGAGATATGATTGTGTTAAACACTTCAAACACTAATAGGAACAATTCTACTTCAAAAATACAACGCAAGAATCAAGAAACTTCAGAAATTCAATAATTTTTATTAAACCTGAGGGTGAGAATTTAAACACAACTTAGTAGGCTATTTTGTATATGTAATGCAAACAAATTATAATAGAGTAATGCTATAGCTAAATGTACAGAACTAGACATATGGTGTATTATGAGTAAAAGCAATAGGTTTAATGAATTTGGATAAAGACGTACGTGACTTGACGTCAAGGCTAGTAATGAACCCCCACCGCACTACTATTGTTGAACGGTCATATTTGCTGAGGAAATTTTTTTTCGCAATTGTCCAAAATCACTTTCACGAGAAGAGTGATGGTTCAGTAGCATGAGTTTTCTGCCAGGAACATCAGATTCGGAGGAGGCTCGACTAACAGAGTCAATACTCACCGCACTCGAGGTTTTCAAATAAATACAAATTTGAATTATTTGATAGGAAAAAACAAAGGTTGCAGTGGACTATTGGATATGACAAATTAACGATTAGCATGATATTGATGCATAGATGTCCTATTCTGAATATCGTATGTCCATCTTTGCGAAAATTATCTTTCATATAAGGAATTAGAAAAAACAAACATTGCTGGCCTTGCTCGATTAATCTGTTACATTTTACAGACAAGCATATTGTCTGATTGCAATCATATAAATCGCCATTCTGAAAATACGTAGCGACACTTTAATATTAAGAAATTGGATATGGTCATGCAATTACATTAAAATTGTCTATTCATTAATCTTCTTAATATTGGTAAATAAAAAAATCGATACTTTATTGTTGTACCCAAAACCTTATATCATTGAGCATGTTGTTTCCAATAGTTACACGTCCTTTCCTGAAAGAATATGCCTAATGGTAATTTTTAATCGCCTTGATCGATACACTGAAGACTGAAATGGTGAAAAACTGACTCTTAAAACCTTACTTCTCTAATATTGTGAATATCACTAGGATCCAAGCATCAAACACGAACCTCGAACTGGAAAACGAACCTTGAACTGGTAATCGTCACAAAAACTTTAATTTATATTTCTACCACTATATCCTCAGTATCATTCAGTTCTATCTTTACCATAAACCAGAACTAATATTTTATTCCGATGATTTCAGCTTTTTTCTAGACCCAAAACCTTGGGAATTCATAATCTAACATGACACGAAAACTCGAATGAAAAAAGTAATTTTAGTGAATTTCACATTCCTCCACGCACGTATACAAACAACACTCGGTGAACTTTCTGTTTACATAGACTTGCAAACAACTTCAAAATGAATTTCAATAATCAATATTTTACCGACATTCTAGAAACCTATACATGATAGCGATCCGTCGAATGACCGGAAGCGAAGCACAATACTTCTATCCCCCGTATAAGTGACCACAGTGTCCTCAACCATGACACAGAATAAAGCTTACCCGAATTTTTTGTCCGACTTCCACCAAGTTTCAAAGAGTTCACTAAACGTGAACAACTACTGGAAGAGTAACGGCCCTTGGTTGGGTTGGTCCTTGTAGGTCTTGTAGGGGTGATAGGTCGATACATTTACGTAAAAACCGTTAATGACGACATAGAAAATATGTCTTCTGCTGATATTATCCTCAGGGGTAACTCTGTCCGCAGTAGAGAACTATTAGAAGGTTTCAGTGCACTGAATTTCAGCGCAGCTACACCCAGGGTGTTCTAATTCCAGTGTATGCTCGCAGGTTTTAACGCAATCCATAGCAACAATGGTGTTGTGGGCTTTCTCCCCGCAATAATACTAGCAGCCGCAATATAAGCGAAATGCTCTTGAAAGCGTCGTTAAACCCCATATCACCTCACCTCACCGCAGAACAAAAGCAGCATGGCTTAATTAGTTATATGAAAACGTCCATATTCTTCATTGTTTGTTCTAACTTGAGCCCCAATTAAAGCCTCGATTAAATTCCTATATAAAAATATATATCTGATCTGCACAGTGACGCAAAACCAAGTTGATTTCAAACAGCAATACGCAAATAGGCATCTGTTCAGCAACTAATAGTTCGGATGTGTTTGTTGCGCATGTGAAAGTGACACTTCGGAAATAAGTGCTGTCTGTCTTCATTTCAATATGTCTTTTTAATTTATGAAATATTCCATACCAACATTTACTTACGACGAAAGAGGAAGAAGTACTAACTCCATAGTTGCCCTTTAGATGTATATACTCTTGGTCGTTCAGGCTTGTAAGTTTTGTACTTTCTGCTTCAATCATATTGATTGTTCTATTGATTTCAAGACAAAGATTAGTTCCGTTAGGATGTCTGTGTTTGTGATCGGGCATGGTAAGTGAATGTCATGCCGTACTGATGCTCAGTCTCACCGGACGTTTTCTGATTTAACAGACAAGAAATCATAACTCTAGCTTCTTAAAGGTTCTAGAACACAACAACTATTTGTGACGGAGAACTATGAACTGTTTTTTTATTTTTCTCCTTCTACAATTTCAACTTATCATCTCTAGCAAACTCTATCCGGTGAAGTGCTATCTCGCCAGTCGTACGACAGAGAAGAATGCAGCTTCTTTCGATGGGTCGTCTCTTCTTGTTCGCTATGTTAAAACTTACCATGCCTGTTCATCGTTGTGTCGGTTCTACAGAAACTGTTCCAACTTCACGTGGAAACCTTCAACGGCAATGTGTGAACTAATGCTGGAAACAAATCCGCCAGTACTGGAAACATGTGGGGTACGTTAAACTAGGCTTTCATATTTTATATAAATTTTATGAATTAAAACCTCAAAACTAAAATCAAACCCTGTCTGCTAAAGTACGTTAGCAACTGTCAATTTTCCTAGTAGGAAACACTTGCATTTTATTATATAAGACACATCGGTTTCTTTTATTATTAACTGAAATATTTCTTTGCGAGATTGTAATGATGACGTACGTATTTAACTCTTATGTTATGATATAATTCAATTACAATCGAAAGCCCGATTTTAATTAGTTTTGCCTAAAGATTAGGGGAAAACTAGTCCTTTGATTATTCTTACAAACATGATGGAACGAATTTGAAATAGTTAACATTCTTGAAAATGATTAATTGTCATAGGGACTTTTCTCTGAATATTATAATAATGAAAAAAAATCTAATAAACTCAAGCCCGTTCATTTATACACACATGTTTTCAGTAGAATATAAAAACCAATTAAAACTCATAAGATATACCATACAAGTTTTTCCCGGCTAAACTTGTTTTTGACTTTCATTGAAATTTTATAACCCTTACAAATATCAAATGATTTGGCTCATAGCAATAAACTTAGTCTGGTGACAAACTCCTCGTATCTATCTTTCGGAATTTTTTATCTTCGACTGTAGAGCCTCTATTGTCTTGAATGGGTTTCATCCTCCCATTTCTAATTTACAAGCCGTATAAAGAATTTATGGACACAGAAAATTCATTCAGATTGGTCTGCGACATGGAAGAGCAAAATGATCGATACATCTTATTTGGTTCATCCTTGGACCACAACAAAATGTCAAGAGAAATGAACTTTAACAGTATTCGTAACGATTACGTCAAATATTCAAAACCAAGTAGAGGGCCACATGAACAAGTCTCAAAATGGAGACTCCAAACTTTAAACAAAGTTTAGAATAGTCACAAGGTAAATGACCAATGTGTTCGTAGGTCTACATGACATTAATTTCCGCACTAATGGCAGTTCAATGTCTAATGACTTAAATTGAACAAAATGTGATAAAAATGAAGTATGGAAAAATAACTGTCAAACAAAGAATTGTTTTCTTTTTAAATAGACTCATAAGCGAGGATACGTGAATTCTAATGATAACCTATCTTGCGCTCATAAAATATAGAAAAGTAATCATTGTGTGTTACGTTATTAAGTAATCGAATTTCCAAATTAGTAACCTATTATTTCATCTCTTTATGAAGATTTATATCCTCTTACAAGTATTGATCTTACCTCGTTATTCACTGATATTTTAGTGCTCAAATTCTAAGTCTGAATAGTTAATTGGAAGTTGATCACATATTCTATTACTCATTACCAAATCGATTGTCAAAAGCAGCATTAAACACAGTAAATATACATGACACAATAACGGGTGGAAATCTTTTCTACCCATTGAAATTTAATGTAATGTAATTGATAACTTCGACATATGGCGAAGCATATTGTTTGTAAGAGAAAAGATTCCAGTAACAAACATTTTCGGCGCATAAGGAAATGTCTGTCCCTTCGTGCAAAATCTTATCCGGACCATAACTCAAAAGCCATAACGCCTAGCTCATTGAAACCTGGTATGTGAAGCAATCGTCATGTGAAGTGGTGATTTTTGGGTCTCATTTTCTTCCCACATTTATATTTGGGAATTTCCATGGTAACACAACTTAGAATTCCGTTTTCGGTCTAGAACTAAAAAATTACAAGGCCTAACTCATTGAAACTTTCAAGTTGGAACTAGTCAGGGTTTTCAACTTATCCCTACTTTTGCTCGTTTCCATGGAAACATTACTTAGAATTTAAAAAACCCATAACATCTAACTCATTGAAATATGGTGTGTAGAACAATCATCATATTTAGTGGTGCCTTTAGGGTTTTTGGCTGTTTCCATTGGACATAGGTCACAATACTGTTTCCAAGGTTGAACAATAAAACCTTAAAGTTAAGCATAATGAAACTAAGAATCCTAAATTGATAAATGCATAACCAATGATCTGCTTAAGAGAGTTTCAACAAAAAATATGAGTTATTGAGGATTTATGAAAGAATACAGCTTCTTAACTATTGTTCAATATATTTAACACTTTTGCCACTTGGCGGGGGATATATCCCACTGTATACTTGTTACTATTCTCATGACATATGCAGCATCTATTGTAAAAAGATCGTTATTTCAACCAACTTTGTTAACCAACATAGGATAAACGTAGCCTTGTTTTTTTTGCTAAGATAAAGTCAATGTCAGTCCTTAACCTTAGATAGAACGGATACCTTAACAAGACAAGGTGTATCGATTTGTTTCTTCATTTGGTCGATTCCTTTGATAGATTACACAATAAATGGATAGTCTTTGAAAAGCAGCGGATTTATCTGCCTGAAGAGTTTTGATAGGTTATCCACCTATTACCATATGCTTGGTTCCCTCGGATACGGGCTATTAAGCCTCGTATCGTGAAAGAAGCATCGAATTCGATGTCTTTCAGTTCATATTAGCATTCGATATAACCTTAAGTGTCTCTATAGCGAATTTATTATCGAAATGTTTCTGAAATGTTATATAAATGGTTGACAAGTAATAACTGTTAAATAAGGTGTTTTATTTATTTTTATTGTGGCACAATATGAACTTTCTTAAAATCAATGAAAATTGTTTAACTGATATATTATGAGCGGCAGATAGTAAATCAAGCTGTTAGAATTATATCTGACCCAACTCACTACCTACATTCAGAATATCCCCTTCTCCCCTCAGGCCGCTGCTACAAAGTTCCAGTATTGAGAGCCCGTACATCTTTCATTCCAAACACAATATCTCTATTAAACAAATGTGAAAATAATTGATTCATGTACTGATATAAAAATCTCATGTGATTGTATAAATGTTTTCAAGCTCTGTTGATGTAAAACAAATTCCTGGAAAGGCAATAAAGTATTATTATTATTATTATTATTATTATTATTATTATTATTATTATTATTATTATTATTATTATTATTATTATTATTATTATTATTATTATTATTATTGTTAAATAGCATTTAGATGAAATAGAACGTCGGTTATGTATGATATTATTATTATTATTATTATTATTATTATTATTATTATTATTATTATTATTATTATTATTATTATTATTATTATTAAATAGCATTTAGATGAAATAGATCGTCGGTTATGTATGATAATGTTAAATGAGACTACCTATTCACAATGACAACCAAAATATTCACATCAATACCATCTTAGGCTCATGTTTAACTTTTTCTTGAATTTCCCATTCGATATTTATCATATATATCATTCAGGATATGTTGTTGTTCTCTGGAAAGTTTTTTATTTAAGATATTTTTATGTCTTCAAACATACTAAGATTCCGGGTACTATCTATTTAGTTAAGTTTGTTCCAATTTTCCAATGATGTTTACATTAGTTTCATGTATCATAGTTTTCGTATACAAATTTATGTAATTTTTAATTAGTTTTGATTAGAAGCATTGTTCCTGGCATAATTATCAATTTTAAAAATAATTATTGAATAGTTTTTTGGCATTTTCCAGTTATCACATCTCGTCATTTATCGTTGAAAAATTCTAACTCTACATAATTTCGGAGAAAGGGGTGAATAACTCAGTCAACCATTCGTCCTGACACTAGAATCAACAAGAAAAGCCTTTAAAAAGGCTAAGTTGGAGGCACCCTTGTTAGGCTAGGAAATACTGCGAAATCATAGGGTACAAATAGGATAGGATTTTCATTACAGCAAATTAGTAGATTAAGGCCATTAATAGAACAAAAGACCTTCATTTTATCTTTTATTTAGAAAAAGTTATACAATTATTTGTTCATATCATCAAATAATAGAATAGTCAGGCAAACTTGCAGTTATAAAGAGATCTATACAGTTCTGTTTTAAACAACAGTCACCGATTTATCCCTTGGAAATAGATCTATTTTTAGAATATAGGTCACAATTGATAGCTTCCAGCACCGCACAAAGTGTTCGACTCTTTCGCAAATTCATAAATCCATATGTATCACTAATTGTTTCTCAACTCTCAAAGATTGCCAGTACAAGATATATTAATTAAAGTCTAAAGCATAGTTCACTACCTCTATCTTTGTCTGTCACGAAGCGATATCCCACAAATTTACTCGCCTTTATGACATTCTCTACTTATCGACTTGTAACCGCTTGTTTCTCGCGTGTGCCGTTGTAAAGGAGGGTTTTTTACTAACATGGAATAGAGTTTTCTAACCTTTCATGCGACATTTACGCGTCTAATTTAGTACACGTGCGGTCATGAAGAATTGTACTGTCTTTTTTATTCTTAAACACCACTGTTCCCTTTAAATTTTGAGATTTGCAGAGACAATCGTTTTCCGTATTAAAGGTTGCCAATTATTTCGGAATACCCACATGGTCACGTGGTTCTAAATTTGATACAGATGTGTTCATTGGTTTACGATATTGCCGAAATACAAAGAGGCTAAATAGGATTGGTTGAAAGTTCCTTTGAAAATTCCAACTGTAATATAGAGAGAATTTCAGCTGTTAAGATGGTTAGAGGCCGTATGGGCCTCCAACCAATAAGGCTGCCATACTACTGCTATTCTTTTTAAAAATATTTTTGAAAGTTTATTTCTTGAAATTTTCCCCAATAGACATTAGTTTGTGCCAAACGTATTACCCTTAGAGGATTAAACATCTCGTTACTAAAATCATTGATCCGTATCGTAGCGGAAATGATCAAATATCAAAAACCACTTGTGGTCATTTTAGTGTGAATACCTTTCAATCATTAACGTTAGGAAACTGGGTTCGCATACCTTAACTGAATATGGTGCAATTGGTTTAGAGCGTCTTCTTCTTATATTTGCATTTGTGACATCACTTTATCTGCCAATTAAATCGTACTACTGCCCCTTTAAGGTATATGAGTGTGTCATGCGTCAGTTCATAGACGTACATGTAGGTCCTTGAACGGTTCAACTAATGGGGTTATTCAACTCATGCACATAACGTATGTGGGGAGAGAAATTCTTTGGACTACAAGGACCACTTCGGATACTCTACCAGTCTGTCAATCAATGATCAATTGATTTCTTATAATCAATTATTTGAAGCACTCCTTCCTCTCAAGAAAGTTGTGAAGAGAGTTGACATCACTATGAATCACCATCACCTATACAATCGGAAAAGGATAAACCACATTCAATTTTAAAATATGACGAAGTGAATTAACTAAATGGATTTATCCTGACGTAGTAACGATTTTTTATTCAACTAATTGAGCCATTTGGTATAATTCTGGTAGATATGATGATGGATCAATTAGTGATTAAGATAAACTATTGCCCCGTTATCATGTTTTATCACAAACAATAATTCTATTACCAAGTTGACATCCAAATATAAAAAAGTTTGCGTACCATCTTTTTTTTAATTTTCAAAATACTATCTAAGCGTAATCAGCATTTCCGTTTGCTTCAGTGTCTATTGAACATGAAATTGCAATAGCTTTGTGTGATTTTGATTAGTCTTTACAATCACCCACGGCCCCGTCCCCGCCCACCTACCTGTGTTAATGTTTCCAAATGTGCTGTTTAAGGGCAAGGCCGGCCCATGTGGAGACCGCCCATGTGCCACTGACGAGATGTGTGTACACGTTACTGGAGCAACCTCCCACATGTGTTTTAAAGGTAAGAGGACAAGAAGAAGATAAAGAAGAAATGTTTATTTTTGTGTCACGCAACAATTCAACAGTAGAGGCAAACCCAGCCAGTAAATGGCTTATGAGACACTTAAAAGAATGATTGAATAAATACTTGTGATAAAATGGACACACATTTATATGTTAAACTAAAAGTTAAGACTCTTACAAAATTCTTATAAACATTATTCATATATATATAAGCTTTTGGAAACAATTTACTCGCACTTATAACAGAGGGTAATATTTATGAAGTCACAAAATGTGTTCTCGACCGGGGCGATGGAAATTACGATCTAATTGTGTAAACGTATTTATACGAACCGTTTAAAATTAATATCGAAAACTGAACTGAACTGAAAATAAATGAAGTTGAATTCCTGTTATTGTTGTTTTTCAAATATATTTGTAGCAACATCTATCTTCTTAACTTCTACTAATACACCTACGACCACTACTGCTACTTTTACAACACCAATCGCTCCTACCACAACAATTCCATCAACTACCATATCAACGGCAACAACCACGTCATTTACTACAACTACATCCACCACCACCGGCACCGTCACCACAACAACCTTAACTACATCAAGCACTTCACTTACTACTACCACAACAACATCTACATTGACTGCAACCTCAACGACACCAACAACTACCTACCCTAGAACAACAACAACTTCAACGACTACAACAACAACCACAATCCCGACAACTACAAGTGTTCCGATAACAACTACTACTACAACCACAACTACTACAACGCAAGGTATCTTATTAGTTCTCAACATCAAGCTATTCGTATGTATGAAAGAGAATTATTCTTTATCACAAATGACATTATCGTTATTGTTATCAGTTTGATAATGGAGACGCACAGCAATGTGGACTGACAAAAATGGGCCAAAACATGTTGATGCAAGTGTCTGTTAATCCATTCTCTCCCAACAGAGGTAGCTCCGTCATAAATTGCTATACGACCTCTGTCTTAATTCAAAGGTTTCTCGTAACGAAATGTAGATTGGATGCAATCAAAGTTAGTTGTGCAATCAGCGACGCTGTTTCAAAAGTTATCATTCAAATCGTCCAATTTATTTCCGTAAGTTTCCCAAAAGCGTAACTTTATTCGAAATGCACTTTGCACTTTGAGTCGTATTTACAGAACACAAACGCCTCATTTTCCGACTGTTTCATTGCACAGGCCTGTGTGACTTCAAATTTGTTATACATGCATTCGTTGTTTTCATTGGCTGAAATATAGCCAGGTAGTTTAAGTTGCAATATTATTCCGCTAGGGGAAAGTGCCGGAAGACCGAGAAAGCTTTGAATTAAGACAGAGGTTGTACAGACATTTCTGACAGAGCTACCTCTGTTGGGAGAGAATGCTATTAATCACGTCTGGGTGCGAAATTATGGCAAATCACGAGATTGGACGAATTCATTTTAAGAGTATCACAAGGCTGTGGCTCATGCCCGATGAGTGAGCACGGAACATTTTATAATTTTACCAATATATAGGAAAACATTGAAATATTGTACCATTTTAAAAAAATTACGAGAAATACATATCAAAGGTAAAAATGAAAATGGCAATTTCTAGTTTCGTGAAATTAAGATGGATAATGCATTTGGAATAGTAGATCGTGAAAACTATTCAACTTGACCTTTTCGAGGCTCGCTCGTTTGTTATTTTCACAAATCCACTCCTCATGTTGTCTCAATAACGTTGTATAGTTTTGTTATTGTTTCATTGCTTTTCAAAGATAAACCTATGCGTTAGTGCTTGATACATATTTCTTGGATTTCTGAGTCTCAACTGGATTACTGAAAACTACCCTCATATGACCCTATCCCTAGGTACTAGTTTCGGAACACCAGGTGTGAGGAATTCATTCATACTTTCAAACATTGTGCTTGACGGCCAACGGTATTTCGGCTGGTTTTCTTTGATAATTACAAAAATGATTTGCAGCATCGACTCTTAATGTCTTGTACAGGCAATAATCCATTCATACGATTACTTCATATGGTATTTTTGAAGCTGTACAAAATTTCTATGATGATTACCAATATGTCTACTCTTCGCAGCAAAGATGACACTTCATATGTCTTGTGCGGCCAACTCTGATTGTCTGATCGACTTCAGCGAGTGCTACAGCGAACAGTGTCAGTGTCAGATCGGGTATTCCTTCTCCTTCGTTGAACAAACTTGTAAACAGAGTAAGTATTCGATTACGTGTCCCTTGCAATCTAGAAATGATTTCGACCTGCAGATATGTCAAAATTCTCAGATTGCTTTTTAACAATCTAGTAATCATGAACTTCTTCAAAGGCATTTAGAAGTTAGTGTAGTGATACAAGACAATGTTTTGGATGACAACTTCTTTATTTATAAGTTAAGAAATAAGTTAAGAACATACTGATTATTCAAGAAAGATCGCCAACCAGAGTTATACTTGAAGACCATAGTTAACAGAAACACAAGAACAAATCTCACTAAATTACGTTGCGGTAACCTTGCTCTACATATTGAAACAGGACGATACAACAAGCCCCCCACCCCCCTGCCTGAGAGAATTTGCCCTTTCTGCCCAAATATAGAGAATGAAGTTCACTTCCTTTTAAATTGCCATTTAAATAACTCTAATAACTATATCTGTCTGTCTGTCTATTTATTTCTAAAAAGGAGCTAAAAAGAAGCATAGACCACTCAACTGTATAAACATTCAGATCTGTAACAGCATCCATTCATTGTATCATTATCCTTTTTATCTCACTTATTGTATTTGTACATGATTAATTGAATCAATGGCTTCCTGTATACCTATATATATTGTACCAACTTATTTTTGTTCATTATCCACCTGATGAAGGGGCAAGAAGTACCCCGAAACGTCGTGGAAATAAATAAAGACGTTGTCATCCATAATATTGTCTTGTATCAATCTAGGAATCGCAAAATAGACGTCTGAAATTTGTCCGTATAATACAATATGTACAATTGTTGAAACAAACTAAATACGTTAAGCCATAGTGTTGTTAGCGTATTATTTCAAAATTAACTGTTGATGAACTAGGACTTTTGTTCGGTATTATCTCTTTAAAACCATAGGCAAAGTAAAGTATGTGTTATTTATTCATTTATTATTTCATTGCCCGTCATTAGAATTATGGAGTAATATAAAATTATCTTATCATTGGTTTAAATTTAACAAATGATGATTTATTTTAAGTAAAATTTGTTTTCTAAAATGACTTCGGTCGGTTTCAGCATGTACGACTTTGGGCACTGAATTCGCGGTACACGGGGGTAACGGGCTGATGGGATACAACCACGCCGTGTACTCGGTCGGCTCTGTTCAGGAGTGTTTAGAGAAGTGTGTGGACGAAACAATCTTCACGTGCAAATCCGCTGAGTTGTTGTCCAGTATGACATGCCGGCTTGCTTCCGTCAGCTGGTACGATGTTCCCAGCTCCGATAGGGTAACTGGGATGGCAGGCATTGACATGTATTGCAGGCAGTGCCTGTAATCAAAGGCAAAATGTAGCGCAAATGGAATGCACAACGGTGATAAATGACTAGTTTTCAATGACCTCTGTATTTCCTTGCAAATTTTTAGATGAAAGGAGATGCATACATTTGTGCATGTTGTGTAACTTATATTGAGGCTGATATTTGTTTATACTGCCGAAGTCCGGGTTATTCGAAAATGAAAAATTCTTACTTTATATTAAACATTCATATCTTCTGTAGCCTAGCGCAACAATGACATCTTCATTCAAATCTTACATCTATAACACGTTGAAACTAAATGCTTATGAAATTGAAGCCATAATACTTATCACTACGAAGATTTCTACCAAATTCAGGCTCGACTATCAAAGTTGCACATTGTAAAATCAACTTAAGATGTGGTCAATGACTCACACCAAATGCCACAGTTATTGCACTCTTCATATCAGTTGCCAGCTCTGGCCTTCATCTGAACACTTCAAGCGCCAAATGAAGACAGAATAATATAAAAACTTACCGTATCCATATCCATCTAGTTGATTCCAGTACATGCGGTAAACTTGACATTCTATTGTAACGCTAAGAGTTTGCTTCATCTGGCGTAATAAACATATGCAGTTATTCATAAATATTTTATGACGTACTAAAAATATGAAAAGTGTTGAAACAATTCTTTGAATACACCAATGATCGAATCTGCATGTGTATTCTTCTGTATACATAATTACATTGTGTGTAGTCGACAAGTACACCCTAGAGGGATCGTATTGGGGAATATGTATAATTTACACTACTACTCGGGAGAGATTGTGGTACAGTTGGGAATCAATACCATGGACACTTATTAGCATAATAATGTAACGAAATGTATCAATATGTCGTCTTTGTAATAAACTGTAAATGAATAATTCTACTTGTTAATTTCTACATTAAGAATTATGTTGTTTTGTAAACAAATTATGCTTAAGGTATATATAAAGTTTCATTTACACTCATTAACACTTTGAGGATGAAACTGTAGTAGAGCTCATAAGAATGTAATCGTGAGATCTTTAACATCCCTAGGAAACATGCTTCAGTGTTTGTACTATCGCTGATCTTCATTCAATGACCTCAATGTTCTTTTTAAAAAAACAAAAAAACTCCAAAGCTTTTGCACTTACCTTCTCCGTTAGTATATGTTAGAGCTTTCTTTACTGTTGTTTTCCTGTCAGATATTTAAGTATATACATTTGAGACCTTTCAGTATATCAACAATATAAATGTTGTTTTTATGTTATGTGTGTTTTGCTGTAGTAAGAATGGTATTTTGTTTTACATACCTAGCATTTATCATGAAAAACATCCTTCTATGACAATTGCCATAGAAGTCAATGGCGAAATTTGGATATGTATGACATCATATTATTAACATAGATTTGTTTAACCTTGCTTTTTTATAATTAGTCCTTCAAGTTTATCTGACGAAGTTAGCTGACGATCTAACACTAGATAAAGCTCACCATCAAGGAGTATGGTGATAGTAAAAGGCTCTACTTTATCATAATAGAAAAACCTCTGCTCCATTAAGTGCATGATCAGTGATACAGTTTTGATGATTAATGTGACAAAGTATTCACTATCAATTGCAAAGCACAATGACATTCTGTACGGCCTAGACCATGTGATTTGTCACCTAGACCATGTGATTTGTCACCTAGACCATGTGATTTGTCACCTAGACCATGCGATTTGTCACCTAGACCATGTGATTTGTCACCTAGACAAATCAGGAAAAAACAGGGCCAATGCGTGACAAAGTGGGCCTATACGACTCTGAGCATGCGCAGACACATGAATGGATAAATAGCCACGCTATCGCTTCAAAACTTTCATCAGTTTTTCAGTTCAACAATCGCATTAATAATTTTCATTTTCATTCATTAACTCTTTACGATGTCCCAAGTAAGATACATCGAGGTTTATTGATAAAGTACAATTAATTAAGTATTTGCGTATTGGCCTAGTTACAGGTCCTCTGTCCGCGAACCTCCGGCCTGCAACTGTGCCCATACGGAAATACTTGATTAATTACGTTTTATCATTGATTTTATCGCTGATATTAAAGATGACAATGAGATGTCAATTTCGAACATGTTTTTTGCGCTGTTCTGCAGTTTATGCAATGACCTGAATTATGGTTCAAGTATTGCCAAATATTTACTCTTGTCTCAAACTCAGCTGTAGTGATCTTAATGCCGATATATTTCCCAGCAATATCATGACTATCCCAGTTGGGTATGTGGTCATCCAGTTGAAAACGCTTTACATTATTATCATATGCATTAAGTAAATAGCATTAAGAAAGATATCATTCGTCTCTTCGAAAGTATTTACTGTCAACATAGGGATGAACAGGGGTTCTACATCGCTAACAAGCAATCATTTCATGATGTACACAAGTCATAAAAATCCATTCGCCATTAAATAACGCTATATGATAAATATAATAAAGCACTCTTACAATTAAAATTTTCGTATAATAAACAAAATTCATGCATTGTCATTTTCTTTGAAGTTTATGCATCAGTGCATCAGACATTTGTCACTTCATTCAAATGTTCAAGAATTCAGAAATAAGAAAATTAGAATGATAATTCACCAATTTCAGTCTTTAAACAACCAACTTAAAAACATAACAACTTAAAACACATAGAGTGTGGTGGAAATGTATCAATACGGTGTAGCAAAGACTAACATATAGTCCCTGAAAAAAAGATTTCATAAAAAATGTATTTTTCAATATTTGGTATGAAATAATATAAAAAAAGGAGTCCTGTACAATACTTTAATTTCAGTCTATGGCTGATGCTGCTAGACTTGCCAACTTTTTCTGGACATATGATGGCTCCTTTAATATTTTGCCATAGGGTCTGGATGACAGACTAGGTGTATCAGAAAATGTGATGATGGACAAGTAGCTAAAATACATTTCTGCAGTGTATGATACTACAGAACTATAGTAACATTGAAAGTCAGTATCCTGTAGGTCTATCTTGTTTGTGACATGCGTGAGTTTCATGATTACTCTGCAGCAATTATATTGTTTTCTTAAAGACGTAAAATCATTGAAATGGACTTTTTTTACTGACAAAATTCCATCCCTGATATGTATAAGCCTTAGTCTGATATGGCAACATGGATGATATACTTACTGCACCGATTGCTGCTTTGGTTAGGGCTTATGGTTCGGAATCTTAAAGGAACGCTCATGGAAGTCAAATAAATAATTATGTTTGTTGCAATGTAGTTATTGGTATTCCTGTCTGTTGTCTTGCGTATTAAGAATGGCTAACTGGCTTGTATTGATTTTGTAAATACCGTATTTATATTCTATTTAGGTATTTAAAGACTTATAAATGACAAATTTTCTTCCAATGTAGTTGTCCGGATATATAGATGATAATGTGCCGTAAGATCTACGAATTTCAATGGAATAAAGACTTCAAAGGGTATTTCGTGTGTGGATATCCGCTACATTAAGGCTCATAAGAAAGACAAAAGCCGATTTCAATGTCCGGTACTTGAAAAGAAGATAAAAGCAATTATTTCGTAAAAGACATGTTTAAGTCGGGAAGGAGTTTTATCGAGTTTAATCTGAAAACATTTCAAGTGGATGCTTTTTTGGAAGCCTTTGTACATTTCTTCAGAAGATCGAAAGTGTTTAAACGAAATGTTTCGGTAAGCACGTAGTGGTTCTCTGAGTGAGGTTATTTCAATAAAAAACATTATCCTTTTCGATAATTTCGAAAAAAATTAATTACAATCAATTAAAACGTATTCCGAAAGATAATACGTTCAATATGCGTAGTTGTAAAGAACTGTTTGAGGATACCCTGTAACTTTCTAACCAATTATGTTCCACAATTAAATAAAAATCGACGTTAATGGCTCTAGCTCGCTAAAACACATAAATAACGTATTCTTACAGTGTATTTATTCTGTAAAATTGTTGTCAATCAATGAGATATTTGAAAATGTCTGTATTTGAAAGGCTTTTGATACAATTAGGAAAAAGAGCTTTTAAGAATTATTACTGTAAGATGCCTGGCTGTCTTATGCAATGTTTATTTTATTTTTCCGTCGTTGTTTCTCTTTTGTAGTTTTTTTTTGTTCACAACTTGCTGATGTAAAGAAAATTCCTTGTCGGACAATAAAGAGTTATCGTAAATAACGAGTCTTCTGTGTTCGAGGTATATACAGGGCTAGCAATAACAGAGAAATGTTCTATGAAGGCAAATTTGGATAAATTGTATAATAAAGAAAACGGATTTTCTTAGCTCGAATGTTTTACTCCATCGTGTGAACATTTCAATACAAGATCTTCAATTCTGTTTTATTAAGTTCCATGTGTTTTTTCATGGCCATGTATAACTGTATTTCCTTGCAAAATTATTATGGATATTGTATCCCTATTCATGTCCAGAAGTACATCATATGACTCACACTTCCTTTACATTCCATGTGCATTGTGTAGCTTTCTACTATGTTACTTAGGCTTGTAGCGTTTTTTAAAGTAAACAAGGGTATCTGACGGATACAAATTCAAATGTTACCAATTCCAAGGTACTCTTTTTAATCAACAGAAGCTGTATTAAAACAAACAGAACATAGTCGTTTAAGCTACGCGAATCCATTTTCCTACCGCAAAAAATTAAAAGGTGTTTACACTGAAATTATCTTTCTTGATATGTTATAGTATTTTCCAATATTACGGATAATCGGTTTGAGTAATAACGTGTTTGACCCTCTAAAAATAGTGCATTAGGCACAAACATATCTTAATTGGATGAAATTTGAAAAAGTAATTTTTCCAAAGAAAACATGTTTTTCTCCTTTAACATTACCTGTGACTCGGAGTCAACTTTCAAATATAAACATCATAGCAGGGCTTATTAGTTCTTTTTCAGAGTCTGTAAGCTTATGAATTAATTTACACCTGAAACAACAACTGTGTGGTCGATTATAACTACTATAAGTCCGTTACGTCTACCAACCTCCCAGCTGTCACACTTAAAGAAAAGAAAGAAAAACGGACGTAACGTCCTACAAAGACAAGGATATGTCTACCAAGCAAGATGTAAGAAAATGATGAACTGCATGAGGGGAAGATAAGCCTGCTTCTTTGTTATCAACAGTTTTCAGATAAATCACATTGTTACACACACAAAAAATCAAGATTGTTGGACGTCTAATGACTCAATGTCAGCTTTCTCCTTTGTGTATGTGTCCCCTCTGTAGAATGTGGATGCATAAAGGGATAATAAGACAAAAGAATGATAGCGTAATTTTTAAAATTTTTACTGCGTATATGGACTTGTTTCAAATATTTTACAACATACACTTTTAGGTAACACTTAATGTAAAATGTCCTGTTTTTACTGGTAACATAAATAACTTAATACTATCTAAAACATGAGTATTTGAATTCAAAATACCTTAGTTTATCTTGTATTTCATATAAAGATTTTAATACGTTAGGCTCTATACGTGACAGTTATTTTCAGAAAATACATATGGCCATCAAACAAAAAATAAAAGAATTATAAAAGTATTCTTCATCATTGAAGCAAAACATTATGTGTGAAATATAGAAGACGACAAGCTATTGACGATATCATTCCATTAATCTGTTTATAAATCATTAAAAATCATTGCAACAAACAAGTAATTAGATAATAAACGGATAGCTCATTCAATAGTGGGAGAGCGTGGCATTTTTTAATTAGATCACTCAAAAATCTTGTTGAATTGCGTCAGTACCAACTTGAATAGTTAAAAAAAATAGATAAATAACGTTCAAGAAAATTAACAGTCAGGAACCAATTCAAACATTTATTATATTGTTAGTTGAAAGTATTTTGAACACCTGTCTTCTAGAAACAAAAGTTTAATTCATTAACATGTTCACAAATAAAGAGATCACGTGACCTATGAGTCACACTTACAGTCTAACTGACAATATTTAACAGACCTGTGTAAACAACCATGTAGCTATAAATACATATAGCCTACATTATAACTACTTGCTTACTTCAAATCTGGAATCGTGAAATTAATTATACTTTTCCGTCTGAACAAACGTAATTTTGGAAACTTATTTATAACATACACAACAGAATATTTAGTCTGGTATTACTAATTAGGTTATTTAGGTAAATTGACGTATAATTTGGACTTCGTAACATTTATATGGCCGTTTTTTTACTAACATTCTAAAACGGAAATATATCATATTTCTTTCCTTTAAGTGATAAGATGCAACTTTAGATCTGAAATGTATTCAAGTCAAAGGATAGTTTGGCAACATACAAATTTCATGAAACATACTCAGTGTCCCTTTATATAATAGCAGTGTTATATATTCTCGAGTGAGGTTTTCGACTTATCTGGCTGTGTTTTGACAGCATCTGTTGGATCAAAGAGGACTTTGAAGATGAGATTAGTCAAATATTATTGCCATCATTATTCGTCTCGTTTTCCATCAATCCAGTTCATGTCTTTCCCTTTTAGGTTTTTGTTTCTGATTGCAAGTTATTTGAAATGACCAGTTATTTTATCTCTGCAGAGTCAAAACTTTCGTTCAAGGGATTAGGTTTGTCAAAGTCATCAAAAAAGCTCAGTTGGTAGTTGGTTCTTCACTCGGGGTGGGGGCGTGATAGTGCAGTGGTTAGCGCGTTCGGCTTCGGATCAGGAGGTCCGTAGTTCAAATCCCGCCATGGGCTCGGCAGCTTTGTCTGCAGTAGAAAGCTGTTCTACGGATAGTAAGGTTTGGATGTAATGCTACACTGAATTTCAACGCTGTACCACCCAAGGTATCCAAAATACATGCTGTATACATAATACTGTATATATGTAATTAAATGTAATGTTAAAGTTTAAGTGTTAGATGGGCATCTTTCTAACGTTGCATTGTGTTTGTTATTTTCAGTCGTGACTGCGTATTCTGCTTTGTGATTTCAATATGTTTATGAAGCAATTCTTTGTTTGCTTATAGATCTAATTGTTTTAATGTTGCGATGACACATTTGCGATGCAGCTTTTTGAACGCTGAGTTGACGAAGATTCTCTCTGTCTCTCTCTCTCTCTCTCTCTCTCTCTCTCTCTCTCTCTCTCTCTCTCTCTCTCTCTCTCTCTCTCTCTCTCTCTCTCTCTCTCTCTCTCTCTCTCTCTCTCGGAAATTACTGAATATATTTAAAAACTGCAATGAAAAATTTAACCGATGAATACATCCCATTAGAATAACTCCAAATTAATGAAATTATTTTGATATAACTATGTTGAAGTTAAAGGACTTCTACCACGTTTTTAGAAATTGTATTTCCCTCAGTAAATTTTAGTATATGTAAACTATATTATCTTAAGATGGTTGTTCGTAGTCGTAGACAAAATTATAACGTATCAAGCGAAAACCACATGTTGATGTTAGTGTGAACAACTTATAATCATTTGAGTTAGGAAATGGTTTAGTCTAGCTTTACTTGCTACAGTACCTTTAAAGAGCCACTCCGTGATTTTCATAACATATCATTTACCTTTGATACGAACCTAAATGTCATATGTGGTGATACAAAATCAAAACATCTTAACTTTTCATGTCCTGAAGACATGTATATGACAAATACTGGTTTTCCATGAAAAACTAAAAACAGCCTTATAATTGCACAGATGTGTAGATATCACGTCCAATATACATGTATACTAGTTATATAACCTAACAAACAATATCAACTCCTAACTGCCCTCCTGGGTGTTTTAGATAAGTCTCCAAAATTACGTTTGACTATTTGACGCGCGCCACTGTCCGGTTTTCGATCATAATTGCGACGTTCTACCTTCATATTGTCACAGTAAAAAAACCAATAAGCTTTAAAGTGTGTCTTTTTGGTAACAGTTGAAACTTTACGATCAAATAACACCACTGATTAAGTTTGGCATATATGACTCCTACAACTCACGGAGTGGCTCTTTAAAAGGGGACATTTACAACTCAATAATGAAATACACTCTCTGGTCGATAGTACTTAGATTAACCTCATATGAAATAAAAAAGGAATTTTTGATGTTTTAATAAAACTTTTCAAATGTTGGTTATCGTTCAGCATTTGACATTGTTGACAATATTATACATGCCCATCCCTACACGATAAGCCCAAGGGACCTTCTATATCAACATAACAACATTGGGTTTTTTTCCGGATAAATGATTACATGTGATGTTTTGGACTTACACAAGGAACTTTGTGACATGTTTTATTCATTAATAAAGTTAAACCAGGATACATTACACATGTTCATTTATCATAAACACGAGTAAGGTCTGCATTTTTTTGTAGTTCCGTATCACGACGTCGTAACCTTAAGAAACCTTAAAGTACTATAGATTCTATATCAACATATTTATGTAGACATATGCATATCATCAATTTCAAAACAAACTCGTTAGAATGTATTTATAGTTACAATAAATAGATAGTCTTGCTAGGCTTTTAGAAAATCTGAAAATGTAGATGTAGATTCACAGAATTTGTTTTAGATTGTTATACATTTCGTTACCTCCTTCATTTTATTCGAAAAAGAAGAAGTTTATGCCATATTAAATCAGTTCAATAAATGGAAATATCTTCAATCTGTACATCGTTTCAATCAAATTCTTTTGAAAATAAAACAGGGATACATAAATTGTTGGTCAATGATGGCATCTGTTGAGGACGTTACAAATACAAAGTATAAAAATAGTTCATGTTTTTTTAAATACTTGAAAATACTTGAGTATACATGTATAGTGGCTCTTGTTATTGTCATTAACCTGGAAACAAAACGTATTCAATTTAAATCGTATTCAATTTCATGCCAAATAATATTTCATTTTCCCTTTCCCTTTTCTGTTCTTAAGGTATCCAATCAATTAATTAAATGCACAATTATGATGCCCAATTTATGTATAATTTATCATCTCATATTTGCTGTTATTAACTTATCCATTCAAATAATTCAAGTTACAATCATAGGTTTAATGTATTTTATTAAGGGAAATGCACTAGTAGAGAAAGTGTTGCACTGAAAACGTGTCCCAGTGAAAATAATCATGTGTCTAATTTGGCATTTACATTCAGATTGAATTATATCAGACAATGAACAACAGATAGTATGGCATCGGTCTTACGTCTTACAGTGATTGATGTGTGTCCATTTATCTTTACGTGTCGCGTTAAAAAGTCAACTCCCTTTACTTTTCTATTTCATCTGGATACAAATAACAGACCTGCTATTTTCGAACATAAGCCAGAATTATTATTTGATGCATCTGAGGTATAAACACCCTGAAATCTTTTAACAGATAACAGAAAAATGTATACCAATGAAGTAAATAATATAAGGAAATATTTTCTTTCACATTTTCTTTTAACATATTTCTTGTGAATGGAATGAATAAATATTCACATACATGTATACGAATATGATATAGGTACTTTCTTTGGTATTTCGTCACACAAAAAGTGAAATTATTAAATCATTCTAAAAAAAACCCAGGTTTATTGGTAGCGTTGACAGCCTTGTCACGTATTTGATGTAAAAGACGGGTTCCAGAGTAGAGGGAACATGGAAGTGACGAAGATTTTAATATCTAAATATTTCGTGACATTCACCATTGACGTCACTAACGAAACATGAAAACCACGTTGAAAGTGAATCCCAGGCTGAAATACCCTTATTGCATTAGTTAATTTTGTTTTGTAGTGTAGCGACCAGGACTTCTAGTTTAAAGGTCTAGTCTCCAAAACATATTATCTTTCAACATGACTTTCAAACGTGGCTAAGACGAGGCTAAACTAAACTACAAAGTAGACTAGACAAGGAACATTTTGAGAAGGCGGTATTTCTCAAAAGTTCCTCATAGTCCTATTCATTCATAGTAATTGTCAACATTTATTATATATAATTCATAGTAAATTCTCAAAAAGAACGTTCATTATTATTCGAGAAAAAATTACCCCAAAAACGTTTTTCACAATTGTTAAAAAAATTCATAAACTTGCCATTTTACCCAAATTTCAGCAAAGTGAAAATTTTAAAGTGAAAGTTACAGGGATGGTCAGTAGAGGTAGAGATGTAATCAGCCGTAAATTGCCATTAGATTTTGGTTGACCAACACGGTTCCTGCCATTCAAACACTATCATAAAGCTAGCAGCTCCAG
Source organism: Phorcus lineatus (assembly GCA_921293015.1). NCBI lineage: Eukaryota > Metazoa > Mollusca > Gastropoda > Trochida > Trochidae > Phorcus > Phorcus lineatus. The sequence goes on along the minus strand of OV121085.1, from coordinate 34,579,123 downwards.
ATGGGACCACAGGCATTGGAAAAGTACCCTTTCAAGGTATGTAGATAAAATACACCTTTGCATTTTTTTTATTATATGTCATAATGTAGATGGTAACAATATGTAAAATCTTTCAATGAAAAGTATTCTAAGTGTAATTCAAGAAATATAATATCCTTTTTAATTAAGTATTAAAACTTAGTTGATAGTAAAGAATTGAATTTTTTCATTCATTAGAAGTCCATGATAAAATTAATAAGCATGTTTCATGAAATATAACAATCTCTTTCTGTCCGTTAGTTTGACGTTTTTAAATTTTCAATGATTAATGTAGGACATGAATATGTCTACATAAAAGTAAGAATTGAAATCGTCTATCATTTCAAAGATTATTCATTCTATACTTTGGAAATTCAACAGTGATATAATAACCTCTTGCCTGAAAAGTTTACTATTATTATAATCTGGCACATTTCATTCGTTTCATTCGCCAATAATTTTTAATAAGAAAATTCGAATTCATCCAGACAGTGTCATTTTCATTTTCTATTCATTAGATTTAAAGGGACAGTAGCAAGCTGCTTTAAGTAAACAGAGTGAAAAACCCCGCAAGTAAATGTTACCAAATGCAAGACAATGTTTTTCTAATCAAAAGACAAAGTTCTCAAACGAACGTACTATTTTCTATTAAGCAATGCGATTTCCCTATTTCCTATGATAAAAAGGTGTGCACAAAATATAGTGCTTTTTACTTGATACTTGATAATGTCTTCTTCGACGTAGAATGACCCGATTTAGAAATGAGATGCTTTATCCTCTACATATAATACATTTTACAAACATTTTTAAAAAAACCATTTCCACTACCCCCTTTCATCTGATACTATTTTTTTCAGTCAATATGATTTGTTTACACACTCCTTTCAGGAACCCATCATATGAAAATAGAAATCATATCTTGGACGTTTAATTCGTGGCCAGTGCTTGAATTTTTGACAGTCTGTTATCCCAAATATAGCTTAGTGCTGGATGATCTATCTCTAAATATATGCTGAACTTGAGCCAACACAGCTACATAATGTACAGTGTGATTGACCATTACTAAATATGTGCAAATGTAACCAGGTAAACCGTTTGTTTGGTTGATAAATGTTACATGAGAAAGGAGTTCACAGGTGGTGTCATTTTCGTATCCTTGGGTATGTTAAGGGGAATTGACGTAGGTTGGTTCGAACCCCACTTTAGAATTCCTGGATATGGCACTGTATGTCATGATGGTATTGCTATATGGTAACGAGATAATATAATAATGTTGTGTTAAAGGTATTGGCATTGATATTTGATAAGCATGCTTATTTGTACTCAAAACCCTAAATAAAAAAAGGATTATAAACTTCCTGGTACCTGCATGTTATGTTATTGATAAATCATATATGACAGAAAACTTATAATTTTCGAAAAACTGTGAAACTTTTCGTTATATAAATGAGGCCGTTTTACGTGAAAATAACTTAGTGTGATTGACAACTCTAAATCCATTGACATCACTATCACTGTAAGGTTCTTATGCTTGCAAGCACATAATGTACTCTTATCATATATGCATATAAGTAATTCCCAATACATTTCCTACAGAGGCAAATCATGACTGAAACAAAGATATGAAACAAAAATGTTTATTAAAACTCAGGGAATATACATAGTAGTAGATACATATTTACGAAGACATAGCTGGTATCATGCGTAGAGACCATCATGGTGGGCTGAGTTATAAACTTGCTAGATAATTATGAACGTAAGTTTCACCAAAATAAATTATTTCTTGAAATCGAAAAAGTCACCGAAGTCTCCGTCTAGGAAGCTGTATGTCAGGAGGGACTGGTACAGGTTGTTCTGGGGTTGGTAGAATGGGGACGCTGAAAAATACGTTATAAAGTTAACAAACAGTAACTAGGAAATAATAACACCGAATTTGGTACAATGGAAAATAGCATGAATTATAACCATTGGGTTGTTAAGGATGATATTAGATTTAGATCTTTTCAAATTTCACAAACATATTAACTCAAAATTGTCAAATAGCACAAGAAAATGAACTTTGGACTTTTAAGAAAAGAAATTATTGATCTGCATGAAGAAGTCAGTAACTTAGCTTTTTTTAAGAAACAGTTTTCAAGAATAAGATAGTAATTCTTTTGAAAATGCTTTTACAAGCCGCTGCATATTTTTAGAACAGGAAAGGGTAAAACGATAAAAATCTTCAGCATGTATAATAAAACACTTTTGTTGGAATATTGATTGTAATCGTTCGTCATATTTTCACCAACAAAGGATCCTGATTGGAATTTGTTTTCATTTCATTAACATCATTTTAGATAGTATAATACATATAGACATCCAAAATGTATTTCTTTATCAAATATGATATATGACAACTTACTATAACACCTTTGTGGGTTACCATATGGGTAACTGGGTGGATAGCACTGACACTGGTAACCTCCTGGTGTGTTGATACATTGGTTTTGTACTTGATGATTGTAGTAGCCATAGTGGTAATAGGACCTTGTAGACACACAGGGGTTCAGGGTCTGAGCACATTCGTTGAAGTCTGCAGTGAGAGTTGTAAGAAAGAAAAATCACCAAGATTTAAGAGAGAGAAAAAACAATAAATGTATAAACTGATATTATCTGATTATTATTATGTTTATGGCATTTTATTTGATAAAGCTAAAAAGGTAACGATTTGAAAATAAATATTAAAAAAGCTTTATTATATTCTTACCTATGCAGACATTAGGATCTTCTGATTTTACGAAGCCAGATCGACATCGACATACGGGTGGAACACCAACTAAACAATCTCCGTTCAGACAGCCAACAGCGTCACATGCTGTTAAGGAAACAATTAAGTATAGTTATGAAGCTGATCCAAAGTTGAATCAATGTTTAAACTTAGGATTATTCAATACAAAGGCGGAGTATCAAATTGCAAGATAAAACATCTCCCTTCAAATTCATACTTAACCCATTTGAGTATTTTTATCAAAAAGTGTGACAGGTTAAATTTCCTAAACACATTCAAGTCATATGCTACAGATCTGTCAAAAGCCGTGGAAGACAAAGGATGGATATGAAAACAATATTAATTGTCTTTTTTTCCAGAATATGAATAACATTAAGAATACACAAAACTTACTTTGTCCTGTTACAGATTGCAATACAGATGCTAGAACGACTATGGAGGTAGCGGTAAACATAGCGCTGACACCCATCTTCGATGTACAGTGGATAGATACTGTTGATAATGGTTGAATAGCTTGAAAATTATCTTATATAGAGGGACGAAAATCGAAAACAAATGCAAGAAGATAAAAAATCCTTGGCTATGTCCAACCTTAGATATAAACTATGTTGTCGATTTAGTGGAAGAATGTTTTGTTGCTATTTGATTGACAGCAAGGATTTCTGTAATGTTCACCTTTCAACTCTTTGAAACATGGGTCAACAGACACCTCAGTAAGGTAAAGCGTATCATATGTGTTAAACTACTTTAGTATGAGATTGAAAGAGTAATATTATCCGTTTTTTATGTGCAATTACAAATGCCATTAATGATCAATAGATATTCGTGTTGGTTATTTCAAGATATGTTCAATACATCATAATCATCATACATACATTTTTACTATTTTCATTATGAGATAGAAAGGATGCAAAACGTGTATACATTTTCCTTTGTTTATTATATTTGTTATCTTGATAGCCATCATCGACTTCACCTGGAAACTTAATCTTTATATTGGGTCATGTAGCATGTGTCATTCTTATAATCAGTTGTGTAAAATTATTGCAGTTAGGAGATAAACCTAGTGTGTTTGAAAATCAGAGACATGTTATACTGGATTAATAGCGAGTAAATTTTAAATTGAAACCGAACACCAGGTTTATCTCCATTCTACCATGACGAGTTTAATGCTGAACTCTTTTTCATAGCGAAATGCACAGTGTAAAATGTTCCGACTTCTGGAGACCAACATGAACTCGTCAGCATCGGGGATTTTAGTGTTGAACTTAGATTAAACCTAATACTGCGTGTTCACTAAATGGTTTCGTACTAGTATGTTACAAATGTAAATATCGAATGGTTTAAAAAGTTCTTTTTTTTATTGTTTTGATAGCAAACAAAGACCCCCCCCCCCCCCCTAATGACGCAAATGGATAACTCTAACAGTAGACAACTATGACGTCGTAATAGGGTTTTTGACGTCAGAAGCGCTCGCGGGTGATGTCATTGTTTATTGTCGTATTCGAAGGAATGATGCTGCATGCCCAGCAACGGAAAGCTTACTTTACGATGATTTTTCACTCAAACTTCTTATTTTGTACCAAATACGACATAAATTTAAAACAATTTGCTCACTCCGTATAAACAAACGAAAACAAATACGATTAATTCCTTTTGGAAAGAGATTAATCCCACTTGCAAGCGGAATATCGACTCTGAAGTTACCAGTCGGATAGTCAGAAGTCAATGTATGTATTAATACAGTGAAAACTGATTTCGGGTAAACAGAGCAAATTCAATCGTGAATTGATACCCTATGAGTCGGACAAAACAGCCAATCAGAATCGAATATCCAGCACTTTCATGGTAGAATCCATAACAAAGACCATGCTATCAGACTTCTGCAGATATTTTATGCTCGAAGACTTTAATTGCAAACAAATTTTAAAATATTACTGTGGGGATCCCAATTTGAGCACAAATTTTTTTTTTGGTTTTTAAAGTCTTATTAGATTCCTTGTTCATTCAATTAATTGAAAATTTCGTTGTAGATGATAGCGTTAGTATCTTAATCGAAACGTCTTGCATTATCAATATATTTAAATAACTAATGAAATACATTTAGATAATAACATCCCATATGTTTGTGTAACTTCTTTTAGAACCGTTTTATAATATCTAGATTTGCACTAAGATGTGTGAAGGAGTGACCAAACTTTACGGATGCAGTGTTTTGCTATGCATATAAGCAAGAAACAATCATAAAAATGAAGATAGATTATAAGCTCTGGTGAAATGTTCTGTTGCATTCCATAAGATTATTTGATTATAACAGTCACGTATGATCGCTTCAAAAACAGTCTTTCAGGCAATCTAATGATAGAAATACACCAGGCGCATTCATAACATTGTTGAGGTCAAACCTAAGTTCAGTTATATGTTTACATTCGAGGGTTATAGACTTTATGGCTTTCGTCTTTCATTTTTTAGTTCTGTATATAAGACACATGTCTGTCGATTCGATCATTATCATTTCCTTCACACTGAAGATGGGTCTCAACGCTATGTCTCTTGTCATCACCTTCCTGGTTTTTGGGTCTTTGCTGCATTCTGGACTTGCACAAAGTAAGTTTTCCCCTTCAGTAGCATTAATAACTAACTTACTTTCTGTCATATTACTCGAGTTTGTATCGCGTTTGCAACGTTTAAAATGCATTGTACTTTCTCAGTCGCCATCATAAGAAGTAACATTTGCTGAGGGGTAGTAATAATTTAGTGAAGGTTCAATATAATAACGGTGATATTGAGACCAATCAAATGGGTTCATTTATAATTATAACTAATACTCTTGTGGCCCGGAAATGACCCCTACTGACATCCAAGATGGATATGTAATCCCTTAACAAAGTGTACACGATCTTCAGAGTTTTGGAAGGGCACTTGGGGTCATATGCCATGGCGAGCTTTCTGATTTGTCTGATGTGACCTCTGCCAGGACGAGCAACTCAAATGATACAAATCATTTCCCCTTGAGCGTGTGATACTGTCTGGGTTGGCTGTAATTGACTGGTGCGGAACAGTAGTAGTATCCGACTTTAATTAGTTTAGCATTGTTATTCTTTCATACTTATTCATTACGCAAATACGTGCATGTCAAAAGGAGTGAATTAGTAATAAATGTATCTTTTTCTCTCAATTTGAATTATATATATATTACCCATATATTTGATACATTTTAAGGTAAATAGTGGTGCAACGATATGCTATCATATTCCCCTAAAATCTATACCTGAATCAATGAATCCTCTCCTCCACAGCATGTGACGCTGTTGGCTGTCTGAACGGAGACTGTTTAGTTGGTGTACCACCTGTGTGTCGATGTCGATCTGGCTTCGTGAAATCTGAAGATCCTAATGTCTGCATCGATGAGAATATCATAAAGCTTTGAAATTAAATATGTAGGTAAAGAAGAAAAAAGTGTATTATGTACTTTATTTATTTTAATATAGTTTTTTTGTTTTTTTTTTGTTTTTATAATGTACAACAAATGAAGTGATGTTATACACTATAACGATTCTAACTATGCCACTCACACGTTTTTCTATTCTTTATACGTTATTTTTCTTTCTCTTACTCTTACTGCAGACTTCAATGAATGTGAACAGACCCTGAACCCATGTGTGTCTACAACGTCCTATTACCACTATGGCTACTACAATCATCATGTACGAAACCAATGTATCAACACACCAGGAGGTTACCAGTGTCAGTGCTATCCACCTAGTTACTCGTATGGTAATCCGCAAAGGTGTAATAGTAAGTTGTCATTTGTCATATTTGATAAAGAAATATATTTTGGATGCCCTTGTGGATTATACTATCTGAAATGATGTTAATGAAATGAAAACAGACTCCACCAGACTGATTGTTTCCAATTAGGACCCTTATTGCTGAATATATGACTGTTTGAGGAAAATGTACATGTACATACGGTTGCAATCAATATTCTATCAAAAGTGTTTGATATACATGCTTTTTACCATTTTACCCTATCCTGTTCTAAAAAAAATAAGCGGCTTTTTAAACGCATTTTCAAAAGGATAACTATCTTACTCTTGAAAACTGTTTCTTTAAATAAGATAAATTGTTCAAACAGCAGCAGTTACTGACTTCTTTATGCAGATCAATAATTTTCTTTCCTTAAAAATCCAAAGTTCATTTTCTTGTGCTATTAGACAATTTTGAGTTCTTATTTTTGTGAACTTTGAAAAGATCCAAATCTAATATCATCCTAAAAACCTAACGGTTATAATTCATGCTATTTTTAATTGTACCAAATCCGGTTTTATTACTTCTTTGTAACTGTTTATAAACTTTATAACGATAAAGATATGATATATAATACTGGAGTTAGTTATTGGTTAATTGTTTATACGACCGTGTTAATTAGACGCTAAAACTTACAATGCAACTACTACAACATCTATATCACATATCTCTTATTTTCAAACTCTTAATGTTAGATGTAGGTTATATAGTCAAAACGTTCAGCACAGTCACTATAAAGTATAGGATACCTGAATTTGTTTTTGTTATATCAACGTAAAAGTAATAGATGGAAAAGTGAATCGCTTCCATTCAAAATTGCTCGTAGATGTTTGGTATTATGCCGACTTTTCCGTATCGTAAACACTTTTTATTTATATAGTATCAAGTGGGATATAGTTTAATGATATATATATATATATATATATATATATATATATATATATATATATATATTGGTCATATAAGCAATACATACATGTAATATAACTGCATGATAATGATTTTTAAACCTGTTAGGGCGATTATGAAACGCAATTATATTTCTTTAGAATGACAATATCAATCGTGACCATTTGTTTCAGCTACAACGTTCTACCAGCCTCAGCCGACCCCCTTCCAGACTTTACTGACATACAGCCTCTTCGACGGGGAGTTGGGCGACTTTTTTGATTTCAAGAAATAACCTTTTTTATTCAAGCAAAACCGTTTGGAAACAAGGCACATCGATGATTGTTTAGTGTAAAATATTATGCATTTATTGGAATGGAATGATCGTAAAGCCTAATTTGCATATTCACGTTATTAATCATTTTAATTCTTCTCCTAAAATGATCAAATTTTTAATACATTTATCAACATTGTTATCCTTGTACTTACATCACTAATTATGTTTTTTCATTTTGCATATCAGGAATCCAATGTATGGAAATAAAAAGTTTTCTTTAAAATCAATATTGCGTTAACACTTGTTTGTGCAAGAGAGCCTCAAGGGTCATATTTGTCTCACCGTTGTGAAAACTTATTCTAAACAATATTTCCCATTACAACTGTATCTGTTGATATCAACTTATCAACGTGTTGTTCAAATGTCAAATTTGCTACAGTAAGTACGCACACAGAAATATATAAAATACATATTATGACTTTCGGTATGAGGGAACTGTTCATTGTTGAATGGCCATTTTTATCATTTAAGCTACAAAGGGCCAAGTCTAATCAACGACATCAAATAAAAAAGAAATGTGCTGCGAAGATCTATTCATTAAGTCAATTTGAGTGAATCTTTACTAAAAATCGTGGGCACGAGTTAATAAGTTTTCCTGCGATGACATGAAACGTGGCTGTCGAAGAATGTGATGATTTGAGGAAAAACACTATTATTAAGATTGAAATGACTTTTTGACGAATAAATTAGATGTTTATGGTTTGATTGATGGTATGGAAAGATTGGTGACTTCTTACATTTGTTTTATCTGAAACGCGTAAATCCATGTTGATACATGTAGCTATGGACATAGTATAACCTCCCCAACCGTATTTGGTGGTGTTTTGGTAATCACTAATACGGTCTACTAGTAACTACAGTACTGTAAGCAGTACATTGAAAACTCATTGAAAATTGGGAGATTTCCTTCATTTGATGCAAGTATAGGGTGTACACATTATACATCTTAGTTAAATAATATCTGAGATTTTTTTTGATAATTCAATAATTCTTATCATCTTTGATTTATTTCCATAATTTCTTAATATGGATTTTCAAGAAGGACGACTGAAGAAGAGAAGTAATTGGGAAGGGACTTGGGGGAGCAGTTCAATTGATGGGGTTTGGGGGAGGAGTTTAGAGGGGATCAGTGGACAATATCAAGAAAACATTGTAACCAAAACACGAATTGCATAATATGAGAACGCATAGAGTAAACAAGATGACTGTATCTTTGATTTTGTTTGTTTATCAACTAGTGAGTGTTTAACTTTCTTGATATGATATAATTGTTCATATGTAATATAATTCATATGATGTAAATATATTGTACTGCGCGTGTGAATGTATTCATAAATCTATGACCATCAGATTTAGGAGGGTGCACAGCGAGTACAGACGAGTATAGTAATAGAGAAAAATTCAAAATATTCATGTGTAATTCATATCTTCATTTTCAGTTGCATACCATGTATGATGCAAGAAAGAAACTCCTCAATACACTGAATAAGTGATATTTGCACTTAAAAGAAAAGTTAAAAGACCGTTAGTTCAAGTTATCATGTAGGGATTTTTAAAATTTAAACAAAGTGCTCATTGGTATAATAGATGGAAAGAACACATACTGGGTTTTTTTTATGAAAGAAGACAATTTTTCAAATTCAGCAAAATTATCTCCCTTGTTTGTAAAATCATAATGTTTAATCTTAAAGTTGTATGCAACTACAAAAGGTTTTAAAAAGAGCCAATGTGTTTATATTTTTATCATAAATATACTGTAATATTAACATACAGTTTACAGTAGCTTTCCAGTAGCAATTATAAAAGATAGTTGCATTTTTTATTCTGTAACTGTCAAGCTGTCTGCATAAATTTGCTTTGTAGGACACCTGTGGCATGTTGTACAGGTCAGAGAGTTCCTAAATCTCCATTTTTTAAACCCACATGGGCCAAGGAATCTAAACACAGCAATTCAGATTTTTATGAAAATAAGTGTTAGGGAATGACAAAAATGTGATAAATGAAATTAAAAGAGAAATGTTTGTGTATCGACACTGATTATACTTTAAAATGTATCCGGACATTGAAATAACTTAAAACATATATATGATAAGATAACATTACGTGAAAACAGGTGTATCAGCCTAACAGTGAAAGTTGAGTTAGTTCAGTCACGCTTATTAAAGTTATTTTCTGATCCCTTTCTAATACATTTCAATTAGTTTCACACTAATACATAAACTAATAGCATCTTTTATATATGAATTATCAAATATATTACATATTTTAATGTTGGTGGTTTCGTAGCCACTGAAGTAATTGCCATGAAGGGTTCAATCGTATCGAACTATGGGTTTTAGTACAAATAACCAAAACAAAGTATTTTAGTTATGAAACCATTACGTCTAACCATATAGCAGAAATGAACCCAGTGTCGAATCAGGAAACCTTAGGGGCAGTAGCACGTTTTTAGGTAAAGAAGGTGATCTCTCATAAACGATTTATCTTTTGAATGATGAAAAGGTGTTCACATTAAAACAGGCGCAAGCACATTTAGCTAGATACTTGATTTTGATAAATAATTCATAGTCCCAATACATTTCCTACAGAGGCAAATCATGACTGAAACAAAGATATGAAACAAAAATGTTTATTAAAACTCAGGGAATATACATAGTAGTAGATACATATTTACGAAGACATAGCTGGTATCATGCGTAGAGACCATCATGGTGGGCTGAGTTATAAACTTGCTAGATAATTATGAACGTAAGTTTCACCAAAATCAATTATTTCTTGAAATCGAATAAGTCACCGAAGTCTCCGTCTAGGAAGCTGTATGTCAGGAGGGACTGGAACAGGTTGTTCTGGGGTTGGTAGAATGGGGACGCTGAAAATACGTTATAAAATTAACAAACAGTAACAAGGAAATTATAAAACCGAATTTGGTACAATGGAATAGCATAAATGATAACCATTAGGTTGTTAAATATGATATTAGATTTAGATCTTTTCAAATTTCACAAACTCAAAATTATCAAATATCACAAGAAAATGAACTTTGGACTTTTAAGGAAATCTGTTTTCATTTCATTAACATCATTTCAGATATAACTATCCATAAAGACATCCAAAATGTATTTCTTTATCAAATATGACAAATGACAACTTACTATAACACCTTTGTGGATTACCATACGAGTAACTAGGTGGATAGCACTGACACTGGTAACCTCCTGGTGTGTTGATACATTGGTTTCGTACATGATGATTGTAGTAGCCATAGTGGTAATAGGACGTTGTAGACACACATGGGTTCAGGGTCTGTGCACATTCATTGAAGTCTGCAGTAACAGTAAGAGAAAGAAAAATAACCAATAAAGAATAGAAAAACGTGTGAGTGGCTGTGTTAGAATCGTTATAGTGTATAACATCACTTCATTTTTTGTACATTATAAAAACAAAGACAAAACAAAAAAACTATATGAAAATAAATAAAGTACACTTTAAATCTTAAAGCTTTATTATATTCTCACCGATGCAGACATTAGGATCTTCAGATTTCACGAAGCCAGATCGACATCGACACACAGGTGGTACACCAACTAAACAGTCTCCGTTCAGACAGCCAACAGCGTCACATGCTGTGGAGGAGAGGATTCATTGATTCAGGTACAGATTTTAGCATATCATTGCACCACTATTTACCTTAAAATGTATCAAATATATGGGTAATATATATGTAATTCAAATTGAGAGAAAAAGATACATTTATTACTAATTCACTCCTTTTGACATGCACGTATTTGCGTAATGAATAAGTATGAAAGAATAACAATGCTAAACTAATTAAAGTCGGATACTACTACTGTTCCGCACCAGTCAATTACAGCCAACCCAGACAGTATCACACGCTCAAGGGGAAATGATTTGTATCATTTGAGTTGCTCGTCCTGGCAGAGGTCACATCAGACAAATCAGAAAGCTCGCCATGGCATATGACCCCAAGTGCCCTTCCAAAACTCTGAAGATCGTGTACACTTTGTTAAGGGATTACATATCCATCTTGGATGTCAGTAGGGGTCATTTCCGGGCCACAAGAGTATTAGTTATAATTATAAATGAACCCATTTGATTGGTCTCAATATCACCGTTATCATATTGAACCTTCACTAAATTATTACTACCCCTCAGCAAATGTTACTTCTTATGATGACGACTGAGAAAGTGCAATGCATTTTGAACGTTACTGACGATACAAGCTCGAGTGATATGACAGAAAGTAAGTTAGTTATTAATGCTACTGAAGGGGAAGACTTACTTTGTCCAAGTCCAGAATGCAGCAAAGACCCAAGAACGAGGAAAGTGAAAACAAGAGACATAGCGGATTGACCAATCTTCATTGTGAAGCAAATGATAATGATCGAAACGACAGACATGTCACTTATATAAAGAAGTAAAAAATGAAGGACAAAAGCCATAAAGTCAATAACCTTCGAATGTAAACATATAACTGACCTTAGGTTTGACCTCAACAATGTTATGAATGTGACCGTAAAACTATTTGTCTGGTGTATTTCTGTCATTAGATTGACTGTAAGACTGTGCTTGAAGCGATCATACGTGGCTGTTATAATCAAATAATCTTTTAGAATGCAACACAACATTTCGCCAGAGCTTATAATTTATAAAAATGAGTTGTTAACAACAAGAAGTTAGTATATAATACGAAATCAAGTGGTTTTTTTAAAATGCTGAGAAACAAATTTAAAAAATAGTAAATAAAGAAAAAACTCCTGGGAACTACAAAATTGCAAGACGTTTCGTTAAAGAACCTTACGCTATCATCTACAACGAAACTTTCTTTATATTGAAGGAACACTGACTCTAATATTTCGTTAATAACTATTTGGGCATAAATTGAGATAGCTTTTTTATTTGCAAATACAAAATTGAACGTACCATGTTTACTGAAGTCTGATATGATGGTCTTTGTTCTGGACTGCGATTATTTCATACAATTGAATATAAGAATGATACAACGTTGAAAGCAAATGCTACAATTACCAATATAAAGAGTCGATGATGGCTTTTAAAATTGATGAACAAAAGAAAATGTATACACGTTTTGCATCCTTTTTCTCTAATGAAAATAATAAAAAGATAAGTATGATGGGTACTCAAATGTTGTAAGATAACAAATTTGTAAAATCATGATAATATGTTTGATCATTAATGCCATTTGTAACTGCACATTAAACGGATAATATTCCTCTTTCAGTCTCATATTTAAGCTGTTAAACACAATCATTTGGTGAAATTACTTTCTTATTATCGTTAGTTTAACTGAGGTGTCTGTCTGTTGACCCTTGTTTCAAAGAGTTGAAAGGTGAACATTACAGATATCCTTGCTGTCAATCAAGTAGAAACAAAACATTCTTCCACTAAATCGATAACATAGTTTATACCTAAGGTTAGACCTAGGTAATGATTTTTTTTATCTTATTGCATTTGTTTTCGATTTTCGTCCCTCTATATAAGATGATTTTCTGCGTATTCAACCATTATCAACAGTATCTATCCACTGTACATTGACGATGGGTCTCAGCGCTATGTTTACCGCTACATCCATAGTCGTTCTGACATCTGTATTGCAGTCTGTAACAGGACAAAGTAGGTTTTGTGTATTCTTAAAGTCATTCATATTCTGAAAATTACTATTGTATCATTTTCTTATCCCCCCGTTGTGATCCACGAGTTACAGGAATTTGACATTATTTGTAACAAAGGCTTGAATTGCTTTGGCAAGATTATTCATCCATACCTTTTGCATTATCAAATAGTTTTGTGTATTCTAAAAGTTTTCCTATTCTGAAAAGATACTGACCATATTGTTTTCATATCCACCCTTTTTGTTCAACGAATTTCAGGCCTTTGACATATCTGTAACATATGACTTGAATTTGTTTGAGAAGGTTATTCTCTCATACTTTTAAACCAAAATACTTAAATGGGTAAAGTATAAATTTGTAGGAGTTGTAATGTTTCTTGCTATTTCATGCCCCGTCTTTGTAATGGATACTGCTTAATGTTAACAGTTGTTAAACTTTGGATATGCTTAAAAAATATAACGGATTTTATCCTCGGCAGCATGTGACGCTGTTGGCTGTCTGAACGGAGACTGTTTAGTTGGTGTTCCACCCGTGTGTCGATGTCGATCTGGCTTTGTAAAATCAGAAGATCCTAATGTCTGCATAGGTGAGAATATTATTAAGAATTTTATCAATATTAAAGTAATGAAATGAACAGTAAACTACCTACTATAATAATTTTAAAATCGTTACTTTTGTTAAGCTTTATCAAATAAAATGCCATAAACGTAATAATAATTTATATCAGTTATAAAATAGGTTTCTCCATAATTACACGTTTATTTTTTTTTTTTTTTTTAAATCTTGGGAATCTTTATTTCGGTCAATTCTTACTTCAGATTTTAACGAATGTGCTCAGACCTTGAACCCATGTGTGTCTACAACGTCGTATTACCACTATGGCTACTACAATCATCATGTACGAAACCAATGTATCAACACACCAGGAGGTTACCAGTGTCAGTGCTATCCACCCAGTTACCCGTATGGTAACCCACAAAGGTGTTATAGTAAGTATGAACGATAAATATATAATTGATAATACTGGAGTTAATTAGTGGTTGATTGTTCATGCTGGCTTTTTATTTAGGAGGTATCAAGTGGGATATAGTTTAATGATATATATTGATCATAAAAGCAATACATACATGTAATATAACTGCATGATAATGATTTTTAAACCTGTTAGGGCGATTATGAAACGCAATTATATTTCTTTAGAATGACAATATCAATCGTGACCATTTGTTTCAGCTACAACGTTCTACCAGCCTCAGCCGACCCCCTTCCAGACTTTACTGACATACAGCCTCTTCGACGGAGATTTAGGCGACTTTTTTGATTTCAAGAAATAACCTTTTTTATTCAAGCAAAACCGTTTTGAAACATCGATGCTTGTTTAATGTAAAATATTATGCATTTATTGGAATGGAATGATCGTAAAGCTTAATTTGCATATTCACGTTATTAATCATTTAAATGCTTATCCTAAAATGATCAAATTTTTAATACATTTATCAACATTGTTATCCTCGTACTTGCATCACTAATCATGTTTTTTCATTTTGCATATCAGGAATCCAATGTATGGAAATTAAAAGTTTTCTTTAAAATCAATATTGCGTTAACACTTGTTTGTGCAAGAGAGCCTCAAGGGTCATATTTGTCTCACCGTTGTGAAAACTTATTTTAAACAATATTTCCCATTACAACTGTATCTGATGATATCAACTTATCGAAGTTTTGTTCAAATGTCAAATTTGCTACAGTTAGTACGCACACAGCAATATATATGATACATTATATGACTTCCGGTATGAGGGAACTGTTCATTTTTATCATCTAAGCAACAAAGGCCCAAGCCTAATCAACGACAACAAATGAAAAAGAAATGTGCTGCGACGATCTACTCATTTAGTCAATTTGACTGAATCTTTACCAAAAATCGTGGGCACGAGTTAATAACTTTTCCTGCGATGACATGAAACGTGGCTGTCGAAGAATGTGATGATTTGAGGGAAAACACTATTATTAAGATTGAAATGACTTTTTGACGAATGAATTAGATGTTTATGGTTGGATTGATGGTATGGAAAGTTTGGTGACTTCTTACATTTGTTTTATCTGAAACGCGTAAATCCATGTTGATACATATAGCTATGGACATAGTATAACCTCCCCAACCGTATTTGGTGGTGTTTTGGTAATCACTAATACGGTCTACTAGTAACTACAGTACTGTAAGCAGTACATTGAAGACTCATTGCAAATTGGGAGATTTCCTTCATTTGATGCAAATATAGGGTCTACACATTATACATCTTAGTGAAATAATATCTGAGAATGTTTTTAGTAATTCAATAATTCTTATCATCTTTGATTTATTTCCATAATTTCTTAATATGGATTTTCAAGAAGGACGACTGAAGAAGAGGAGTAATTGGGAAGGGAAGCAGTTGAATTGATGGGGCTTGGGGGAGGAGTTCAATTGATGGGGCTTGGGGGAGGGGTTTAGAGAGGATCAGTGGACAATATCAAGAAAACCATGTAACCAAAACAAGAATTGCATGATATGAGAACGCATAGAGTAAACAAGATGACTGTATCTTTGATTCTGTTGTTAACTTTTATCAACTAGTGAGTGTTTAACTTTCTTGATATGATATAATTGTGTTTCTTTTTTTAAAAACAAAATTTGATAAGAACTTTTAAGACAGATCTAATTTCTCCCTTCCTGACTGTCAGACTTTAAAAAAAGAAAAAAATATAATAAAACACTGTTTATGATGTAAATATATTGTACTGCGCGTGTGAATGTATACATAAAACTAACAAATCAGATTTAGGAGGGTGCACAGCGACTACGGACGAGAGTAATCACAGATAAAATTAAAATATTCATGTGTAATACATATCTTCACTTACAGTTGCATACCAAAAGTTTGTTAGTTTTCCTGTGTATATAAATGTAAGTGCAAATAGCATGTAATTTTGATACCGTTTGGACGACAATTAGATTACTTTATTTGCACTTTCAATAAACCTTGTCCATGTGTAGCATGATCATTCTTAAACTTATCATTTGATTATCAGGTAAATGGGGAAATTTTCAAAACGTTACCAAAAAGAAATAGATTGATATTGTTAGTTGTTCAAAATTCCAAATTCCTAAATTTGTAAATAAAATCGGTATCAAGTGAGTGAGATAGATTGCATCATACGAATACTGAATAAGTTAGAATTAAAGTACATGACTAATGTTCGAAGCTGCTTATCAATTATTAGACATTTTACAAGAAAAATCACAACTAAAGTATTTTAAATTTTTACCATTTGTCACTTCAACGAGCCGCCTAAATTGTTACGGGAAAATGTGTGGTATGAAATTCGATTATGTTATAGAGTTTTATTTTCGCTTCTGACCTTAAAACAGAAATAAGTTCTCCAAGATCTGATGCATCAAAGAAACTCCTCAATAAGTGATATTTGCACTAAAATGAAAAGTTAAAAGACCGTTAGTTCAAGTTATTAAGTAGGGATTTTTAGAAATTAAACAAATTGTTCATTGGTATAATAGATGGAAAGAACACATACTGTTTTTTTTTTAATGAAAGAAGACAATTTTTCAAATTCAGCAAAATTATCTCACTTGTTTGTAAAATCATACTGTTTAATCTTAAAGTTGTATGCAACTACAAAAAGTTTTAAAAAGAGCCCATGGGTTTATG
The DNA here is from genome assembly GCA_921293015.1 of Phorcus lineatus. Taxonomy (NCBI): domain Eukaryota; kingdom Metazoa; phylum Mollusca; class Gastropoda; order Trochida; family Trochidae; genus Phorcus; species Phorcus lineatus. The sequence continues at coordinate 34,561,945 of OV121085.1, read as the reverse complement.
TTTTTATCATAAATATACTGTAATATTAACATACAGTTTACAGTAGCTTTCCAGTAGCAATTATGAAAGATAGTTGCATTTTTTATTCTGTAACTGTTAAGCTGTCTGCATAAATTTGCTTTGTAGGACACTGTGGCATGTTGTACAGGTCAGAGAGTTCCTAAATCTCCATTTTTTAAACCCAAATGGGCCAAGGAATCTAACACAGCAATTCAGATTTTTATGAAAATAAGTGTTAGGGAATGACAAAAATGTGATAAATGAAATTAAAAGAGAAATGTTTGTGTATCGACACTGATTATACTTTAAAATGTATCCGGACATTGAAAAACCCTAAAATATATATAATAAAATACTATTACGTGAAAACAGGTGTTTCAGCCTAACAGTGAAAGTCGAGTTAGTTCAGTCACGCTTATTAAAGTTATTTTCTGGTCCCTTACTAATACATTTCAATTAGCTTCACACTAATACATAAACTAATAGTATCTTTTATATATGAATTATCAAATATATTACATATTTTAATGTTGGTGGTTTCGTAGCCACTAAAGTAATTGCCATGAAGGGTTTAATCGTATCTAACTATGGGTTTTAGTACAAATAACCAAAACAAAGTATTTTAGTTATGAAACCATTACGTCTAACCATATAGCAGAAATGAACCCAGTGTCGAATCATGAAACCTTAGGGGCAGTAGCACGTTTTTAGGTAAAGAAGGTGATCTCTCGTAAACGATTTATCTTTTGAATGATGAAAAGGTGTTCACATTAAAACAGCCGCAAGCACATTTAGCTAGATACTTGATTTTAATTCTTAGTCCCAATACATTTCCTACAGAGGAAAATCATGACTGAAACAAAGATATGAAACAAAAATGTTTATTAAAACTCAGGTAATATACATAGTAGTAGATACATATTTACGAAGACATAGCTGGTATCATGCGTAGAGACCATCATGGTGGGCTGAGTTATAAACTTGCTAGATAATTATGAACGTAAGTTTCACCAAAATCAATTATTTCTTGAAATCGAATAAGTCACCAAAGTCTCCGTCTAGGAAGCTGTATGTCAGGAGGGACTGGTACAGGTTGTTCTGGGGTTGGTAGAATGGGGACGCTGAAAATACGTTATAAAGTTAACAAACAGTAACAAGGAAATTATAAAACCGGATTTGGTACAATGGAAAATAGCATGAATCATAACCATGAGGTTGTTAAGGATGATATTAGATTTCGATCTTTTCAAATTTCACAAACATATTAACTCAAAATTGTCAAATAGCACAAGAAAATGAACTTTGGACTTTTAAGGAAAAGAAATTATTGATTTGCACAAAGAGGTCAGTATCTGCTACTCTTTTAACAATTTAGCTTTTTTAAGAAACAGTTTTCAAAGTTTTCAAGAATAAGATAGTAATCCTTTTGAAAATGCTTTTACATGCCGTTGAATATTATTAGAACAGGAAAGGGTAAAACGATAAAAAGCTTCAGCATGTATATCAAAACACTTTTGTTAGAATATTGATTGCATTCGTACGTACATGTACATTTTCCCCAGACAGTCATATTTTCATCAATAAGGATCCTGATTGGAAATAATCAGTCTGTTTGAATCTGTTTTCATTTCATTAACATCATTTCAGATATTACTATCCATAAAGACATCCAAAATGTGTTTCTTTATCAAATATGACAAATGACAACTTACTATAACACCTTTGTGGATTACCATACGGGTAACTGGGTGGATAGCACTGACACTGGTAACCTCCTGGTGTGTTGATACATTGGTTTCGTACATGATGATTGTAGTAGCCATAGTGGTAATAGGACGTTGTAGACACACATGGGTTCAGGGTCTGTGCACATTCATTGAAGTCTGCAGTAAGAGTAAGAGAAAGAAAAATAACCAATAAAGAATAGGAAAACGTGTGAGTGGCTGTGTTAGAATCGTTATAGTGTATAACATCACTTCATTTTTTGTACATTATAAAAACAAAGACAAAACAAAAAACCTATATGAAAATAAATAAAGTACACTTTAAATTGTAAATTTTTTAAAGCTTTATGATATTCTCACCGATGCAGACATTAGGATCTTCAGATTTCACGAAGCCAGATCGACATCGACACACAGGTGGTACACCAACTAAACAGTCTCCGTTCAGACAGCCAACAGCGTCACATGCTGTGGAGGAGAGGATGCATTGATTCAGGTACAGATTTTAGGGGAATATGATAGCATATCGTTGCACCACTATTTACCTTAAAATGTATCAAATATATGGGTAATATATATATATATAATTCAAATTGAGAGAAAAAGATACATTTATTACTAATTCACTCCTTTTGACATGCACGTATTTGCGTAATGAATAAGTATGAAAGAATAACAATGCTAAACTAATTAAAGTCGGATACTACTACTGTTCCGCACCAGTCAATTACAGCCAACCCAGACAGTATCACACGCTCAAGGGAAAATGATTTGTATCATTTGAGTTACTCGTCCTGGCAGAGGTCACATCAGACAAACCAGAAAGCTCGCCATGGCATATGACCCCAAGTGCCCTTCCAAATCTCTGAAGATCGTGTACACTTTGTTAAGGGATTACATATCCATCTTGGATGTCAGTAGGGGTCATTTCCGGGCCACAAGAGTATTAGTTATAATAATAAATGAACCCATTTGATTGGTCTCAATATCACCGTTATCATATTGAACCTTCACTAAATTATCACTACCCCTCAGCAAATGTTCTTCTTATGATGGCGACTGAGAAAGTGCAATGCATTTTGAACGTTACTGACGATACAAGCTCGAGTAATATGACAGAAAGTAAGTTAGTTATTAATGCTACTGAAGGGGAAGACTTACTTTGTCCAAGTCCAGAATGCAGCAAAGACCCAAGAACGAGGAAAGTGAGAACAAGAGACATAGCGGATTGACCCATCTTCAGTGTGAAGCAAATGATAATGATCGAATCGACAGACATGTCACTTATATAAAGAAGTAAAAAATGAAGGACAAAAGCCATAAAGTCAATAACCTTCGAATGTAAACATATAACTGACCTTGGGTTTGACCTCAACAATGTTATGAATGTGACCGTAAAACGATTTGTCTGGTGTATTTCTGTCATTAGATTGACTGTAAGACTGTGCTTGAAGCGATCATACGTGACTGTTATAATCAAATAATCTTTTAGAATGCAACACAACATTTCGCCAGAGCTTATAATTTATCTTCATTTTTATGATAGTGTTTTGCTTACAGGCATAGCAAAATACTGCATCCGTAAAGTTTGGTCAGTCCTTCGGGCATCTTAGTGCAAATCTAGACATCATATAAGGTTCTAAAGAAAGTTACACAAACATATGGGATGCTGTTATTGAAATGTATTTCATTAGTTATTGAAGTATATTGATATTTTTTATTGATACAATACATCCAAAAATGAGTTGTTAACAACAAGAAGTTAGTATATAATACGAAATCAAGTGGTTTTTTTAAAATGCTGAGAAACAAATTTAAAAAATAGTAAATAAAGAAAAAACTCCTGGGAACTACAAAATTGCAAGACGTTTCGTTAAAGAACCTTACGCTATCATCTACAACGAAACTTTCTTTATATTGAAGGAACACTGACTCTAATATTTCGTTAATAACTATTTGGGCATAAATTGAGATAGCTTTTTTATTTGCAAATACAAAATTGAACGTACCATGTTTACTGAAGTCTGATATGATGGTCTTTGTTCTGGACTGCGATTATTTCATACAATTGAATATAAGAATGATACAACGTTGAAAGCAAATGCTACAATTACCAATATAAAGAGTCGATGATGGCTTTTAAAACTGATGAACAAAAGAAAATGTATACACGTTTTACATCCTTTTTCTCTCATGGAAATAGTAAAAAGATATGTATGACGGGTACTCAAATGTTGTAAAATAACAAATTTGTAAAATCAAATAAATTAAGAATAAAATCATGATAATCTGTTTGATCATTAATGTCATTTGTAACTGCACATAAAACGGATAATATTCCTCTTTCAATCTCATATTTAAGCTGTTAAACACAATCATTTAGTGAGATTACTTTCTTACTATCGTTAGTTTAACTGAGGTGTCTGTCTGTTGACCATTGTTTCAAAGAGTTGAAAGGTGAACATTACAGATATCCTTGCTGTCAATCAAGTAGAAACAAAACATTCTTCCACTAAATCGATAACATAGTTTATACCTAAGGTTAGACATAGGTAAGGATTTTTTTTTATCATATTGCATTTGTTTTCGATTTTCGTCCCTCTATATAAGATGATTTTCTGCGTATTCAACCATTATCAACAGTATCTATCCACTGTACATTGACGATGGGTCTCAGCGCTATGTTTACCGCTACCTCCTTGATCGTTCTGGCATCTGTATTGCAATCTGTAACAGGACAAAGTAGGTTTTGTGTATTCTTAAAGTCATTCATATTCTGAAAATTACTATTGTATCTTTTTCTTATCCCCCCGTTGTGATCCACGAATTACAGGAATTTGACATTATTTGTAACAAAGGCTTGAATTGCTTTGGCAAGATTATTCATCCATACCTTTTGCATTATCAAATAGTTTTGTGTATTCTAAAAGTTTTCTTATTCTGAAAAGATACTGACCATATTGTTTTCATATCCACCCTTTTTGTTCAACGAATTTCAGGCCTTTGACATATCTGTAACATATGACTTGAATTTGTTTGAGAAGGTTATTCTGTCATACTTTTAAACCAAAATACTTAAATGGGTAAAGTATAAATTTGTAGGAGATGTAATGTTTCTTGCTATTTCATGCCCCGTCTTTGTAATGGATACTGCTTAATGTTAACAGTTATTAAACTTTGGATATGCTTAAAAAATATAACGGATTTTATCCTCGGCAGCATGTGACGCTGTTGGCTGTCTGAACGGAGACTGTTTAGTTGGTGTTCCACCCGTGTGTCGATGTCGATCTGGCTTCGTAAAATCAGAAGATCCTAATGTCTGCATAGGTGAGAATATTATTAAGAATTTTATCAATATTAAAGTAATGAAATGAACAGTAAACTACCTGCTATAATAATTTTCAAATCGTTACTTTTGTTGAGCTTTATCAAATAAAATGCCATAAACGTAATAATAATTTATATCAGTTATAAAAAAGGTTTCTCCATAATTACACGTTTATTGTTTTTTTCTTTTTTTAAATCTTGGGGATCTTTATTTCGGTCAATTCTTACTTCAGATTTCAACGAATGTGCTCAGACCTTGAACCCATGTGTGTCTACAACGTCGTATTACCACTATGGCTACTACAATCATCATGTACGAAACCAATGTATCAACACACCAGGAGGTTACCAGTGTCAGTGCTATCCACCCAGTTACCCGTATGGTAACCCACAAAGGTGTTATAGTAAGTATGAACGATAAATATATAACTGATAATACTGGAGTTAATTAGTGGTTGATTGTTCATGCTGGCTTTTTCCGTATCGTGAACTCTTTCCATTTAGAAGGTATCAAGTGGGATATAGTTTATTGATATATATTTATCATATAAGCAAAACATACATGTAATATAACTGCATGATAATGATTTTTAAACCTGTAAGGGCGATTATGAAACGCAATTATATTTCTTTAGAATGACAAAATCAATCGTGACCATTTGTTTCAGCTACAACGTTCTATCAGTCTCAGCCGACCCCCTTCCAGACTTTACTGACATACAGCCTCTTCGACGGAGAGTTAGGCGACTTTTTTGATTTCAAGAAATAACCTTTTTTATTCAAGCAAAACCGTTTTGAAACATCGATGCTTGTTTAATGTAAAATATTATGCATTTATTGGAATGGAATGATCGTAAAACTTAATTTGCATATTCAAGTTATTAATCATTTGAATTCTTCTCCTAAAATGATCAAATTTTTAATACATTTATCAATATTGTTATCCTCGTACTTGCATCACTAATTATGTTTTTTCATTTTGCATATCAGGATTCAAATGTATAGAAATAAACAGTTTAAAAAAAAATTAATATTGCGTTAACACTTGTTTGTGCAAGAGAGCCTCAAGGGTCATATTTGTCTCACCGTTGTAAAAACTTATTCTAAACAATATTTCCCATTACAACTGTATCTGATGATAACTTATCAACGTGTTGTTCAAATGTCAAATTTGCTACAGTAAGTACGCACACCAAAATATATAAAATACATATTATGACTTTCGGTATGAGGGAACTGTTCATTGTTGAATGGCTATTTTTATCATTTAAGCTACAAAGGCCAAGGCCTAATCAACGACAACAAATAAAAAAGAAATGTGCTGCGAAGATCTATTCATTAAGTCAATTTGAGTGAATCTTTACCAAAAATCGTGGGCACGAGTTAATAAGTTTTCCTGCGATGACATGAAACGTGGCTGTCGAAGAATGTGATGATTTGAGGGAAAACACTATTATTAAGATTGAAATGACTTTTTGACGAATAAATTAGATGTTTATTGTTTGATTGATGGTATGGAAAGATTGGTGACTTCTTACATTTGTTTTATCTGAAACGCGTAAATCCATGTTGATACATGTAGCTGAGGACATAGTATAACCTCCCCAACCGTATTTGGTGGTGTTTTGGTAATCACAAATACGGTCTACTAGTAACTACAGTACTGTAAGCAGTACATTGAAGACTCATTGGAAATTGGGAGATTTCCTTCATTTGATGCAAGTATAGGGTCTACACATTATACATCTTAGTTAAATAATATCTGAGATTTTTTTGATAATTCAATAATTCTTATCATCTTTGATTTATTTCTATAATTTCTTAATATGGATTTTCAAGAAGGACGACTGAAGAAGAGGAGTAATTGGGAAGGGTTTTGGGGGAGCAGTTGAATTGATGGGGCTTGGGGGAGGAGTTCAATTGATGGGGCTTGGGGGAGGGGTTTAGAGAGGATCAGTGGACAATATCAAGAAAACTTTGTAACCAAAACACGAATTGCATAATATGAGAACGCATAGTGTAAACAAGATGACTGTATCTTTGATTCTGTTGTTGACTTTTATCAACTAGTGAGTGTTTAACTTTCTTGATATGATATAATTGTGTTTCTTTTTTTAAAAACAAAATTTGATAAGAACTTTTAAGACAGATCTAATTTCTCCCTTCCTGACTGTCAGTCTTTAAAAAAAGAAAAAAATATAATAAAACACTGTTTATGATGTAAATATATTGTACTGCGCGTGTGAATGTATACATAAAACTAACAAATCAGATTTAGGAGGGTGCACAGCGACTACGGACGAGAGTAATCACAGATAAAATTAAAATATTCATGTGTAATACATATCTTCACTTACAGTTGCATACCAAAAGTTTGTTAGTTTTCCTGTGTATATAAATGTAAGTGCAAATAGCATGTAATTTTGATAACGTTTGGACGACAATTAGATTACTTTATTTGCACTTTCAATAAACCTTGTCCATGTGTAGCATGATCATTCTTAAACTTATCATTTGATTATCAGGTACATGGGGAAATTTTCAAAAAGGTTAGCAAAAAGAAATAGATTGATATTGTTAGTTGTTCAAAATTCCAATTTCCTAAATTTGTAAATAAAATCGGTATCAAGTGAGTGAGATAGATTGCATCATACGAATACTAAATAAGTTAGAATTAATGTACATGACTAATGTTTGAAGCTGCTTATCAATTATTAGACATTTTACAAGAAAAATCACATTTTTAATGAAAGAAGACAATTTTTCAAATTCAGCAAAATTATCTCACTTGTTTGTAAAATCATACTGTTTAATCTTAAAGTTGTATGCAACTACAAAAGGTTTTAAAAAGAGCCAATGGGTCTATGTTTTTATCATAAATATACTGTAATATTAACATACAGTTTACAGTAGTTTTCCAGTAGCAATTATAAAAGATAGTTGCATTTTTTATTCTGTAACTGTCAAGTTGTCTGCATAAATTTGCTTTGTAGGACACCTGTGGCATGTTGTACAGGTCAGAGAGTTCCTAAATCTCCATTTTTTAAACCCAAATGGGCCAAGGAATCTAACACAGCAATTCAGATGTTTATGAAAATAAGTGTTAGGGAATGACAAAAATGTGATAAATGAAATTAAAAGAGAAATGTTTGTGTATCGACACTGATTATACTTTAAAATGTATCCGGACATTGAAAAACCCTAAAATATATATAATAAAATAACATTACGTGAAAACAGGGGTTTCAGCCTAACAGTGAAAGTCGAGTTAGTTCAGTCACGCTTATTAAAGTTATTTTCTGGTCCCTTACTAATACATTTCAATTAGCTTCACACTAATACATAAACTAATAGCATCTTTTATATATGAATTATCAAATATATTACATATTTTAATGTTGGTGGTTTCGTAGCCACTAAAGTAATTGCCAGGAAGGGTTTAATCGTATCTAACTATGGGTTTTAGTACAAATAACCAAAACAAAGTATTTTAGTTATGAAACCATTACGTCTAACCATATAGCAGAAATGAACCCAGTGTCGAATCAGGAAACCTTAGGGGCAGTAGCACGTTTTTAGGTAAAAAAGGGGATCTCTCATTAACGATTTATCTTTTGAATGATGAAAAGGTGTTCACATTAAAACAGCCGCAAGCACATTTAGCTAGATACTTAATTTTAATAAATAATTCATAGTCCCAATACATTTCCTACAGAGGAAAATCATGACTGAAACAAAGATATGAAACAAAAATGTTTATTAAAACTCAGGTAATATACATAGTAGTAGATACATATTTACGAAGACATAGCTGGTATCATGCGTAGAGACCATCATGGTGGGCTGAGTTATAAACTTGCTAGATAATTATGAACGTAAGTTTCACCAAAATCAATTATTTCTTGAAATCGAATAAGTCACCAAAGTCTCCGTCTAGGAAGCTGTATGTCAGGAGGGACTGGTACAGGTTGTTCTTGGGTTGGTAGAATGGGGACGCTGAAAATACGTTATAAAGTTAACAAACAGTAACAAGGAAATTATAAAACCGGATTTGGTACAATGGAAAATAGCATGAATCATAACCATGAGGTTGTTAAGGATGATATTAGATTTCGATCTTTTTAAATTTCACAAACATATTAACTCAAAATTGTCAAATAGCACAAGAAAATGAACTTTGGACTTTTAAGGAAAAGAAATTATTGATTTGCACAAAAAGGTCAGTATCTGCTACTCTTTTAACAATTTAGCTTTTTTAAGAAACAGTTTTCAAAGTTTTCAAGAATAAGATAGTAATCCTTTTGAAAATGCTTTTACATGCCGTTGAATATTATTAGAACAGGAAAGGGTAAAACGATAAAAAGCTTCAGCATGTATATCAAAACACTTTTGTTAGAATATTGATTGCATTCGTACGTACATGTACATTTTCCTCAGACAGTCATATTTTCATCAATAAGGATCCTGATTGGAAATAATCAGTCTGTTTGAATCTGTTTTCATTTCATTAACATCATTTCAGATATTACTATCCATAAAGACATCCAAAATGTGTTTCTTTATCAAATATGACAAATGACAACTTACTATAACACCTTTGTGGATTACCATACGGGTAACTGGGTGGATAGCACTGACACTGGTAACCTCCTGGTGTGTTGATACATTGGTTTCGTACATGATGATTGTAGTAGCCATAGTGGTAATAGGACGTTGTAGACACACATGGGTTTAGGGTCTGTGCACATTCATTGAAGTCTGCAGTAAGAGTAAGAGAAAGAAAAATAACCAATAAAGAATAGGAAAACGTGTGAGTGGCTGTGTTAGAATATAGTGTATAACATCACTTCATTTTTTGTACATTATAAAAACAAAGACAAAAGAAAAAAACTTTATGAAAATAAATAAAGTACACTTTAAATTGTAAATTTTTTAAAGCTTTATGATATTCTCACCGATGCAGACATTAGGATCTTCAGATTTCACGAAGCCAGATCGACATCGACACACAGGTGGTACACCAACTAAACAGTCTCCGTTCAGACAGCCAACAGCGTCACATGCTGTGGAGGAGAGGATGCATTGATTCAGGTACAGATTTTAGGGGAATATGATAGCATATCGTTGCACCACTATTTACCTTAAAATGTATCAAATATATGGGTAATATATATATATAATTCAAATTGAGAGAAAAAGATACATTTATTACTAATTCACTCCTTTTGACATGCACGTATTTGCGTAATGAATAAGTATGAAAGAATAACAATGCTAAACTAATTAAAGTCGGATACTACTACTGTTCCGCACCAGTCAATTACAGCCAACCCAGACAGTATCACACGCTCAAGGGAAAATGATTTGTATCATTTGAGTTACTCGTCCTGGCAGAGGTCACATCAGACAAACCAGAAAGCTCGCCATGGCATATGACCCCAAGTGCCCTTCCAAATCTCTGAAGATCGTGTACACTTTGTTAAGGGATTACATATCCATCTTGGATGTCAGTAGGGGTCATTTCCGGGCCACAAGAGTATTAGTTATAATAATAAATGAACCCATTTGATTGGTCTCAATATCACCGTTATCATATTGAACCTTCACTAAATTATCACTACCCCTCAGCAAATGTTCTTCTTATGATGGCGACTGAGAAAGTGCAATGCATTTTGAACGTTACTGACGATACAAGCTCGAGTAATATGACAGAAAGTAAGTTAGTTATTAATGCTACTGAAGGGGAAGACTTACTTTGTCCAAGTCCAGAATGCAGCAAAGACCCAAGAACGAGGAAAGTGAAAACAAGAGACATAGCGGATTGACCCATCTTCAGTGTGAAGCAAATGATAATGATCGAATCGACAGACATGTGACTTATATAAAGAAGTAAAAAATGAAGGACAAAAGCCATAAAGTCAATAACCTTCGAATGTAAACATATAACTGACCTTGGGTTTGACCTCAACAATGTTATGAATGTGACCGTAAAACGATTTGTCTGGTGTATTTCTGTCATTAGATTGACTGTAAGACTGTGCTTGAAGCGATCATACGTGGCTGTTATAATCAAATAATCTTTTAGAATGCAACACAACATTTCGCCAGAGCTTATAATTTATCTTCATTTTTATGATGGTGTTTTGCTTATAGGCATAGCAAAATACTGCATCCGTAAAGTTTGGTCACTCCTTTGGGCATCTTAGTGCAAATCTAGACAACATATAAGGTCCTAAAGAAAGTTACACAAACATATGGGATGCTGTGATTGAAATTTATTTCATTAGTTATTGAAGTATATTGATATTTTTTATTGATACAATACATCCAAAAATGAGTTGTTAACAACAAGAAGTTAGTATATAATACGAAATCAAGTGGTTTTTTTAAAATGCTGAGAAACAAATTTAAAAAATAGTAAATAAAGAAAAAACTCCTGGGAACTACAAAATTGCAAGACGTTTCGTTAAAGAACCTTACGCTATCATCTACAACGAAACTTTCTTTATATTGAAGGAACACTGACTCTAATATTTCGTTAATAACTATTTGGGCATAAATTGAGATAGCTTTTTTATTTGCAAATACAAAATTGAACGTACCATGTTTACTGAAGTCTAATATGATGGTCTTTGTTCTGGACTGCGATTATTTCATACAATTGAATATAAGAATGATACAACGTTGAAAGCAAATGCTACAATTACCAATATAAAGAGTCGATGATGGCTTTTAAAACTGATGAACAAAAGAAAATGTATACACGTTTTACATCCTTTTTCTCTCATGGAAATAGTAAAAAGATATGTATGATGGGTACTCAAATGTTGTAAAATAACAAATTTGTAAAATCAAATAAATTAAGAATAAAATCATGATAATCTGTTTGATCATTAATGTCATTTGTAACTGCACATAAAACGGATAATATTCCTCTTTCAATCTCATATTTAAGCTGTTAAACACAATCATTTAGTGAGATTACTTTCTAATTATCGTTAGTTTAACTGAGGTGTCTGTCTGTTGACCATTGTTTCAAAGAGTTGAAAGGTGAACATTACAGATATCCTTGCTGTCAATCAAGTAGAAACAAAACATTCTTCCACTAAATCGATAACATAGTTTATACCTAAGGTTAGACATAGGTAAGGATTTTTTTTTATCATATTGCATTTGTTTTCGATTTTCGTCCCTCTATATAAGATGATTTTCTGCGTATTCAACCATTATCAACAGTATCTATCCACTGTACATTGACGATGGGTCTCAGCACTATGTTTACCGCTACCTCCTTGATCGTTCTGGCATCTGTATTGCAATCTGTAACAGGACAAAGTAGGTTTTGTGTATTCTTAAAGTCATTCATATTCTGAAAATTACTATTGTATCTTTTTCTTATCCCCCCGTTGTGATCCACGAATTACAGGAATTTGACATTATTTGTAACAAAGGCTTGAATTGCTTTAGCAAGATTATTCATCCATACCTTTTGCATTATCAAATAGTTTTGTGTATTCTAAAAGTTTTCTTATTCTTAAAAGATACTGACCATATTGTTTTCATATCCACCCTTTTTGTTCAACGAATTTCAGGCCTTTGACATATCTGTAACATATGACTTGAATTTGTTTGAGAAGGTTATTCTGTCATACTTTTAAACCAAAATACTTAAATGGGTAAAGTATAAATTTGTAGGAGATGTAATGTTTCTTGCTATTTCATGCCCCGTCTTTGTAATGGATACTGCTTAATGTTAACAGTTATTAAACTTTGGATATGCTTAAAAAATATAATGGATTTTATCCTCGGCAGCATGTGACGCTGTTGGCTGTCTGAACGGAGACTGTTTAGTTGGTGTTCCACCCGTGTGTCGATGTCGATCTGGCTTCGTAAAATCAGAAGATCCTAATGTCTGCATAGGTGAGAATATTATTAAGAATTTTATCACTATTTAAGTAATGAAATGAACAATAAACTACCTACTATAATAATTTTCAAATCGTTACTTTTGTTGAGCTTTATCAAATAAAATGCCATAAACGTAATAATAATTCATATCAGTTATAAAAAAGGTTTCTCCATGATTACACGTTTATTGTTTTTTTCTTTTTTTAAATCTTGGGGATCTTTATTTCGGTCAATTCTTACTTCAGATTTCAACGAATGTGCTCAGACCTTGAACCCATGTGTGTCTACAACGTCGTATTACCACTATGGCTACTACAATTATCATGTACGAAACCAATGTATCAACACACCAGGAGGTTACCAGTGTCAGTGCTATCCACCCAGTTACCCGTATGGTAACCCACAAAGGTGTTATAGTAAGTATGAATGATAAATATATAATTGATAATACTGGAGTTAATTAGTGGTTGATTGTTCATGCCGGCTTTTTCCGTATCGTGAACTCTTTTTATTTAGAAGGTATCAAGTGGGAGATAGTTTGTTGATATATATTTATCATATAAGCAAAACATACATGTAATATAACTGCATGATAATGATTTTTAAACCTGTTAGGGCGATTATGAAACGCAATTATATTTCTTTAGAATGACAAAATCAATCGTGACCATTTGTTTCAGCTACAACGTTCTATCAGTCTCAGCCGACCCCCTTCCAGACTTTACTGACATACAGCCTCTTCGACGGAGAGTTAGGCGACTTTTTTGATTTCAAGAAATAACCTTTTTTATTCAAGCAAAACCGTTTTGAAACATCGATGCTTGTTTAATGTAAAATATTATGCATTTATTGGAATGGAATGATCGTAAAGCTTAATTTGCATATTCAAGTTATTAATCATTTGAATGCTTCTCCTAAAATGATCAAATTTTTAATACATTTATCAACATTGTTATCCTCGTACTTACATCACTAATTATGTTTTTTCATTTTGCATATCAGGAATCAAATGTATAGAAATAAACAGGTTTTTAAAAAATTAATATTGCGTTAACACTTGTTTGTGCAAAAGAGCCTCAAGGGTCATATTTGTCTCACCGTTGTGAAAACTTATTCTAAACAATATTTCCCATTACAACTGTATCTGATGATAACTTATCAACGTGTTGTTCAAATGTCAAATTTGCTACAGTAAGTACGCACACCAAAATATATAAAATACATATTATGACTTTCGGTATGAGGGAACTGTTCATTGTTGAATGGCTATTTTTATCATTTAAGCTACAAAGGCCAAGGCCTAATCAACGACAACAAATAAAAAAGAAATGTGCTGCGAAGATCTATTCATTAAGTCAATTTGACTGAATCTTTACTAAAAATCGTGGGCACGAGTTAATAAGTTTTCCTGCGATGACATGAAACGTGGCTGTCGAAGAATGTGATGATTTGAGGGAAAACACTATTATTAAGATTGAAATGACTTTTTGACGAATAAATTAGATGTTTATGGTTTGATTGATGGTATGGAAAGATTGGTGACTTCTTACATTTGTTTTATCTGAAACGCGTAAATCCATGTTGATACATGTAGCTATGGACATAGTATAACCTCCCCAACCGTATTTGGTTGTGTTTTGGTAATCACAAATACGGTCTACTAGTAACTACAGTACTGTAAGCAGTACATTGAAGACTCATTGCAAATTGGGAGATTTCCTTCATTTGATGCAAGTATAGGGTCTACACATTATACATCTTAGTTAAATAATATCTGAGATTTGTTTTGATAATTCAATAATTCTTATCATCTTTGATTTATTTCTATAATTTCTTAATATGGATTTTCAAGAAGGACGACTGAAGAAGAGGAGTAATTGGGAAGGGACTTGGGGGAGCAGTTGAATTGATGGGGCTTGGGGGAGGAGTTCAATTGATGGGGCTTGGGGGAGGGGTTTAGAGAGGATCAGTGGACAATATCAAGAAAACCTTGTAACCAAAACACGAATTGCATAATATGAGAAAGCATAGAGTAAACAAGATGACTGTATTTTTTATTCTGTTGTTAACTTTTATCAACTAGTGAGTGTTTAACTTTCTTGATATGATATAATTGTGTTTCTTTTTTTAAAAACAAAATTTGATAAGAAGTTTTAAGACAGATCTAATTTCTCCCTTTCTAACTGTCAGACTTTAAAAAAAGAACATAAGATAATAAAACACTGTTTATGATGTAAATATATTGTACTGCGCGTGTGATGTATACATAAAACTAACAAATCAGATTTAGGAGGGTGCACAGCGACTACCGACGAGAATAATCACAGATAAAATTAAAATATTCATGTGTAATACATATCTTTACTTACAGTTGCATACCAAAAGTTAGTTTTCCTGTGTATATAAATGTAAGTGCAAATAGCATGTACTTTTGATAACGTTTGGACGTCAATTAGATTATTTGCACTTTCAATAAACCTTGTCCATGTGTAGCATGATCATTCTTAAACTTATCATTTGATTATCAGGTAAATGGGGAAATTTTCAAAACGTTAGCAAAAAGAAATAGATTGATAATATTAGTTGTTCAAAATTCCAATTTCCTAAATTTGTGAATAAAATCGGTATCAAGTGAGTGAGATAGATTGCATCATACGAATACTGAATAAGTTAGAATTAAAGTACATGACTAATGTTCGAAGCTGCTTATCAATTATTAGACATTTTACAAGAAAAATCACAACTAAAGTAATTTAAATTTTTACTATTTGTCACTTCTAAATTGTTACGGGAAAATGTGTAGTATGAAATTAGATTATGTTATAGAGTTTGATTTTCGCTTCTGACCTTAAAACAGAAATAAGTTCTCCAAGGTCTGATGCATCAAAGAAACTCCTTAATAAGTGATATTTGCACTAAAAAGGAAAGTTAAAAGACCGTTAGTTCAAGTTATTAAGTAGGGATTTTTAGAAATTAAACAAAGTGTTCATTGGCATAATAGATGGAAATAACACATACTGGGTTTTTTAATGAAAGAAGACAATTTTTTAAATTCAGTAAAATTATCTCCCTTGTTTGTAAAATCATACTGTTTAATCTTAAAGTTGTATGCAACTACAAAAAGTTTTAAAAAGAGCCAATGGGTTTATACTTTTATCATAAATATACTGTAATATTAACATGCAGTTTACAGTAGTTTTCAAGTAGCAATAATAAAAAATAGTTTCATTTTTTTATTTTGTAACTGTCAAGCTGTCTGCATAAATTTGCTTTGTAGGACACCTGTGGCATGTTGTACAGGTCAGAGAGTTCCTAAATCTCCATTTTTTTCAAACCCGAATGGACCAAGGAATCTGAACACAGCAATTCAGATTTTTATGCAAATAAGTGTTAGGGAACGACGAAAATGTGATAAATGAAATTAAAAGAGAAATGTTTGTGTATCGACACCGGTTATACTTTAAAATGTATCCGGACATTGAAAAGCCCTAAAATATATATGATAAGATAACATTACGTGAAAACAGGTGTTTCAGCCTAACATTGACGTTATTTGCTTAGAGGTCAATCACGCTTATTAAAGTTATTTTCTGGTCACAAAGTAACAAATCTCAATATTACACAAACTAATAGTATCTATGATATATGAATTATCAAATATATTACATTTTTTAGTTTTGGTGGTTTCGTAGCCACTGAAGTAATTACCATGAAGTGTTTAATCTTATTTAACTATGGGTTTTAGTACAAATAACCAAAACAAAGTATTTTAGTTATGAAACCATTACGTCTAACCATATAGCAGAAATGGACCCAGTGTCGAATCAGGAAACACGTTTTTAGGTAAAGAAGGTGATCCCTCATAAACGATTTATCTTTTGAATGATGAAAAGATGTGCACATTAAAACAGCCGCAAGCACGTTTCGCTAGATACTTAATTTTTCTTTTATGACTACTGATACTTTTGGTTGAGTAATGAGGTGTTTGACCCTCTGAAAAAATACATTTGGTATAAGCATAAATATTTATCGGGGAGACTTTGAAAAAATGATATTTCCAAAATTTGCCACTGCCCTTTTAGCTGAAAAATGGTTTTTAATTTATTGTGCGTATGATGATTAAATGATGGCGCAGACTCATATAGTAAGTATGTCTCACTGAAATTGTTGCTATCAATTTTTATAATTCATAAATGCTATCAACTGAATATAAAAGCATTTTGTGTCTCCATTTAAATTAACAAACTTGATAAAAAAAACTGTCAGTGGTGAAATATTAACTGAACAATCAATGTTCAAATAGATTTGAGGAATTCTGAATTACGAATGAAGAAATGGTGTTTTTCAGTGAGTTTATGTTAGCTTTAAAATTGTTTTAAAATAGAGTGTTGTGTATTGTACGTAATGCAGCGTTACTCTTCAGCAAGTACCCAGTTTAAAATTTAAAAAACAGTCATCGATTTTACCCTTGTAAAAACTCCAAATTCCATAGATACAGATGCAATTATATTGCACTACTTTCTTCCAGGCTTCTATCAACAAATATCAAATATTCATGGGAACAGCTGATAGTTTTTAAAGGAACCTCTCTTTATTATATTTGCTGCTCTCAGGTCAATGTCAAAGGACAATTTGAGGAACTTTATTCGCTACATTTCATTTGAGTGGAACTGTCAAAATTTTCCTTCATAATATAATTCACAATATGCATGGCTTTTATCATTGCTGTCTGTGTACGAATTGAAGGGGCCTCTTTCTTTTGAAGAATACCATGGTAAGTTTTTGTTTTCAAATAAGGTTTAATATTGTTTGAATTAATCTTTCACATTAATGAGACAAATCTAATGTATCTTTTCTATTATTGAATTAGCTTCTATAAGGTCCTTATTTAATGAACAATTTGAGGGACTTATATCTGCTATGAAATTGTGAAAACTTACCCTCATACAGAAAGACATTGCCGTGAAAAATTATAGTGACGTTTGAAAAATATATATAATGAAATAAGGTTTAACTGAAATACTGTTTTGAATGATCTACAAATTAATGAGATAACTGTGACACATGCGAATGATAACAAGCGTCTGTCTTGCATAGAAAATAGTTCACACAATATGATTCAAAGATACTTTTATTTCAATAGATCAGATTACAAAATGAAAGATGAAAAAAAACATGAGTAGTTAATCAAGAACAAAGATATCAATCAAGCTAAACATCTAGAAAGTGGGCAAGATCAATCATTGCATTACAATATATGCATGATATTTTCATGTTAAACAAGCAACGATGTTATTGTTCCAAAGCGGTTGTGCTTGAATGAAATTACTTATTTCTTGAAATCAAAAAGGTCGTCTAGTTCTCCGTCAAAGAGGCTGTATGTCAGGTAAGTCTGGAAGGGGGTCGGCTGAGGCTGGTAGAACGGAGCTGAAACAAAAATGTCATGGTTTATAGTGTGATTCTGAAGAAATCGAACTTTGTTTCATAGTTTCCCACCATGATCGGTTAAAAAATCATTATTATGCATCTATATATTGCTTCTATGATCAATATAGATCATTAAATGTCCAATGTAACATTTTCTAAATATATCGAGTTAACATTATAGGGAAGCACGCCTAAAACCAAATCATGCACGAACATCAGATATATTGCAAATAGCAATTAATAAACTTTGAATCATAAAGACACCTGTTTTTAAATGATGAAAATTAACATTATGATAGGTCATTTTAATTGCAGAAGATATAAAAATAATTATGTGAGAATCAGTAAAGCAATTATTTTTATAGTTTTGTCTTCAAATACAGATAATATTAAATGCTTTATAATATTCTCACCTATGCAGACATTAGGATTTTCTGTTCTAAGGAAGCCCGGTCGACATCTACACACGGGTGGAACACCAATTATACAGTCACCGTTCAGACAGCCATCAGTGTCACATGCTGTCGAGGAGAAGGTTTACTGATGCAGTGCAATTTTTAAACATATTGGAATTGGCATTAATGTTTACCTTAAAACGTACCTTAATTACAGAGCCAGGGTATGCAAGACAAGAAGGAATCGATATCTTATCCCGACTGCCCATGCGATTATTTTGATAATGCAAAAGGTATGGAGGAATAATCTTGCCAAACCAACTCAAGCCATTGTTACAAATGATATCAAATTCCTGTAATTCGTGGAACGCAACGGGGGGATAAGAAAATGATACAAATAGTAATTTTCAGAATATGAATGACTTTAAGAATACACAAAACTTACTTTGACCAGTTACAGACTGCAATACAGCTGTCAGAACGACTATGGAGGTAAAACTCAACTCAAAACACTGCTTTTCAAACAGATCTTTATTAAAACAGAACCTGATAACAACCAATCACATGTACTCTGCGCACAGAGAACTCTCTCTTGGGTTGATGTTGCGCATTATCAAATGCAATATATTATTATTATTATTATTATTATTATTATTATTATTATTATTATTATTATTAACAATAAACATAGCGCTGAGACCAATCTTCAGTGTACAGTGGATAGATACTGTTGATAATGGTAAAGAGGGACGAAAATCGAAAACAAATGCAATAAGATCGAAAAAATCCTTAGCTATGTCTAACCTTAGGTATAAACTATGTTGTCGATTTAGTGGAAGAATGTTTTGTTGCTATTTGATTGACAGCAAGGATTTCTGTAATGTTCACCTTTCAACTCTTTGAAACAAGGGTCAACAGACCGATCCCATCGTCAAAGAAACGATAATAAGATAGTAAAATCACTAGTTGATTATGTTTAACTAGTGTTAAGTATGAGATTGAAAGAAAAATGTTATCCGTTTTTGTGCTCTTACAAATACACTAACAGTAAAATAGAAAATCGTGGAAACCGTTATGAAATATATATTTAATTTATGTCTTTTTACACATTATATATTTTTTGAATATCTGAGTCAAAATTATGCATTATACATACACCTTATCTTTTTTCACAAGGAAATCACAAACTGTGAAAATAGCGTATAGGTGTAATGGTTTTGTTCAAACGTTATTATAATAGTCTCTGCATTTTATCAAAAACTTTACTTCTTACGTTGACTAGATACAAAAATTTGTTTTAATAACTCATTATTATTATTATTGATGGTATATACCAATAACAAATGTATTAGTATACTTCGTCTGTAGTAGATTCAAAGAAAAACATCCAATAAATCTTAAAAATACAAAAATATTTTTATTTGCGTGGCGGCGAATAAACTTTTGGGATGTAGCTTTGTACTTTATAAATAAGCAAAACACTTCATAACTATGGCTATAAGGTCATATCTGAGGTCAAAAGTTGTCGTGCATTCCGTAAGATTATTGGATTATATGAGTCACGTTACGAACTTTGTATCAACCTTACTTCAAAATCAGTCTTTCTGTCAATCGTTCTAAAACATGCACCACGTAAATTGTTTTTCAGTCACATTCATAACATTGTTGAGGTCATATTTAAGGTCAGTTATATGTTTACATTCGAAGGTTATAGACTTATGGCTTTTGTCTTTCATTTTTTAGTTCTTTATATAAGTCATACTATGTGGATTCGAATATTATCATTTGCTTCACGATGAAGATGGGTCTCAACGCAATGTCTCTCGTTACAACTGTTCTGGTTTTTGGGTCTTTGTTGCATTCTGGACTTGGACAAAGTAAGTTTTCTTCTTAATTAACATTTTTAACTAACGTAAGTTCTATCATACTGAGTTCGTTTTAGATATTAAAATTGTTAAAATATAGAAACAATGATTCAGTCAATGTCAAATGATTTATAGGAGAGGACATTTTAAGTTGGATAACTTGTCCCCAATCCTTTTCTTGTGAATAAAATATGTTTAAACCAAACCATATGATTCGTCCTCACAAGCAGTAATGTTTGTTGAGAAGGAGTATGATTTTAAAAAGTTTCAATACGATAACGACAAATTTGAGATCATGTAATGAAGATACAAGAATTATTGTAGTCGAGGTGGGTCAGTTTGGAGGGAGAACGGTTTAATAAGATCAAGTAATCTTTACTACATTCCCCCGACTTTTCCAGAAAATCATGATTAATGAAAGTAAAATTATGATCAAGGTTTAACACTGTGGCTAGTGTTTATTGCTTCGTGTGTGAGAAAGGAAACAAATCCTGAATCGACCCTTTTGCCTATCAATTGACACAATAACCATCGTGGATCCTGAGCGTTTTTGAAAATAAATCTTTGCATAATGAAGAAGAATGATATGTACAGGCTGAATACTACTGCACACACTCGTAATACTAATATTCTCGACAGCATGTGACGCTGTTGGCTGTCTGAACGGAGACTGTTTAGTTGGTGTACCACCTGTGTGTCGATGCCGATCTGGCTTCGTGAAATCAGAAGATCCTAATGTTTGCATAGGTGAGATTTTATTTTTTATCTCTCTCTCTCTGTTTTTTCAAATCATTATCAGAATCGACCATAGATTTGCAATTTCATATTGCATGATCAATTTCATTGAGTTATATTTTATTGAATTTAGACTCAAGTTGGAAAAGCAAATGTTTATCAACGCCATGCAAAATGTTAATGACTTACTTAGATATTTCATCTGGATTGTTATTGTTGTTTTAAAAAATACTTACTTCCTAGATTGATTGCTAGTATTGAAATTCAAACATCCGCTTTCGTATGCCTTGCTTCAAAACGTAAATTTTCAAAGTCACATGGAAATCAACCAGACGTTACCCGTGATCAGTTGCGAACACACGTACATAGCATTTTACTGAATCGCACAGGAGGTATTCATTGACTGGCATTACACTAGTTAACTTTATTCTAACCTTTCTGTCATGTTCTAAGGAGAGTAGATTATTAGTAGACTGTATCACACGCATGACCTGGTCATTGGTATAAATAACACCTTTCATTCCATTGCATATTTTTTCTCTCCATATGTTTAATACTTTTGTACAGCACTGTAGACTGCACTTAATGCTTCAAGATTTACAATGCTATAATGAGGCAATGACTTTATCAGACCTTGTACGTTTGAACGTTTTAGGTGGTACAGGAACATAATAGTTATAACTATGGTCCTGTTTTGCAGATGAAATAGTAGAAATGTATCATGCTTACTTACTGTGTTAAACAAAAGTTGAATTTTAGACCTCATTGTGTTTGGAAGACCTGCATTTAGTGAAATTCTTTATTTTACTTCCATATTAGGTCATTCATGAATATATAGACTTAGTAGGTGTACCAATAAAATGAATTAGATATAAAATAATCACATTATTTAAATTACACGTTTCAGATTGGTTGATATGTTATTGATGGTTTGTTCTTTTTTACAACTCTTACTGCAGACTTCAATGAATGTGCCCAGACCCTGAACCCATGTGTGTCTACAACGTCCTATTACCACTATGGTTACTACAATCATCACGTACAAAACCAATGTATCAACACACCAGGAGGTTACCAGTGTCAGTGCTATCCACCCAGTTACGTGTATGGTAATCCACAAAGGTGTTATAGTAAGTTGTCATTGCACGTATATGACAAACAAATACAGTTTCACCAAATGCTCATTTTAAACTCAACTTAATTTCATTTCTGCATATTAGAATCTTCAATGTTTTAAATATGTGACTGTGGATAGGGAATGTACATATACACACTTATAGTGTCTTGGTATACATTCAGTTGCGTGCTATACATACCCTATAATGTTCAAACATACTATTATATATCGCATTCTTAAAATTGTGTATATTCTGCTGCGGATAGCAACATTTTTTAAATAGCTGTAATTAACTTGTCAAATAGATTGCAAGTTTCTTTTACAAGTGAAAAATTCATACCAATCTAAAATATGTATATTACCAACTGCAAATTACTGTTATAACAAAAGAGTTTTTATTTGCTGAATGCTGTTTGTTAACTTTATAGTTTAATTTTCAGCGTCCCCATTCTACCAGCCTCAGAACAACCTGTACCAATCCCTTCTGGCATATAGCTTCCTGGATGGAGACTTTGGCGATTTTTTCGATTTCAAGAAATAATTGATTTTTGATTTATGATAAAACTGAGATAGTTTCCTTTGCTAGTGAAATGTTTATATTTAGCCAAGTTAAGTTTAAGAACTCACCCAACTGTACTCGCTCTGCACGCTAAATACTTACTACCCGTTCATAAATAGGAACTTAGTATGTAGATTCAAGAAGTTTTGATTATTAGTTATATCATATCGCATTTTCGTAAAAGTCGTAATAATGATTTCCTTCTGGAAACCTCTTACCCGTAAGAAAACATCTGTCTAATATGTATCGTTTAAAAGTAAAAGCAGGCTTTTTACAAAGCAGTTCTAACATTCTAATATAATATTAATATTCAAGCAAAGATAACATCTTTGTATATATTCAATAATGTGCCCTTTTGGTCAAAGTCGAAATAAGAATTAATTCCAATTCTATTAAAAAATAAATCACTCTGCAAATATCATCATTAACACATTTCAAGCATTGTATACTGTAATGACAAGCAAAGAAACATGTACATCAACTTCCTTATTGGTATGACGTCCCTAGCTATTAAACTGTGTAAACGTTTAACTCCATTAATGTATAAATAAATAGCTACTACTCATGTCCAGTATTATGTGCTTTATATGACGATGTCAGCATCTGCAAAGAAACTTTGAACTCTGGCAGTAAAGAAGTTGAAAATCTACAGTGGTCTCCCTCATTTAATGGAACACATCATAGCACTCTGTGAGAACCTGCTTCAACGAATGATGCCAGGAACCAACTCGGGGCATTTCATACATGAAAGTCGCAAACATAAAGTTATCTTATTCGTAACCACTTCATACAAAACTTAAAGTAAGCTAAATTTCTAAATTTGTACAGGTCATAACCTTTCATACGTAACAATTGTGCACAAAGCAGATAAATATTCCTTCAGTCTTTGCAACAAGTTGTTATATCTATAATAGATAGAATCTTATTTTGATGATGGTTATAAATCCAGAATCAAAATTCTTTTGAAAACCTGTTAGAAACCTAAATGTGCTTTTAAGTTTAGCACATTTTGAAATGGATTGAACATGTTTCATACATGACGAAAGGATGAGGAACAAGTGCTCAAACTTAAAGCACTTTCTTAATGGATATCTACACTTTGTTGCAACATAGATAACAAGAACAACATAAACAAGAAAACGGATAATGATATATAGAAGGTTTACGATCGTTTTGTTAAAGAAATTCATAAAAAGTTGACATTATCACTTTACTATGTTTTGGTCAACGAACCAAAAAAATCAGTGCCATGCTGTAAACATTACCTGGGAAAATTATCACATGTCTAACTAGGCATTTACATTCACATCATATTAACTGAAACGATGACAGATCAATCTCCTGGCATCTATAAAAAAATTAACATTGACTGATGAGCTTCTTTCTGTCTTCATAAGTCACACTGAATAGGTCAACTCCCTTTACTTGTCTATTTCATAAAGATGGGCTACGCTTGGCACATATTTCCAGAATATTACTATCTATAACATATAACTGAAATAAAACTACCATTTTAAAAAATACAGATCTAAAAATCCTCTGCTTTCCCAAAAACCTTTTAACAAAGGTTTCGTATTAAGACGTAGAACTACCTTGATTGTCAAAAAGATAGCGTACACTTAGCAAATATTTCCAGAAGATTATCTATCTATAAGTTATAACTAAAATAAAACTACAGTTTAAAATAATACAGATATAAGACTCCTGTACATTTTCCAAAAACTCTCTTTTTTGAATTCATAAAGACACTGTGGTTCGTTTTAAAAACATTTCAAATCTTAGTTTTTAGTTCTTCAGATTGTTTATGTAGCTTATGCCAAATGTACTACTCTAGCGGGTAAAAAATCTCATTACTCCACGCTAATGCCCGTAGTTGAAAAATGAAAAATCACTAAAAAGCGAAAATTGCATGCGGCCAGTTTAGTGTTGACATCTATCAATCATTTGCGTTTAGGGAAATGGATTCGAGTAGCTTAGGCGAACTTAGAACATTCTTTTAAGGACTCCTTTTATTGTATAACAAAATATCGCCTTATTTTCCCTTTTCTGTCCTCTAGGACAGCGTGCTACAGTTCCTTTAAAACAAAAGAACGAATTTTGCCTATGTTTTCAAAATAAAAGCTAAATTCTAACATTATGAATAACGATAAGATAAAAACTTCAAATGAGGATCCCTTTTCTTAATATGTAATATCAAGTCATTAACACAAGATAAAACAATTACAGCTTACACTTTGTCACATGTTAATTTAATCGTCTAGCACGATGTTACGCCACAAAGGAAGGAATAATGATATATGTTCTAAAAAAAACTCTTCAAAGGTGTTTATTGCTAGCGTTGACAGACCTGTCACGTATTTGATGTAGATGACGGGTTCCGGCCTAGAGGCGCGAGAAAACATGGAAATGACAATCATTCCAATATTTGAATATTTCGTGACATTCACCTTCTGACGTCACTGGTATGTGACGGGAGCGGCCGTATTGCATAAATTAGAGTTATACGCCTTGATGTTCTGCGTTATTTGGAAGATGACTTTTTGTCGGTTGTTAAAAACAATTAACAGTTAGACTTCCGCAATTTTGAGATTTTACAAACTATGTTTAATTCTTTTTAGATTATTTGCAATTCGATGAGTTTTAAGATATGAAACTTTCAACATTTCATATGAAATGTATTTTCGAACTCATTGCTATAAATGCCATTAAAACTTAGTTTAGTTATCGTGTGTTCTAATGTGTTGCCAACTGAATAATTAATGTTTGAAATAATTTCTTTACTAAAATGTTTCTTTGATTTTATCTATCTCTTATTGTGAAAATAAAAAACCCACTGTTATATCAATCAAGAGAAACGACCTCCAATTCCTTTTAAGCAGCAACAGCGTTCGTGTTCACCATTCCGTGAATTTGGTTTTGCTCCCAATCGTTTAGACTGTTTAATAACCCAGTCCAACTTGATTCATGAAATATTAAAAGTAACGATATTTGAAATATTTAAAGATTATTTTTCCTTTTTTATAGAACTTTAGTAATATGATTGATATATGTAAACTTAAAAGTTCAAGGCGTTATGGTTTCCTATACATTAACTGTGGTGCACAACATTCCTATAAATCTATTTCTACGCAAAAACGTGTTTTGACCTTGCAAGGTTCACGATAGCCGGAGGGTAAGACAGTTACAATCAATAAGATGACTTTCCGCCTGACATGAGTGCCTACTGTACCCTCGCTTGACCCAGTAATCGCTCAGTGGCCATGTTAAGTAGTAGGTCACACCGTGTCCAAGTTAAAGGGCGACAACTTGTCTTTTATACTGTCATTTAACTACGGTTGATTGTAGTCGATTATTGTGTCATGTTAAGGTTGTATCAGTTTGTGGTAGTCCTAATTGTACTGTCAAAAAATGGAATCTTTCATCATCTGATGAGTCTCTATTGTTCAACGTCATACTGAACTGATGACTAACATCGGTCGATGTGACAGGATGAGTTTTTTCGCATAATGTGCTAACGAAGAGATTTGTAAACACTATTGCACATACAATCTTATCACATAAATGTTTCCACAAGCATACCCTTTTTTAAAACACTTTTAATCTAATCAATTGATTTTTTTAATAAGGACAACTTCCATAATTTGGAACTTGGACGAACCTAGGATTATTTAAATGTTTTGATAACATTGTTTAAAATTATATTAGTAAAGCAAAACTATCATACTTGTAGCTTTTTAGGTATGTTACAAAACTACAGAATGCTTTTCGTTGATAAAACTCACTTCAGGTTTTTAATCGTCCACAATTTCAAAATATACTTTTAACGGAAATGGTTTGATTTTCAGACTGTTTCAGAATGTACGTTTCCTTTGGTGCCGAATGAAGACATATTCAGTTCTACAAAAACATTTGAACTATGATAGAAGGCAGGTCTTTGCAACTGATGACCCTGTTTACCAAAAGTAACAGTTACCGTGTAAACACATTGAAAAAACCCACGGATATGTCCATGCAAATATGAAGAAAAGGGGGGGGGGAGGGGGTAGTGGATCCATATTGAATTGAAAAATAATGGATTTTGATTCACGAGTATTTCAACCGAAGACAAATATATATAAAAAAGGAACTATGTGAAAAAATTATGGCGAAACCGCATTAGTGGTGGTTTGCCGATTTTCAAGGGAAGTAACTCCAAAGTCGAATCCAGTATGCAGAGCTATCGGTTTGTTTACGTATTCGCGCTCGCGTGGTCGGGAGGTATGTTGTCTCAAAGCTTTGACACATTTTTTTTTAAAATCAATAAATAAACAGGTACGTTCCGATAATTGTTAGTTTGTCAAAGAATATCGGCTTCATATTAAAAGACTGTAGTGTACGTGGACCCACTGACTTCATATCATTGTACTATAATGATGACAAGCCCCGGGGCCCTCATTTCAAGAAATCAAACAAATGTAAGTATAAGAGAAATACTAATGAACAGGTGCCCTTAAGTTTTATTTTTTAAATTAATTTAAACATTTTCTCCCTGTCGTTATAAATATTTTTCCATCAACATTTAAGAAGGAAGATCTGCATTTTCTTTTGGACTAGGCTAGTATGAATTAGATTCTTACATTTATGTTTTAGTGTAATATTTCAAATGTGGGCCCTCTGTTGTCAATCTCCTATAAGCGACAAACTAAGGGGGCCCACATTTTAAAAACACATGAAATCATGTACTGATATTAATTAACAGTTTTTAATCTTGATGTTTTTGTGTAATATTTCAAATGTGGGCCCTCTTGTCATTCTACTATAAAGAAAAAAATATAGGGAGACCACATTTAAAAAAGCATCAAATCATGATATAAATAGAGAAAATATGGATTCTAAAATGTTGAGAATTTTAAATGTTTATTTTTATTTTGATGGGGAAAAAACTGTTAAATTAATTGAATTTAAGAAAACAAGAAAGGTATTTGAGAACTTATATTAAATGATTAGTTCGATGAAATCTTACCTGCTTGATTTCATTGAGATATTTCCATCAACAATTAAAAAATCCTTAACTGCATTTTCTTATATAATGGGGAACACTGGAATTTATAAACAGAATCTAGTGCGTTTTGTTTAATATCTTAAATATGGGCCCTCTTTTGTCAGTCTCATCTAAGCAACCAAATTAGGGGGCCCACATTTCAAGGAACCCTCAAATCATGTGGTACTGATATAAACAGATTCTAATATTCATGTCTTTGTGTAATATTTTAAATGTGAGCCCTCTTTTATCAGTCACCTACATGCCACAAAATTAGGGGGCCCACATTTTAAAAACTATAAAATCATGATTTTGATACAGAAAATGTGGATTCTAACATGTTAAGATATAAAAAAATTTATTTTCATATTGAGGGAAACAAAACAATTAAATCAATTGAATTTTAAGAAAACATGATAGCATGGTTTTGGATTTTATTGAGATGTTTCCATCAACACTTTAAAAAGTCCTGAACTGCATTTTCTTTTACACTGGAATAAACAGATTCTGATGGTTTTTGTTTCATATTTGAAATGTGGTCGAACTTTTGTCTAGTCTCAATCGTAGATGGAAACCACGCTCCATCGCAACTTTGTCCTGACCTTGTATCAAATGCATCAACCAATGAACGTACACGGATGATCCATGATCCCTGACCTGACCTTCTTTTGACCAATGAGAAAGCCCTGCTCGTTGCTATGGCTGTGTACACGATCTTCCTTCTCTCAGTCGGCCAAAAATAACTTGGATCCACTTTACTTCGTAGAATAGTTCCCATAGTGTACTTTTTTTTATTGACATAATGTCTTACTTGATCCTCAAAAACAATGCAATGTGGGGGCATTACATAATACGTTTAAAGTTATTAATCTTCAGAAACTGTCTCGTAAGAAATGTGGTCCCCCTCGTTACGGCCTCTATAAGGAGCGAAAGAAGGGGGACCACATTTGAGATAATCTTATCTTGATGGGAAATAACCATGAAAATTATCTACATCAAAAAGGAATCCTTAGTAATATTTTATGAAAAGATCGGCAAATTAGAATTATAGATATCGGACTTTACAACAGGGATTCGAAATCAAATTGGTTAGCTTCTAGATGAACCGCACGAGTTATTTCCCTTGCAAAAGGGCCAACCACCACTAATGCAGTTTCGCCAAAATCATCGTCACCTTTGGCAACAGTTTAAAGTTACAAGTAATGCTCCCTCTATCAGTGGGGTCAATGCACCTGAGTAAAAATCAACACACATCATATATCGTTCAAGCATCAAAGGTGACGCCAAAATAAAGTTCGATATAAATGACATTTCCTGGCGAATAATGAATGATCGTTAATGACAGTATGTCATTAGTTTTAGGCGTATGTCACTTACAAGTTATAAAAAGAATGTGTTAATTCAGAGCGAGATGTCAATGAAACTTCAGCGTGTCTCGCGCCCAATTCAACTTGGGGTTAGATTAATTTAATGTCAGAGATGATGTTTTTTCAGATGTGTCTAGAGGAAAACAGCACGGATCTTGGTTTGAACTAGTTTTAGAAATGAAATTCGTATTTTCACTTCTAGCATACAATATAATTCTAAATGTAATTTACTTTGAAATAAACAAATAATTTGCAGACATATTCAATATAAAGCCTGTTTTTGACTGTTTTCTCAAATCAACGATCGAACGTGACAAGTAAATCATTGCCAAATACACAAAGAATATCTGTTGCTTTGGTTTTGTTAGTAATCACAAATTTATATCTTACAGACACTTTCGTCACGCACTTTTAATCATTAATGGAGTCACCGCCGTATACCGAGATGTTTATCTAGAAATATAAGCTAAACAACATCAGTTCGTGACAAAAATTCTAAATAATGTATTCAGTCTGTGTCAACATTTAACAGCAGTGCTTGGATGTAACTGGGAAAATATATTGTTTTTCTCAATTCTTTATACAAAACATAAATCATTTTTTAAAAGCTTTAGGGAACTTCACAATTTATTCAAAATATGGCTTGACATAAATATTCATTTACTAAAACATACTAACCCATTACACTTTTCTCAATATTGTTTCATGTATTGCGAGTATGTCTTTGAGTGTTTGAAAACCGTCGTGACACGTTCTATTCAAATATTTACCAGTTATTTAACCTCTTCATCACTACAAAGTCATGACAATCTATTTGTCTGCAGTACTTCAACTTTCAAAACTACATATGGTACGTTAAACTTATACTGAACCAATTAGCATGAAATTGTATTTTCAGGAGAAGTCGTTACTTTTAAACTAGTGCATCAAAATTAAAAGTTAAAAAGGTCACCGTTAACATACTGATGGTGCGTAACTTAATGTCTCCCCTACATCTAGAAGTGACCTGAAGGGTAAATCACTCATGTACTTTCAGTGTAGTGGCTCCCTCACGCAGTGACTCATGGAAATGTCACATGTAGCAAAAAATAACGCGCAGTTTTTTTTAGCTCAGGAATGAAAATAGATTTTGCTGAATACCAAACTACGTAGGACGATATATTTGACTTGCATACGTAAATTTACAAAATTACAAAATTCGTATGTAAATATACACAGTGATAATAAGTCTTGGAAGAGCTTTTGTAAATGGGAAAACATTCCGTTTGATGTTAGCGTGGATATAGAAGCTAAAGGAATGGTTTTTCTATACCTACTGCACAGACAAACCTTTTTTTAAGACCATGATCAATTTCTGTCCATGGTTCCTTCATTGTCAAAATATAATTGACAAATAAATAATTAGAATTATAAATCAATCACATTACAAATTTGACATTTGAGTTTTGTGGTCAGACTGATAAAATTTTATACAAGAAAGCTTTACAACTTGTCTTTATTGGTGTGAAAGCATTACTGCCCCTCAGGTAAAGAACTGTTCTTTCAAATTGTGCAAGAGTTTTCAACAAAAAAAAGACAGTTAAACCACTCCAGAGCACATTGTAAAGTTGTAAACACGAAAGCCAAGACGTTACTAGTTATAAGGTTATAATTTCGATTCTTAAAAAAAGAACAACACTAATTGTAATTTGTGTATTTTGTTTGACGGATACTAAGTTCCCTATCATTTTGTATGGCTCAAATGATATTCCAATAACGCCGACTGTCTCCTAGAAAACTAAGAATAAAAATCACGAAGAAAACCATAAAAATCAACAAACACTTCCAATGATATTCCAACAGCATATCAATCACAAACATGAGAGCTACGCCATGCATTCAATGATTTATATTTGTAGATGTTTTACTGTTTGGAATGCATATGACACCCCAGGTTATTATGTGTACAACTTATAACATTATAACTATTTATTCTTCTGCAATTCATCTAGGATACTGAAAGTGTGGTCCTTTTGTCAACTGGGTTTCTCATAACGGAGCTGTCCCACTAGAATGTAATGTAGGCTTTGAACTCAATTGATCATGACTTCTTTGGTTAGACTTTTTCTTCTTAAAGCTTTTGAAATTACTTGTGACAATATCAAAATTCCCATGTATGTTGTGTTAAAAGTATCATCATTTGTATTCTTGGATTTTCTGTTTCTAAATTAGACATTTAATGTGTAAGGGACAATTAAATTTTTATCCTGTTAAACAAAATTTAGAACTTGTTTCTTGTTGGATGACGTTTCGTCTGCGAAAGGCGTCGACAAGGAGTTGTTATTTAAATGTTCTGTTTCTTATCTTGGATTAACGACTCCTTCGTACACACAATGAGTAATTTTGTCCATAAACAGAACTGTCACTTCATTACACTGATATTCCATAGCATCGATAACAATTAATGTGTCAAAACTTGATAAATGAGTGGCGTCCTACAATGTTAACTATTGTCAGCTTATCTGTATTGAGTTATTCACTCCTATTAATCATACTTAACGAATTTAGGGCATTGTGACAAAATCTTTTTTTCTCAGATAATCACCATGACCTTTTCGTTAAATGAATGATTGAAATGCAAAGAAAATCATAGTTTTAACCATTTTGCTGTTCAGATTTAAAAAGAAAAATATTCACAAGCGATGAGTGTATTTTGAAAAATTAGCCAATGTTAATTTTTTTAAAATATTTTCTTGTCAATATTTTTTTAAATGAAAATGACTGTTCGCGATCGATGTTTTGATTGATTTGTAAATGATATATAATGATGTTCTAAAAAGATGATGTAATTTGTGCGTCCAGCTTTTCGAGTTCTTGCCCTTTCTAATGGTGGCATGACAAAGACACCCGACTTTGAGGGTTCGATTAGAAAGATGTATTTGAGTTTCATGCACGAAAAGAGTACCATAAAAACCCAATTGATTCAGCTGTTTGACTTGTGTCTTTCAGCGGTTGGATGAAAGTATTTGCAGAAGAGATGTTTCTCAAACTTGCTGGGGGTTCAACAATTTCAAGAAGTTTAAAAAACCAAAATGAGTTTATATTATTGTTATTGCGCATCTTTCAAAACAAGTTTCCGGTTTCTAAGTGCAACTTGAACATATATCCTATTTCAATTTTCATATTATTCTCTATTATAATGCACTCACGACTGTTCAAAACAAAAGTGATAACATTAAAAATCCTCAGTTTTCACCATTGCAATTTAAATTACTTCTTTTCTTCAAAAACCATATTATGTCAATTATATGTTAAATTTTAAGCTTTATAACCATGTAAACTTAACATAAATTGGAACCACAAGGGTGTCGAATGTGAAGCGATTACAAAAACTTTGAGCAATTGAGATTTCAATATCAACAATTAAATTTATGAAGTTCTTTGAAATTGTTTATGTGAAATGCTGTAGCAAACATATAGCTTGTAGTTCAGAAAAGTTTGCAATTAAGATTAACTGCTATGAACAGTTTATTTGAACTTCATGAATATCTTTACCTATTATTATCATTTACAACTTTTACCAATGTTTAACTTGTTTGATCTGAATTGTTCATGCAGATATAATCACAACATATTATTGGAAGTACTACAGTCTCTCTAATTATGTAAAGGTAATTTTCATGCCACTTTTTTGACAGACTCTACAAATGATACCCCCTTCCAAAAATAAAATATGCTCGGTCCTTGGAATAGCATATTAGTTGACTTAAGGTTTGGGCGTTACAACAGAATGTTAGCTGATAACACATGTTAAAAGCTGGTACAAATTTTTCTCTCCTATTTTTGTATTATGAACCATTCATGTCAAGCTTCTCGTCAGATGCAACCGCGAAACGAAAGACCCCACATTTTGATTTGTTACTGTCCTTATATAAGCAATTGTTTTTTTCACTTAGCAATACAGTTTTTCACAAATATTATTTGACTTTTAAAAAGTTATTAAGCGAGTTGATTACATATCTTGAAAAAGCATTCGTAGATAATAGAATTCTCTCTTAGTCTTAATTAAAAGCTAGATAAACTAATCAAGAGGATGTTGTTGTCATGGTTATTAAATTATCGTTGTGTAACTATTAAGAGCGTGACAATAGGTTTAACTTGTTATCCCGAGGACGAACCGGATTCACGAGTTGTACATAGGACTTATGACCATACGTCATATGACGAAGCCAAACCAATATGAAAGGTAAATCTTACGCATGGTTAAATGTGTAACCTTTGACCCCAGTCACCTTGTCTACATCTCTCTGTGGAGAATGTCCCACAACAACATCAGAACTACCCCCGAGGCTATCATCGTCACTGCTTAATAGGAAAAGAAGTAGACATATATGTCACCCTTGTCGCAGATGGATGGTGCTTTCTTGTTTCAGTCTATCTTTGGATACCACCAACAGGTTTCCTAACACAGCCTCGTTTTGATGGTCACGTGCTGAGATACGTGCTGATTGGTTAAGACCAGGACGTTCAGAAGAGGTTTAAAGGAGAGTTCTTAGATTCTCGAGAACAAGTACTTTCGATACGGGTGTGCTGGTCGCATCCCATTTCTGGTGGAATATTACCTCTGGTTATATCACTGCTCTTTTTTCGTGAAAAATCACAATGGCGGGTTACGATTTAGAGGTAAGAGTTTTCATATAGGAAATTCAATATTGGTAAATACTTATAAACACTTATCTTTTCAAATTGTTTTATCAATGTTATAGTCTGATGAATGTGGTAGGAATAGTGTTCAAATGTGATTGACATGAGTAATACTAGTTTATTTCGTTAAAGTACATGTAGGCCATCGGCCCATGGTACATATCATTGGTCCACAGATTTGCGATAATTAGTCGCATAGAGAATAATCATAGCAATACGTTTAATCAATTCCTTGTTAGAACTGGACAGCAAGAGGTTGAATTTATGTATTGAAGGGTTAACAAAGTACTTATGAGGTATAAACTGATTTCTAAGATTTCTGTAAGCTTTACAAACAAGTAAAAAATGATATTCATTTTCAATATTACCACTCTTACATATTGTGCATATCCTTTCATTCCTAGGAACATTATGATACCTTCCCGTTTCAATGTTTAAATTATGAGAACTACAGCGGAAACGTGCTAAAACTGTTCGAAATTTATCAAGATTAAGTGATAACAAATATGGCTCAATGGTGAAAACAGTGAGTAACATGAGTAACGTCAGTGTCATGTTCCAGACACGTGTAGAGCATTCTCCTGGTTAGAAACATGTGATAATAATACATTATTCAATGTTGTTAAAAACTTTATTGTTTCCGTACAGGATAAAATAGACATCGATGAAAAGTTGACCTTCAAAGCCTTTGAATATGATTTATTTTCTTTCAAAAAATGATTTGCCTTTAAGTATCTTAGTCATCATGTAATCATTTGAAATATAAAAAAATCACTTTATATTCAATTTTTAACTTGCAATCACTTTCACTTGATACCACATTTTGAACTTTCAATCAATTTCAATCTCATTCTGCCCTTATATTCATCCTGCCATTTCTATAAAATGCAATCTCTCGTAATATTTTGCTTGCAAATTACTTTTCACTGGATGTAATACATTTAACAACGACCCCCTAAAGTTGTAACTCCCTATCTATAGGCTGCTGCGCTGAAACCCGGAGTACAATCTTCCTCTCTACTGAAATGGCTGATTCTGGGCACCGTGATGGGAATTGTAGGAATCGGGGGAGTCCTGATCGGATTGGGGGTGTCCGGGAACCTCAGTTCTAAACCGGCTGTGGACGAGAACTCGGTAAGGTCACGCATTACTCTGACAGTTTAGTTGTATCTGCACGCTTGGTGTTTTTAAACATTTTACTAGTTGTGTTATGTCATATGCCATGTACAACTAAGACAAACACTTGAATTCCAAAGGTTACATAGCAGAGTTGATATACTAAGAAATTTATTGTTACATTTTGTAAATGGTTTAAAATATAGTCTTATATGTTTTGGGAAAGTCTTGATATGATAAGTATTAACGTTTAACTATCTCAACAAATTAAATATCTAGACGACTAGATTTTGTTCCGTAGCCTGGAGGTTACCAAATGACACTGTCAGAGATATTTAAGCTTCAAGAGTTAACACAAAATAATGTCATATCAATTTAGGAACCATATACCCACTCAGTAATACATATTTTGCATCTAACTCTTATTCATTTCCAATATATTTGAAAGAATTATTGGATAAATGAAACGATAAATCTCATTTACTAAGATCCAAGAGAACTTCACATTATTAATTTAATAGAATTTTTGGCAAAATCATGTCAGATATAAACTGAGGTATAGTAACATTAAATAGCAAGAAAATGTTAATGAGAAACATATTTTCATATGAAAGCAAAACAGTTGCTAAATGCAATTATGCAAGGATTTACTCAAATTAAAGAAACATTTGAAAGTTCATGAAAATTTCTAAAAGTAATCTTATCGAAAAGCATGGTTCATTGATGTTTTTTCAAGAAAATGCGTCTCTGAAATGGCACGAAAGGAATAAATTTGTTGTGACGTTGAGAAGTGAATGTTGGAAGTATAGAAGCGTGTCGGGGAGGAAGAACAGCGAGCTATTGTCCCGTAAGACACTCAAGGGACTGAAGACACGCAGTCATCTGTCATACTCAACTACGCATATTCTCCTTGTTTCACCTGTGATTCAGTGCTTAATTAACTGTAAATCCTCACTTTGAAATCCTAGGAATCTGTCAAAATCATAAACGAAACAACAAAGTGATTTATAATAAAATTGTGTCAATATTAACTTAAGGTATTTTCGAGAAGAATAACTGTTCAAATGTCGTTGAAAATCTTGACAATGTGACACGAGCTGTAAACTGACATAACATGGCTTTTTAAAATGTTGCAAGGTTTTTACGAGTTAAAATGAACATCTGCCAAAACAACGGAGTTCCCTGTCCTTGTGTCACTACTACACATATAACCCCTAACCTTACTTATTATATGTATTCAGTTCTGTATGTTGTTATTAAACTGTAATCAATTATTCTGCAACTATTTTAGATATCCCTTTGAATTATAAATATTCACTAATTCTTAATGCTTTCGAGCAAGGATAATTTTTGCGTGAATTTCGAGTTTAATCTCAATATCTTAAAAGGAAAATTACTAATAGTTGCATGTTTTCAAAGGAGAACATTGAAGCGTGTGATTGTGTGTGTGTTTGCATCAAACATAATGTCTACAGTAATTGAATAGAACAATATAAATATACATTTGTCGTTATATCATCAATTAATATAATGTGTTGGCATACAATTTGGAGTAATAGAATTTCATTTCAGTACGTTATCTACACTTTTCGCTATGTCAGCTTTCTGTATTAAAACCCTTAGTAATCTTGAATAGAAAATAATCACCTCATTAACAGTTCAGTCTGCTAAATGAGTATTTTGACATTTCATTCCGAGATGTAGTGATAAAAATGTATGTAAAATGCCAAAATGTACCATATTACTATACGACACATCACTATATGTTCGACAGAGTAGCTGTAATATAATTTCGCTTTTCTATCTATAATCTAATGTACTCCACTCTGTCTGTGATATGAATATTTTTAATCAATGTTATTGGATAAATTTCAATATCAAAACAACTCGCTGTACTAGTAGGAGATTTACGAAATTAAAGAAATCGATATATCAAGGGATACAAATATCCTAATGGTAAGAATAGAGAAATGGACTACACTAGATATGTAACAGTGTCAGGAATAATGAAATAAGACACAGATATATAATATTTGATCAAAACGACGTTGTCTTATCAATGTCAATAAGACATAGATATAAAATATTTGATCAAAACGACATTGTCTTATCAATGTCAATACAGGTGGATATGAATATAGGTAGATATGAATAGATTCATATTTCATTTTTGTTAACTTAATTTCTTTTACGTAAATGTAAATTCAAAATAAGACTTTTAATATATCAAATATTGTACGACAATTTTATCATTAATTAATAGAGAACGTTACTCATTAATTAATAGAGAACGTTACTCTTATCAAACGTGTCATTTGATTTGATTTTAACACTTGATATACCAATCACCTCATGTACCATATAAAACTGAAGGGTGAAAATGGATCATCAAACATGATAAGTTAGGCTATGTAAATTCTTCTCCTTAATTTAATCATAAAATGAAGTTGACTTTTATTACATAAGTATGAGTTACTTGCTAGACTCTAGCCTAATGAACAGTATGTAGAAGACACTGACCTGACTACTAAGTGACTTAGTCAGTAGGGCCTCTGTTCCGGTCGACCATCAGTCAAAAAGGTGGCAGGTGCGTCATCTATATCAGTACATTAGGATGCGAGACAAGGTGTGGACCGCACGACCTGCCACTTTATTAAAATCAACTATACTAGATAATATGAGCTGTCTTCAGTGATATGCTTTCCTTGTTAATTAACCTGCACTTTTTTCTTAATGTCTTACCATGTAAATATGTCTTGAATATCGTATGCTATAAATGATAATTTAAGATTGAATAAAGATAATTTGGAACAGGTTTGATTTCAACCTATACAAACGAACAACGAAAACCATTTACACATCTCAAATTTCTCCATTGTAACCTTCTATTTGCCATGACTACAAAAAACCATTGTTGAATATCTTTATTTTTGAGACTTCTTTCATAAAAAAGGGAGTCTCCTGCCGGATGTAGTTAACTTGAAATATTGTTTGTAGAGTGGCCTAGTTATTCAAAATCAAATACAGACTAATTTGGTAAAATTTGCTCTCCAAATTATCACTTTCTTTGTTACTGTTCACAAAACACATCCAACCAAATTGAGACGGTAGATATCGTGTCACAGGTTGCTGGTGGAGCGTCTCAACAGACAGCCGGCCAAAACAGACAAGGAATGGTCGGACAAGACATGAACGGCCTCATGAACCTTGCGAATGCTGGAGCTATGGCTGACGTAGATGTAAGTTTTATATTATAATTGAAGCATGTTTCGTGCAATCAAAACGGAAAACGAATGTAAATTGACCTATTTTTCGGTCTAAAGGTGGTTATGTAAATAATGATATATTGAAATGAAATCTTCCTAGTATATATATATATATGCTTTACTTGCGAACATATCTCTATCATTTCAAAACGATTTTTGTTTTGAAATAATCAACAGTTGCCGGATCCTATTGAGAATGCCATAGAGACCGTAAACGAGGTAAGAGAGGATGCCGTCGACGCAACCGCCGACGCCATAAGCAACGCTGCTGAAACCATGGAAAATACAATCTCTACTATGCAAGACGACGTTGCTCCGGACAATGATGTCCTGGACGATGCTGTTGAAGCAAGAATAAACTCTTTGGCAGATGTCTTGGAACAGACCAACGAAGCCAGGGAGAATGCAGCGGAGCAGATAGGTGAAGCTGTTGAAAACAGAATGGAGGCAACTCAAGAAGCAGTAGAGAACAGAGCGGAAGCAGCAGAAGACCTTATTGAGAACAGAGCCGAGGCTTTTGAAGAGGCAGTAGAAAACAGGGCAGAGGCAGCAGGAGATCTTGCTGAGAACGCAGCTGAGGCATATGAAGAAGCATTGGAGAACAGAGGTGAAGCAATTGAGGACGCTATAGAGGACAGGGCCGAGGCAGCCGAGGAGTTTGCGGAATCATTTGCAGGAGCACAGGAGAGACCTGACATTGATGACGTGTTAGAAGGTACAGTTGATTCAATGGCGGATAGTGTAGATGTTATTGAAGGGGCTTCGGAAGCTTTCGATAATGCTGCAGACAATATTGCTGATGTCTCTGATCATGTTGGTGATTTTGGTGATGGTATTGGGGGAATGAGTGATGCTGCTGGTGATATGGCTGATAACTATGCTGATGGTATTGAATCTGTCGGAGAAGGTTTAGAGGATATCAACCCAGCTATGGCTTTAGCAGGTGGAATGAATCCTATGGCCGCCTCTGCAATGGGGGATGATTTTAGCGATGGGTTAGAAGACTTAGAACCAGCTGTAGCTGTAGCAGCAGGGATGAATCCAATGGCCACTGCTGCAATCGGTGATATGTTTGGTGATGGGTTAGAAGGAATGGGTGCAGCCATGGCTTTTAGAGGAGGAATTAACCCAATGGCTATCGCATCAATGGGCGGAGATATCGCAGATGGTATGGGGGACATGTTTGATGATGTAGCTGACTCATTTGGGGATTCTATGGGAGATGACAGTGGTATGATTGCTGCAATGGCAATGAGTAATGGCATGAATAATGGGCCTATGATGGGTCAACATATGGGACCTCAAATGGGACCTCGAATGATGGGCCCTCAAATGGGACCCCAAATGATGGGACCTCAAATGATGGGCCCACAAATGGGACCCCAAACAATGGGCCCTCAAATGGGACCCCAAATGATGGGCTCACAAATGGGACCCCGAATGATGGGCCCGCAAACGGGACCCCAACCAATGGGCCCTCAAATGGGATCTCAAATG
This sequence comes from Phorcus lineatus, assembly GCA_921293015.1. NCBI lineage: Eukaryota > Metazoa > Mollusca > Gastropoda > Trochida > Trochidae > Phorcus > Phorcus lineatus. Next base: position 34,521,939 of record OV121085.1, on the reverse strand, counting down.
ATGGGACCTCAAATGGGACCCCAAATGAGGGGCTCACAAATGGGACCCCGAATGATGGGCCCGCAAATGGGACCCCAAATGATGGGCCCTCAAATGGGACCCCAAATGATGGGACCACAAATGGGACCGCAAATGATGGGCCCTCAAATGGGACCCCAAATGATGGGACCCCAAATGATGAGACCTCAAATGGGAAACCCGAACCAAGGATTTGGTAACCCTAATCCTGCAGCCTTAATGCTAATGGACGAGTTAGACTTTGATATGGATTTTGGGATGTAAATGTCTTGTTAGGAATGTTCTAAAGGGAAATGTGATAATAATATGATAAGGAATCTTTGATTTTGAATTTTGAATTAATACTAGACAAAGCTTTCAACATTTAATACCTATCAGCCACACTAGATATTTCTTTTACCTGTTTGTTTTGTTATTTTGTTGTTTTCTCGTGTTATTGTGAAATAGGATTAAGCGATCTGTCTGTATGAAATGGTCTCAATTGCCCGACTTATTTTAAAGATTGTCGGTATTGAAATTATTGCTTCCTTGAATTGTGTTGTAATTATACAATCTTTCGACAGGATACGGTGCTTTGATTACTTTTTTAATGCTTGACAATTATCGTTTTGCTTAACGCATGTGTAATTATTTATTCATGTGGTATGTGACGGTATATCGTGTTTTTTAAACATTAAAATTACTTTGTTATTTGTTGCGTTTTTTTAATTCATATACGTAACCATGTTTTTGATGTAGGTATCATACACACATATGATGTAGCCCTTGCTCGTCAGCGTTAAGGTATTAAATATTTATAATCAATATATGATTAACATTTTTAAATTATTCGAGTTCGGGAGGTGTTATGTGTAATGTTGGTTTTGCTAATTCATCGTAGATGCGGAGGAAAGCGATGACATGGATCAAGGAAGTGATGACAATGATGATATCGATTATGATTCAACAAATGATGACATCGATGATGATGACGACTTATCAAAGGAAAAAGTCGACGATCTAGCTGATGATATCGAGGACAGAGTAGAAGATGCCCAGGAACAGTTTGAAGATCAGGTTGATGACTTTACAGACACAGACGACTCTGATGCTGGAGATGAAGCAGGAAACAGTGTCGGTGAGGAAAACGATGAAATTGGCGATGACGTATATGACATGCTGGAAGACAGGGTAGAAGATGCTGCCGATAGGGATGATGACCTACATGAGCATGATAACGACAACGCCTTTCCTACCAGGGATATTGATGACACATCAGAAAGCGATGACGGAGATTTGGCAGATGCTGTGGAGTCTTACCTAGATGGAATTTATCAAGGGGTCGACGATCAAGATGATATGTTTTCCAACGACAAACCTGATGAACCTGATTTGGAGAGAGATGATGCGCTCGAAGACATGTTAGAACGTCAAGGTCCGGCTGTTGATTCACTTGAAGACATGCTTGAGGCACAGGATGAAAGACGTGATCAGGCTGGTGATGCAGTTGATGACATGCTTGAAAACAGAGAGGAAAATTTCAACGAAATGTTAGAAAACAGACAAGATGCATATGAGGACATGCTTCAAGCACAAGGGGACGTCCTTGAACAGGCTGGTGACTCAGTTGATGATATTGTTGAAGACAGACAGGAAGCTTACAATGATATGGTTGACGCACAGGCAGATAGACAAGGGGCTGTTGCTGATTATTACGATGATATGATGGAGAACAAGCAAGATTTACAAGGTTTCCCAGATGATGTCGATGTGGGAGATTGGTATGTGGACATTGTTGAAGATGGACCCCAAAGAACTGCTGGAACTGATATGATGGACGATGTGACAGAAGCTCAGGTTGAGGGACAAGTTCTTCCAAACATCCCTGGCATGGTTAACTATCCTTCCGACATGCATAACTATCAACAAGGAAACATCAATGCTCCTGATACCAGCGTGATTAATTATCAACAGGGAGGTCCAGGTAATCCTGATATGTTTAATTACCAACAAGGCGGTTTGAATATGCCTCCTTTTTATGACAACCAAGACCCATACGATGACATGCTTGAAAATAGACAAGACGCATACGCCGAGTTGCTGGAAGCACAAGCAGACACCGGTGCACAGACTGGCGAAGCAATCAGTGATATGGTTGAAGACAGACAAGAAGCAATCAATGACATGGTTGAAGACAGACAAGAAGCAATCAATGACATGGTTGAAGACAGACAAGAAGCAATAACTGATATGGTTGAAGACAGACAAGAAGCAATCAATGACATGGTTGAAGACAGACAAGAAGCAAACAATGATATGGTTGAAAAGGGACAGGAAGCATACAACGAAATGCTTGAAGCACAAGAAGATATGCGTGAACAAGCTGGTGAGGCAATTGATGATGTGGTTGAAAACAGACAAGAAGCAATAACTGATATGGTTGAAGACAGACAAGAAGCAATAACTGATATGGTTGAAGACAGGCAAGACGCAATGAATGATATGATTGAAGATAGACAAGAAGCAATGAATGATATGGTTGAAGACAGACAAGAAGCGATCAATGATATGGTTGAAGACAGACAAGAAGCAATCAATGATATGGTTGAAGATAGACAAGAAGCAATGAATGATATGGTTGAAAATAGCCAAGATGCATACAACGAAATGCTTGAAGCACAAGCAGACACAAGTGATCAGGCTAGCGAAGCACTTTATGATCTGGTTGAAAACAGACAAGAGGCAATTGATGATATGTTTGAAAACAGACAGGAAGCATACAATGATTTGTTTGAAGCACAAGTTGAGAACCAAGAAGGAGGTGCAGGCATGATTGATGATGTGATTGACGCCATTAGTGATGCAGCCGAAAGTCAAGCCGAGGCCCGTGGATCGATTTATGATTTGATTTCTGATGCAACAGAGTCTTCCAATGAAGCAGCCCAGGAAATGCATGATGATGCTATGGACGCTGCTAGTGATGCGGTCGATAACATGTCAGATGTAGTTGATGATGCTGTTGATGCCACGTCAGATGTCGTTGATGATGATGTTGATACCACGTCAGATGTAGTTGATGATGCTGTTGATACCACGTCAGATGGTGTTGATGATGCTGTGGATACCACGTCAGATGGTGTTGATGATGCTGTTGATACCTCGTCAGATGTCGTTGATGATGCTTCAGATACACTAGACGAAACTATTGACAATTCATCACATACAATAGACGACTTTACAGAAACAGGAATTCAGCAGGACGTTTCTAAACTTGTAGAATCCGTAGACGATATGCCAACCAATGATGAAACTGCTGAGTTTTTATAACATTTAATTGTGCTCTGAAATTTATTTATTTTGTTTTTGTCCTTTATAAACTGAGAAAATCGAATTCTTAAGTTTTAAGTTTTATCCAAATCAAATCTCCTGTCTCCTAAGTACGATTGCAAGTTCACAGCAATAAAATCAAAATTAAAATAGTGTGTATGTTTGTCAGAAACCTGTCAAAGATGTACCCATTGTGCTTTCCAAGTGATATCCTCGCGGCTGGTCCGCAAATATGTACATATAATCACATGTATATATCTTCATGTTCTAGGTATGTGTACAAAAATAAATGTCGTTGAATACTTTCTTAATATCTCGTTCTGCGCCTCATATTGGTTCCCTGTTACCTTCATGTGTACTTTCCACCACTTTTTTCCCTATGTCTTACCGATGCTGAGACCTAAAGAAACGCATGGTGCTATACCAATCTAAGAGAAAGGTCTTAGGCGTTCCATAAATGACTTTGCAAAAACTATTAATGAAGACAATGACTTGAAGACACAGTTTTAAGTGAACCAAAATTTACTTCTTTACATTACTATAAAATCAATGTATCAATTTGTATCTCGATTAAAACACCGAAAAAAATGATCAAACCTAAAATTCGACGGCAGAATTCCACAATCGTTTTGAATTTTTGTAAAGAAAGGCAGACTTGGCGACTAAACTAGAGTCCTCAACCAGATTTGTTTTCGAAAAGAAATTCTACAATGACGTCACATGGATACCAAGTCATATTGGCCCATCGTCATGATTGACCATTATCATTTGCAGCAGACCGCTCAACAATAGGGCGCTTTCATGATAATTCCATCCATTTTAGCTCAACAGATATGAGTTACAGTGGAGCGATAGGTGAAAGAAACTCAGTTTTCATATTCTTTATCACATGAGTTAAGCTGGTAATGAAACGTTACACATGTTTTATCACCTTTAGCTGTGGGTAATAAAGCAAAAAAGAAATATAGATTCCGCTAGCACGCTATGTAAGAAGATGACGCTGAAGGGGTTATTTAAGTCTCTGTGCAAATGAAATGTCACTCACTCTCAGCAATCATTCAAATCACACGTCAAATAACGTCACGTAGGAAGGAGAACGAGATCGCACGAGAACATTCGAGAGTTTACCTATTATCACGAAACGGAAACAATGTGTGCTGATGAATGTAATATCGCCTCGGGCTATGAAAGCTATCTACAAGAATGCAGCTTACGTCACGAGAGACGATAACTTTTCCAGGCCGTTAGATTGACGGGATAAACATTGTAAACATGTTTACAACGTAAAGAAAAATTAGCATCGTGTAAAGCACTGTTTTTGGCACGATTAGGTCATAAATATGACTTTTATGACAGGCATTATAAAAAAAAAGGGTTTGTGATATAATTGAAGAGAAACATTTATAGTCCCTCTATATTCATAACATGCAATACAATTTCTTCAATATTATAGATATTTTGTCTTTATTTTCGTCATTCCAAAGACAGAAAAGTCCCTCTCAGGCAGATCTTCAACCCAACGATATCACTCATTACAACTGCTGAGTGTTTTCGAGGGTGATTCATGATATGTAGGATATTTTTTGTACATTATTATCTCTGACTTCAAAACCACTGACAAAAACATGCTTTTAGAAATTTAGAAAACCATGCTTAGTGTTTACATTTGAAGGGTAAATAATGGAACATTCTAAAAAGGCCCCCTGAAATGGATACAAACTTTAGAATTCATTGAAGTTTCTGTTTCGAGAGAACGATGTTTTGATACAATTTGATATTAAGAATTGAACATGAAAAATTAGTTTCAGCAATTTGATAGCACACTTGACACGATTCACTTCAAGATGGTGATACACAAAAATTGACTTGAACATTCTAAATCACTTAATCTGACTGCTGAAACAAGATAATAAATTTATATAGAGGATACTTCCATTTATTACTATGTTTATCAAACGAGTTAATGATTAAGTATAAAACGAGCGAAAGCGATTTTGATATCAAATCATTATAAAGTTGAATAAGAATAGAATTAGATTGAAGGAACTTTAGTATTCTGTTTATTACGTGACCTCAGTAATCAAGCATGATTGCCGAAAATGTATAAAACATAACATTTCCGCGCCTTGGCCGCAATTGTGACGGCGGTGGCAAAATTGTGACGTCACAACCATACAATATTATGACGTCATACGTGCAGCGGTATTACACTAGTTTGATATCGCCGTATAAATATTACACCGCATTATCTTCCACGGTCAATTAATAAAAACAATTACTGCTGATAAACACCTATCCTTACTAGATAAAGTGATATAAACTCCTTTCTGTTAATTATCTTAGTCTTAAACCGACGTATCTGAAGCGTCATCGGAATACACCTTATTCATTAGTTGGTTTTGGTAACTCATGAATGGTAAAAAAATATAAGTTTGTCTTACCAACGATCTGAACTTTCCTTTTTACATGTATGTTTTTTTATGTCTAATACGCATCGGAAGAACAATTTATAAACAGGTTCCATTCACTAGAAAATTTCACAACAAGAGGACAGGACAAGGGAAACACATCCGTATGAGATTTTTCAACATGTATCGACCACATTTTGGGTTCGAACCGTGCTTGTGCTGATGCACAGGGTGGCCACGCTACGTATTGACGGCTTAAGAGGGGGTATGTGACTTACTTGTGGCAGCATGCTGACATTAGTGAAGTGAGTCTCCATTTGACACGTTTTCAACTTTCAAATGACAGTGAAGTGATTATGTAGTAAATAGATCTTGAATATATGTTTTGTCTTTTGATCATGTCTCTTTGAAGTTGGTGTTGCGTTGTCAAAGTGTTTCAGTATATATATTAAACATTTGTATATATTAAAAGACATCAAACGGATATACATATTATGTATTCTATATTTCCCCATATTTGATAGAGATCAAACTGATATATGGATTCTAGTTACTAATTTCACAACTAAAGGACGGTTACTGAATAATTTACAATGGCTCTTAATTGGGACCATATCAATTAATCTTTTTTACTGTTTTTCAACGGTTCCGAAACTGCCAACACATCAACTTCTGTGTCATCTAATGCGTATGAATCGAAAAAAATATGAGACGACCAAGATACAAGTAAAACACTTTTGTAAACAAATTGTGTCTCCCATTCTCTTCTTATACATTGTATACAATCAGGTCCACTATTGACTTTGGGATTTGATTGTTGTCATTTTTGGAACAACACTTCCAACAATTCAAACATTGTTTTTTACAGCAAGCATGTTTTCACATTGCTATACAATGGAAATTGAGTTTTTAAAAGAATTCAAAATGTGAAACAAACATTACATATTATCCAACACCAGGATGTACATAACAATTCTTTATTCATAATCCTGTAGATAGTAACAACATTTGAAACTTAGAGAAAATCTCTGCGTCGACATATCACAATTGTATTTATATCACATGTACATATAAACTGTACGTCAAAAGAAACATAACACTCAAAGCAAGTCTACATTCTACGATTACAATTCATTTTGATTTTAGAAAATATGAATAACCACAATTTTGTAAACAGAACATTGTCGAAAATAATATATACTCGTACATACTCTTTATATCCGGATTGTTTATACATTTTAACTAATACATATAGAAAAAGGAAGTCGTTTCTGTCAACACCGGTTTCGAACAAATTAAATCATCAAAATAATATTTGATTTCGTCGGTTTGAGGCCATGGAAAGACAAGGAAATAAAAATACACTGATACACTTGCAAAGACATACATAGGGACGGATATATGGACATCCTGCTTCATCAGCGTTATTGAATCCGCTGACAAAGCTCCTTCCATATACCCTGATACCCTAGCCAAAAGCCTCGTATCGCTAGCTATCTAACCAGCCAATGAGACGACTCGCATCCGGCAACAGCGGCACAACCCGGATGGACAATTTAAAAGAGTAGCTTCAAGCTCCTTGGATAACGACATTCATTGGCTTCAACAATACAGCCACGAACATCGAGCCGCGCCAGCAGTACGAGGGATTTGGCTTGAAAGAGATCAGGGTATATGGAAGGAGCTCGATCAGCTGATTCAATTATGCTGATGTAGCAGGATGATATATGGAATGTTTTAAGTTAGCATGTGCTTGGAACACGTACGCACTACTTGCATACGCTTGTAACTTATCTAGATTATCTAGATAGTCTTGCTAATCAGGAACTTTTGTTTAATCAATTAATCAATTTAATCAAGTAATTTGCAGAAATAGTCAGGGAAAGAAAGTTAAAATGAATTTTTACGTTCATCAGGTTTTTTGGGAAACAACATTTAAGTGCAAAATACTTATCTTTGTTTCATACAAATTCTACAAAAACACCCGAATGGTTTCCTTTGCAAATAAATATCCGTGCATTTATAACACCATGCTACATTCTCAAATAAAACAAATGATGAACGAAATTCTACATTACTTTCCCTATAAACTTATGAAATAAATAATAATCTATAATGTAATGATAATAATCTTTATCCGGTGATCGAAAAAATGAACGCTTAAACCATTTAAATCAAAATTACTTGGGCGGTTTATGAAAAAAGGACATGATACAACGTCTGCTGGTCTTAGATGTATAATAACCACTCAACAGTCAATTGCCTATACATGATGTTTAAACGGTAAGGACCACTCTGCTAAACGGGACCTGTGTTCATTAAACTTACCAGAATGTTTGCGAGAGCTCCATTCTCTCCCTAGAAGGGCGGTTAAAGTCATTTTGTCAGGGTAATATTAGGGTAATATTTGAAAAATCCCTCTACGGTGACAAATTTTGTTTTTATCGTATGTTTATCCAGTAAGACCAGTAAAAATCTAGCATCTCCGACTTACTTCTCTCTCAAAATAAATATGTGAAAATCATATCGCAAAATCGAAAGATGTCAGGTCTTCAAGGCTCAATTGACAAGAACGTCGCATCCAATCTTGATTTTTTGATGAAGCAAATTTTACCACGTGTAACAGTGATGATACAGTACTTTTGTAAGCACAGACAGAATGCAAGCTTAAGAACACTTATGTTTAAACCTTTATACGATTTCGTAACTGAACGCATGGATGACATTAAATGACCGCGGAAATCCGACCCTTCAAAATATCGGAAGAGGTTTGCGAGAGTTGAAGAACATTCAAGGGTATTTGCTACGAACAGCTACTGAAACCAAGGAAAAAGCACGGACTGACTCGTACATCGTAGTGTCCACCTACTAAGACCCATAAATATTTTAGGCGCCCTTTAGCAATAGTGTTGAGTTACGGTCAAATACGTGCGCAAGAGTAGGCCCCGAAAGTGCAGACTCAACTATAAGCTTTGGCACAAGTCAAATCATAAACAGAATCAAACTCACCATCTGGTTCTAAGCAAAGTTGATATGTAAATAATTAATTCGTCATCTGTTATCATATCATATCATATCTGTTGCCAGTGCGTAGTAATCCAGTTGTTGATAATTGTTTTGTTCTTTGCCGCAGTAAAAACACATCACATAATCCAATCGTGATTACGTCGTCAATACTTCGTGAAGGTAGGTGATCGATGATGTCAGAATCGGACTGGGCGCTGTCTATGTCTGTGCATGTACAAGGGCATGATGGGCCCGGGGGGCGGCACGGGTTCCTTGTACTCCACGTTACAGAACGTAAAGAAGAACACGGAGTAACAGAACCAGTCAGCACACATCACAAACAGACCAAAGGGAGGTAACCATGCCTCCGTGCACAAACGTCCGATAACTCGTACCTGTGTTACTGACACAAGGATGTAGATTGTGCCTGTTGGAAGGAAATAACAGTTTTGAGATAGAGTAAGTAATACCAAACTAAAGAAAAACAGTAGTCTTAGCTTGAATTAGGATTTAGACTGCTGATGTTATGAATAAGCCATTTATATTTCAGATTTTTGTCAATAGTTTGGGTCTGTTACAAAATTGGAAAGGTCTGGAACCATTTATTCTTTTATTTCATAAATTATCTTTTGAGAGCTTTTTAGGCTTTTGGAATATCACTTTTGCACATTTTTTGTGAATATCCGCCTCGCATTTTAATTTTGGAAATGATATTGTTATCAGCAGAATTACTTTAGTGTAGCACTAGAAAAAATAGGCTCTTGAAAGTACTCACCAGCGACAATTAGAACGAGGCTGAGGAAGAAAGCTTTCCCTAGGACCCACCAGAGCCCGTCGACTACTTTAGCCGACCCCTCCTTCCGGTATATGTTTCTGTAGGCAGCTAACACTGGCGGGACAAGGAAGATAACTCCTCCCAGCAGGAAGTAGCAGGGCAGCAGCATCATATCCGGGCATCCATCGATGTACACCAATCCTGTGATTAAATTAATTTAATCCAGCAGCTGTATATACTGATTAGATTTAGTTTCATTTACAATGATTTTTTATGATTCAGAAACATATATATTATGATATATTTTGTTGCCCAAGGATAAGGCAGGACTATTCTTAACATGAATTGATTTACGGTTAACTACATTTTCCTAGTGTATGAATAGCACTTTCGGTCTTAGTTCTTGTTATAACGTTATTCAATAAACAAGAGAATGCTACTTCAATGAAGATTCATCCTTTCACGATATCGAATGGTTGAATGATCTTTATTTTACCACTTCAATGGCCAGATCGTACATGACAGTTGTGGATCGGGGTTGACTTGGATTTGTTTACGTGGATTTGTTAAAAGTATTCCAGTTAAGTTCCGGTTACATCCACGGACAACTCACGAACAACAAAATGAATGTAAGTGTGTTTAACCTAGTCCAATGGATACATTTTGTCGAATGAATATTCATTTACCTTAATATCCATATTTCATTAATTTTAGATTAAATGCCAGACCTGATGATGAAATCCCATTGTGAAAATAGCGAAAAAAGCAATAGTGTGTTTGAACAGACATAACATTGAAATTTCCTACCCTGATAAGTTAATAATGATAAAATAAATCCTTTCAAACACCACCTAATTTACTTTTTACCTAAAAAGCAACAGATTTTGTTACGTGGCGTTTCCTTTGCATGTGCGTAGTTGATTGAGCATCGTCAAATGCAAGTAAAAAACATTTAAAAGCCCATCTTCACCAGAGGCTAGATTGTGGCATATGATTTTAATTATTTGCACGATATATTCCGGAATGTCCCTCAGACAAATTGGTCGTCAAGTAGGTCGAAATAAATCCATCATTTTCAAACTTTTGAAAAAAGTTCGGGGCTACAATGGATAATAAAGATCTCCGAAAACCTTAGAGAGGAGAGAGCCTTGTTAGGTCAGAATGAGTGACCCACCTGCACACACCATGACCGATTGGACTCACACTAAGCATTAAGAATGGAATAGGATTCCTCAGAATCTAAAACGAATTTTCCAAGGAATAAGAGGCGTCTCGTGGACTTTGAGATAACACGAAATATTGATGGAAAGTCTACAATCGAACTTGCAGGACATTATTCTTTGTCCTATGAACAATATATGTTTGAGCTATACTGACATTTACGCCACTGCAGGAAAGGTTATTTTGAATGAGATGTTGTCATGGTATTTTTCTCAAAACGGGTTTTCCATTAAAATGCCAAGGACATATATAATATTGTAGAAGGATATAAAATTTACTGTGTCAAAAATAATAGAGATTATACTTGAATAACTTGTATATGTTTTTTTCCTATGCTATGCAACATAAATTATATTTTGAGCTTCTGTCTTACATTTATGATCGTGTTGATACAGGTGGACATCTATGAAAATTGCTTGATAACCTCTAACCTATAGCGAGGGATTAACAAAATCTTATAATCCATTTCCTCCGAAATGACAACTGTATATGCTATAGAGCACCGAGAGTATTAAGGTCAAACCTAATAGGAAGAAAAACAAGCCATCGTCACGGAAACACTTTCCTAATATCTTTTCACATGTTTACATTGTGAGCTACAAGCGAATCTGTCACCTTTTCACGCAACAATAACGTTAGAAATCCATGGTCACGAAATAGCATACAGACTGCAAAGTCAAGACAGATGACATTGAAAATATATGGAGGGTCGCACTTTTACCAGATTGAAAAATTCTGCCTAACGTCAAGAGTTTTTTAAAATTAACACTTTTAGTAATTACAAAATATATGTAACCAAGGGAAGATGTCATGCACATTTGTAATGAGGAGGCTATATTCTTTAAATGCCATGAAAGGATAAAGGGTTTCGTATCAAGGAAACAACATATTTGGTAATCCCAACTGCAGGACTAATAGATTACATCTGTCCTCCATGAGTATTTATATGATTTTTTTTGCGTGTAAATAGCATTACATAAACATAGCTAGTTGTTAAGTCAGTCTTTCTCAATCAATCTTCCTTCTTAACAGATGTTTAACATCAACAACAACATCAAACATATAACACATAACGATTGCGACTGAAAAAATAGTTTTAATCAATGAAAAGAGCCCTCAAATGAACGTACCATATTTTCCATTATTAAAATGATGATAACGTGTTCACACTAAAATGGCCGCATACAGTCTTTGATTGATACCTAATTAAGTTCTTCTACAATTACGGCTAATCTTGGTGAGTAATGACATTCCCGTTCCATTGAAGATAATAAATGTGACATAAACTTGTATTTCTAAGGGAAATTTTGAAGAAACTTTATATTTTGTATATCAAAACTCGGTTACCATTGATAAATGCAACCTGTTTAAAGCCCAAGAATTAATGCATATTTCAACTTGAAATGGTCTCACACGTACACTGTCTGACAGTGGATTAGGTTTTCTAAATGTTACATATTACTGACTAATCTGAGCACGACAACAGTATGAGAAAGCAGTTCTTTTATTCCCGTGATTTATGAAGAAGGGTTAGGTAGCTGTACACATGTATTATCTATCTTAATCATTAAAACTTCATACACACCCAGTATTAACTTTATGATTCCGAACACACACAGGAAAACCATCCATCCAACTGCAAATAATAAAAAAGAAAGAACATTTAATGCAAATAGCATCTAATTTAGACATATTTAAACTTCATTTTGACAGCATATATCATTTTAAGGAGACTCTTTTATCTTTTTATACATTTTTCAGAATATGCAACAGAATAATCGCCTTAAAGTGTATGTACACTAATGATATGTATCATTTATACACAAATTATCATATTTGTATAAATGGATGGATTTACCATTTTGAATGTTTGAAAAGAGGTCATATCATCATATCATCGTCACATGTGCATGAATTCACAAACAAGTATTAAGATTTAAAAGGAATAAAAGGAATTTAAAAAATTATATTTGAAAAATAAAACAACTGAGGCAACAATATTATCGTTTTGTTTCTTTTTATCATGTACAGTAGCTGCAACAGTAATGGGAGTGATATTTAGGACGTTTGTCCATCTATATCATTGCGTTAGGAAAAACGTTTGTAAACAGTATTAATAACTGTGAAGCCTCACGAGATGAGACACATTTTCCATTTACAATATGATTAAATTGATGTACTTCTAACATAATCGGATTGCACTAACACGACTTAAATTCAACCTAAATGACATCGATCATGTGCTTCTTCGATGGCGTCAGAACAATGTTGTTTACAGTGGCTAGGGCCTATACCTCTTTCTTTGTTATTTTAACTATCTATTGATTATAAAATTTTATTTTCATTGAAAGAAATTTTGCTTTCATATAACCGACAACATGATATCATCAAATCGTAGAGGTGACATTTCTAATATTTATGACAACTTTACTTTCTCACATTTGACTTGTTTGTTAGCACAATCTTAAACTGCATGATTCGTTATGGAAAACACGATAAATCCATTCCAAGTCGTTTGTCAAGGGTAATAAAGCGTACAGAACCCATCAGTTTGAGACATCTCATTATGAAATGAATTTTAATAGAGACCCCTATTCTTATAGAAAACTGTACTTACGAAGACAAAATCTTTGTTTCTAGTGATTTTAATTTGTTTTATGCGTTTACGGCTGGGACTTTTATATATTTATAAAAATGAATTACATACAATGAAATACCTAGAGTTTCAGAAATCCTACTCGTTAGTTTTATATTTTACATATTGATGTTGTAGAAATTGAATCTTCAAAACACATTGTGGTCATTGACAATGTGAGCATCATCGCACAACACATATCATAGCAGTTATTATTATCTACGAGGACAATTATAATGGGTTTTTATCTTTCATGCGATGACCGAGGGCAAATTATTATTTTGTTTTGTTAGGTCACGTCAGAGCTTTGATGTCACAGTTCGCCTTTGACGTTGCATTCCGAATGCGCCAAGGCGGGTAATCAGCGAATGCTTGGATGCAGGTTTTGCCTATTTTCTTTGAATTCGCGCCTGTAGTAATGTACATAGTGTCATATTCTTGCCAATATCATATTTTGTATGTCACAGACACTCATATGTTATCGTATATTTCTTAAAGTGCTAGTAATTTCTTCCTGATATAATAGAATATTCAATGCCATACACTTTCTTAGCGCCAAGTTCTTCATAGCCTCCCCCTGCTTTAGAGTATGTTTGATTGCTCAACTGAACGGAATTATAGAATGATCCGGAGAAGGGAAAATAACTTAACAGAACATAACGACACTTCCATTAGTATAGTAGTTGTAAAATGTTTGTAAGATTGGATATTATCATGAATGTGAAAAGGTTTTAAGTTACAATGACTCTGAAAAAAGCAAACGTTAAACTTCGTACTCTCTTCCGGTTGACGTTCGATCTCTGCTTTATATACAAATACCATGTTCCCTGTTTATCATTTCTTTTGCGTCTTTTTTAGTTTCTATTGTACATGTAAAGTAATTTGAATAAATCAGCTTTCCAGCTTCTGTGGACAAGAAACATTTGATGTGGATTTATACATGTATGTTAAAAGTTAAAATTCTGCTGAAATCTCTAATTTGATGAAAATAAATGGCAATTTTGAAATACTTTATGAGAAATATATTTTAATGTACTTACTTATCAATATCTTTTCCACCAAACTGGCCTTGACAGAAACCTGTTAAAACAAGAAATATGATCAAAAACTCAAATACAAATCAACCTTGTATAAAACCCTGTTAAAGCTAACTCGAGAAACAGCATATTCCTAATCGTATGTTTCCTGTGCATGAAAAACTCGCGTTGTCACAGGAAAGAAAAAGTGAAAAGAAACATTGACAAGAACATGCAAATTGAAGATAATTGCTTCACACAAAATAGTTATATTGGTGGATATCTATTTCTTGACCTGAGTAAAACCGGGGAATCCCTACAGTTTGAGAGATCCGACCTTCACTTTTCTTAACAGTTTTAACCATTACGTATATATTACCTTAAGGAGCTTCATTGCCTCTGTGTTTGGTGCGTCTTCCATGTATGGGCTAATATACAGCACGAACCCTGTTTATTTCGTTTAACTGATAAGTCCCAGAGATCTTGTACAAGTCTATCTAAATCTCTTGGATCAAACAGTCACCAAAACTAAATATGTAAGGTCAACTGGGCTGATAGAGAAAGTGGTGGCATTTAATTTCAGCATAGATAGATGGGGGTTACTTTGATAGAATAAAGGGAAAATGTTGATTTATACTTTAACCATTGCTTGTGTAAGCATTAGCTTCTGAATGGTCTTATCAAGAAGATTTGCGTCGTGTTTACATTCAATTCATATTGGCTGCCAATATTTGTATACATACCTTATAGTTGAACATCTATTATCTGAAATTTGCACTTATATGTATCATATATAGAAAATATTTGTGTTATAAGCAGAGAATACCTTTCAAATATACTTTATTCCTTATTTATGTATGTATGTATGTTTTTACGTGTGTTCGTACGTATTTATGTATGTATGCATGTATCTATTTATGTATCAATGTATCTATGTATCTATGTATCTATGTATCTATGTACGTGTGTATGTATGTATCTCTGTTTCTCTCTCCAATTAATCTCCAGTTTATCTTCTAACGAAAAGAGTTATAGTGATTATTCTTATTCTGGGTATCATTCATTTGCTTCAAAGGTATAAATTTCATGTTTTTTCAAGATCAAGGATATATTCCTCCCAGTAAAATTTGTTATCATAGTAACAACCCTCGTCACAGCTGAAGGCACGAAATGTTATGGAAATATTAGATCAATGTGAGTTGTAAATTGGGTTAAACAATTTCAATAAAAACGATAGAAAGAGAGACCAAATGTTGAATAATGATTATGTTCTTAACTTGTCTAAAATAAATTTTATCGTCTATTTCCTGTGTTTTAGAATGTCAATCTAAATATACCCAATTTAATTCTCATATCATTCATTAAGTGCATTTGCACAAAAATTAATCAAATACTGGCTGTATATTTAGTTCAAAAAAGGCTTTATATGTAGTGAAGTTGTAAATTATGCGTGCCAAACAGGGTAAATAGATATCACAGTGACAAAACATTGGCATAACAATATGCACGCAGAGCCATGGACTGATTGCTAAATACGGTATATCGCCTGTACCCGACATGAATGATTACTGAGATAGACGTGTGTAGAGATTACGTGCACAACCACCCCGGCATGAGTTAGGACTTTGCGTGTGTAGTTAGGGTAGGGTAAACACTCACTGCCCAATAGACTTACACTCTGTCTCAAAATAAATAAATATTAATTTTTTGGTATTTTTGATAGATAAGAAAGGAACCTCAGAGGATGTTTGTTTTAGGTCTATCCAAATCTTTATTTGCTTTGCATGAGGTTATATTTTGGGCTTAGGTGAATTGAAGGTTATTATGAATTTCAGTTTGTGTTATTGACTAATTGGCCACCATTGTCATGACATGTCGTGAACCACAGCAGAAAATGTCTACACACATTTTGTGTTAACCTTCATTTCCATATAGCCCGAAATCTGATCTCGTGAAACGTTAGTTTAGATATGAGATGCAGATCCCACAGTTCTGTGACAAGAATCTGTTTAAGAATTGATAATTTAGAGAATTATAGTCAGGCTCAAACATAACTGCACACCCAGGCTTACAACCACATCGTTGTTCCAGAATACCCGGTCATTGAATGCACACTTTTGTAAATAAAATAAATGGCTATTTTATTTTATTTTGAGTAAATCTGAATCATTATTATAATTTGTGTTTATTTTTTGTTTATTAATGATCGCTGCTAAATGTTTATGGCTGAAATTAGTTTCTTAGAAAATTGAATTTAATCATCAGTTAAAACAAAAAAAAATGTTTGTTTAAGATACCTGAATTATTTGCTTTTAACTAATATAAAATGTTTTGATAAATTTAATAAAGACAATATGACTAATCTTCATCGATAGATTGATACTAAATGAATATGATCCTAAAGAATCTCAGAAAACGAAATTTTAGTACTTTTCTCTTTATGTATTTCCTTCTATACCTCGTCTGTGCTTGGCCATTAGCAAAGAAAACGTTATAACTATGGGCCACGAATTATGGCAGTAAGGAGACACCAATTTCACATGTGACCAGGTACAGCGTTATTTTGACTATTTGATGGTATCAGGTGAAGACTAATTGCTATGGTATGGAAATAACCTAATGCATGTAAACGATTCTGGAACAGTGAATGACAATAGTGTGCAAGGTGCAACACGATATCAGGTATACGTGTCCCACAGACTGACATGAAGGGTATCAGTTTTATCCATCAAACCACCCGTCGACTTAATGACTGATAATGAGGCAAAACTACTGTCTGATTTTTTTTTCAGAAAATATATGTTCGTTAGGTAAAGGAAGAATTTAAAACCTAAAAACTCACATATGTTTATAAGATTAATAATTACATCGTTAAAATTATGTTTTATACGTGTACAAACCACTTCAAGACGAGGAAACCACCCAGGAGAGAGAAAATATCGAGAAGTTGATTGGCTAATAAATCATTCCGGATTTGCTCTGTGCAAATACATTGTCACTCACCGACCTTCAGACAGACCTGGTTAAATTGTGTTGAGAATTCCATGATGTATGTAATCGAAGGCAGGTCAATATCAGCTATCAGTTTCAGCAAGGTTGTGATCATATGGAAATGAACTTTAAATAATTATAGCGACAATGGTGACAAAATTATGTTTTGTATTATTTCCTTGTACCAAAAACCTTAGAGAACTTTCTTAGTTAAAAATGAATAGTAACTATGTCAGAAATTTTCATTTACAATGTTCATTTCAATAGTATTAGAAATAATGGATATCTTGCCATATCACATTTTATTAAAAGGTTCTGGTCTTTGAGACGATATTTGTATTGTTTAAACTTATTTCGTTCACATAGGTGCAATCACATTGTTTTATCAATATTATTGTTCATTGCAGCAAAATATTAAAGAGTCTGATTCATGGCATTACAATATAGCCTTGAATTTAAAGAGAAACTATATTAACAATGTCACGAATCTATTGTACATTAATTTCATTACAACATGTCGTTGATACAATGTTAACTGGAACACATCGATCATGCGCAAGGTGCGATACTGAGTTTGTCGTTGACATACAATGAAAAGTTTGAATTGATAATGGATTTTTCTTCAAGAAACACATAAAGGTATAATTAAATCTTATATTTTTATATTCACAGTGTACTAAGAGTATAGTGTTAGTGCTCACCAATGCTAGTGACGTTGTTGATATTCACAATGAATTCAGTTCATAGTGTCAGTCCTATTTACTCACCAATGCTAGTGACTTTGTTGATATTCACAGTGAAATATATCAATAGTGTCAGTCCTATTTACTCACCAATACAAGTGACATTGTAAATATTCACAGTTAAGTCAATTAATAGTGTCGGTCCTATTTACTCACCAATATAAGTGACATTGTTGATATTGACAGTGTTATAGAAGCACAGTGCAAGTCATATGTACTCACCAATCTTAATGACATTGTTGATACTGACAGTAGAATAAGAGTATACTGTCAGTCCAATGTACTCACCATTCCTGGTGTTGCAGCTACATGTATCGTGGTTTAGTATATCCTCTAATTAATGAACACAATCTTAATGAGCCTCAATCTTCCCACAAAACACCATTCACATGAAACTTGACGTGCTGTACGATAAGTCTTATCTCACAGGCAGTGTTCAATGGCTGTTTTATTCCTTTGATATAGGGTAAACACGAATTTGGGTCCGCGCCAATAAACACTGTGAATATATTCAAGTCTACAATCACTGGCCACAACATTAGGCGATCCAAGTGAATTGACTTGAAGGCTTTGACTGTATCCCGGGTAGCCTGAGCAACGGGTGGAGAGTGCTGGCCTGGTGATATTGTCTGGGTGGTCGTTCAAATGCTTTATTGAAAATCCTTGCCCTTGGTAGAAAGAAAGCGACATAATTGCGATCAGCATTGAGCCGCAGGGAAAGGATATGAGAGTAGCCTTTATTCTGGTTATGTTGATAGTGCTCCTAAGTGCATGTGTCTCTATTGAAAATATTCAATATAGCGCAGTGATACTTCGACATGCACTAGTCTCGGACCATGGAAAAAAGAAACAAAAGGTCATACTTGTAGTGGCGTGAAAGCAACCTTATTCTGGAATTCAATAGGGCACGGTCCAAATATAGCACCCCATTACATTTGACTGAGCACTTCAAAGGCATAATCGTCATTGATTTAACAACTGTGTTCATTTTATCAAAGTTTGCTATTTATAATTTCTAAGAGATGAAATATTCTTCTTTGCTCTGCTATGATTTACGTCATTTTAAACCCTCAAATATCGTAGATGTGTGCGTTAGTTACAGAACGAGTTGGTAATATCCGTGTAAATATCATTGGCTCGGCATAAATGTAAATTCTTGTGGAACTTACATCATTTTTGAGTGACCTAGATACAATGCCACACACAGTCTCTATTCAACATGATTTTAATTAACAATCATAAGTATTGATATTAAAAGGTACTGATACATGCCAATATTATAGAAAATGTAAGAAGTATCAATCGTGGAGAAGCATATGGGCATGTTCCAAGTGCGGTCACACATATCTCAATGTAGTAATGGTGCTTTTAAAATATTTCTTTCGAATGAAGAAGCAGAAATATGCATATTGGAAAAAAGATAAAGTCATGATTTTGAAAGTTGATTTACATCTTCTCTGTATTTTTTAATACTTTCATATATATGTATATATATATATATATATATATATATATATATATATATATATATGAAAAGTTGAATTGGTTCAAACGCAAGGTCACATATAGATTGAATATAACATACTTCACATAGTCGTTTGAAGAATCATTTTAATCCGATATTAGTATTTCGTCAATAGTATTGACTCATCAGGGATGAAACGATTTGATCGTTAACATCGCATTACAAGCGTTTTTATAACAAAATATACGTACAATGTACAAGGATATATTGTAAATTATGCTAATCAGAAGACCAACAAGGAAGAACCATGATGTCACCTGATTAGCATAATTTACAATATATCCTTGTACATTGTACGTATATTTTGTTATAAAAACGCTTGTAATGCGATGTTAACGATCATATCGTTTCATCCCTGATGAGTCAATACTATTGACGAAATACTAGTATCGGATTAAAATGATTCTTCAAACGACTATGTGAAGTATGTTATATTTAATCTATATATATATATATATATATATATATATATATATATATATATATATATATATATATATATATATATATATTATTAGTATTATCGACATATATATGCGTGATATATATATATATATATATATTTGAAAATAAAATACTTCAGACGACACTTGGTGTAGATATCATTTTAATGATTTTAATCATTAAAATGATATCTACACCAAGTGTCGTCTGAAGTATTTTATTTTCAAATATACATTTACTTCACGTGCGACCTTTCACCTTTTTACCTATATATATATATATATATATCACACGCATATATGTCGATATTACTAACAATCTACACCCGGCTTATTTAACATACATGTAATTTAACCATTCAGGTTACAAATTAATTTTTAAAAGAAAGCAATTTATGCAAGGTTGGACTTATTCCACATAAACAACGATATCTGCATTATTCAAATTAAGCATACAATCTTAAGATCCAAAATGAGATCCGCTGTGATTAATGCAGCAATATTTGTTTATACTGTGTATCTAAAAATAATCGGCGATTTGACAGACATACCTTAGGAAATGCCATTCTTTGCTCTCATATCAAGAGCTGCACACATTCAGACGTCAGCATTTTCAACAATCAAAGTGTCCCTTTTATTGTGCACAATCGACTTTTATAAATTTCACATCCTTTGACTTCGGCCGCCTGAATTTTTAAAGTATTGATTGTAGGTAAACCGTAGAGAGTATTAAGTACTTTACTGCATTGATAAAACTGATAAAACACCAAAATAGTCTTATCGAACTCGAAAATGCATGATATAGTGTCTATAATAAGTAAACGATAAACGCCTACCCTCTGTGTTACCAGTACTAGGATAGTAAAAGAGACAATTTTACCCAAAATGACTGATTTATTATAATTTCAAAAATTAAAAAAGACACAAGCAATTGCAAGATAAAATCATTTTGTCCTATCTTCAATGTCGTGAAATTGACTAAACTATTCGAGTTCTTTGATAACACTGATTGCAAAAATATATTTGAAGTATGAATGTGCAAGATAAAGATCCAATATGTCATTAACATTACTAATCCAACCATTTTCACAACAGAATGAACGGTCTACCGTTTCAGGATGACCTTCAGTTGTAATTTCGATGGAAACTAGATTGGCTTTATGTAGAATGACTTTGAAAAGAACATGAAGCGTTCTGAAAATCACTGAACATAATTCCTTTAACATGTCTGAATCAACAAACGTCATATTTGTCCTTGTTTGACTGTCTTTTCATAATAAAACACTTAGTACTTAAAATTAACATATTGCTTTATAATCACAAAACAAATTGAAATTGACTTCGGAAATGAAACAATGATAGAGAGGAAATAATTTGTGTTGAAATATGTTGTAATAACAGCATTTTACACTTGTGAAGAGGAAACTACATCGCTGATGACATCGAACGTATTTCACATAATCATTTTCATACATCTTCAGGTCTGTAGGGTCAAATGGGCATGTCCGTGTTGTTGTTACACTAAACGTACGACTGAGATAAAAACGAAGCATCAATACATGTTTATATTGACTATTTTGTATTCTGAATAAGAGGTTAGGTGTACAACTAATTTACCTCAAAATTCGTTTATTTCTTTTCTCTCCAAAGTAGCAAATATTTTAAGTCATGACAAATGTAAGAAAATTAAAGGATCAGTTGTTTATACAAGTGAGGTTGTGATTTCATTTGTCAAAGACGTGTTTGTGATTGAAATATGATGGCATATTTTCTGCGAATATAATTGACGACCATGTATTATGTCTTGTGAGTGATCGTTAAAAAGGCGTTACGATGGATAATAGTTTTTCGTCAGTTCCGCCAACCATTGTTATCATTATATATCTATACTTATTTACGACAATGTTTTGAGTTAGCGTAAGTTTATTCGTAATATGACAGTGGATCAATCTGAAATGATAAGACACAGCCTCAATCTGAAATATTAATGTGACACTCCCTTAATCTGAAATGATAGTAAGGCACTGCTTCAATCTGAAATGATATTAAGATAGTGCCTCAATATGAAATGAAACTAAGACCCTGCCTCAATTTGAAATGATACAAAGGCCCTGCCTTAATCTGAAGTGAGAATAAGGCAGTGGTTCAATCTGAAAAATTAGGCACTGCTTCAATCTGAAATAATAAGACACTGCTTCAATCTGAACTGTTACATAGACACTGTCTCAATCTGAAACGATATTAAGACCCTGACTCAAACTGAAATGATAATAAGGTAGTGCCTCAATCTGAAACGTTGTAGAAGGTGACAGGACGATCAAAATAATGTATATATGAAATTTGAAACTCATTTTGATGACCATGTATTATGTCTTGTGAGTGATCGTTAAAAAGGCGTTACGATGGATAATAGTTTTTCGTCAATTACGCCAACCATTTTAATCATTATATATCTATACTTATTTACGACAATGTTTTGAGTTAGCGTAAGTTTATTCGTAATATGACAGTGGCTCAATCTGAAATGATAAGACACAGCCTCAATCTGAAATATTAATGTGACACTCCCTTAATCTGAAATGATAGTAAGGCACTGCTTCAATCTGAAATGATATTAAGATAGTGCCTCAATATGAAATGAAACTAAGACCCTGCCTCAATTTGAAATGATACAAAGGCCCTGCCTTAATCTGAAGTGAGAATAAGGCAGTGGTTCAATCTGAAAAATTAGGCACTGCTTCAATCTGAAATAATAAGACACTGCTTCAATCTGAAATGATACTTAGACCCTGCCTCAAACTGAAATGATAATAAGGTAGTGCCTCAATCTGAAACGTTGTAGAAGGTGACAGGACGATCCAAAAAAATTATATATGAAATTTGAAACTCATTTTGATGATAAAAAAAGAAAAGTAAGAAGCTAGCGTCAAGTTTATAATGGAAAAGTTCTTATGAAACCTACATAATAGCAATAGTACCGTATGGAGTGTAAACCATATCTTGCACTTAAGGTAATGATTAGCAAAACCAAAGTACAAGTTTTCTCCCGATTTTAGTTCTTTCGAAACATGTTAGGGTATTGTCATTTGAATAATCTTACATAGAAGCACATCGGAAAATTAATATCGTCTTGTAGTAAACTGACACATCAAAGGTTAAGGAGATGATCCAATGGACTCCACAAGCCTCCTCCAGAACAGTTCCTTCGCCCCCTGCTCCTCACCCCACATGATGTAGGCCGAGGACCTGAGGAGCAGATGGAGTGAGTGCCTCATGTTGCGGGCATCTGGCTCCTCCAGGACCACCGTCAGAAGAGGGCGTCTACGGGCATCGAGCACAAAACTTAGGGCCATAGTAACTTCGGTCTGACACCACTCACTCTCCACGAAGGATGGAGACAGAACCACGATGATGTTTCGACTTGTCTGAATGGCTTCATCGATGTTTGCTAGTATGTACTGGCCTGGTTGAAAATCTCTGTTTGCAACGCACAATCTAAGATGGTTGATGTTTTCAAGACATGGTATCATCTCATCCACTACCCAGTTTTCATCTTCTTCACTGTGGATAATGTAAGCATCATACGTGTAGTTCTGTGTGTTAACATTCATTTCTTGCTCCCGTCTAACCCGATGATACCTCATGTAGACGAAGTGGCGAATATGCCATCTCATTTTGTAGAGAACAGAACAGAAAATGACAACGGTGATGATAAGTGTTGAGACTCCAAGCACGGCGGTTATAGTTGAGAAGGGGAGATAACACTCATTGGCATTGAACTTGATGTCCTTGAGATGTTGACCTTTCTTGTTTCCCGGTCCACGACATATATAACGTGTACTGTCTTTAAAAAACAAGTCATCCCTCTTCTGGTACCAGACTATAAACCATTTCAGATTGCAATCACAAATGAACGGATTCTTTTGAAGTTCCAATTTTGTCAGACGTTTACGGGTCGATGGTCCTAAAGTTTCTTCATTGAATGTAGAAATCATATTTTCGTCAAGTGATAATCTCTTTAAGTGGACATTTTCTTGAAAGCTATTGCCAGGAAGTCCAGAAATAATATTCCTGTAGAGGGATACGGATTTAAGTGATTTCAACATGCGCAGGAATGTTGGGATTTTATTAAGAGAGCAATCGCCCATTGATATTGTTTCTAGCAGATTTAGGTCGCCAAAAAGCTCAATCATTTTTTGTTCAGAAGCAAATTGAAATTGGTTTGCAGACACAGTGAGAACCTTTAGGTTCGTCAGCCCTTTGAACGATAATGGATGAACATTTCTGCCATAGTCAACGTGACTGTTAGAAAGAATCAGTTTTTCAAGTTTACTGTTATTAAATGAATATGCGTATATGTTTTTCAGTCTCGTCATGGATCGAAGAAGAAGTATTTTCAAATTAGGTAATTTTGAAAAAGTATTTTCCTTTAAAAGTTTTATTGGGTTTCTATCCAATTTCAATGCTATTAATTTCGGTAGGCATTCGAAAACTGAATATATATTTGATATGAAATTTTCATTTAAAAATAGTTGCCTTAAATTGGGTAAAAGCGATGCTGTGCCATTGCAAAACTTTGGTAAAGAAGTGGAAATCAATTTATTTCCCTGAAAAGACAGCACTTTTAGCGTCTTTGAGTATGTCAAATGAATTTTGTGTATTTGGTTATCATTTAAAGACACTGAAAGCAATTTTTTAAATCTGGAAAACACTGACTGATCATAAACATGGATATAATTGCCATTCATTTCAAGACGCTCCAAGCGTAACGTATACATGTTCTTAATGAAGTGAATGCCATTGAGATCGAGCCAGTTCAAATTCAATGCACGCAAACTCCGGAGTCTGACGTGTGTAAGTGCTTGCATTAGATCCGTACTGATGAGTGGGTTGTTACCTAGATTCAAGATTTGCAGTTTGCTGAAGTTTTTAAATGTGTTGAGCGATAGTTTGGAAACGTTTGAATATTCCAAGTTGAGATTGACAATGAACTGTACTGACACATTGGCAAATGAAGATTCTGAAAGATAATTGAAGTTATTTCTCGACAAGTAAAGGGATGTCACATATGAAGGTATTCGCGGAATGAAGGTTAATCCCCTGTTGGTGCAGTTCGCCTTCCTCTTGTAACAGTCGCAGTATCCGTCCCCGCAGACGGTGTGGCAAGTTACAGCTACCATACACACCGTTACTGCAAGCACAAAGGCCGGTAACGTCATCATCTGGAAAAAATGATAGAAACTGCCATTGTCAAAAAATGCTGAAATTGTTTATTCAGTCTGTCACTGCAACTTGATATCACCGTGACTAGATTTTATCAAACTTTATAGTTCTATATTGTGTTAATTATTGGTTCTTTTACATACCTTTGCCTCTGTCGATGTATAATAGTAACAAAGTTGGTAAAACACGATTTTAAACGTGATTTTATATAAAATATGTTGCTGTTATTCATCGTTAGAGGCACAATAAAAGTAAAACAATACTTATGATTACAAAATCAACTCGATTTCCAATAACCCTCATTTGCAAATCATGCGACATTCAAAATGGCTACCGTTTGAGAAACGCATCGAGCTATCAAACTTCAGGACTTATGGTTATCAAAATCAAGAGTTCTTTGTGAAGGTAATAGTTTGTCTTTGGAGACTAAAGTATTGTCTAGTTAGTCACGCAGTTGTGAAGATGATGAAATGCGCTCTCGTCCAATCAGCATCGCCGAAAAACGTGTAACAAACATATTTTGTTATTATTACAGTGTGTACGTACATAAAAACTTATTAACTTATTTAGTTCGCACCGTAAAACATGTTATTCTTAATCAGAGTTATGTTTTTCTTTACTTAAAACCAATGGTCTTAGGGCTTCTGACTGTATCTGTAAATCCTTGATTCTGACGATAGGGTTTCATTTATGTCTTTGCTTTTACCCTCAGACATTTCCTTGTAGCAGTTGAAATTCTCTTCACAATGAAGCGTTCATTTTGATGACTTACACTTACCATAGGCTGACATATGACAAACCTTCTTAGTGGTATGTGATCTAGAGAATAAGAATAACTGACATTAATTCTTTAATAATTCATCCAAATTTAATCAGTCATCTCCAATGTCAAGGTGCTTAGTTTTGCATAAAAAGAGCGATCGTAAGACATCCAGCCCAAATCCAATGAGAGACCTTTAGCATAGCAAAAAAATAGGTTTCATATGAATAAGGTCATTCTCAATCTATTTTTACTCGATTAACACCCTTGATGGATGTTTGACACCACATACACAAATACATTAATAATTAAGAGAAAATAACAAAGCAGTAGAAGAATTAGTATAAGAAACGCCTTACCATGCTCCTTTTTTAAGTAGATACACTTGTTGACAACGTGTTGAGTCAAATTATCAAGAATCTCTTGGTTATCTTACATATTCGTAAGTGGACAAGCAGAGACGATATGATACAACAAAAACATCCTGCTGTTGTGTCCGATTTCAAAGCCCTCGTTTCCTCCACGACCGGGGGCGGTTGTGATGTGATATATGCTATTTTCATACACATAATCTCAATACATTCAGTCGCATAATATAGACAGCATCTACCCATCTGGGTCATCTTAAACTTTGCTATATAACTAAAAAGTTAAATAAATAACCAAAAATGTTTCTCAGAGCAAGTGGGAGAATGAGTTATTGTTAAGTGCTGCTTGGAACCATTTCAGTCATTAACCGGGTTGTTTCTCATATGCTCACGATCTTCTGAATACATATTATATATATGAATGTATGAATTTATTGTTTTGTTCCTATATGTATATATATATATATATATATATATATATATATATATATATATATATATATCCTAAGTTAAAAGCGTTGCAAACAAGGTTCTCTCTTAGATTTACTCTTCAGGCGTCATGACGCTGGACATGTACAATGGGCTTGTATAAAGATTTCGCTCTACCTATTTAATGATTGACAGTATATCTTATAAATAATTTTTCCATTTATTTTGCGCATCATAGGATCATCTGTTGACAGTTGATAGAAGGGAAAGATTTAAACTTGATTGTCTTACCTTTTTCGCACGAGTCTACATGTATGTGATCACTGAGGGGCATTTGATGTCAAATATACATGTGTATATCTGCCATAGGCTGCCTCCTTTGGACATTTCAACAGAACTTATCAAAACTATTTACGTATAGTTAAAAAATTTAAATTTTAATGTTGTGTTTGCAAGGTGTTTTCAGATTTTTAATGTGTAGAATGTGATCCTATGAGATTCAATTATGTCTATTACTCTTGTCTCTATTATTCATTAAAAAAAACATTTTAGTGTCTAAAGAACATACAGACAACCTTGATTTTTTCTACGGACCGAATAGTTTTGGTAGTGAATGCGTTTAATTCGTATGTCAAGCATTAGCTGTCCGTCACTAAAACCACTTTCACGCTTTTGAAAACAATACATCAAAAAACATTTCACGGTATTGATGTCAAAAAATAATTAGGAACATTAGAGAGTGCTACGTAATAACGAACGCTGAAAAAGTTTGCCAAATGTAATTCAACTTCATCTTCTTTTTAATATATATCACCATAGAGTTTGAGCATTCTTTTTACTATTTTAATATGTATGTATATGTATGTATATATATATATGACTATCCTTTTTAGCTTACTGATAAGAAATGCACCCCAAAGATATATGATCGCAAACATAGGTCATTATTTAGCTGAATGAGTTTTGACGATATATATATATATATACTTATGTGCATTATGTTATATCCAATGTGACTATACATATACTGTTTACATATCAACCGAAATCATGACCTTTATACTTAAACATATCATTCAGTATCATAACGTTTTAATATCTAAAAAATCTAATCGCATTTGTAATACCAGTTAAGAGTTTAGAGAATAGCTACACTTACGTTACAAACATTAGACGAGGAATATACATGTACATGCACCTCAAGTTGAACTATCTGTCACGACATCATGCGTCAGTATCAAACATATCCTTGATGTATTTCAATATATTTCAATGTAATTAGATGATAATCCTCACAAACCAAATAGGTGAAATTAAACGAACTGACATGTTACCTTTGCATTTGAAAGTTAATCAAAGCCTTAAAGAGGCTTACCTATCGGCTACGGTCCGCCATGGTGCTTTGAGGGAAATTGACATGAAAATGAGCCGTACTTTTAATAATTTCACAACATTAAAACAATAAACTATATGAACGGATAAAAAATCTACAAATTTACAATTGATTATGATAAGATTTATCAACAATGCCTTTGAATGCCGTAGCAAGGCTTTTCACGTTCGTAGCTGCTTCACTTCTCATTCTTGTTTTATTTCACCGAATGTGCGCTCTCATTTTTCTTGTTGTAAAATCTGAATCAACCAAAATGTCACCATCAGTACCATGTTTCAACTTGGTAACAATCATGTACTGATAAGATTCCTGTATAAATTGAAATGTCCCCTTGAATCTCGTCTCCACAAAAATTCGCCGATATGACTATCCTTTTTAGCTTACTGATAAGAAATGCACCCCAAAGATATATGATCGCAAACATAGGTCATTATTTAGCTGAATGAGTTTTGACGATCGTTTTGCTGAACCAGATTGATAAAACACGCAGTGTAATGTTCTTTGGTTTTATTTAGGCTTCTACAAGTAACAGTAGCATTGCTACAACGTATTCTCACCAATTCACAGAAAGTGAAACGAAAATGTAACATAGTTTAATATATATACTAAATATATATATATATACACAAACATACAATGACATTACACATTAGCGTAAAGATAAAAAGTAATCTATATAATAAAACACAAAGTATTGTCGTGTTGTTTTCAATCGTAACAGCGACGCTATCTTTAGGAACAGAAATAAATTGTTGCCATAATGTACTGAAAACTACCATTTTATAAAAGGAAAATGGAGGTAATATACAGTTTGGTTTTACTACTACAATTGAAATTATAATACAATTTAAAACTCACCTAAAACTTTATTAAGTTTAATATCACAGAATAGCTTACCCAGCTTCGGATAGAGAAACATCCAATCACATGATACATGTGTTTCTACGAATGTAACAAAAACTTCTGACATCAATTCTATCCGCTAATCCGTACAAAATACTGTATCTTCTATTTGGCCGATATGGAGACTCGTTGTTTGTCCTCGATTCAATAATGTTTCTACTTCCACGATGGAGAAGGACCCTCGTCGTGTACATGCGCTATGCAATAGACTCGATTTCTCCTGTTGATAAAAAAATCTAAATAAATCAACAACAGACTACAAATAAAAAGCATGAAGTGTATAAACGCAAGCTGTTATGTTCCATTAGGATTCATGTAGTATTTAACACTGTCATATTCAACAAGTTTTTTGTAATATTATGGGCCTAGATTTCCGAAGTTCTCTAAGTGCTACGATGGTCGTAAGCCAATGTTAATGTCTGGCACTCACGACTATCTTATTGCCCAGAGAGCTTCGAAAATACGGATAAAAATGGATATTTGTTCATAACTCTTAATGGTAATAGCATTCGCTACAAGGCAGTAAAAGCGTGTCAAGAAAAATGCGTATGACTGTCATGTACGTATTGTTTGTGCTGGAAAGTATGAATACAGTGTGATGTTATGGCAATATGGGTAACCTCCCCTTGACTCAAAAATTCACATTGCAATCGTAAATACATGGTTTCAGTATGTCAAATTCGACATTACGTTAACCGAATATTGATATTCCACAAGCTTATCATATATACTTTATCAATGAAATAAATAACAAGTGTAATCTCCAATATGAAACGATCTCACCCCTATATAGTAGTATCCATAGGATACTTAAAGACGAAATTTTGAGGTGTTCCCTGTTTTTTTTTCGTTCAAAATTAATGTTGAAATTTTGTCATATCAACCACACATGTTCTCTAAGATGTACAGCTGGAAGATGCATCCCGAAGGTTTGCTCACCTGCGTATCTGAGTGTTAATATTATGTATTTTGTAATGTTTTGACACATTGCGGAATGGTGAAAACGACGAATTGAAATGTGCCACAGCATGACATGTTTTAACTCTATCAGTTACATGCAACAAAGCAGCCATCTCGTCCAATCCAGTTTCATATTTCTCGTAAAATATCTAAGAATTTATATACAGTGTTTGGTATACACTCAACGTATGTGTGATTCCTATCAGGCTTCATGAGAAACATGTCATTTTAGTTACAAACGTTATAGCACTATCTTCCTGCTGAATTGGTTATTCATTAGGGCTTATGAAGACATATTCACTCATTTTTGCTTTCAATCGATGCAATAAGATAATTATTGTTCAATTGAGTTGATTGGCAATTTATCATAAAAAACTTATGATGGCCGAAATCACTAAACGATAGCAAATAGTATGATGATGATCAATATTACCGATATTGCTGCTATTGCGGAGTTAATGCATTTAATACTTCCAGTCTAGTAGAATTAATTGTATATTAATATGTAACTTGAATACTTACACGTACTTATTATAAAACAAATGTATCTACCTATGTGTAGATCATTTATTTAGTGACATTGAGGGATATTGGATTTCTATGCACTATTCATAAAGTCTCAGTGGCTTTAACGATATATGAAACACAGATGTTACGATCCCATGATATATTCTGTGATCATTATCTACAATATGAACAACATCTTAAGGCCATTGGCTTCGAAGTGATATCCAAATTACACGATATTTGCACATAGCTACGCATGTATATGTGAATATTCAATTCTGTCGGGATGTGGTTGTAATGTTTCACACTAGTACATACGTGCAAGTTGCCTGTGTTTGCAGTATCTGAGTTTCCTCGAGAGCACAGTTAAAGTGGCCTCGTCTCCCTGTCTCTCTCTCCACCGCTGTAGACTCGAGTAGCACCGGTCTTGGCTCGTCGGACGTTCCCTCTCAATGTCGGTCAGATCCGACTCGGTCAGGCCCAGCTTCCGGCCCAGGTGCTTCCAATCAACAATTACGCTCTGATCACGCGCTACCTTCACGAAAGCCTTGCGCATGTAGGAATCTGCGAAAATTATTTTCAAACCCTTTGAATAAAATAATGCTTCTTAAAAGGACATGTCTAAAAAGTCTTCAGAACCCTTCTTTTTCATATTTACGTCAGTGTCTTTAAACTATCAAACTACATAAAACACATTACATATATTCCTGGTGTTGCTTAGGTTGACCTTAATCTAAGTTAATAAAAAATTTAAAAATACACAGTTATATTCAATCTAACATGTTGCAAAGGTTGGAGTTATTCAATCATCGTATCGTATTGTAGACAGAACGTAACGCAGTGGCCAAGAATACTGCACAAAGATATGTACGATATGATTACGTACAGAGAGTGAGGCTAAAATCAACATAAGCTCCCTTTTTATGTCCGTGCGTCCTCATATTATCATTAACGAGAACTCTGTCCAAAGACAAATGTCTACCTCTAGCACTAAAGGCACGTTGACGACGGAACTCTTCTCTCCTGTCTCTCAGTTCTCTGGCCAGGTCCACACGACCACACGAGCTCAGGGCCTGGGACAGGATCTCTACCTGCAAGATATGTCAACTAGTGTCAGAATAATCAAGATATAGACATATGCATCTCCCTTTCATGATGCAATGAGAGATTCGTACCTAGCTGTGATTCTGGTCTAACTAACTATCCAGAGGGATCATGTCTTGTCATAGTCAATCTTTTCAATCTTACGATTCAAATATCTTTATACTGAGTCGTTTATGACCTAACTTAGAAATATATAATTATAATATTATTTTAGAACAAATAGTTACTAAAACATTAGTGTCACGCAGTTCGAGCGTGCGACCTATTTCTCGCCTCTCCTCGAATGTACTTTCATAAAATATCATCAATTATTGTATATATCGAAAGTACATATTATGTACTTTACATCCATGTATCTATTTTTATCATTCATGTCTTTATTCGCCGACTGTGGCTATTTTTATATGTTCAAATGTCATTTTCATGCTCCATTTATCAGCCTTTTTACATGTAGCCTTTTTTATGCCAATACTCATGATATATATATTTATATCTTCTTGTAGAAGAGTTTGCGCCCTTTACAATAAGCCATATAATTTAGTTTCGCAAAGAAACACAGATTCACGATATCCTTACGATAGGCTAACCTTCTCCTGTTGGAGATAGGCCTGGTCTTCATTGCCGTCCGCACGGAGCCAATAAATAGCGAGCTAAGCTCTGGTACCCTTGCTGGGAGAGGTCACGGGTGGACCTGGGACGTTGGAGGTGAATTGGTGAGGTTGATATTCCTTTATTTTTCTCTGTTTTATTCACCCCTATTGTTAGTCCACCCGTGCCCCGTTCCTTCATTTGTATAATCGCCAAAGTGTGGCTTTGTCTTATGTATGCTATCTCGTTAAGACGGCCATTAGCTTATCTTGTTGTTACAACGTCTGGGGGTATGCTAGAGTGATTCCCTACAGTTTGTCTATTTGTTTATTCATGGGTTATTGACTTCCTTAATTAGTTGTTAACCCCTGTTGAGTGGATTACGGGTAGCTTCTTGCTGTACCCGGTTATCGTCTTGCTTAGACTGCAAATAAATCACTTGATTCACGGATTGGCTTCTCTCTAGTTATGTATTGGCTTGGTTATTTTCTTTTCTTATCTTTCTGTCGGATTACGGGTCTCACCTGAGTTTGGATATTGTTACACCGTGACAGTAAAAATGGATTTAACCCATGAAATAATTTCTATAATTACAGAAATTCCATTTTTCTGATTTTTAGTCTACATGAAGCAACAAAGCCAACGTTAAAATACAAACAGAATTGAATTACTGGGGGACACCAGAGGCATGTTTGTGATATGATTGCCGACCAAATATCGCATTCTATCAGATGAGTAAGTAAACAGGTTGTCAGTCTTAAAAGTGAGATTATGTAATTTTCACGGAGTAGAATATAAAAATATATTTTATCAATCCTCTGAGTGAAAGGATTACTTCTCACTCAATGAGAGAAGCACGGAAATAATCAAGATCACTTCATCCTGTTCCATCGGGTTATTTCATCCCCTGTAACTGTTCACACATTTCCCTCGTATAGCTGACGATGTAGTTTTTCAGTAAACGAACGTAACGGCCCTTTTATCGGGGAACTGCCAAAACTGAAATCATTTGCAAGTTATCCGTATCCATACGAAGAAAATGGCATGAAGGTATTAGGGGATTTTGGAGGCCGTACGGAAAATCAAAGCCTGATGGCATTGAAGGAGAGACAGATATCTTCTTTATATTTACCCTGTCCGCCGCTCTAGGGAGTCTCTTGGACCAGGTGATGAGCATGTCATATATCTTGTGTACGTTGTCCCTGCTGACGTTCTGACGGAGGATAGCCTGTATACGGGTACGCTTCACGTTCAGGTACTGGGCTAGCTTCTTCCACTCTTCTCCCAACTCTCGCGAGATGTGGTACAGTACGTCCTTGTCTACTGGACCTGTGCAATTCCAATTGGATATTAATTGGATAGCAAAAATGAAATACAAACTGTTTTATGGATATGCCAATAGTCGGGTTGTAATGATGTATTCAGATTAAAGGTCGTAAGAAAATTTTGCTAAAATAGTGTAGCCTGTAGGCCTTTCATGGATAGGTTAAATTACGTGATGTGATTACAAAGAATGTGGAAATATTTATTCATCAAACTTTTGCAAAAGATAAAAAACCGTTTACAGTATACTTATCTACATATTATGGATTATGATTTTATCAAAGTTGATAAAATAAGGAACATTAACTGTCAATTCAATTTTTTTATATTTTTGGACAACAGTGTTTTTTTCTCGGAGAACTCAATCTCCTTCAGGAAGCAACGTATGACCTAATATTCTTTAAAAACAGAATTGTAAGATATTTGTCATTTCCGTCATTGTTATTCTTAGTTATCAAACAAATGGATACCATTTAGTCGATCCAGACTATATTCTTGTGACGAGAGCAAACATTAGCTCAATTACTTACCTTCCGAAGTGCCGGATAACGGGGCTGTAATCAGCGGTTTGGGTGGTTCAGGGTCTGGCTGCAAATGATTCAATAAGTTTATGTGTACCATTTGACTGATATCAGAACAATATATATCCACAGTGAGAGACTTTTCTAAATGCAGTAGTTAAATAATGCGTTCATAAAATCATTAGCACTGACCTCTGGGATGATCAGCACAAAGAGAGGCAAGCACATGATAAAATCGAAGTATACTAAATGTTGAGATTGCCCTCTTAGCAATGATTTTTCCAAAAAAGTTTCATATAAACTCCTTTGAACAATGAGAAGTGAGAAGACAGGAGCTTAGCAAGCATTGTCTTTGAGAGAAAGTAGAAAAATAAACAATCATCTGTTTGCGTTGCTGTTCACAATTTAATGCATTTATAACCAACAAGAGTAATTCTTTCATCTCATGGCCTCCAATGTGAACCCTAAACATCCCTAAATTTGCTACTTTCCTTTTGCGAAGAAAATTGGCAATAAGAACACCATCTTCATTTGTATTCTATAAAAAGAATTTCTTTCTTTCTTTTTGTTCTGATAGAGTGACTTCTGTTTCAGAAATAGGTTAGCATCCCAAGACTGAAAGATCTCAAGTATTCAAGCCTGTTACGGAAACTGAATGAGAGCTTAGTCAGAAACAACTTTGCAGATTACAAAACTGTATTTGACTGCTACCAATTTGGATCCTCGTGTAAACTCGTGTAAGAAAAGAGGACACTCGGAACGATTGAAATTCATGAAAAATATATACATATAAACTGAGATGTTACCTTTGGAAGCGTCATCAAGAGTTCCGTAATTAGAACTTCTCCGATCTCCATGACAATCCGAGGCTGGGCTTTCTGAGTGTTGCCCCTTTTAGACTCCCGCCCTTCGTCGGATGGCGGAAGGGTCCGGGGTACCAACCCCTGAGTAAAGAGTTGGGCGAACCCTCTGTAGTTGAACAAACACTTCTGAGCAAAGTCGTCCACCACGTTGATGTTAAAGTCTATCCTGCAGGGGATATGTGTGTTATACAGAAACTGGTTGGTGTAGGAGTCTGGAGCAGGCTGAAGGTTCCCTCTGAACTTGAGGTCAATCACCTGCCCCTCCTTGACGAAGAACTCTTTACTGAGGGGCGGTCCTTCTTCAAAACCTTCCTCCTCCAACTTACGGAGGCTTCTATCCAACTTGTTAACGGGCGCCATCGAGATGACGACATCGTGCATGTTCTCGCTATGCTGTCGCAGATAGAACTGGATCTTCCTCTGTGGAATCGTTTCTGTCAGAATAGTGGCGATCTGTTCCACTTGTGGTGTGGTCAGATCTAGCTTTGTTCTCATTATGAAGAACCTGTAAACGGAATTAAAAACTTAATACCGTTTTTATTTGAAACTTATGTATAATTAGGAAGATTATGAGTGTGCTAGTTTTATGAAATGATATATCGTAAGTTCTTAAAAAATGACAATTAAGTTACTTTGATAAAATCTTACCTTTCTGAGGAATGTGATAATTCAAAGGTGACGATGTCTTTGTTCTTGGCTTGACACAGCAATACATCTGTGACTTTTACCCATGTTCCGTCCGGAAGTCGCTGTACAAGGTGAAGGTCATCAACTGGAGTTTCCTCTGCAACCATGTTGATCATTTCAGAAATCGATTTTCATGATCGTTGGAACATCATGAACATATATTCGTAGAGGAAATTCTGCAATTCGATCCTTTAATCATAGCAAAGTTGTGCAGCAACTTTAGTAACGATAAAAGATTAACTTTCAGTTTGTTATGTTGTGTCATTGTGTGTCTATTTGTACCTTTGTACTATTGCAGGTAGTGATATCCCCATAATAACAATATAGAAATAACGATGATCGTCCTATCAATCAAACGTAGTTTCAAAATCATTATTGGAACTAGAAATTCAAACATGTTTTGGAAATCAAATAGATGGAAACCTTAACATTAAGATTTTTAACTATTTAAACCAAGTCAGTTCTGATAAAACCATACGCACCTTCCTTCTTTGCGAATGTGGGTTTGGCAGTAGCTGGCCTTATATCAGGTTTGGTGTTGATCTGCTCTCTGTCAATACTTGTGGCTGGTCGCTTCAGTCGGGAGGGGTTAGGAGGCACCGGGAGGGTCACTGTCACTGGTTTGGGGAACTTCTTGTTGGCAATATGCATCTTTATAATCGGACTTGTTGCCAGCAACCGAGAACATTCAGGTTTACGCTGTCGAAGATCGGCCACCAGGGACATGTCGACAGATTGTACCTGGCAATGAAATATCATGTGTCATATTAAGCAATCTTATGAGTAGAGTATGTTCCTTTCATGTGATATTGTTTCGTAACAAACAAAAACGAATTTAAACGCGTATACTGTAAGGAGATTGGCGTTTTAGTGAATATACCTGACTTTACAAAAGTCAAATACTGAACAAATTTGGAAAAGAAATTTCACTTATAATTGCCTTTCAATATTCAGGTCAAATCCATTCTTTACGTGAAAGAAATTCTAGTTTATACAAGAAAATAACTTTCTTGGAACAGGATATGTATGCAATTCGTCAATCTTTACTGCTGATGTTACGTTGTGACGAGATGCATGTATTTGATTTATCACACTACACTCGTCTTAGAAAGTAGAACTCTAAATACAGTGTATGTGTGTAATCACCTCCAGTGTGAATGCTGTGTTGAACTTGAAGCCTTGTGGTTTGGAAATGAAAGTCACTCTCGAGTCCACTGATGACGTCACTTTGCCGCCTCGCTTTAGGAACGTCAGTGAATCCTTCTTTATACGATAGATTACAGCAAATGTTCCAAATTTCTTGATTCGTGCTTCTACGAATCGCAGTTCCTGTGACAGATAGACAGTGGACATTTTAAGTTATGCGTGAGATACGTCATTGTATTTGAATCTGACATAAAAACTAACATTGTCATTTACAAGAGTTACTCAAATCACATTTCATCACAACCCCTAATATCGGACATACTCATCCTATTCTTATAGTATTTGTGGTGCAAAATTACACTAATAGGAGAGTTGAATGAACAGGGAAATGTTGCTACGTAGAGGTTATAGTTGGTATAGGTTACAGTTTAATTTAATGAGTATATTTTGGGGATGAGCACCTTCTTTAAGGTAACGTTCACCAATTTCATTGGATATTCAAAATCATTCGTCTCTGTCAATAGTGTTAAAAATGTTTAGAACAACACAGAACATATATCACGAGTCAATGATACTAGAAACTACTAACCAACGCATTTGTCAATACAAGTGACGGATGTAGCCGACATACAATAAATGTGTTATGATGCGAGATCCACTTCGATTACCGTTGCCATGACTTCAGATTTCGAGATTATGCCAATGTCAGTTATTTGGAGATAATCATAATTCATCATGCCATTGCCGAATGGCATGACGTGATCACATGGTAGTTGTGTGTAATCAAGCCCGATAGAAAAGTTATTCTGTCAAATATCATGCTGTGAGGCTTTTCTATACGAGGATAATCAATATAATTGTGAACTTGATTTATTCCGAATCCGAGGGTTATATTTGTACTGGTACAGCCTTTGTAAATCATAGTTTGAAATGCATCTTACCTTTTTGAAAACATCATTGTGTAAATGATGAAGGTTCAATCTGTTTTTAATAGCAACTTGTATTATAATTTCGTAGAAATGATATCGGATGAATTCTTTTTCAAAACTAATTTCGACGATATTAGAACATAACTGTCATAACTGTTTTTATAATCAAAGTATTTGATGAAGATCTTCAACTTGTTTGACAGTCCTTGTCTCTTCTCAAAGATCTAATACTTACTTCGTTTAAATACATAATGCTTGTTATTATTTTGTTATGAAATGAGATGTCTTTGTCATTTTTATCATGTGTATCAGGGAAAACAAATATTTAAAAATTCCTCGAGTAACCTACTTTGATATCCTCAAAGATAACGTCGTTAGTGTGTAGGTCAGTCCAGCGACCACTGGGCAGCAACGTCTTGACCACCGGTTCTCGTCCAAGGCCTGACCGGGGCGCACAGTGGGGGATGGCGATGCTCAATGGCTCCTCAAACTAGGGGAAGAGATGAGTACATTAAAGGCTCTGTAGCACGTTTTTAGGTAAACAAAGAGATTCTTCGTAAACGAAAGTAAATGTTACCAATTGTTTTAATCAGTAGTGTCAAAACGAACGCAACATGTTCGGGTAATCTTCCAATATTCATTTCCCAATTTCAAATGATAAAATGGTTTACATTAAAGTTTTCGTTTGATACTTGAAAATGTTTTCTTCGACTGCGGAAAATAGGGTTAATGTATGAGATGTTTAACCCTAAGAAGATAATACATGATAAGATGATAAAAGTGATGTTTATGTAGGAGAATGAAGTTTACTACTACGGTGGCATATTAGGGCCATCTGTTTTTTTTTTTTTGTCCATCTTGAAATTTCAAGATACTTATGTTGAAATTTCAAGATACTAAGTTGAAATTTCATGATAATAAGTTGAAATTTCAAGATACTTATGTTGAAATTTCAAGATAATTATGTTGAAATTTCAAGATAAATAAGTTGAAATTTCGACATAGCATCTTGAAATTTCAAGATAATGATATATATATATAAGGATTTGATCTGTCAAAGTCAGCATTACTTGTGAGGAAGTCTCCTTGATTAGACGTCCCTACATATAAACAAAGTCTTATTGTAGATATATTACAAATAAACATACAAACCTAATCAGTAATAATGTGTGTATGTATGCATGTGTGTGTATGTATTTGTATGCATGTAAATGTATATGGATGTGGGAATGATGTATTTATGTACTTTCTTATGTATAAATCATGTTGGAATAAACGTTTTTAGTATCTTATGTTAGTAAGAATGATATATATATATAGATAGAATTTTGGGAGGTTGTTTGTATTCAGTTGATACCTTTCATTAAGATGATTAAACACAGACCACAATTATATCATCGAAAATTATTAGTGACATACATACAAATTAAACCAGTTGATAATAAACTTATCCAAATCCATTTGAAACATGAAATATAGGCCTTAATGTTCATTTCAGACAAAGATTTCATTTCAGGAAAAATTTAGACAAATATATTCATAAAAAGTACAAGACTTTACATATGTAAATGACATAATATGTACAATGTGTGTATGTATGTATATAAGTATGTGTGTATGTAGATATATGTACTGTCTATGTATGTGTGTGGGTGTGTGTGTGTGTGTGTCTTTATATGTGTGTCTGTATGTTTGCAGTAAATGTATATGGATGTGGGAGTGAGATTATCTATATTGGTACTAGTATATATTGTTGTAATAGTAGATTATGTTGGAATTAATGTACTCATATTGTATGTATGTATAAATGGTAGGTTTCGGGGAGGTTGTGTGTATTTTTTAAATATCTTTTCTATTGGATGATAAAACACAGACCACATTAATATCATCGGTAAAGTATTCGTGATATGTATTAAATATATTAATTCATATGTGTATGTGAATCTTTACTTTATAACGCTTCGTATATGTTTGTTCCTATGTTCCTATGTATGTAAGACCGCGCATGTTTGATTATCAGGTTACCCGCATTCTTTGTAAGAATGTTTATGACTGTCTCTTATGTATAATAAGACTGTCTCTCACGTTTTAATATAGAACATACATATCACTAATAATTTCCGATTATATAATTTTGGTCTGTGTTTAATCCTTATAATGTAAGGTATCAACTGAATACACACAACCTCCCAAAATTCTATATATATATCATTCTTACATACATAAGATACTAAAAACGTTTATTCCAACATGATTTATACATAAGAAAGTACATAAATACATCATTCCCACATCCATACAAATACATACACATACATGCATACATGCACAACTTATTTATCTTGAAATTTCAACATAAGTACCTTGAAATTTCAACATAAGTATCTTGAAATTTCAACATAAGTATCTTGAAATTTCAACTTATTATATTGAAATTTCAACTTAATATCTTGAAATTTCAACATAAGTATCTTGAAATTTCAAGATAAAAATAAAAAAACAGATGGCCCTAATATGCCACCGTACAAATGTCTAAATGATCTGATTCGTTCTATTGAAAATAGTAGTATCAAAGGGACAGTAGTAAACTTCATTCTTACGGTGGCATATTAGGGCCATCTGTTTTGGGTTTTTTATCTTGAAATTTCAAGAAAAAAGTTGAAATTTCAACATGTCCATCTTGAAATTTCAAGAAAATAAGTTGAAATTTCAAGATACTTATGTTGAAATTTCAAGATAAATAAGCTGAAATTTCAAGATAAATAAGCTGAAATTTCAAGATAAATAAGCTGAAATTTCAACATAGCATCTTGAAATTTCAAGATAATGATATCTATATAAGGATTTGATCTGTCAAAGTCAGCATTACTTGTGAGGAAGTCTCCTTGATTAGACGTCCCTACATATAAACAAAGTCTTATTGTAGATATATATTACAAATAAACATACAAACTTAATCAGTAATAATGTGTGTATGTATGCATGTGTGTGTATGTATTTGTATGCATGTAAATGTATATGGATGTGGGAATGATGTATTTACGTACCTTCTTATGTATAAATCATGTTGGAATAAACGTTTTTAATATCTTATGTATGTAAGAATGATATATATATATATAGAATTTTGGGAGGGCGTGTGTATTCAGTTGATACCTTACATTA
Source organism: Phorcus lineatus (assembly GCA_921293015.1). Taxonomy (NCBI): domain Eukaryota; kingdom Metazoa; phylum Mollusca; class Gastropoda; order Trochida; family Trochidae; genus Phorcus; species Phorcus lineatus. The sequence goes on along the minus strand of OV121085.1, from coordinate 34,480,983 downwards.
TGATGATTTAACACAGACCACAATTGTATCATCGGAAATTATCAGTGATATGTATGTTCTATATTAAAACGTGTATGTGTATTATACATAAGAGACAGTCATAAACATTCTTACAAAGAATGCGGGTAACCTGATAATCAAACATGCGCGGTCTTGTCAATATATGTCATACATAGGAACAAACATATACGAAGCGTTATAAAGTGAAGATTCACGTACATATATGAATTGATATATTTAATACATATCACGGATACTTTCCCGATGATATTATTGTGGTCTGTGTTTAATCATCCAATAGAAAAGATATTAAAAAACACACACAACCTCCCCGAAACCTACCATTTATACATACATACAATATGAGTACATTAATTCCAACATAATCTACTAGTACAACAATATATACTAGTACCAATATAGATAATCTCACTCGCACATCCACATACATTTACAGCAAACATACAGACACACATATAAACACAAACAAACACATTCATAGACAGTACATATCTACATACACACATACATACACACATACTTATATACATACGTACACACATTGTACATATTATGTCATTTACATATGTAAAGTCTTGTACTTATTATAAATATGTTTGTGTCAATTTTTCTGAAATGAAATTTTTGTCTAAATGAACATTAAGGCCTATATTTCATGTTTCAAATGTATTTGGATAAGTTTATTATCAACTGGTTAAATTTGTATGTGTATCTATATTATATATCTACATGGATTCTTTGTTTATTTGTATGGACGTCTAATCAAGGAGACTTCTCACCAAACTAATGCTGACTTTCACAGAGCAAATCCTTATATATATAATTATCTTGAAAATTCAAGATGCTAAGTCGAAATTTCAACATAAGTATCTTGAAATTTCAACATAAGTATCTTGAAATTTCAACTTATTATCTTGAAATTTCAACTTATCATCTTGAAATTTCAACTTATTATCTTGAAATTTCAACTTATCATCTTGAAATTTCAAGATGGACATCTTGAAATTTCAACTTTTTTCTTGAAATTTCAAGATAAAAATAAAAAAACAGATGGCCCTAATATGCCACCGTAATATACAGTGAAAAGTCGAGATTTAGGATAGAAAACTGGCCAATGGCTGAAACGTTATTTTGGAGACCTATTAACAACGAAAACAACTAGAAATATAGGTTGATGTTGATCAGTAGATCATTAAACTAATATACATGCAAATATGACTTTCAATTCTGACTTCTTAACATTTATATTGCCATTTTTAATTTACAATTTTAATCAAGAAAATTTCATAATTTTGGCATTTAAGAGATGAAGATGAACTTAACTCAGGTCATATGACATGTTGGCTGTATTTGAGCTACAAACAAAATTCTTAAAATATATTGTGAATGGCATTTGGATATGATAATTCAAGTTGAGCGAGATTATTTAAACTATAAAGACAAACAGTATTTTGGCACGTATTAACGTCAAACAAAATTCTTAGGAAAACGATTATGTCAATTCAGTTTCATTCTAATGATACTCACTGTGAAAACTTTCTCTTTGTCCACTGGTTGCACGTGCACGATGTTGCTGATGAGTTCTTCATTTTCATAAAGGGAGAGAACCCCTGTCAACTGGTCCAACCGCTTCACCTCAATGTCGTCACGTGATAAACTGCCGTCGATTGCCCGGATGATGCATCCGACACCTGGGTCAAAGCTTCCGCCTTCACTACTATATCTGTTAGTAGAAAAGAATCATTATGTCATAATTAATCATTTTACTTTAAAGAGGTAGTAGCACGAAAGATTTACAAACATTAAACATTAGTTTATACCCTCCGAAGAGTCAAAATTATTATTCATCCCGATCACCCGTTGTCGAAGAGCCAAAACTATGAACACCATTTTAATCAACTGATGTAAGCAATATGAATTAGCATTGCTTAAATGATCATGGTATGTTCGTTTTCAAACTGCTTTTTTAAAATAAACTTTTTTTTTTTTTTGCAATTGGAAACATTTATTTTTGGTTTCGTGAGATAACTTTATTTATCTAAAATTATATAACTGCTAAGATTAAGAGTTAAAAAGTTTCTGGATGGTCTACTGCTGCTTCAATTCCGCCTGTTGTTAAGCTCACCACTGTAACAAAAACTTACATATATCGAGGCCAGTTCTTCGGGTTTCTTCTCTCGGCTTCCCTGGCTGCTACTTCATCCATGTGTCTCTGTCTCTCTTCGTCTAATGATGTTCCTTTCCTCCTCGCTTCCTCCTCTAACATTTTCTCTTCCTCTTCTTTCTTCTTCTTCTCTTCCTCAGCTTTAATCCTGTTTCTTTCTTCTGCTTTCTTCCTTGCTTCTTCTTCCACTTTCCTCTTTTCCTCTGCAGCAATTCTCGCATTTTCAGCAGTCTTGATCGCATCAACTGCAGCTGCATAAGCCTTTTTGGCAACAATTTCCGCCTCGGCTGCCTCAGCCTCGACTTGAGCAACAATTTCGTGTGTCTCCGACACTCCAGTTGATGCCTTAGCAAAGGATGCTCGTGCTTCTGCAGCCTTTGCCAACACAGCCTTCTCTTGGGCTAACCTCTCTTCGTACAGACGCTCCTCTGAAAAAAATAAATGGTTTTATGGTTTAATAGGTTAACATTGTAACACTATAACTATTACTGTTTCGATTGTTTGTCTTTGGTTGGTTGTTGATTTTTGCGAAGTGATTTGGGATTTAACACCGCTTTTAAGGGTACTTCACATATATCACAGCTTCAAGTATTATTGCAGGAAGAGAACCCTCTAGGCAATTGTGGCTATGCATTTCGATACTATGTACGATGTACTGCGCTCAGATTCAATATAGCACCACACCAAAATCTAACTGCATGTAGAACATAGCAGACAAAGTTGTCGACCCCCCTTGATATTTATCTCATATCAATTCGTACTTTTGTTGAAAAACACATTTCTGATCTCTCTAGCCAACCGATATATGATCATGTAGTTTTGCATAAAACTGTCATTGTTAATTTTATGATGATGTAAATTTTGACAATATATGAAACTGATATTCATTTGATAGATTTCCTTTTCACAATTAATTCACTAAAAATATAATGAATCGATAAACTTAAACCGAAACAAGCACAACTATTTCAAACAAGAACCATTTGTGAGCACGTAAATAGTTTTTATGGGCAATGTCAGCAATATGTTGACCGGGCTTAGTGATTGTCAATATACACTGCCTACTCACTGTAATCAATCACTTGGTATCGATCTCGTCATTGTATATCGATCTCTTTACCAATCATAGGGATATACAATGTATCGTTTTCAAGTGATCGATGTGAAATCAATGTGGTAATGGTTGTACTTTATTGGTGGCTCACAGCTTCGGATTCAAAGGATAATGGGAGGTGTTAGAGAACGTCACCTTGTAGAAGTCTGTCCACAAAATTTACTTTTCAACACGTTCAATTTTGGGTTTAGGGATCTAAAGCAGAAATTCTGTTAAATAAATGTACGCAATTTAAATGAGTCATAATTTTTGCGATTTTCGAAAGAGAGAGTATAGTTCATTTATTATGGATTGCAAAGGAAATTATTGGGCAATCTTAAAGAGTAATTATAAATAATTTCTTCATTAATTTAGAAAATTAGATATACCATTTATATAAATTTGATAATCACTTACTAAATTAAATGTTATTGTTTTTTAATCATTCATTTCTCCTGATATTATTCAATCTAATTATACCAAAATCAATTTAAATCGTTTTCATCGATTTGAAAGTATTACCTTTCACGTGCGACACTAATTATTTTGGATTATAATAACTTCATAATTAACTATTTGAAACATCCATGTGACTAATAGAGAAATTAATATCCACAAAGACCTGTCATACATAGACTTCGAGTGTTATGTATTTTTCCTGATCTGAACCGTTCACGGAAAGCTAAGTCTTCAGCATGTACATGCAGATGGAATTGAGTGTTGCTCCCATGTCCACAACCCTTTGTAAACCCATGTAAGTTTCCCCTTGACACCAACGGTGCAAATCAACTCTTCAATGTACCAGGGTGATCTAAGTCACATAGGAACTAAAGCGCTAAGCATTATACCTGTACCTCACAAACCCACGGAGCGCGATATCGTGTTTTACTTTCACCAGACATACAGAATATCTTCAAATGATTTTGTCGCATGGGGACGTCGATAAAATGAATCAATATTATATCTATATTGGGCGTCTTAAGTACAAGGTCTACATTGTAACTTACGTACGTGTGTGTACACAGTTATTTTTCTTGTACCCATAAGACGTCATAGATCAGATGAAATGTATATTGCACTGACATGTATAGAATTATTGCACCTGATTTAACTTTGTAATTGAGCTATATAAAGGGAAAGGATAAGGTTGTGAAATACACCCCGTGGATATATTTGATTGACAGTCTTCAATAAAGTTGATAGAAGTGATTGATTTTATAAGCGAAGTACTCCTATCTAAATTTAGTTAGGATAAAATTTACAATGTACAAAAAGGTTTATGTTAGGCATGGCTGTGAAAGAGGAACGAGGTTAAATTTTCATAACCGTCATGATTGAAAAATGAAGGTTTGGTTCATAAATGCTTTTAGAGGCTTTAAATTGAATACTTCGTCGTACAAAAAAGGGGCTTATACATAGCGTGTCTTTCTGATTTTCTGTTTTATCATTTTGTATTTTCAAAAATTGATTTGCAAAATTCAATTTTCCTATCAATTAAATATCTGTAATAAGCCAAAAGTTTAAAATAAGCGGATTAGCGCTAAGATATCAATGATATTAATCGTTTTTATGATACTCTGTCTATAGCAGCAGTAGTGATGAATTACACATTCTATTATGCTAAATAATAGTGTATGCATTGCAGAGGGGTTTTTTTATCTAAGAAAATACATTGTTTGTATTTAACAGCGATATCCTACTAAGCGATTCTGTCAATTTCATGCATTTAACGTTTCACCGATAAATTGTTCCAACCTAATTACATGCACGCATTAAATATTTCTCCGATACACTATTCTAACTATACTATAGTGCATGAATCAAACATGTCTTTAATACACTGTTCCAAGTAAACTACAGTGTACTCGTATGTATTCAGTATTTCTCTGATGTTCTTTTTATCATTTAAACTATAGTGTATAGTAGAAGTATTTGTTATTTACATTCATAGATACTTTGGTGATAATTTTCGTAAAGCTATCATTTCTATAAGTTTTTTCTAGCAGTTTACTCTATCAACATATTAAGTTTGCTAATTTTCTATACTTTAGTCACTTTCCCCGCAATGGATAGATTACAAACTTGTGGATATTGAAATCAATATGTTGACTTTAGCTTTTGGACTTATTAGTATACACCAGCTTATGTTAGTTCGATTTTCTCTCTATGTTCGTTCTTTATCTAAGTGGACAGATTTCGTAGTTATGTACATAGCGGAGACGTTTGCTTGAGAAAGGTTTACTTAATTAGGTTATATATATTCACACGTCAATTCATTTTCTATGAATCAATACGGGTTGAAAGAGTGAAGCAGTTTTACAGAAATATGTAATTTTTGCAAGCATTTGTAAAATCTAAAATGACATTATGTATTGATTATATAATTATTTCATAAGTAACGGCAATCGTTCACTTTCGATTTTATGGAATATGTATGATAATTTATTAAATAAAACCACTATAATCTTGAATTTGTATTAATTTTACACAATGTAAGCCCTCAAATGGCATGAATTGTGATTTCTAAAGGCACTGACAAAACCCTATTCCAACTGTGTTGTAAAAGTAGTAATATGTTTGATGTATTATGACAGTCCATCTATTATTCAATAAATAATTAAAAAATTATTTGATAAAGGAATAATAAAACCACAATAACTTATGCTTTGTAGTTCAGAAAATTACACGATTCAGGTATTTGGTAGACAACCGACGTAGTATTGACATTCAAAGCTATTTATATGTGTAAAAAATTACAATATTTAAAATCATAATGCTCATTTTTCGAAAACATGAACAGCTTAGAGGCCTTATGAAAATGGCACCATATGAATAGAGACTTATGTAAATGACACCATATGAATAGAGACTTATGTAAATGGCACCATATGAATACACATAGAGAGTGTTAGACAAGCAGAAGTAGTCAGTATAACACTACAACACCTCTACCCTATTACGTTGCTAGGAATCAGTCAACACACCCCTTCACATGTGTTCAACGTAAGTGCCTTTAGCATAACGTAAGGGCTTCCAACACCTATACAGATTTCTAGCGTCTGGGACGAGCTCAAGCGTGAATGAGACGATTTTGTTTACCTGGTTTAACAATGGCTTCAAACTGCTCTGATTATTTTTAGTGTCAACTTGTAATCATAAACCCCCGATCAGTTCTTGATAAGCAGGAAACAAACAGGTAACGTATGTTTACACGGCATTGTGACTGGACATGTGTACGGTGTGCGTATAGAAGCGCATTCTACCTGCTCAATCGGAACGCAGACTCTTATATACATAAGCTAACGTAGGTACATAAGCTACCGTAGGTATATCGGATTATGGATTAAATCATAAAAGGCTTGATTGGATGTCAATGATAATACTAATATGACAAGAAACACATAAAGTACTTATAATAATTAGCTGGTATGGAAATCGGAAGTTAATTCATAGGTCAGTTGACTTTTTTCGATCGGAGTGTGAGAAGCAAATAAGAACTTAAAACTTAAAATGAGAAGAAGTGAGGTAACTGGTGGAACATTTAAAAACCTATCAATGTATAACTAGTTATTTTCCTACTGCTTTCACTATATATTGACTAATGAGGAAACTTTGTGATGGAATACAGTATACATATGCGACTTCCAACACTCTTACTTTGCACGAATGAAGCACGAATAAAAGACATAAAATCTGAAAGATTACGTCGTTAACATTTTCGATATTATCATTTCGAAGATCACAACTTGAATTTATATGTATACCTATATTTTAACATTTATTATCATACTTATAATATATGTCTTTCGATCAAGAGATTCATTTCCCAATTTTCCTGATACATGTACGAAATATATGTTTATGTATACCTAAACGAAACCTACAAAGAGTTGATTTACTTCAATGGTATTATTCCTTAATATGTTGAAATTATGTATGGATATGTGTGTGTTTGCCTACAGGGGGTTAACAGGCAGTAAATACTTCCCACATAGACATGTAACGTGATATACACGATTTATTCTGTGAGTCAACACACTACCTACCTTTAAGCAGCCTTCTCAGTTCTCGTTTTATTTCTGAAACCCGGCGATATGCCGACCTTTGGCATATCTATTATCAAAGCCTTCGTGAGGTGCAAACATTTAACTAGCTGGCGTATGTTTGTTATGATATTGTATTGCAATGTTGGCGTGTGCAATTACTTATGTAGTTATCTGTACATCATACAACATGTAATCAAGGAATTAAGCAACATTTCTCAGAGTTACATAACATGAAAATGTTGAGTAGGGAAAAAATGATTAATACAAAGGACCAAATGCAAATATTGTTTTGTGTTGAATATCATAAATTCATCACATTCTTTTAAATGTACACTTATTTTGAATCAGTAGTATCGTTAGGTTTTATTAATTATAGGATCATAATATATACAAAAACTTGTTTCACCTAAAGATAAATTACGAGTGTTAAAATGTAAAAGTGTTAAAATTATCTACTATATAAAGTATATCTAAAAGTATGTTCACGTAATAATGGGGAGAAATACAATGAAGGTTGAGTTGAAGCGTATTTCAACACTTGACACAAGTGTTTTAAGATCAGGACCCTGTTGCACAAACACTAAGAAAACCGCATACCACTAATAACCTTAGTGCAACGTTAAATGATGGCATCTGGCGTTTAACTTAGCTTCAAGAGTTCAGGTCATAATTATGCTGACAGACCGTCCCCATTATTTATAAATATATGTAATAATAATACAAGAGATTCGATTTGTGACAGTTTACCTTTGTCCTCATCCTCCTTGTGATCTATCCACGAGGCCAGATCTTCCTCTCGGAACTTGCGGTTGATGAGTCTGTATATATCCGTGGTGGTCTGCCTCAGGTCCTTCAGTTGCTTGTTGATTGATGACGTCATCGTCTCACACTCACTATAGATGTTGCTGATAGCCACGAAATTGTCATGAAAGTCTTCCCTCTCCAAAACGAAATCTTTGAGGGTTTTGCCCGACAGTTCGGTGTGGTAATCTCCGAGGATGACTCGAACACGTCCAAAAAGGTCATGGACATTCTCATACATGTGATGCACTGACTCAGCTGCCCGCTGCAAGTCCAGGGTATCCTGAGTAGGTCCTGTAGAACGTCTAGGCTGGTGTTCTGGAGATCTGTAGACATCTTGCTGGTCCTCCACTTCTTGTGTTTCACTCACAGCACTCTTATCTTCGGTCTGAATGATCTCTGTTTGTCCATTTTGCGTTTGTGGGTAAGAAGCTGACGACTCCATTTGCAAAGGTGTCACTGCCTGATTATCTCCCCTGTTTTCGTTTCCTTCTTCTTCCTCTTCCTCTAATTCAGATTCCTCACCAGACTCTTCTTCAGAATCTTCTTCTGACTCCTCCTCTCCGTTTTCTTCAGTTTTCTGGTCTACACTGACCTGATCTGTGGTGTTGATGTTGACGATTTCCGTCTCATTTCTTAATGTATATACGGTAGAATCTTCCTGGTTCTGATCATGTATCCATGTATCAGATACTTCCCCATTCACAATCACATTTTCTTCTTGTTCAGTACTACCCTGTCGACCGTTTGCTAATTTTGAGGGACTGGATTTACGTTCGGGACTTAGGGATTTTCTTCCCAAATCTCCCTCGGAGTGTTGTTCATTACGAGAGTTTTCATAATCGGGTTGGCTAGACTCTTGCGTAACAGAGTTATTTCTCGATTTCCCTGAGTGAATGCTTTGTGTAACCTCTGACCCCTGTGGTGCCCCACCCGTCTTGGCGGGGGACTGATTTGAGAGGTCAGAGGATGTCTCGTGTTGTCTCGTACACTCCGCTGTCGGCATGATGTCCTGAATGTCCCTTGTTATCTCTACACCCCTTCGAACTCTCCGAGCTTTGTCAGATTCCCCCGCTGCTCAGCAGCTGGTCTATAATATGTCTCCCACTTTTCGAGACAAGGAGTAGCTCCTTTCTACACTTATGTCTCATTTATAAAAAGAGTATAAGATGGTCCCTTCCTCTTTACGAATAGTAAGTGTCCTTGATTCATAAAGAGACTCTCTGTATCCCTTACAGAACAGGTTCTGATAAGGACCGGAGACTTTCCCTTACTCTCAGGTCAGGAATATCTGTTTTCTTTTAAAGGCCAGAGAGTATCTGTGTCTCTAATAGAGCTATGTTGCCAGCAGGCAACGTTGATAATGATCAGTGTAAAGCCTAGGTTCGAGTCTCATTCAAAGCACTCAGCTCCAGTCGCCTCGGCTTTAATCTCCGCGCAGAGGCAACCATTAAACTCAATGGTGTTAAGAATCTACCCGTTCAGTGCTGGGCTGAATATTTATGTCTTATAAGCACGACACAAAGGACGTCACTTCGCATTATGAAAAGAGGTCTTTGTTGGACCCATCGAGATTTTTTCACTGTTAGTCAAATATAGAAGATAATGCAGGCCTGAATGCTGTGTCCCGCTATAGATCGATAGATCGCTAGCAACCCCGTTGTAAGGGGAGAAGATATAAACACAGCAAATCAACCAAATGGGCCATTCAAGGGGTGGAATTGCAAAACCTACAACTCTTTGTAAAAGCGCTCTACGTACTACCCATATTTACTAGAAATGGTGTAATGCATGACTTTGTGACTAGTGACGGAGCGCTGTTTAATTACTTAATTGAATTATTCTCCACATGGGGCTGATTGCTTCCACCAGTTTAATGACATTATCAATATAACACATCGATTCTCCTATATGAATATCTTTTGGCGTAATTAAGCACCCTTACCAATCATGATTTTGAAAATACATGGTTAGAGTACAAGATACATTGATCCACTTCACAAATAAGTATTACAATGTGATAACTGCATTCATTTTGGTTATCATATTAATGTAGCAGACAAACAAAATGGCATCAGTGTCAGGTACAGTGGATCATTTGTAATTGTTTACATCCTCAAGCAGGTGTTTAGGTTACAATTAAAATTCATCTTTTTAAAAACACATTGTTTTTAAAAAATCATAAGAAACTCTTTGATCTTTAATAGGCATTTTATTGCACTATATTTCTTCATGATTATAAGAAATGATTAAAGGTTAAATTTTCTTTTATTGTACATTAATAAGTTGTAGTAAGAGTTACATCCTGTCTTAGAGTATAAAGTATACGCTCCAATCATATACGAGGGTAAAGCAAAAATTAAAGTTCGTAGAATGACATAAAAAACAAGATCAAAGTATCAATTTCTCCATTCTATTTTTCAATATAGTCTCCACTGACATCAATACATTTGGCCCAGCGACGTATCTGCGTCATTATTAGAGTTGATATTGTGGGAATTGTATCTTCGTTGCTTAAAAGTAGAGGTTCTCAATTATTCAAAAAAACGGCAAACGTAACTTGGGCTATCAGAGTTGTTTCCCTTTGAATGACTTGTTGAATTGTTTTATCTTTAGTATGACAATATATTTCCTCAACAAAGCATTCTGCAAAGAAATGTTGTCTTAAAATATAGAAACAGTTAAATTAATATTCTGATCTATAGTGGCTTGGTTTGTGTTTCTAAATGATGTTGAAATAATTAATGTTACTTGTCATTTACTTCTTACCTTTAAATATACCTTGGTTATCATTTATATGTCAATTCAAACAGTTTCCTCACCATGGATAATGCCAATTTGAAAAGGAACTTTGTTAAATGAGATTAATATTGAAACCTAATATAAACTCAATTATGTCATTTGAATGGGAAAACAAAAAGTCAATCCACCTGGAATAAAATATCAATCGTAGGGTAATTTAATCTAAAATTAATGAATTATTTTTTCAGTCGTCATTTTCTACTGATTGGGTTATTTAACAAATACTCACTTTACAATCAAAGGTTATAACAACGTACCTTATCCTGTGTGTAAATATAGTCCAAACTTGAATATACACATTGATGAAGAGTTAATGAGTTTAAGTCATACAGTTGGTTTACATATAAAACCTATTTGAATCAAAGTCGCTTTGTCTCTTTACAAAACTTGCATACTATATTCCAAATTCTATTTCAAAAGTAACGACAAACAGTGAATTTTAAGATTTTTAGTACCATAAGTTCTGCATCATATATCCACACATATTGCATAAGATTATTTCAAAACTAATGAATTTTTATAATTATTATTGGGCGAAATCGGATTGTGTCCGAACTGTGTCAGTTTTCCTATAGGTATACATAAAAACATGAATGCCTGCTTTGAAATGACGATGGTTCACGTTGGACTCGAGACAAATTCATGGATAACAAACTCTCTATTTATTGTATGCATACACAATGGATAAAAAACTCTCTATTCATTCTATGCATACACAAAGGATAAAAACCTCTCTATTCCATGTATGCATACAATGTGGATAACAACCTCTCTACAGTATTGATAACAACCTCTCTATTCGTTGTATGCATACATTATGGATAAGAGGCTACTTTTCGTTGTATGCATACATTTTGGATAACAACCTCACTATCCGTTGTATGCATACAGTATGGATAACAACCTCTCTATTCGTTGTATGCATACAGTATTGATAATAACCTCTCTATTCGATGTATGCATACAATGTGGATAACAACCTCTCCATTCGATGTATGCATACATTATGGATAATAACCTCTCTATTCGATGTATGCATACAGTATGGATAATAACCTCTCTATTCGTTGTATGCATACAATGTGGATAACAGCCTCTCTATTCGTTGTATGCATACAGTATGGATAAGAGGCTACTTTTCGTTGTATGCATACATTTTGGATAACAACCTCTCTATTCGTTGTATGCATACAGTATGGATAATAACCTCTCTATTCGATGTATGCATACATTATGGATAACAACCTCTCTACAGTATTGATAACAACCTCTCTATTCGTTGTATGCATACATTATGGATAAGAGGCTACTTTTCGTTGTATGCATACATTTTGGATAACAACCTCTCTATTCGTTGTATGCATACAGTATGGATAATAACCTCTCTATTCGATGTATGCATACAATGTGGATAACAACCTCTCTATTCGTTGTATGCATTCAGTATGGATAATAACCTCTCTATTCGATGTATGCATACAATGTGGATAACAACCTCTCTATTCGTTGTATGCATACAGTATGGATAATAACCTCTCTATTCGATGTATGCATACAATGTGAATAACAACCTCTCTATTCGTTGTATGCATACATTTTGGATAACAACCTCTCTACAGTATGGATAACAGCCTGTCTATTCGTGGTATGAATACAGTATGGAAAACAATCTCTCTGTTCCTTGTATACATACAGTACGGATAACAGCCTCTCTATACTTGAATGCATTCAGTATGGATAACAGCCTCTCTATTCCTTGATACGTATGCATACGATGATTAAAAATTTGCTATCCATGTTGTTCAACTTCTGAAATGCCTCTCAAAGAAGAGATAATTCACGTGTCTGCCAATATCATTTGAAGCGCTCATAAAAGAAATATAGTGAGTCTGCACTCCGAATCTAGCTTTAATGTTTACCTTCTCGGTTTTCCTAAACTAAGTATTTGGTTTTATCTTTTTTTTTTTGTGTGCATCTTTTCGTAATTTTGGATACAGTAAAAACTGTGATTGCTTAATATCATTTCCAGCCATACAGGTTTAACGGGACACCTTTAGTATGGAGTATGATGTTGGGGTCCAATATGTCAACTTATAAATTGTGTTATTTAATCGAGAAGTAGTGGTTGTCTTTAAGAACGTCCATGTTATTGCTGATCAGTTCAGTATCGAGACAATAAACAGGTTTAAGTATTAATTCATGATCGAAAACTGGACAATGGCGCACGCCTATGACTCAAAAGAAATTATGGGAAGAGCAGGTAAAATATTTGTTGATAGTGTTTAGTAGATCAATTAACAAACATTCATGTAAATTAGATGTAAAACCTTGACGTATTGCCATCCAAATGGCGGTTTTTCTGTTATCATTGAAAACGAGAAAATATTCTAATGTTTGGTATTTAGACATAAAAAGCAAGTTTAGGGATAATACAAATGGTATTTTGGCTCTTATTTCAGCCAAATAAAATTTATAAGACATACTCTGTGTCACTTTAAGGTGCATCTGTCCTTTTTTATTCCTTGATCCCTTATGTTATAAATTGGCTGTTCATTGCGCGGTCCCCATGGCAACGCACGATGCAACCACAACTTTCAGTCCGTAGGGTGCTGCAGGATGTTCAATTCTCTAACACCGTTTTAGCATGTTTATCTATTCGCCTGCATATTGAGGATGTTTGTTTACTGTAGAATGATTAATTGGTAAAATAATATTATAATAATTACAACGAAAGTTTAAAATTACATTTCTTAATTAAGTAAAAAAATAAGTTATCTCCAAAACCCCGTTTATTATATTTCCTTGGTATTGTAATCTCGAATGCAAAATAGGTCAAAAACTTCTCATGACTGAAAAAAGATACTCAAAAAATGCGCATGGGATTTAAAAAAGAAGTCAAGAGATTTTCTGCTCCAGACATTCAAACCCTACTCATGCTTCTATCTGTTCCCACAAATGTCATCTAAATGTCCCGGATATATGTCGGTGCCCTTATGTCTCCGATGTGTCATTATACCCTGGATTTTGCAACCGACACCGTGTGTAGCATTTCATCGCTTGCGAAAGCGCTCAGTCAAATTCATTGATTTACTACTTCATTTTATGACATGGGAGTCCCAGATATTGTTGCGAATTGAGAGTTCTGTTCTAGTATGTCAATCAATACCCTTTGTAAGATCATTTGATCACTTTCACTTTCACTTGAAATAAAGACATTTCTATCGGAACATTGCCATTTCTTTAGCGTCTATTCTTATAATTCAACTTATTTGTTCAATTTTCTTTACCACATATCTAACACAATTGACCCAAACTTTTTTATCTTGGGTGCTTTAAATAAGTTTTCACACTAACGGTTGAATGACTGCATGGCGCACGCCTCCCGACGTATCCAGTTTTTTTTTATCAAATATCAAGACGTTTTGCTTTACAATGTCACTATTCTGAACCGATAGGCATTAATTTTCAGCAAACGTAACTTCCTGTCTATCATAAAACACAATTGATATCGCTTGCCGGAATATAATGAACCAACACGGAATGTCACTTTATAGATACAAACATTCATCATTTTCCTCCTCAAACTTTCATTTCTATGTAACGGTTTTAAGAATGTGCCACAAACACATAGAATATAAAATATGATTATTCTAAAGAGGGCATTGGTTATTTACAAAGTCATTACCAGACAAGGAAAACTATTTTGTTTCAAATGTCGAATTTAATGAGATATGAAGAATGCGAAAACGAGGTTGAATAGCCATAAAGACAAGTGAATCATTGGTTTATAGTCCTTTATACACCAAGAAGTAGTTGGACACTCAGCGGACCGTGATATCAACAGGGGATAAATCCGTTATCATCTGGAAACTGTTCACTATTGTGCGTCGGAATGTCTGCACAATAGATACGAGTGGTTCAAAGACACAGAAGACAAAGACGTCATCAACAGTTCCTAATTCTTCTTTTATTTGATCAGCAAAAGTATTCTTGCTATGCATATATAGTATGCTATATGTTGACTTATGTGTTATAACTGCGTTCCCTCAAAGGTTTTCCCCATCCAATCCTTATTATAATAATATTCTTCCCACTGATATTTTCCTATAAACGGATAATACTTTCAGCACGAACGATTAAACTTGAAACGGTTTCCTGGTTGTTATCTTTGGTCCTTTAAATGCATACGGAAATCTTTTAAAGAAGGTACAGATAATTCAATATCACCATTTGTCATTTTATGGCACGCAACTTATCCAAAGTAGATTTGCAAATATGAATACGTTGGTTTAAAAGTAAAGTATTGAGGACACATGTTCTTTTCGTGCAGCATATGAAATCAACATACAAGTAAGTAAAACAACAACAAAAATACATACAAACTTTATTTGCATAAATCTTTTATCAGTAAAAACGGTAATATATTTTTCTTCTGCTTTTGAATTTGATAAAACATAACACAACAACATGTTTTAATGGCAAAAATATATGAGGTGTCTAAAATAATTCATTTTTCAAATTTATAACATTATATCTTTATAAACATAACATTTTCCACATTATTCATGTGAAAACGTACCCAAAGTAACTGTAGTGGGGATATTTCAAGGCACAAGGGAAGATGTTGATTCTTAACAGGATCTTCTTCACAGTAAGCTCCAATTGAAACGACGATTCGTTTTGTAATGGTGTCACCAATATTACTGTCCTATCATAAATAGGCAAGCATGGTTTTGTTCAGTTTGCAACTTTCCATTGTCAAAAGTCTTTTTCCGACATCGTGTTTACAAAAACCAAGTGTCATATATACAGTTTGTAGTTTTACATTAAGGCACAGAGACTTATTTGGGATGTCTGAGATCAAGTTATAGAATCGCACAAGGTTTGATAATGTGTATGTAACTTCATGAATAGTTATACAATAACACGTGCATATCCGCAATGATCACGAGTAGGTATATGATCATGTGTGGATACCTAATCATTATATCAAGTTGATAATCTTTTAACACATATATCGAGAAATTGTCACACGCAATTTACACAGTTTCTGACAAGTTTCTGGTGTTACTATTATACAAATTTCATATCGCGTTGTGACGTATGTGTTTCCGTTTCTGTACGGATATCGTGGCAACAGAAATTAATTAAGTCTTGCTGATCCCCGTTCCTCCTGATTTGTATCGTGGTTCGTTTCTCCTTGTTTACTGAAACTTGTCTGCGAGATTTTCAGTGAAGTATGAACACTTTGATTCCTTTGGTCATTTCAAATCAAATAGTTTTTAACTATTTTTTTAAACCGAGTCTTCACATCTCTTTATGAAATCCAAAAGTAATCTACCTACCACTTAAGTTCATTAACATCATTGATGTCCACTTACACTCAAATCATTTTGACTTGGATACATTGTCATATCAGCAGAGTCAATTTTCAAATTGCCATGTTCTAAAATGTTTCTCAGATTTTGAGTAGGCTTGTGAGTTTCGTTGCCCCTTTTTACACATTCATTAACACTACAAAGCAGTAATTAAGACCAGCATGTTCCGTCTCTCGTCAGGTTAAATGCTTTATTTTCTCTTCTCTCTTACCTCTTTACGTAAGTGTTTGTCTTCTCATGAACAGAAGCTCACCTTATGAACCATTCCAACTTCCTACCCAATTTCTTATCTTTGTTGTCGTTTCAAAACGGTTCATGCTGAAGAATCCTTCATTTAACAGCCTTGTAATGGCCTGTCTTATTTCCCACTCGAATGTGAGATTCTTGCGCAAATACAGCTGTGACTCCAAGTTTCATGCTGGGGTTTATTGTGATACAAGAGGATGTTGTTTATGCAATGTCTGTGTCCGCATGTAAGTCTAAACAAGAGTTCAGGACGAGTAATAACCAGCACTGGGTCTCGTGGGTATCATTATTTCCTACCACTTGAAATTTGAGGACCATCCTCGAGAATATCACTTTCAATCCTCAATACAACACTGACTAACGGATGCAGTCTTGAGGGTAGCGGTTTACACAATCCTCATCTCACTATGGCCTCATTAGTTTACGCTTTAGTTTCTGTCCAGTTCCAGTCAAATTTCTAAACACAACACTGTCTCTCAGATTCTTTATGGGAGTGTTTCACCAACCAAATCAAAGTTCATCAACCTTTTCTAGCAGTACTCAATCACGGGTTCAGTCTTTACAGGAGTGTTTGACCATCAAAATCAATGTTCAACCTCTGTGCATCGTTAAAATCGTGTTCAAATTCTTCAACACATTCATCAATCGCTATCTCTCTGCTTCTGTCTCAACTGGAGTCTGTGGTTCCTCCTCAAACACGGAGTCGTCTTGGTTCTGACTCCACTTCCACATCCTGATGTTGCGCTTGAGGATTTCATCATAAGCACTGTCTCCTCCACTGAGTCCGTCCAAAGGGAAGGTGACTGCAGACACGAAGGAGAAGGATCTAGGACGGAACCTCTGCTTGAGCAGGCGGAGTGATGACGTGCTGTCCTCCAACTCACTACCTGAGCTATAGATGTCATCCTGGGAGTCCAACGTGTCTGGAAAAAAGTACTAACAATGTTTATATAAATGGTTACTAATTAGAAGGACAACAATCCTTCGTTCAATTTAGCTAAACATCTACCGGTTGATCAAAGGTTTTCATCCTATTTTGATTTTTTCTGACAAATTTTATGAAAATGAAAGCGGAATTAAGATTTTGACACTACATTCAAAAGTTTAAGCGTTTCTTTTGAATACCACTGGTTTTTCCGCCTGTCAAATGCCTTTGATATACATACAGCTTGACATTTACATCCTGGTAATACTTTGTAACAAACTAATAAAACACTTTTGTTCTCCACGCCTACCCTGTTCACTAGATGTTGAGCTAGCTCGTGACAGGTACTTCTCGTCGACACAGAATTTTGGTTCACTCTGCTGTCTTATGAGGGGAGGTTTGCGGGACGGTAGGGTCGAGTACCCGTTGGACACCCCCGGAAACCTGCCGCTGACAGACGAGGTCCGGTTTAGTCGAGGGTGGCGGCCAGAGCTCAGACGTCGAATAGTCTCACTGATGTGGATAAGCTGCTTCAACAACTTCAGGTCTTGTTCTCGCATTGCAGTCTGGAATGAAGACGTTAGTAGTTCAGATGAGTTTTAAAGTACACGTTTTCATACTGAGGAGCGTTCTTTATGAGATCAGGCTGGTTCAATGACTATCCTGGACCATCAACGTTAAACGTTCTCTTTTGATAAAATGAAGATGGTTATAAAACAGGACCATGCATATATGTTGAAGAAGGATATCTATGAATTCTAATAACATCAATGTTATAAAAAAACCCAATAATTTCACGGTTATTGATTGCCCTGTAAAAACTGTTGGTCTTATATCTAGGATTTTAGTAACGTTGTCCCTACAAATGCTTACAGAAAAAAGAAATTAAGAAAATTGGTATTTGCTTGAGCCCTAATGTTAACAAGGACGCAGCTCTATATCATCAGACTTACACGATATCTTATGCAGTTTCATATTCCCTTAACCGACTACCGATGGCAACCATAGACAGGGTAAATAAAGAGAGTACTTGTATAATGTCAGACTAGCATGACCGTGGTTGTTATTTATTAGTTATACATTGACCTTCAAAACATTTCAACGTACACAAAACTCAAGCACCACTGACAACAAAATAGCAATCAACAACGATAAGTAATGCATCATCTCCTGTGTCGAACATTTATCATATTTTTGTTGCACTGAAATATTACATTTTTGGACTCCTATATCAATATCAGCTACTGGTGACCCTCCGAAGGTAAGCCAACGAACCAACCTAACCCTATATATGACATTTAACACAAAAATAGTAATGTCATGTTTGACACTCGAAATGCCCTGAGCTAAGGAGTGAACGATCCTCATCACTATTTGTCAGTGAGATCTGAATACAATGATCCGACATCAATCTGTCAATGTATTAACCAGTTTCCGCCCTGTCCACAAAAAGTAGGACCATGCCGATACGTGAACAAAACGGATACGCCTTTGTCTTATTCAACAATCTGCGCTTGTATAAATGTGTACTCTATTTATGTCCTTGTGGCTCAAACTCTACTGCGCTAAGAACAAAGATACGTATCATGGGCAAAAAAAGGCAATATTTATACATTCAAAGGAAGTGGGATATATTCCAACAGTTGAATGATAAATCATCCTTTTTTAAAGTATGTATGTTATTGCCTCTCTTGTGTATATGTAAAAAGGGCAATATCATGGTATTATATCATGGAATATAACATTTCAATATTAAACATTAATGATAATATATATATATATATATATATATATATATATATATAGGTAAAAAGGTGAAAGGTCGCACGTGAAGTAAATGTATATTTGAAAATAAAATACTTCAGACGACACTTGCTGTAGATATCATATATATATATATATATATGATTCTTAGTGTATTTCGAAAACCTTTTTAACAAAACAACGATAAAAGCACTTTATCAAGAAGTCTGGCACATTCTGTGTAGATGTAATGAAATGACAGTAGAGTATAATAGACGGATCAGTCAAACGTTGATCCCTCGTCTATGTCTTCCTAATCTCTCTGGATTTAGATCGAGTTGACCTGAGACGATAAAGAAGTCGTAAGAGTGATAAACATTATCTCCAACCCCTCTTCAGTGCCACGAGGTGACAAGCATTAGATTGATCAGAGAAATAAATTATAAATGCCCTTGATGTAACGGTTTTTCATGATAACAATTTGAACATCGGGGTTGCTGTTTGCCTTTGGAAAAATATCGTTTCGTATGTTATAATCTCATATTTAGTTAACTCTATTGTTGTTACAGTATTATACCTCTTAAAATCTTACGAGAATACTTTACATTACGTCTAAACACTTAAAATAAGATAACATTAAATCTCCCCTGGTTAGACGAAACGCCCTCGTTCTGTAAGCATTGTTGCTAATCTGTAAACTATTTGACAGCATCTTTAAGCTCCATCCTTCCGCTATTAGCGCCCTATCAGTTATCCATCTTCATTGTACGCTTCCTCCAGTCAGCGTGTGTCGCGACATGGTCTGTGATGGTCCCCATACATTCCTCAGAGTCTCTACTGTACACTGGGTCTGTACACAGATGCCTGTATAATTGATGTATGTATGCTTTGTCTGTATTACGCCGGAAAGCTGTGCAGTCGGAAATGGTATACATTTAGAAGGAGATTCATTTCCTGTTGTTCATTGCTAGGAAACTATATGAAGGAAATGTATTTGAAGACATTACGCGTTTTTGATATTTCACATTTTGTGTTTTTAATTTCCTTACAAAATAAACGGTGAAATAAAATGTTCATAGAATTTCTGCTTTATTGTTTTTTGTTTATTATTTTAGGATTTTTACATTATCTAGTTGTGACGGCTAATGCATAAAATTCACAAATGTTTACCTACCAAGACAAGGAATGACTATTAAGTGTGAAACACCATATTTCAGGGGAAAAACAAAGGACCAAAACATTACACAGATTCAAACTAAAAGGGAAACTTTTCCCTCTCACGCTGGAGCTCTACGTAGATATAGTGCCGTCCTTTGTATAATTGTATACGAGGAATACTCTCTTGGTATTGCTACAGTTTGTCAGCTACTTTAATTCATGATTGTAAAGATGTGCATTGATTCTTATCAGAATAAATTCCGCCATAATTTCAATATTGGAGTATCATATTATTATCTTCATCTTCATCCCAAAGGTTTGTTCATCCACTCGCTTGCAAATTTACTGCAATTTCAAATCGTTAGGAAGTCAATTGCTTAACTTCAACTGTATTGACTTATTGGCACTTGTTGTTCATATGTACATGTACAATGATAAATACTGAACTTATCATGTGATTGACAGCTCAGTGGTAAAGGTTCTCTCACTTCGGCAAGATTAAATAGACGGAAAGGGCCAGATTTACTTCATTTTGAAATAAGTTTACTTTATTGCCTTAATGAGAAATGATTCAATATTTTTATGTTTGGAGGGTATAAAAGACAATGCGTCAAGATATTTTCCGGCGTTTCTGCACACCCTTAAAAGTTACAAGTGAAAATTAAAACGGTGATTTTGACCCCTAGTCACTTCAACGAGCTCGTCAGTTCTGAATTGAAAACATATAATTGTCATTTTTGTTTTTGGTTAGCTGTGTTGACTCAAAAACTGCATACATCATATCATATCAGTACTGTGATACGCAAGTAAGTGAAGTTTAGGGATACAGCTGTACTTGAAACTTCATATTGTCCTTAACTATTGTATAGAGCATATTATGCCCAGCTTCACTAAAAGCAGCCGTAATTTACTTCATCTTCATTTTACTTCAGCAGCCGTAATTTACTTCATCTTCATTTTACTTCAGCAGTCGGAATTTACTTCATTTTCATTTTACTTCAGCAGCCGTAATTTACTTCATCTTCATTTTACTTCAGCAGCCGTAATTTACTTCATCTTCATTTTACTTCAGCAGCCGTATTTTACTTCATCGGGTGGTTGAGAGTCATGGCAACGATTTGTCACCCATGTTAAGGGCGTATCAAATGGGACGTACACCCTTACCCTGATCATATAGTGATGGTTATATATAGGGTGAATTATCAATCATCGCTGTGACTCATATCCGTATTTTTTATTTAAAAGCATTATCGTAGTTCACAAGTGAGGAATTTTTGCCATGTCATTTTATAACGCAAATGTACGAGTAAGACTATTACAAATATACAATCTGATGAAACATAATGTGGAATACTGATTTATAAGATTTCGTTAAATTTAATTGGTATATTTTGTCAGTTGATTCGGCCCCTCTCAACAAAATGTTTGAGGTAGATTCAGTAGAAAAAAACTTAAATTACTTTATTTAGGGTGGCAAATTTATGGATTAGAACAGTTAGGTTCTCGGGTAACCAACATGCTCTGCGTTGCTGATAAACCTGTTTCTTGTAACATGTCAGTTTAAACAAACGTTTATTCATTGAAAGACAGCTGATCAATCACTCTATCAGCAATCGTTCAGTAGACTGGTTCAATTGGTAGATACCTCTTATGACTGGTTGCCCGAATCGACATTAGCCTACCACGTGGTTTCACGGTGTCCATGGACAGAGAAATGTAACGGCTTTGTTCATTGCATTGTTTTAATCTAGCATTGATCCGAGTTTAATCTGAGACAAGTGAGGTGACCAACGTTTGGGCTGCTGCCACATAGTATTGAATAAGAAAGATTAGTTTCAATAACTTGATTATTAAATTTTCTTGGGAAAAAATACATGTGTGTGACACCTGTCTGATTCGACCATATACTCTTCTTTCAAATTGATTAACATACGAACTAAAAAAGGGAAATACATCTGCGTACTTGCAGAAAACTTCCGCCTTTGAGTATCATGAAAGTGGAATATGGTGGACATGCATTCAAGCAATCATTCGCATATGTAATAGTTGTGGAGATTCAATTAAGTTTGTCAGTTCCATATGCCTTGAAGTGAAAGATGAAAAGAGAAAACGATTACAAGGAATGTTTTTTGAATCTTAATAACAAAACTTTCCAATTAAAGATCAAGGAAATATAGTAATTTGAAAAGATGGGTTTTTTTGCGGAAAATAATTTTTACTCAAACTTGCTTACACAATAGGGTCAAAGAGGACATTTTCAAATACGTTGATTACCTACAAACTCTTGCTTTAAGTCGGTAAAGATTATTACGGAACTTGTTTATCCCATCGAGAGTGTGTGTCTAACAAAGATATGCCGTCACTGAAATCCAAGAAATATTTGTCTTTCAGTTGTCGGATTGTACAATCATTTCATATGGCTTTACAGATCTCACTGCTGACGACCAACGCGTTGCGGGTAGTCAATTAAAGATTAGGGGGATAAAACACTGCCTTGTCTTACACACTTGCTCAACATACGGGTACGAGCTGACTGTGTGCTCAGATACTCTGTACAAACACATGGACAAATAGTTTACAGTCCGTGGGGCTAGTTTTCTCCATGGGTATCCGAATTTCATGTTTTTATATCCTAACATTGGGTCTTTTGAATTATGGTCCACTTAATAAATGGTCTTCATATTTATTGATATGATTTGCAAAGAAATATTTGTTTACACTAACCATATTATATTTTATCTTGTGTAATTTACGACTGCACAGCCGTAAAACCAAGTCAATGTTGTTAAATGGATGTACTGTTCGTGCCAGTATAATGCAGGTGTGATATTTAAATGCAGAAATAAAAACAAGAATTTTTAAAGCAAAATTTCGGGATACTCTGTCCTGTTATGCCTTGCTACCAAATTTTGAAGCAAAAGCACGCTAAGTGTAATTGACGAACAAATTCCTTTCTATAGAAATGGCATGAAGGTACATGTAAGGATCGACTTTAAAAAGATAACTTCGGTATCTTAATCTATCTGACTACCATATCTGATCTCTTTACAGTGTACAATAGGAGTTCCTCTCGACTGCTAGTAGAGAATATTGTGAGCTGGGAGACAGGCATGATGAGCTGATATTTGATAAACCCTAACCCTCTTGACGTATCCTGATGTCTTCATTTATCAGAGACCCCTCCGTACAAGCTGGAACAGAGGGCTTGAAGTTATCAACCAGATGATAAAATTATCACTTGACATTTTAAACAAAATTGTCATTTTACCATCCTGTTCATCAGTTTTGTTCACGCGCTGTCAGAAATGATGACTGTGTGTGATCTTTAAATGCCCATTCTTCATTCCGGGAACCTTAATAATTTTTAATGCTATCTTAAATTTACCAAATTATACGTGCTCACAAAACGTATTACTTAATTAACAGCCACAATGAATGAATTAGAATTAGAATGCGTACAAACCCTAGAACAGACAACTCATGTAAGAGGTATTCGAGAAGTTTGGATGATGAAGGAATGAGTTATTTTCATTGCAATACTTGAGCAAACTATCCATAAGACCCGGTTTAAAATCTATGTAGATATGGGACAGCTTACAATTTTGATTTCTCGTTAAAAAGAACAACAATATTGCAATTTGGCATGCATTTTAAGCTGTTGAACTTTAACGAGGCTTTCATAAAGAGACAGATTATAGTTTGGAAAATAATTTTAAAAGACTTGATGTGAGTTGGTTATCTGTTAAAACAGACGAGCATAAAACGAAATAGTATATCGAGGTGTAAATTCAAATAAACCCTAAGGTTTTCAATCATTTAAAAACAGTATTTTTAAAACATGAACTGGCCGTGTATAAGAATGGGCCAACACAAAAATTCTCTATTTCATTACAAATAAGCCTTAATGGAATATACAAAGGGGTACATAAATCATACGATATATACGTTATTTTTCTGAATAGGACTGACCAGGTGTTTAGTTACATAAATCGTGTATAACTCGCTGATAACAATTGATTACATTACCGTTTTTTTCTCAAAGGTTTACATTTTTTAAAAAATGAAATAAAAAGATATTGAATGCACATGTTTTCTACATTAACGATTGAATCGCATGAATACTTCGTGCCCTCGCTATCGTATTGACAGATCCAGCCAAACCAATGGATCGATTTACGCATACAGTTTCCTTCTATCAACGATACATCCTAAGGGAAATATTACCAGTGTATTATTGTCAATAAAACCAGAGTTTTTAAAAACATGTTTTAGCGCCATTTGTTAAAGATAATATACAATTCACTAGATATATGAAGTGCAAAAGCTTTGAGCTTCAGAAAGTTATTATACCGTTTCTTTCACTGTGTTGTGTACGATGCTGAGTGAGCTGCAAATCTGAAGATGGTCTAGAAGAAGACTAACGTATCTTTTATTACCATAATTTCAACATGGCCCATTTTTAAAAGTCTTTGAACATGATCTAAGTAAAACACAAGCCATTCTGCATGTCTGAACGTATTGATGGTCTGAGCGTCTGCATTAGCCACAGGTGAGTCATTTCTCTCAGGTATTCACCCAACTTGCAGGTACCTTAATTGCCTGCTACCTGGAGCGTCTAACCTCCGTCATCCCCTCTCTGTGTGACCAGGTAGCGATTAATTACTTCAAATTGAAGCACTGAATACGTTCAATCCGTTGCAAGAACCACTTAGACCTCGCTCATAATGCCTACGTGACACATCAAGGGGAACTAGGTTGACATTAGTTTATAAATAAATTCATAAATTTACAAATCTTTTTAAAAGCCTTTTCGTTATACATTGTAGTCACTCCTTTGAAATTTGAATAATTTAACATGGGTAGGAATTTCATTTTATTGCAACATTTTCTTTTGCCTTTGAGTAATTGTAAGTTTCAATTTTGCTAATACTTTAGTTATTTGAGGTACCGAAATATGATAAGATCTAGGGGTATTCATTTTATTATCTACTATATCGATAATGCATCTTCTTTTCATTAAAGCATCATCATGACAGTGCGTATTTAGTACGGCTTTTTACGTTGAAACTTGAATCTAAAACGAATTGAAACATTTCAGAGCTGAAAGAACGTATTTCGTTTTGTTATTTTAAGACCATTTTGTGTCAAAAAAATAATGACCTCATTCTCAAATCCAATACAAAATTTGCAAATTCAGCGTAATTGATAGGAAATAATCGATGTTCATCGCCCTAGTCCTGATGCACATGTAATGGGGAAATCAAGCAAGATCGGTGAGTGTTTATCTGATAGGTACAACATAAGTATATAATAGGTATATCAAGCTGCAGACAACTAAAAGACTGTCATGGGTCATTACTCCGAAAGTGGTCTGGACTGACACTAACATTATTGCAGAGAAAATCAGACCCATTACATTGGAATGTTTAGTGCGGCTTAGGGCTTCATGGGAAAATATTCCCCTTTGATTGGGAAATCGGTCAGTGATACGCAAAATAAAATTTCATTATGCCGGTCAATGCTCCTACAACCTAATTTGCTGACTTATTCAAAGTGATAGTGATATTTAATGCCTAGTATTGTAACCAATATCTCTTTGAAGATTTCAAAATTATATCATTTTCAATATAAATACATGTAGCTACATTCTGCCATCACGATATGACACGAAAATAACGCCTGTTAATTCAATATTCAAATTGCGGACACAAAGTTTTTAACTTATAACATGAGGAAATATTTCGCTCTTTATTACAAGATAAAATGTAATTATGAAATAAAGTAGGGAAAGATTATCAACATCATGAAGATACGTTTGCCGTAAAGTAAAAATAAACATAAAAGGTTTTCATTGTAGGAATTTGATAAAAAGTGCATTGTAACAGAAGTTCATATATTCAACAACATCTATTTTGAATTTGAACTCTTAACGTTCCATAATTGAAAATATTAAGATTGAAAAATTTCAAAGACGCAATAATGCTCGCAATTATCTTTCAAACGCTTGCTGTGGGTTCATTGGCAAATTACAAAAATGTTATTAAATTTTTAATAATGTGAGAGAAGTTATATCACAAATTATGAATCGGCCGTATCACAGAGTATATATTAACTACTTATCCCTTACCCATTTTATCTCGATTAAGATTCCCACAATATTAAAATATGTGAACATTTTTATTGAACCTCCATGCATGCACGGAACCAGGCGGTTAGATGTGGTGTAGAAGATATGTTTACATATACTTTATGAGTTGTGCCTCTCTCTCGAGATAGGTAAACACGACAGAGTAGGTGTCTCACTACTTATATCTCGTCCAGGAGTAGATGGCAATCACACTTTCAGACACTCCATCATGATCGTATTTGTCTGCTTAATTAAGGTCACCGTGAATATGTACACAAACACAAAACTTCTTCATATTTTAAGTAAAAGAAAGATATAGGAGAGACAAAAATTGAAACGCAAATTAGAATCTATTTATAGTATTAAATTGTTTCTACATTAATTTCATAATGACATTCTATTTCGTACACTTTTAGTTATATGCCTCACCCATTTAATATTTAAAAACTCAAATCTTTACATTTTTCAAAATGTAATAAGTATATTATTTCAAAAGACACGTATATCTTAAACTTCAGTACCAACATGTCAAAGATGACTCAAATCTTACAACTACGCTTGAAGCACGAATCCCAGATACGACGTTGCCTTTTAGGATAGTTCAGTGGCTGGGTAGGGAGAAATAAGTCAAGGTCCTGAGTCGTTTGACACATCAAAGCGAGTCTTTTTGCAAACTGCAGCTTTTCCTGTGCATATCTACAGGCGGCGGATGTTGACAGAAAACAGGGGCTGTTCTCGCCGACTCGCTATCCCATGTAACAACTATGTGTTGTCTTTTTATGACGGCTTTCAAAATACAAGGTTTATCTCCGGAATTACTCGATAAACGTAACAAAGGTGTTACAAATTCAACACCAAGGCTTGAAGCGGACAGAAATAGGCTAAAATAAATCATCTCAACGAGTCAATTTGTCATAAATCTTCATGTGACCCTGCTGAGTGTTATTTTGAATCATCTCCAACAAGGATTATGTTGATGCAGATGAAAATCATGATAATTAAAAAATATCATGATATGCAGCCTCGGGATAATAACCTTAAGATCAAATTAGTAAGAATTCTAGTATTCTTCTTTTAGAGGCATTCTAGAAGTTGGAATGACGATAATGACTACTGGGAATATGTGGATGACAACTTCTTTATTAATAATATAATGAAAATAGAAGTTGTTATCCATATACATGTATTCCTTGTCCCTATTTTCTAGTATTAGTGTTAAATGGCGAAGAATATATGGGTATAACGTGTACCTCGAAAGCGTTTATTGACAGTAGTCTTTTTTCATATTTATCAGAGTGCAATATAAAAAGAGTACACATGTTCTATTAACTACATTTATTACCTGCGAGGGCAATCATATCGGGGTTCATATTTTTCATTATTACTCGCCCGTGTAAGATACCGCAGTGTAATATTTATACGGCGATATTAAACTAGTGTAATACCGCTCCCCGTATGACGTCATAATATTGTGTGGTTGTGACGTCACAATCTTGGCACCGACGTCTCAATGGCGGCTTAGTCGCGGAAATGCTTCGTTCAGTGCACTTTCGGTAATAATGCTTGATTACTGAGGTCAAGTAATAAACAGAATACTATACTTCCTTCCATTTAATACTATTTTTATTAAACTCGTGAATGATTTGGTATCAAACTCGCTTTCGCTCGTTTTATACTTAATCATTAACTCGTTTAATAAAAATAGTATTAAATGGAAGGTCGTTTAGTATCCTCTATTACGATGCCCTAGGGCAACATATCACTTTTTCATTGTGACGTCACGTAAAAAACAATGCTTTGACGTCACAGTTCGCCTATGACGGTGTGTTCCAAATGCGCCTATGCCTATGCTTGGATGTTGATTTTGATTAGTTTCTTTGATTTCTCGACTTCGGTAATAAACAGAATCGCTCTCGCTCGGGAAATACTAATATTAAGCACTCGTGTCGTAAACATAGTATGTCATGGACACCCATATAATATCCTCTATTAACTATTAATTTAAGCATATAAACTATGTTAGACTATGAAGAATTTCTTGTTTTGGCCTTTGTGAATAACAATAACAATAATAAAGAATACGAAAATAAAATCATGAAGAAACAAATAACTGTTCGTCTATTGATATATGAAACGTTTTGAACTGTAGGATAAAAGATGATGATTTTAATATATCGTCTTTTTCGCGGAAAGGGCAGATGTGTATTCAAACCAAATGAGAAAAAAACATGTTTCAATACCAACACGTTTACATATAACCTTATGCTTGACAAATAGATGAAAGGTTGCGCCAAGGATTTCCTAAACCTATTTCACGATCACTATTCATATAATTTCACTCAAAGCTTTACAAAAAGAGTTGACGCCTATCATGAATACATGATAAAAGATATTTATACCATAACAGGCACAATAGGCAATACTGAAGAATATGTCAACTTTGTATGTTCTGTGACACATAAATAAATTAACTTAGATACATTATGCAAAAAGGAATTGGCTGTTTCATTTTTTATCACAAATACTTGTACTATGATGGTTACCTTTTAAAAAAATCATTCTTAAATTACAAAGATTTTACGAATCAAACTGCAAAAAAATAGCCTTAGCTTTTTAAATGATGTTAAGGGGACAGCGCCTCGTTGTTTAGATAAATGAATAAACTCATTGGAACCTCATACAGACCTGGGACCTCATTTATGAAAGTTAAATATAGAAAATTTCCTTCCCATTTATCACCTGTACAATAATTTGACTGATGGGTTCAGTAGTAAACTCAGCATGAAGGACATAAAAGGATATCAATAGAACATCAGAATTCATAAAATGTTAGCAATGTTAAGCATTCAAAGATGTTTCTAATATTTATAATGCGAACAATAAAATGACAAACGTCCATGTAGGAAGTGGAAAAGTATTTGAGGAATGTATATAATTCAAGATGTTTTATGTATCCGTCTTCCACTGACTATTTTACGACGGATCGATCGTGACATTCATGCTACAACTGTAAGACACTGAAAGATGATTTTCCTTCCTGTAAAGTTCACGTTCACGTTCTTTATTGGCTCAAACGTCTTTCAAGTATTTTCATATTTTGCACTGTGTACAATCATAAATAGGAGAGATTTCATGGTACATACATATATCTATACATAATTTTCTCTACGACATTGGCATATTATGCATTATCATTGCGTAACATTTGTTTTCATTTCTACCTTTCAAGTTCATGTAATTAAGAAATTACATACATTTTCTCGACCTATAACATTTTAGAATAAATTTATGGAATGGAGAATAAGTATTTCGACTGCCTTAAGCCTGTGCAATGACAGAATTTCAAGAAGTCTTGATAAGTTAGCTACAGCATTTATTAGATGTCATTCTTTTGTTTTCAAATATATCTTACGATATAAAGAACATTTAAGATCTATTTAATATTCAAATACTTACAATATGTTATTTTAATGCACATTGTATTCTATTGCAATTATATTTCTGTACAAACTTTTACTTTCTGCGACTCAACTGAATCGAATGCCACTTTAACTCCCTGAATACCGCGGTCGTCTAGTGTTTCTGTACTCAGCAGGAAAGTTTACATTTCCCATAGTTATGAATCGAAACCTATTACACACTGACATGGGGTCAGCAGCATTGTTTTCCAGTAGGCCAGGGTTATGTTGAAAAACAACCTCACATACTGTTGTTATCCACAGACAGAAGGGAGTCGAATTAAAACAATTGCATTGTGCTGTCAATCATACTCAAGTAGCAAATGGACAATAATGTTGATATATCGTAGTATTGAGAATCGTGATACTTAATCCGACGATTTACGTATCGGGCCTCTGTATCGTGATACGTATCGTTGACATTAAAATTGTTTATTTTACCTAAAGATCAAGATATACTTGTCTTGTCTTATTAAGAATTCCTGATAATAGTGTACCGTTATTGTATCGTATCGAATCGTATCGTAATGAGGTACCGTGATACATATCGTATCGTGAAATGTCTACGTCCTTCCTCCTCTAATGTTGGTACTATTTTTCGTAACGTGTGATGTTTTCGTGTATTACGAATACCATTTATATAGACGAGACAGTATTTGCCTTCATATTCTGACAAATATCACTAGCATTTACCTGTGTTAAATTGGCGCATAGGTTAATTACTTGAATAGAAAAAGATAGTCGTTGGTTAACGAGCAATACATTTCCTTAATTATGAAACAATGGGAAATAATCGAATTCAAAAATAAAACTTGCATTTGATAACTTGTATCGCTGGGCACATTAAACACTCTATTTCGGACCAAATAGTGATAAGCAATTTGATTTAAACGAAAAAAAGCCATAATCTTCTTTATGAAAAAAACGCAGCTGATTTTTTTGTGCAAAAAGCATTAACTAAATTAAAACAATATGCCTATTCTGTTACTGTAATGTTTTCTAAAAAACCCTTTGAATGGGTTTATTAGAATTATTTTCATATGAAACTAGTTTTTGTGAACATAGACTGTGAGACTCTTTGTAATTGCGGAAGTGTGCAACACACAAGGGAGTGTTTCCGATGCTTTATATCTATACACATCTCGCTGTAAGAGATAGGTCGATATTTCCTTTAAGACTAACCATGTCTACTTAGTGACTTTCAGCAAAGTTTAATAGGGTAATATAAAAAAACATGTTTCAACTTACCAGTTCCTTTCTAAGTGTGTCCAAAGCCGAGTTAATACGCTCCGTGGCCGCAACATACTCCGTCCCTACTCGAATTATATGAGAATTCTCCATGTTTTTATTATCGTTTAAAAATCCCAACTAATCATGCCATTCATGAAGTGAAAATTGATTTCCGGCTGTTGTGGGTGTGCCAGAGATGGGTTGTGTTGTTGTTGTTGTTGTGGTTGTTGTGGTGTGAGTCATTGACGTCTGTAGGTCGGGTACTTAGTACCGGGTATTCTAGCTGAACGGACTCCTTGCATCACCGGTATGCAGGGAGCGGGCCAAGCTAACATACCCCTCGAGACTCAATTGTGGAACGTCTCAGCTCCTTGATTATGTTGATCTCAAAACTCGTACTAAATGCCTATCAAACAGCCGATAAAATGTTATTGTCGTTATTTTCGCGCGTAACTGATAACAAAATCGTCAAGTGTCTTCTTAGGATTAATAAAAGTCCTTTCTTGATAGGATTACATCCGTAATAGTTTCTCGTCTTCAGAAACCGAAAGTCTTATTGTGATATAGAAGTTTTGAAACGTTGTCCTCATTCGTAATGCCAACGAGTAGTTCCTTGTTATGTCCACTGTATGATGTTAATCAGCTGATAATTGAGTTTAAATGCTTCCTGATAAATTCCCGTCATGGTTATCAACTCCTCGAGATCTTCATTCAAAGTGTCACACCAAAATCGACATGAAGTAATATCCAATAAGTGTAAATGTTATGTTATACCGTAGTCCCGTTACTATTCTTCAAGATGAAACGCAGTTGATTACATGTCCAAATGCGTGATCCTCATTGAGCGTACCCAGCTATTACTCCTTTAGGTCTCGTCATCCACAATGTACTGCTAAATGGCACGACTGTTCGTATGACCAGGTGTTTGCACTTACTAAACATCTAGCACTTGACACGAATTAGCAAACAGCCCTGCTCCAGTCGTCTGCTGTGTCGTCTGCGCGATCAGGCATCTGCCTCTTTCACTGAACACTGTCGTCTGCCACTGGTCAACATGTGTCGTCTGCTCCGCCATGTCCCGTTCACGGATGATAATTTGTCACTAGCATATACGCATGCGCAATTCATGAAGTGATTGTTGGCGTAATTTCCCGGCAACTAACAGTAGACTATCCCACACTATCAACACTGCGTACTCTCGTCTGATTTGAATCGGAAATGGGGTGCAAGTCATTTTTTTCAAATGTCTTAAGGATTCTGGCATGGCAACTGTACTGACGGCAAAGATCAATATTGGTTCACCTCAATCATTCAGCTGTTAGACATCGTTAGATAGTTTAGAAATGTCGAGACATGCTTGTAATAAATGACACTTAAATATTAAACCGTCGTCCATAGTCTGTGCAATTAATCGCGTCGTCATAGACAAGCGATGGATTAAAATTCCTTTTCATCGATCACAATTCAAATTCGCTATATGTTTGACACGTTTGCATTTGAAACGTTGCGTAAAGTTTAAAGTAACTTGAATAGATCTAAGGTTTAGCGATAGGTACTTCGCATGAGAGTGATAAATTATTCAATATATCTATAATAGTAGACGCATGTGACGACTAAGAAAGAAAACTCAGTTTTGAAGTGAAAGGGTTTAATGAATAAATAATGTCTTTGATACGTGCATAAAGAACCTGACATCCATCTCCATAACAAAAGGTAAACATAGGTAATGTTGAGCGTGTGAAACTATCTATCTCCCTATTCATGGGATGTCCTTTCGTATCAGTGATTGATTGATTGTGAAGTTTTTTACGATATCCACTATACAAAGTATTTGAGTAATCTGTTCTTTTTTCATCAAGATATCAATGTTGATAAGTTTAATATTTCTTAGATATTGTACCGAAAACCATCTGTAAGTAATATTACTTTTTTCTATTGAGAACATTATCTGATTTCTTATGTTTACTATGAGTATATATGCTTGTAAAGTGAAACCTGTAGAGCAACTGTAAAATAATCATTAAGAGTATTAAGCACATTGTCTTATATTATTTGTTTACTATAGGTATATATGTATGTATGCAAGTATATAAGTATGAATGCTTGTCTATAATGTAATCATTTAGGAATTCGCTTCTATTCAATGAATGAGAATGTTTTTTGATTTTGATGTTAGAATTTACTAAACCTCTTTGTTAGACTACACCAAATCATTATTTATTAACTCTATATACTGAATGGTGGTAAATTTTTATTCAAACAGTTTTTTTTATCTTTATCAGTCAAGAGAGCGATTCATCGCTGAAAGGACAGTTGTGCTTAAGTGAAAATGTATCTGCTTTAGATATAATTGTACAAGATATTTCTTCACCTTGCATGCATATGTTTTTTCTTCTCCACGTACATACAGGTACAACGTTTGTCGGTATATGTGACATCTGCAATCAATCACTGTGGTAATTCTTTTATTTTTAAACATTGAAATTAGATATACTCTAAATCGAATTCTTATGTTATTAAAGTACTAAACGTTGGTAGATTTTCTGTCAAATATTTTACTTTTTGTACACGTATTCACATACGTGGATGTTTCGGGTTTTTTTAGATATGGGTAACGTGGACTGATTTGTTACCTAAAGCGTCGACCCTCAATAATATGAGTAAAAAGTACCTAAAGTATTACAAAAGGCCATTGTTGACTTACGGTGCACTGTAAATATTTGATCAAAAGGAATAATGTACAGAACGTAAACACATGTACAAAATGAACACGTATCATGTTAAAGGTATCATATCACAAAATATATATTTATAAAGAATTCGTAATCAATTACATATGTACATTCAAAATTAAAGACACATTCCCACACACATATGGATAGGCCCTAAGTGCACATGCTTATGTGCAACTGCAAGTACAGACATACATACATATATACAGACAGACTGACGGACAGACATACAGACACAGTGACATACAATATAACATACAACTTGCTTTGTTACCGATTATCTCATCATGTAATGATACAGAATCATGTTTGAAAATGTTTGTATTGTACCCTTTTCTTTCATTTCATACCAAATATACATAAACAAATGTAACGTATGTACTTTGTGGATTACATTATCAGCATATGTACCGATTTCAGACTTACAGATAAGTTACCTGGAGGATTTAGGGTTATCAGCACAGCATGCATGCAGTCTTTAACTATATATTAGATAACGACTTGCACTTTACAGTATGTTGGTTTAATGTGAAAAGAACACATATTGTAGTCTAAACCGGAACTGACCTAAACAAAACTGTCATAGTAATAACTATTGTTCTTACAACGCCAGCATTGTTTTAAATAAAGGTTTTTTTCTTTTTCCTTCAAAGTTTATTTTGAAAAATAATATGTGTTGACTTACACAGATGTGAGAATAACAATTCGGACAGTTATATATATATATATATATATATATATATATATATATATATATATATATATATATATAATTTACACGATTCTGTTCATTATATATATAGTAATCAGTATTGGTAAATCAGTTTAGTTGGTTATAAATTGCACCAGGATGTTACGATAGGGTCAAGATTTGATATTAATTAGTCTGATATGATAACGTGCCTTTACCTTCTTTATACCTATTGCTAAGTAATATTTGGCTTTTAAATGGTTTGCAAAGTGCGAGTTAAAATCATATAAATGCCCGATCTTGTCGACTCTTAACCCGCTTGAAGCAAGTATACATACACCCAATTACGATATCTGTTTCTTATAAATCAATTCTTTGAAATGTTTAGAGATTTTTCCCTATTCGAAAGAATTCAAGAACAACTTGCATGGTTATAACAATATAATACAATAATATGATAAGATTTCTTCATTTATTGTTATATTCAACTGAATTGACAAAACTTATAACAAATCGATTTATTTTGTTTGTATCTGAGCATTTTAAAATATATATATTTGTGAGGGAAAACATATAGTAGCTTTGTGTGACATCACTGTGCAATGTTGAAATTGATAAATTAGTCCTGACGTTCGTTTTGTAAAAACACCAAAATATGGTGATTGTACCTTGAAACTTCAGGTTCGCGTGTATGGGATTGTATACTTGTCAGTCATTATGACATTGTTTAGACAAATTTGAAGGTAGCATATCGCAAAAGTTTCAAATCTAATTTCTTTAACATTGTATTATGATAAAATCAATTTTACTTCTTAATTCCCTCTGATGTTTTGATAATGCGACGCGGAACAGTTAAATTCGATTGATATTCGATAATAATCAATGTTGTCAAACGTTTTCCTCATCTACTTTACTAAACCTGACAACTTTTGACAACTCACCACGACATTGTAATTCACACGATTCTGTGCTTTATATCACTACATTAGAATTTAAAGTGAACTTCTTTACTCGAAGTAATATCAAATGAATAGAAAGACGACGTTACAATACACGCCTCCACAACACACCTAGATATAGCATCATTCCGACATGCACCGAAGTTGACCTTGCACCCGGAAAACATCGTTTCTAGGAGACTGTACTCGGCCACCCAATGTGACACGAACAAGTGCACCTCGAATATAGTCAGGTAATTGACACGGGTGTTGATAGACGAAACAGGTGTTGATCCCACAATGAATATACACTGAGATATAAAACTGCATGGATATGGGTATTGTCAGACAGTGTACGTGAGACGAGGCAGTTTATCTTTTGATACACTGTGGTATGGTTTGTAATGACATCCATTTAGAAACGCTCAACCTGAACGATGTGTTTGAATGTCGTAAGCTTAAACTTCAATAGATGTCACATTTATCTGTGGTTTTGAAAAAGCTAAGTTCTACGTTTGCAGATTTCAATGTCAAAGTACCAATTGACTTTCTAAAATCGATTAAAGTGTACTCAATATACTGTAGGTGAATGAAGCACTGCAGTACTCGAGGTGTCCACCCTTCTTAGTGTTGTATAGGCATCGCCTTTTCTTCACTGTTCTAAAAGGTTATCGATCAAGTTGTTGTTTTCTTAGTTGTTTTCATTTTGAGAATGCACTTGTATACAACATTTTATATATATTATATACTTACATCATTTATGCACTCGGTCACTTTAATTTAAAATTTATTTTTTAATTTTAAAATCATTTAAAACAGGTAGTAAATTGTTGGGTTCCTATGTGCCAAACGTTACCAACGACGTTGATTTATGCACTTGTACTATATGTTGCTAATATCAATATTTTATGCTACTACGTTAAAGAGCCACTCCGTTAGTTGTTGGAGTCATATATGCATCGCCTTTGTACAACATAATATCAATTACATATAAACATGGATAAAATAGTACAGAACCACACAAAATGAGACAAACAACGTAAAGGCACAGTTGAAAAATATATAGGGTATAAACTCGAATACACAATTTGGATCCTGCACTAAACAACCTTATACTAAGGTTAACCTTAGTGCCATATTTTAACATTGCACTAAGTCTACCTAGGTTACTTAAAGAGCCACTCCGTGAGTTGTTGGGGTCATATATGCCAAACTTAATCAATGGTGTCATTTGATCGCGAAGTATTGACTGTTACCAAAAAGACACATTTTAAAGCTTATTGGTTGTTTACAGTGACGATATGAAGGTAGAACGTCGCAATCATGATCGAAAACCGGACAGTGGCGCGCGTCAAATAGTCGAACGTAATTTTGGAGACTTATTATAGCCAGGAGGACAGTTATGAGTTGATAGCGTTTGTTAGGTTATATAACTAGTATACTTGTATATTGGACGTGATATCTTTACCTCTGTGCATTTATAAGGCTGTTTTTAGATTTTTATGGAAAACCAATATTTGTCTTATAAATGTCTTTTGGACATGAAAAGTTAAGATGTTTTGATTTTATAAAACCACATATGACATTTAGATTCTTATCAAAGGTAAATAATATGTTATGAAAATCACGGAGTGGCTCTTTAAGGATCGTGTCAATATTAAAGTTTTTATCGAATAAAGCAAATTTAATGGGGCTGCATGGCTCGCGTCAATTACTGAAACTTAATTTTGAACCCTTTCTAAACTAAACAGGAAGAAGAAACAACTGACAGTGTACATGTTTGATACATCTACTGAACAACATTTTGTTTCCCAGTGTAAGAGTTCCTATGTAAAATAATATTTTTTCGAATATGGGAATTAGTCAAAATACCTTACAGGCAAAACGTTTAGATCATGTTGTTAAATTGAGACAGAGTATGTTTCATGAATTGTGTATGTTGCTTAAATAGAGCCAACATATCGCATGACCGGAGTAGAGTTCAAACTGCCTATCCAAAATTACATCTTTATCATTTGAATGGCAAAATTATGACATTTTCCTGTTTTCGATTGTAAATTAAAAACGACCATAAAAATGTTAAGAAGTTGAATTTCAGCGCCCCATTTACATGAATACTAGTTGAATAACTAATTTCTTAACAATGCCAACCTATATTTCACATTGTATCCGTAATAAAAAGGTTTTAAAAATTACGTTTCAGTCATTGAGGCACGTCATTCCGGGTTTCGTTCATAAATCTCAACCTTTTCCCTGATTTTTTTTGTCAGGATACTAACTTATAAGCATTGATCATGCGATGTTAATGTTCATAAACAACCACTACTTGTCGATCAAATAACACCATGGCCATTTATGAAGTTTGGCATATGTGACTCCAACAACACACTCTGTGTCCCTTTAAGAGTACATATACAAGGGTCAGACATGTGGTATGTCATGTACAATTTTGGCATCCCCAAAAAGGGGCATTGGATAAAAAATATGTTCATGTCAAATGTTTTCTTGTTGGCACTTTGAGTATCATCTTTAAGAATGTGATCTGTTTCTTCATCTGCTAAATAAATCCTTACTTTTGGGTGAATGGTGCTTGAATAAGTCGATCTTCAGTAAACACCCTTTTACATGACAATTGCACTAAATTTGAAACTAATGAAACACATTTTATTGTGCAGCTTTAAGTTCTATAACCACCACACGTGTAATTTGGACGTGCTACTACACAAAATGAAAGTAAAGTTCAAATGCTTCTCTAAAGTAACATCTTAATCTCTTATATACCATGATAATGATACTCAATTGAAACTAACGGCAAAATATAAGTTAAAAATCAGCGTCCAATTTACACTTAAATTAGTTAAAGGACCTACGAAGCACTACCTATATATACTCGTCGTTGTGTCTGCCGTAAATATTTTTCTGAAATTACCGATGCGTCCTGTTTTCGATCAGAAATCTCATCAATGACATAATAGTTATCATCATACTTAACTCATAAACATAAAGATATTAATCTTCAGAAAAACGACGTTTTCTCGATCTAATGACACCATTTAAGAGGTTTGACATATTTGACCCCAACAACAAACTCTGATTCCCTTTAACTTGGGTAGTTAGTATCATCTGTGCATCCTGACGGACGTGCTTCAGTACACATACAGAATACCTTCGCACCTTCTACAAAGCACAAATCAATGATACGCTCTAATTACACTGTCTATCCTGTTCCTTTGACAAGGGCATTCCTTGCCTCGATAATCAATGTCAAGACGACTGGTGTTTGTGTGTTTACAACAGTAAATTTACACATGCATATTGATTAATCAGATGTTTTCCTCTATATATGGATTATTGAAGGGGGGGGGGGGGCTATTGTTATACATTTTTCAAATTATTTTTATTGACTTGGATCTATAATTGAAAGGGGGGGGGGGGATCCGCCACTGTGACATGCCATCAATTTCTTGAAAAAAGATATCTCTAATCTCTATCTCTATCTTTTTAAAGTAAATTGTTTTACATGTTGTTAAACTGTTGCCTGATGGGGGTCTGAAGCAATACTTTTACGATACTACTAAATGAATTTCAAAGGTCGATAAAGAGAATGATTTACTATTGTTTATATTACCAAATGGATGAAACGACCATATCAGCATTCAGATATTTCATAATGTTTACATGAAATACATATTGACTGTATACACACATGCATTAAATTTTTTTCATTGAAATATTTTCTGCTTGAAACTATTAATAATTATTATTGTCAGCTCTTGTCGTCTTCTGCACCTGTTTTCTATACTCGATAAAGGCGGGAAATTGTGTCACATCCGGTGTGTAGTTCCGCAGTGAATGGCGATTGTATTGCAATAAGTTGTAAGTGGAACCATCGGGGGTTTATGAATGGGACCTTGTCGCTCGATCAAATGTAGCTGTAATGTGCTTCCATAACATAACTTAAAGATTGCTTGGCTACAAACGTAACTTTATGTCATCATTCTAAAATGTAAATATGTGAAGTTTTAGAAGTACGCAGTGTTTGCAACAAAGACGTATTGTTGATTCCATATTTGAAGTTCACGTATGTTTAAGTTCCGGCCAAGCTTAAAAGGTCACAGGAGACATGTTTTACTTACGACTAACGTAAAAAGGTGTATTCATATTCCACATCACGCTCAAGTGAGATTTTCTATCGTGTTTTAAAAATCTGAAACACTAAGAGACAACTTGAACATCAGTCGATCAAAAAATGCATGTTTTCGATTAAGTACAAATAATTAATGTATGACAACTTCTTTATTCTGAGGTTGCGACGTTTCGATACAGATTCTTGTATCGCTGTCATTCTTGTTCATTCATATGTCATTCACGCTTGACAACGATACAAGAATCTGTATCGAAACGTCGCAACCTCAGAATAAAGAAGTTGTCATACATTAATTATTTGTACTTAGTTGCTTCCAACTTCTAAATTGCCACTCAAAGAAGTCATGTTTTCGATGATTATCTTCAACTCCAATAATTCGCAATGTTTGCATGCCCTTGCAATAGAAGTCTTCAGTCATCAGTAGCTGCCTTTAGTTAATCATAATCGCTAAATCTTGCACCACACAAGTGTGATTTTGCGATACAGAAGTCGCTTTGGGCAAAAGCTGGACTGTAGGGGTTCGATATGTTGAAGTGCAGCCTGTGCATTTCGACTCGTTTGCTCTGGAGCATTGTCATGAAGAAGCATAACTGAAGCAGACAACATGCCGCTCCTCTTCTTCAAGAGCACTGCTCTCAATTGCTTTCGCATATAGTAGGCTCTGTTATTGTAGTTTTTGGTGTTTTATACTTTATAAGTATCACACCCCTTGAATCCAAGAAAATGGTTGCCATGATCTTGCCAGCAGAAGGCGTAGTTCTAAATTGCTTGGGTGTAGAAGAGTGCTTATGCTTCAATTGAATGGAATCTTGCTTGGTATCAGGAACTAATCCACGTTCCATTCCCTTTAACCAGGCGGTTTTGAAAGGTATCGGATCAGAATTGTTTTAGAGCTCATGACTGGATTCAACTCTCTGATGTCGATCTTGTGCATTTAAGTTTCGTGGCACCTGTCTTGTTGACACCACGTGCAAATGAATTATGGTGCAAACACTTCAATGAGAAATGTCACACTCTGAATATATCTCGTCATCCTTGATTCTGCGATCGGACATGATAAAGCCCTGGACCCGATCAACCATATCATCTGTAATGGCTTCAATCGGCCTTCCTGACCTTCTTTCAAGGAGCTGCGACCCAGCTTAAACTAAGTTGACCATTTTGCAACAGTAGAATATTGAGAGGCTTCTTTTCCAGACACATTGGTCATTCATCTATGTATTTCTGTCGCATTCACCCCTTCTTTCTCAAAAACGTGATAATCGCACGATGTTCAGTTTTGGAACTTTCCATGATTACAAGATGGTACCTGTGTAAACAGGCTGTTATTCTCAAGTAAATCTTTTGTAAGGGTTGTTGTCTATAAACTGTCGTCGGATGGCATATCTCAATAAGGACATCAACGATGATGTCTTCAGGGTTGTATCAATAGTCTATGAACTTCTATGAACTTATTGACTTCCCCTAGTATTTATTTCTAGTCAGATCGGGTGACAAACTCTCCCGATATCACGATTTCATGAACAAATCTAAAATTCCTTGAGCACATTCTCTATTACTACTGCTATTACCACTACTACTGCTGCTGCTGCTGCTGCTGCTGCTACTACTACTACTACTACTACTACTACTACTACTACTACTACTACTACTACTACTACTACTACTACAACTACTACTACTATAGTACTACCACTACTACTAATGCCGTCTGCCGTCTGCAATATGTGTCTTCTTTTCTGAGGATATATATACATATTTATATATACACATATATGTATCAGGACTTCTATGTAGATTTGATTTCGTTGTTTTCTGTGGTTTGTCATTTGAGATGAATTAAGAGTACGGGTTGAGCGTTAGTTATGATAGATTATTCTCCTGCTTTCTATCCTCGGGCAAGGGAAGAGATTTAATGTTCATACAAATCTTATTCATTTAAATGTCAAGTTATGAGTGTCTTATGTGAAATTGATCGAATATCTGCCAAGTGTTCTTCAATAAACTTGCTTAAGAGACTTATATTGTTTCCGGTTATAGTATACATGTGGTCCTTATGTCACAGATCAAAGCTATGACATGACGTTTTGCACGGAAGAAGATTATGCTAGTTGTAATGGATTTGTACATTAATCACGATTATCGTGAAAGGTTCACCATAAGGATATTATCGACTGAATATTAAAATCAATGACAAAATTTAAGGGTAAAAATGAACAGCGTTTAAAGAGTGGCGTCACCATATCAAGCAGGCACTAAGTGTTATAGCTGCATAACCTGTATAAGTACGGTTGATTAAACTGCAAGCAGTTTTTACACTTCAGTGCTTACTGTCAGACCTTGCTAGACGTCTTGATTGCAATCATCTGCAAATCCTGAAACCTCAAATATTCTCAAATCCGTCGATTATCATTTACGTATACATACCACATAGTTAAAGTCGTAACTGCCAAGATGTATGTATAAGTAATGACAGGATCTTCGCTCTGCTACGTAGTAAGGTAACATTCAATTAAATCTTTATTTGGGAAAATGTATTCAACTTGATTTCACAAGTTGATGTTTTTTGATGACACTCAACCCGTGAAATGAACGATATGTAATGGTGGGTGGCATAAATAGACCAAACTATGATAAGAAGAGAAGATTTTATCTTTGGGTGGGGCGTTAGAAGAGGAATAGATGAATACATTAATACTGATGTGTAACACTTGTGACAAATCTGTTATTAAACTCCTTGGTGGGCCAACATAAACCTACATAAAAAAAACACGAACAGCTCAATACCTATGATAAGGAATATGTCGTAAACACCAGTTCAGAGGCGAGGCGTGGGGCATGAAATTAGCCTTGTACCTGACTCCATATCACCTGTATTGGCAGCAGTCAATCGTGCAGGTAAAACGCTATTACACTTTGTCAGTGAGCTGAATAGACGTAGACACACCTCGTCTTCTCATCATTAAATTCAAAATATCTTTTGATGATATTCTGTATGTGGTTTCTATCTGGTTTATAATTACCAGATGTGTTAAACTTCTTTCAAACATCGTGATAAACAGCTGACTTATGGTAACGAAATACGTTTCAGTTTATTATTTTCATCCTGCTTTTCATCCTATTTGTATCTGCGAAGTCTCTACGATAACCTTATAACTAGCACGACCATAGTATGTGAAAATAAATTGAAGATCAAAATAAAGTGCTACCATTTTATAATAATTATATTTAGACAATAGATAGAGCCTTGTGGTGATGAACCTCTTATAAATACAGTATTCCTTAAATCACGTTGATAAAACCAGTTCCACACTTAAATATGTCAATACCGCGATTTGTTATATTATTTCTTCACATTTACTCTAAAAATAGTAGTTTTATACCAAATTTATTATCATCAGAGGGTAAAACATCTCACTACTCAAGCCGTCAGCCGTAGTCCAAGAAGTATCAAGGTATAAAGCAAAAAATACTGACGGCCTCTTTTGTGTGAACTCCTTTTAATCATTGGGAAATGGATTCTTATAGCTTTAGCGATCATAGTACGTTCGTTTTAGAACTGCCTATTTTTTAAATTAAAAATCACTGTCTTCTAATTGGTAACATTTACTTTCGTTTTCTTGACATATATTTACTTCTCTCAAAGAACGTGTTACTGTCCCTTTAACATTTAAGTATAATTTCAATTATTCAGGGTTTTTTTATGTATAATAATATGCGTTAGTTAAAGACCCGGTCTTATC
Source organism: Phorcus lineatus (assembly GCA_921293015.1). NCBI lineage: Eukaryota > Metazoa > Mollusca > Gastropoda > Trochida > Trochidae > Phorcus > Phorcus lineatus. Next base: position 34,437,540 of record OV121085.1, on the reverse strand, counting down.
GGCAGCAGTCCGCCATTTCGCTTTTTCCGGAGATTGATATGAGAAAGCACTGTACTTTTACTAATTTTACAACTTTTTAAAAAATAAATAAACTACAAGTATGGATAGAATATCCTCACAATTACAAATAATTTATGATTAGACTAACAATGCCTTGTTATGCTGTACTAGAGCGTTTCACATTCGAAGCGCCGATGAACGACTTCACTTCACATTTAACGAGCATGCGCTCTTAGTTATCAATCTATCAAATCTGAATTAGTAACTTAGTAACCTTTAGTAACATGTATCAACTGTGTGGTGTTATAATCATTTAGTTACAACTTATATTAATAAACAAGAATGTCTTTTTGAATAATAAAAATTGTTTATTCGAGCTTCACCTCATTCCAAAACACAGAGTCTATCTGAAATTGTATACTTATGATGACGTCACATGATAACTCCTTCATTCATAAAGATAAACGTGCATGTATATAGACGCTATTCATACAGTAAAGCTTAAAGTGTGATACCATTTCGACGTTGTCTCAGTCAAATATTTGGCACTTTTAGTTGTAAGCTTATGTCCATTTGTAAGGTTTTCAGGAATATGTAAGTTATAACGTTACTGTGAAAGCTGTTGACATGTTGTCAATGAATATGCAACGGGAGGGGATTTATCGCGTCGTGTTGTCAGTTTCATAGAATACTCACGCTTAATGATGGAAGGTTCAGCAGTTTTTTGTGTTTTACAATTGATGTCAAGACCAACATCGACTATTAGTAATTATTTTACCTCTGTGTCACGTGGTCTTACACGAGTATTAAGGTCACGTGATTTCAAACTTTTGAAAATTTTCAAACTTTCTACAAAAGGGTTCATATACAATATCATCAAGTACAAAATACCAAAATTTAGATTTTAATGACAACATTGTTTACACAATGTCCTCCTATTGTAATAAACTTATATCTTTACTTGATGAACGCCTAAGAGGAGTTTAATACGATGTTTTCGTAACATTGTAGTTTAAAAGTTAATCTTACTAAAACAATTGGATAGGAAAAACTTATAAATCCTTTTTCATGATGGATGCTGAAAGTATTTTATAGGTGTAACACTTTTTCATTTCGGGACGTCGACGTTTCGACGCAGATCTTAATATTGTTTACAAGCAAGTGATGATGTCGAATCTTCCTCTCAATGCTGTCGAATAAACTTAATTTTGCGTACCTTTTCAGCATTCATGAGATCAAAGAGACCGCGCACCTTGCATGTATTTATACCTGTTGATAGAGGTATTTACTCGATCAATAAAATCCCACATTAATCAACACCTTATTGCAGTAGCGGTTGCTAAGATTGACGTCCAGGTGTTGCGGGTAATAAATGTGACAAGTATGTGGTGGGAAAGTTGTATTTTCTTGTTTATTCGCAAACAAACGACTATTTGTCTTCTACTTTCATTAATGACATTCTGAGCTAACTGGTACACTTTAGATGTCATCTTGCAATGCAGAGAGCTCATAAATTATACAATGAGAAAGAGAACTTTTATTCTATATACTTTATATATCTGTTATTATTGTAAGTTGCTTTATTATAAGGAATATCGCATTCAACAGACATTATTCTTGTACCATACAAATGAATTCATCAAAATGTCGCTGATCTTATTTACATTTCAAACTTATTGGGTATGCTGTATTTGTGTAATGTGTATCTTTCTAAACGTTATTTCTTCATTGCAAATCGGAAGCTTTTTCTTTGTTCATCACATTTCAGGAATTTCTTCATCTTCTTAGCTAGAGATTTATAACTTAACGCTGTGTTTACTACTCATATGATCTTTATCTATTTTTAAACACCTGTGTTGAAAAACAGATGAGCTAAGGTTGAGCATGGTATCTATAGCTTTGTAAATATAAAGACGTGAAAGACAAGATTACCTTTCAAAACTGTCTGTGATATATTTATGACAAATCGAAAAAATGGGAATTTTGACAAGTTTTCATGGATGATAAAACACATACAATAAAAATTTATAGAGAAAAAAATGAAACCCCTTCAACGTGGAGAGACATCCTTTAATATTGAGATTTCATAAGCAAAGGCGTTACATCCAGATCACCCAATATGTACAAATATACACTTGAATTTCTTTTCAATAGAAAATTAAAGTTTTTCCATTAAATATTTTGTTAGAATTTCTAACTACTGCAAACACTTCAAGCTACAATACTACTCTTTTGAGAGAGGTCATACACATCTTTATACATAAACCGTGATCCAATGAAAAGTTTTCGTAAGCACTAGCTTTTAAACTCTGTATTAAACAGAGTCTATTCGACAATCCCATGGTACCCCTCCCACAAACCTTTTCATACAAAACACCTTTATCTAATGGATGTGTACATTTGACAAATACCTCATGTTCCCATCAAACCATGGAGAAACGGGGACGTGTTAAAATGCAGCCCATGATCATTTTATTATACTGTATGGCCCGAATCTAGAGCGATAATAAGCTCAAGTCCTGCCAGTTAACACCCTTTTCAACTTTTACCTCATTATTATATCCTCGAACAAACACAGAGCTTTCACAGACACAGGTGTTTGTATGCACAAGACGTGACTGGGCAAAAGGAAAATACTTAAAGCATAAACTTTGGATATCAGGTTTTCATCTTGAATGTCGCCATTTATTTCAGGAGAACATTTAATGACAACTGTGAAATAAAGTTAACGGTCCATGCTTACTCTCTTATTTTGAGTATGTTTGCTACTAATGGAAGAGTGTTTCTGTATTGTGAATATCATGTATCATTTAGTGTTTATATTTATTCAAGGGATATTTTTTCGTTTACTCTCAAGATTCTATGATTTTTGTTATCAATACATAACTGAACAATACAGTGAGTATGTTTTATGATATTATATTTGGCTGATTAATACCAAATGCACTCGTTGTAGATCAAATTACTTCAATCCAGTTGATTAGTTATCCCAAAGGGACCTTAAAAAGGAAAATTAATTTTTAATGAAAATTAATAAACGGCTATTTTTATGTTATTGATTTACATTCATACTAGCAATGTAACCTATATAACATAATCAACCAAAATCTGTCCTTCCTTCTTGATAAGAAAAGTTTCCAGAAATACCTTTAAATAATTGGCGCGCCACATGCTGTAGATTGTTCAGTTTCGTTCACAAATCACGACATTAACCGTATAAAGTCAAAACCAATTGCATTTGTTTGGTTTTTCTCAGCAGTGTTCATTACGTCTCGATAACAAGAAACCATTGAAATGGTTTTCAAATTGTGACTCCAACAACTTTAGCATAAACAATTGTTATATTCATGATTCTATTTCAACCTTTTTTAAATCTTCACTATCTCAATCTTCATCATACTGCCATAGTTTTTCTCTCATGTATAAGCAAAATATTGAATATATTCGCAATATCACCATGTATAGGGAATTGTTTGCATTATAATCGAAACAGAATGACAGAATTGAATGTCGAGTACTTTTAAACTAAATTTAACAATGAATCATATTTTTTCATTTATGTAAAGTGTATTAAACATCGGTTCGCAAAAGCATTTCATGTGTTATGGAACTAAGGATATGTCATTACAAAAGTGATAAAAAAATGAATCTTTTTTAAGATATCGTCTTTTCTCATAATTTTCTTTCAAAGAAAATGTTATATCTTGGTAATTGTCTTTTACATAAGTAAGAACCTAGCGCGAGGGTTTTCTATGCTTGGCAAGTCAGTTAATGACGATTTTATGACTGATATTTCATCATAGGGTAATGAGCAAATGATCATTACTTAGTTTTTAAAATTAGCATACATGTATATCAACTTTATCCTTTACAGTAGAGAAAGTGCTCCCACGTCATTTCTTTTCCATCATCTGCTAATAAAAAACCCTTTTCCATATTGGTATTTTTTCCTTAATTTGTGTCCCCTTCTTTCAAAGTCTCTTCATCCTCTCTGACCCTTTCGGTCTTACATCCTCCTCCCGTGATCCTCCCCCAGACTAATCACCGATCCTTATCACCTAGGTGTGACGTTCCCCCAGGTGAGGCTATGGACGAGATGTTTGCAGGTTACATACACGGAAAACACAGGTGGTCGGTGATTATGAGGACAACCACGCTGTGTGCTGGGGTACATATGCACTTATACATTTCCAATTTATCTCATCAAAATTAAATGATTACCGTTCCATTTAGATATGCCTTCTCTCTGAGTTTTCATATTTTGTTCTTTATTTCGACGTGAATTTAAAAAAACTGAAATCTACTAAGATATATTTACTACAAATTTTAATAAATTGTATTAAGTTTTTAATTTTTAAAATACAAACGTACATATAGTTTTTCCCCATCTATTTAAAATCGTGATCTAAAGAGTTTCTTTAAAATAAAAAAGTACATTTAGTGATTTCATAGCATTTGCTCTGAAGGTTACAAGGGGGCGAACGGGTACTATAATGATAATGAGGATTACGGGTACGCGTGCAAGGGATTACCAATTATTTACCAAGTACTTACAAGTACTGCCAATCACTTTTTACTCTGATTCGACCACATTTGAACTGATAAGACGAAACTGTGTGAACAAACTACAGTGTTTGCAGTGTTTACTACGGGTACAATGCGATTTACATGGTGGTCGCAGACGCTGGTTACCATAATTTGCAATGTCTATATCTATCTGTAGACCTGTAGGTGTGCCATTTACATTAGCTTGATGTCTAGCGTACAGCATAGAATACCATTAGGCAATCCCTTCTAAGAAAAACTTGGTTTGTAACATGCATGAATAAAATACACGATACAACTGCTAGGTACAGATGCTGACGGTTTAATGACTTTGCGTTTTGGAACATATTCTACATATCAGGGATTTTTGCGGACGTATCTTTAAACTAACTGAGAGCCATCGTTGAGAAATAAAGGTAAATAAATTCGAACAATCATCTATTAAAATATTCGAATTGATACATCAATGAACATGCCTATTAGTTTTAATAGTAAAGACCGAACGTAATGGCGTATTTATAAACTTGTGAGACCTTGCCCGAGCAGAGCTTATTGTCATTTCACGAGGAAATTAGGTCATTATTTGGTTCACCCCAATAAAATAATCCTTCCATATTTAGAAACTTAATACCTTACTCTACATGTAAATCGATTTTAATTGTTATTTTTCAAAGGTACACGTTACAAGTTATTAATTGCTTTACATAAAATCTTATTCAAATTTGATGAAATATTAAAACTGTGAAAGTTCATTTTTTGCGTTGGATAAGTATCTTATAATTGCTCATTTTTAATATATATAGCTAACCTGCGGAAATAGCTGTCTTGTAACAGCAAATATAACTTCCCAAGGGATGTAATTACACATACAATTAAATGACCACCTCAACTCGCTGCACCAATGATATGCATCGAAAATTTGAAAAGGTTTTAAAACCAAATGTTAAGTACACAATTCAGCAAGTGTTTATTCAAAATATTTATCTCTTCTGACCCAACTATAAACTAGGGGGGAAATGGCGAGTCATATTCATCACCTTCATGCCATCTCCTAGAATACCTGAAATCTCTACTTACAAACAGCAAAGTTTGAGGAACTGTGCACTTTGTTTGTTGCATGTCATATCGGGAGAGTTTTTCGTTATGTTTTTTTTTAAATTTCAACAATCAACTTCTCGCCCTTCCGAGACGTGAATCTACGAGATGTCAACTGGACGGATGCGCCACCTCCAGAATGTTGACTCGACCAATACCGGAAGACAACTCGCTGCTTGAAGTGCGATATTCAAACAGAAGAGTCAATGCTCCCTCACCCCTGCTAGCCCAGATAATCCTCGCTGATTCACTGGCGAGTGTTTTTCCTCACCCCACACTCGCCAATATCCGTATGTCAATGAGCACATAGAACGTTCCACCTAATTCTCGAGGGATGTCGAAGACTTGGTTAAACATTTAGAAAAATGCGTCACATAGTTTGGATGTCATGGGCGTCTTGGGGGATGATGCTTTTTCTATACTTCCGTGTTGGTTGACCATACATGTGCATCGTATCGATAACACCCGCAACTTCCTTACTGATCGGTACAAGCTTCACTCACTGTGAAATTCTCTTAAGATGCTTCTGTGCAGTTGTAGTTCAGTTTTTCTTCATTCATTGTATCCTCATTCTATTAAAATCATGTCTTTGCTCATATTTATATCAATCTCATTGAAATCAGTAAGGAACTATTACACGTTCGCCACTCGGAGGAATGAGCGAAAGGTTTTAACTAATTTCGATGATATTGTAATAATATACACATTATTTGCCAAAAAAAGATAAACAAATTAGTTCAAAATAAGTCGTCTAAGATATGTGACGAATCTACTCAATCTAGTATGGGATTTCAAAACATCAATGTCGGTTCATCTGGCATCTTCCTACACTTGGCCTATGTACTTGCGCCAGCCCCAATGACTTGCTTGTCGTCCAGGCTGCTGCGACGGATCACTATTGTCCAGTAAGATCTTCACCATTTCGCCGAAGAGGGCGCTGCACTCAAAACACTGGACGGGTTGGCATTAAGGTTTCAGTAAGCCAGTGTTAGAGACTGGTGCAACTTAACACCATGCAGGAGAAGATGTTCATCTGGAGCAACACTGACTTCACGCTAGACTTGCATGGTTATCATCCATTTGGTTCTCATATAACGTTTCGCTTGAAATAACACCTCCTGTTGAACACATAATAATATATATCATATTTTCATTAACAGCAAAAGAGTGTAAAAAAATAAATTAAAAATGGATAGCAAAACAAAATCGTGATGACCGTATGTTATCAATGAAATGACACTGTTACAACACACATAACTAGTGGCACGATTTTAAAGGTTTCGGAACGAATTATGCAATTGTCTCAGAGATAAAAAGAAGTTACACTTTCATGTTTATGTTTCATGTTTATGTACCTGTCAATCTAAAATATTCACTCGTTAAACCGAAATCAAACACACACTTAAATTTTTGTTTGGGAACTATGTTTCCAATCTTCGGTCGCCAAAGGCTAAATATTCCGATATTCTTCACAATACCCCTGGGATCCTTATTCAGGAACATTTAACTCAAATTACCCGCACTTGAGTTTTGTTATGAAACGGTAACTCACATTCTTTCCCAACAGAGGTAGCTCCGTCATACATTTCTATATACAACCTCCATCTTACGAAGGTTTCTCGGGCTTCAGGCAGTTTCCCCTTGCGGGACAATTTTGCAACTTAAACTACCTGGCAATATTTCAGCCAATGAAAACACCGAATGCATGAATAATATATTTGTTGTCACATATAGGCTTATGCAATGATGCAGTCGCAAAATGAGGCTTATGTGTTCTGTAAAGACGACTCAAAGTGCAAGGTGCATATTCGAATAAAGTTTAGCTTTTGTAAAGCTTCCGGAAATTACTTAGACAATTTGAATGATAAATTTTGAAACGGCGTCGCTGATTGCACAACTAACTATGATTGCATCCAATCAACGTTTTACAATTCGTGCCCAAAAAACTTTCGTATGAAGACTGAGGTTGTATAGGAATTTATGACACAGTCTGATTAACATCGACCATGCTCCGAGGTATAAAAGTTATAAAATATTGACTTGAACGAGATTCGAACGTACTCCAGCAGCGGCTGTCCTTTCCATAATGGTGTGTTAAGTAACGCTGAGAATGAAAGATTACATTCAGCGCATGCTCAGAAATATGAGTTTGAAATTTGAAAGAGAATCTTCACTCCAAATTTGCTGTGAACATGAAAGTGCGATCTAAGAGCGTATTGTAAAATGTCTTTTGAGGGGCTCGAAGGTCCAATCGACGTAGCAGTTTCATTGGCTTAAACAAATCAAGGGGCGGGTAATTTGAGTATTGAATATTATCACGGGAGTAGTTGTGAAGAGTATGGGAACCTTTGGCCCTGGGTGACCAAGGATGTATCTGTCCAAAATGAAGCGCCACGTTCTTTAATGTCAGAGCACACTGGTGAATAGTCAATAGGGTGAGGGGTAAGCTTTAAAATTTTAAATTCAAACATTTTAGTTTAATGATGAATATTCTTTCCTAATCATGACATAGAACATAAAGTGTTTCATCACCAAGTTATATTTTCTGTAATAAGTGTGAATGTGTTAATGAAAGGTTCAACGAAACAGTCCAGACCACCTTGGAGTCGATATCTTTATTGTTTTTAGATAAAACATATTCTTTAAAAAAAAAACTTCTGTCATCTTCAAGAGGCAAGCCCTTTCCTGAATGCATAGTGTTCTATGCAACTGTGGAATATTTGAAATAAAGATTGTCAGTTATTAAAAAAAAAAAAATTTTTTTTCACATTCATGCTGAATACAACTTGATACCAAAGTATATACACATGGCAGTAAACGATTAATCACTCAAATTATTGAAGTAGTATCGGTGGCTGTTCTGAACATACGATGCTATAATCAGAAGGGTAGACTGACATGTGTAGGTGTGTATGTACATGCCGCGTACAGAGTAACGCCACTCTGACAACCTGACAACGTTGGTATGGTGTGGTCCGAGCTACAGCAACGTCTCTTCTTAAACACGGGACTGGATCAAAAGGTGAGTCTTGGTACAACTAGAGAATGTTGTTTTAGGCAGGCTGATGCAATGACCAGCTCATCACGTTATTCCTGACCTGTAAGATTGAGCAACGTGCTTTCTTCCAACAGCTGCAGCCGTGATCACCTCATGACGGGAAGCCTCGATCTGGCGCTTCGATCTCGCGAGAGCTTAATAGACATCGGCTGACGTCTTCATGGACACTCGAAGGTCAATGCCAAACGTTGTAGTCTAACATCATGACAATACGCTTAAATGAAAAGCCTTACCAAGTTTATTTCGCTTTTTGCTCCCAAAAATCATAACAGAGAAAGTCTGAAGGCAAATGGTTATTTAAGAGTAAAAAAGTTTTTAGATGAATAAAGAATACTTTTCTTTAAAACAAAATATATTTTTTAATGAATCCATTGATTAGAGTTTCAGAAAGATATTATGAGCAATATCAAAATCTATAAATATCAAAAGGAACCACTTCAGTTGGTGTTTAATATACATTCATGTAATATTTCAGAAAGATAGGATGAGCAGTTTTTAAGGGAGACTAAGGTAACAAAGTTAACCGTATTCAGAGCCCAAATTCAACATATAAACATTGGAAAATACAATATTTAGAACATGGAAACTTCAAAAGGAACCAGTTTAGTAGAGACTCATGCAAAGCTTGAGAATGATCTGCCTGAAGCATAAATTTTAATTTCTACACCTCAAATACAGGTATCCATGTACAGTGTCCAAGTTCAAATTGTTTCCATATTAACAAAGCAAACGAATTAAAAAATATGAAAATATCAAAAGGCACTACTTCGTTAGGTGTTTAACACACATAACAAGTTTCAGTACGATTTGGATCGCTTTTTTTAGTTCTCTGGAGAAACTGAAATGCCCAAAAGGGACAGGACAGACGGACGGACAGACGAATAGGGCGATTGCAAGGTATTGCAAGCCGGTTGAGTATTGAGCTTTCAAAGAAGTTACCTTATTTCCCATAATTGGCAACCGCTCAGGTTAACATAAATCGCGTTTTAAATAAATGTTAAACTTTCAAACTTTTTTTGTCTTTCATTTCAAGATACGTAACAGATACATATAATATTAAAAAGACTCTTTACCAACTAAATACACAGTGACGAAATAAGTAAAGAACACATAAGGTATAAATGATAGAAAATACGTAACCAAAATTCTTTAAAATCTTATAAAAACACTAACACTCGGCCCTCGTAAAAACACAGTGAGGTACGCATGTTAACTTGGACCTGTTGACAATTAAACACACTAAACATTACCATTTTGCTTACTTAACCATAAAGTACTCTTGTCTACTCTCAGGCAATTATACCCGAACATATTTACCCGCATATGGTTGTATGTACATGATGATCAACAAAGTTAAAACTACTATGCACACCAGCAGTAGGTGCTAATTGCCCAATTACTTGGTGTACATGAAAAACACATAAGCACTCCTTCGGTTAATTTGGATCTCGCCCGGGGTCACACACCCTCATATACATGAAAAGGGGGACATACAGGGATGTCACTTTGCTCCTTCGCTTTTCCATAGGTTGCTCGTCATGCTGACTATTCTTTAGTTATTTCCTTGCCGATTGAGTTTATACGGGTACCTTTTTAATTCAAATAGAAAACAGCAGGTGTTGACAGGGTGTATTGATATGTCTTGCACTTTCACGGTGTCTGATGTGCCTGTAGCAAGGTGGTAATTTTACATGACGCACTGAAAGTTATTGCTTTTTACAAAAGATAGTGTGTGAAATTTATTGAAAACGTGACGTAAATAAGTCATTAATGGACTTAGTGATGGGGTATATCGATAAGTGTTCTTAAATCTTTGCTTGATTTTGATTTGAAATCATGCTATGATAAGCAACACGTTGCCAAAGGGAAATCTAGTGTAATTTCTTTTCTTTGTGAAATCAGCAGTCATTAAGCAGATACTTTTGAATGACCCCTTTTTTAAATTAAAGTTTATGTATCACTTGTGTATTGTTACTTTGACCAATATAAACTTTATTAATGGATTTGGAACAAAACTTGCCCTTTAATGGCTTTAATGTAATGTCTATTTCTAAAATATAAAATCATGGAAAGAAAACCAACTGAAATGAACTGAACTGAGTGGTCATTGCCAAATGCTGACATGAATACATCATTAAAATTGTTTCACTAAAATGGACTGTGTGCGTTGAACATGTATGCATATTTCATTTATACTCGTAAAACAATAACATAAAATATTACGATATGTTACGTTAAGCATAATCAATATGCAAAACGGTAACACCCGGTTTATAGTTTTTGATTTGAGTGGCTGTCATTCAAATATATTTATGGACATTGCCATTTAATAATTGGTAAAATTAAAGTTAGCATTTATTTAATCAAGTTTGGTTTGTAAACGGAACAGAAATGCATATCGGATTGGATTTGGTACTCATATAAGCGTGTGCGGTTTCAATATTTTAACAATAGGCTTGATCGACAGTGGTTGAGGGATAAGTGAAAAGGATATCAGGATTTGAAAGGATTTTATAACCACTTCCATCAATGTATTTGAAATATAAGTTTCGGAAATAAATTGGCCAGAATTTCAATATATACAAAAGCATCAGAGCAGATATCAAGAGATTAAACCAAAATTGACTTTCGGATATATTTTTATAACAGTTAAAGGGGAAGTAGAACGTTTTTTTATAGATAGATAAGGTGATCCCATGAAAACAAAAATATGATTTTTTAAGTGCAAGACAATGTAATGTTTAAACCAAAAGAAGCAATGTTTTAAACGAACGTACCATGATCGGGTTAGTATTTTTTCTTGATACTTGATAATTCCTTCTACGACTTTGGATGATCGGGTTGAGTATTTAGATGTTTTGACTCTCTGACGGTAATATATTCGGCATAGGATGTTGAAATGGAAAAAGTTTAAGAAATAATTTTTTTTTTGATTTGCTATACTGTCCCTTTCAAGCCTAGCAAATTTAATTCTTGTTTTTAACAATGGCAGCTATCTATAGCTGTCTGATCTCTGTTATCTGGTCATCACTTATTTCTAGACAGTTTTCATATATAGATGTAGCTTGCAATACGTCACATACAAATCATTTTAATATACATCAATATTTATTTTTTCAATGATTAAAATGACTAGTTTAAGCGGAGTGTATATACATTATAGAAAATATTTTGATTAGAAATATTATCGTTCAACAACATGTTATTTTGAATTTTATTCGAACTCCTGTTTCAAAACAAAGGCTTGGCAAAATTTTAGCTTTGTTAAAGTCGTGAGAGTTATCCGCCCCTTGATACCGATGTAAACAATAATCTGTGAACTTTGTTCTGGGTTGTCACTTTCATCTGCACAGACACGATGATTGGTTATATAATAGCGATACTTGTCGTTTTTGCTCTAAAGTGGATATTAACTGCCGATCCTCCACCAAAATGCAATATTTATGTGCAACCAAACAAGTGGTACCCGATGAAGTATTTGATGTTTCGTTTTCTCATGTGGTTGAGGAAACGTCGGAATCAGAATGTCAAACAGACAAGTGTAGAAAACGCTGGATATGGACTGAGATCGAGAAACACACCTGAAGACATGGATAAAGTACAGGAATTGCCGGCTGATCATCCTCAGGTGTTTAATTTGACCCTTTATCTCCAAATATGTATGTAATTTCAATAATAATTAAAAAAGGTTTTGACTTGCGCTAGTCACATTTTAGAAATTGATGAAACACTAAATTTTGAATGGAGTTTAGTAGATTAAGTCTGACAGTGTGTCATTTTGCTCCAGCACTGGCAACAGAGTCTTATATATATGTTTAATTATACGACAAATTGTATGTGTTTTCAATATTAAATTGATAATTCATTTATTAACTTTAAATTTTGACTGTCAATATGAATTTCTTATTTGTGAAAGCCATGTTGTTGAGTGGGTAAGATGTTTGGACAGTCAGTGCAATAGTTGCCTGACTGTTAGCTTATGCCTTTGAATGCTGCTTAAATCTGGACCCATGCCGAAAAAGTATAACATTTGTGTTACAAATACTCTAATCATTTGGCGTTTATCATCTAAAAGGTATGTATCTAATTCAAATGTGTAAATAAGCAAGACAAATGTGAATATGTCACACAATGCAGTTATCTCCTCTGTGTTTGAAGGCGGTAGACGCAGTGTACTTCAATGGAGGGAATAAGGAGGGATATTTCATTGTGACAGCGACAGCGAGGAGACATCAAAATCTGGTTCAAACCGTTGTCCTTTTGAGGGTAAGTGATTCATATAATCAAAAGACATTCTGTTTAAAGGGAGGCATAAACACAATATGCGTAACGTGCACGTAACATAATACAAAAAAATGTTGTGAGTTGGTTATTTGCGTGGGGTTTCTTGATAGGCCCTTTCCTATATAATGGTTTCAGCTATAATGTACTCTTGAAGGTAAATATTTCAAATTATCATAAAAGACATGTCCAGATGAGATCATATCATTCTCCTGAAAAAACCCCATTGCAATTGTCATATCATAATATGGTTGATATTGTTCTGAAGAGTAATACTATGTATAACATATTAAGGCAATGTTAATATTGATATAAATGTTACAGCGAGTATAGATTTATATCTCCTCATATTTGAGACATCTTGCAACATTGTTCAAAAGATGAAATAATGTCCTTGTTGAAGAGGTGGTATCTGTGTGCCAAACCTATATCAACAATACCCATGCTCATGTTGTTGCTTACAAATAATTAAAAAATATTTGAAAGATGAAAGGATGCCTGTTTTAGGCATCTACAATTAGTTACAAATTTGAACTTAGAATTGAGGCTAATATGGTAAAGTTTTATAAAATGTATACAAAATTTGAAATATCATTTTCAGATTCCAGGCCTGGGCCTGTATGAACTGTCCTCTTTCCCCGACACATCTCTACAAGGAACTAAGAAGGACAGTTATGCTGCCGGTGGGCTGGAAATGGAAGTGGTGGAACCCATGAAATCATGGAGGGTTAAATTTGATGGAACTCTGAGGTTTGACGTTTTTAAATTTTTATATTTATTTTGACCCATTTTCGAATGTGTACATTATGATTGTAAATTGAGGACTTTTCCATGCAGACAAAATGTAATTGATTGAGTGGCTAGGTAATATATTTTTTAAGCAGTTTACTGGTTACTTTCATATCCATGTACTGGATGAGAATTTTGAAGAATTGTTTCAGAACTGACATCAAATGCAAGATGTCATATTTGAGTAAATGATTTTCTAAATGATCACAGCAGTTCTGTAGTTCCAGGTATAAACTTTCAACTTTGCTTTTATTTTGATTTGTCATTTAATCCAGACACAGAGAGAGTGAAAAGGAGGTGCATGTCAAATTTGACCTTGAGTGGACCGCCATCACAAAGTTCTTTGACTTTGACACTGATCTGCATCCAGCTACCTCCTCCGACGCCATCGCCAGGGAGAAGTGGTCAAGAGCGTACTTTGATAATCTTAAAAAGTAAGATTTCTGACATTACTCTAATTAATAAATCTCAACCTTAGGAATGATATTCAGTCTTGAGATATGAACATTATAAGGGTTAAGATTACTTTATGATAGAGCTCGTAAAGACACCATACATTGACTTTGAATGATAGGCCGATATCATTGTTTGATCATGCCGTCTGATGTTTTAATCATCAAATCATTATGCCTCTAAAGTCTAAAGTGATCTGTAACAATCTCAACTAAGATTATTGTTTTCCTTCTTTCCTAAATGACTGGATAAAAACATCATCCTTTCAACGGGGCATTTTGAACCCCTATGCACACAAACACACCAACCTCTACCTCCAAAGATTTGATACTGTGACCCACTACCCTCCATGAACAGTTCGACGAAAAAAATTATTATTTTCATGAATTGAATGATACATAAAGAAATATTTTGACTAAGAATTATATATATATCATATTAATTTTGATATGATAGTGTATGTACTACAGAGTACACCAGACCCACTACGAGCAGTTCGGGGAGCTGAGGGGAGACGTCCATATTGATGGTCAGGATCCTCACACACTGGTCATCTCCGGGGTCAGGGATCATTCTTATGGTGAAAACAATAAGCTAACTAATACCATGGAAACTTTCATCATTGTCATATTTATAAAGAGAATTTTTTAAAAGTTCATAGTGGTGTGAATAAAGGAGACATGTGTCTGATCTCAATTTAATACTTATGACGTAAATTAATCAGACGTCACATTTTTTATATTCTGTTACATGAAAAACACCATTGTGACACTTGTATTACGAGGTTGCATTCTAAAAATACTACTAATACGCCTCTCGATTAAAATCTTAATGAATTTTGCCATTTAAAAAAAAATTATGCTTTCAAATAGATCTACTAAATATTGAATGTACTGAAATGTCACCATCATTGGCCTCTCATCAGCTTCGTTACGTTCTCGGTCTGATAGATTTCAAAATGTCCTTGTTTCAGGGAATATACGAGATTGGAAGTATTTCCATCGCTATGGGCTTCAGTATGGTTACTTCAGTGATGGGACCTGCCTGTGTGTTGGAGCTATATCTATGCCCATGTGCATGTCGAGGTGAGAGTTATCTCCTCTTACTGATTCATAATTCTTTGTAACATCTTTTTGTTTTCAGTTTAGATAAACAAATATAATGAATGTAAATAAAATATGATTTTACTTAAAAGTTCAAATGGCTTTTTTCAAAAGTTAATCTTTTACCTATATATTCAGGTTAGTTGTCGGGTATCTCTTCTTGAAAGACGGCACGATGGTGCCGATGTCAAATACAGATTTTGAGTTCTACAATTATGGGGAAAATGAAGAACCTCCGACCAAGATGACCCTGACCTTCACAGCAGGTAGGGCAAGTGAAAAACTTGCATTTAAAAAAATAATAAGGGAGGTTACATCCTACAGAAAATAGAATGATTTCTCTGATTTATCAGTATCAGAAGTCTACAAATACATTTTATATCATATACAAATCACGGCATTTAGGTTCGAATCCCTTTCGAGAAACCAAAGATTTGTGACCTGGGTCTCATGCTGTGATGTGTCCAAATTGCACTCCACTTAGCTATTTAATGAGTACCTGATAACAGGGATGTACGGACCCACACGGTGGCACTTAGCCCTAAGTTGTTGCTTTGAAATTATGCCCCCTTCAGGTTAATGATGTAGGTAGCACTTTAAGCATTATTAGTTCATGGAAAAGAAGGCATATAAATATCCACATCATTGATTTTATTTTTATATATATTATATTTATATATTTTGCTTTAAATAAAAATAAAGTGTATATTCGCTCTTGCATAATGTTTAGTTTGAGCAGAGTTGATTATAAATATAGATAGTTATCAAGCCTTAAATTCTAAGAAGATTTAATTGCCTAGTGCTTTAGAGTGTTGATTGTTATTTAAAGTAAATTTGCATATCTTTTCAGCAGACAAAGAGTATGAGTTAGTTACAGAAAAGGTTGACTTCCGGGTGTTTTACATGGGAGTAGAATGGGACGCCAAGATCTATGAGAGATTCTGCAACTACAAACTGAACGGTGTGGAAGGTTGGGGCATCAGTGAATGGGACTATAGGTTAGTATACATGAAAGGGAAATTCATTTTGTTCATGAGGTGATTTGGGGTTTAATACCGCTTTCAAGAGTATTTCATTTTTATCACAGCAGCTAGTATTTTTGCAGAGAATGCCTGAAACGCCAATGTGGCTATGCATTGCAGTGAAACCTGCGAGCATCGGCTGAAACTGTGCTGAAATTCAGTGTAGCATTGCACCCAAACCTGACTGGGTGTAGACAAATTCTCTCCTGCAGACAAAGTTGCCGAGCCTTTTGCAGGATCCTCTTCATCCGTAGTAAAACACGCTAACCACTGCGCGTTCCCGCCCTGTTTTTAAAAAAAAATCTTTATTTCTTAAGAATTTGCCCAATAAATTATGTTCATGCCAAATGTATTATCATCAGAGGGTCAAGCAATTTATTACCTACCCTACTTATCTGTAGTTGTAAATGAAAGTATAACGTATTATGCAAAAACTGCTGGCAGCCATTTTTTTAGTTAAACATGAGTTTAAACTCAATAAAAAGATAGCGTGTGTAATTTAATTGAGGTTTCATTAAATCATTATTCCTATTCATTTTTAACTTTTTGATTTATTTATTTGTAGGAACTATGACGGTAAGAAAAAGGAAAAGGAAAAATTGAGCATGAAGACGTAAAAATACAAAAACATCTAGCAGGACTCTCTTAAGTGCATCAATTGTCAACACACATACTGTATTTCCCTCATACCCAAAGCTTACCTTACATTATAAAATTATCACTTTTCACTGGAAAAAACCTGCCTTGCTCATTCGTCCTCTTCCCTGCAGTGATGAAGCAAGATTAACACTTGCACACAGGTCTATGTGACTGTCTGTTGCTTCTATAGAGTGGAGAGGAAAAACAATAACTGCTTATCTTGTTTATGCAAGTAACAGTATTTATTGAAATTCATATATGCTTATAATATCTATTTTTGGATCTAGAGTATTCAAATGATTTTTATTCAGTCAAACAAAAATTACCATTTTAACGGTCGCATACCTATAGAAAAATCCGTTCGACGGATCGGTACTGTGATTTAAGTTGTTGATTGGCTTGCATAATGTTGGAATGTTCCAAAATAGGACAAAAGGGGTGTTTAGACTCATTCATTTTTTTCTGATCATTTGAAGTTACCGTGCCGTCGATGTATATGACATATATCATCTTCATTTGTGTTATGTATTTTATGAATAAATACATGATCATATAAACATTTTATACATTATAAACATTCAATACCTTTTATACACAAAATTGTACAGTGTATGACAGACTTTTCGATCAAGTTTACAGTCTACATAAACAGAAAGGAGTTGCATGATGATTACTCGGTAATATGTCCGCTCTCCGTCTAAGAAAATAAGACCTTTTCATGTAAACAAGCGATCGTAATGATTGTAACAACCCGTACACCCCTTCATTAATAAACTTAGATTCTCCGAGTGTCTCTTGCTCGCCAAGATTCGACCGATCGGTACAAAATCACTCACTAGGTACAGTTCAGTTTTGAAAATTCGACGGATTACGTGTAATCATTTTAACAAGTACAAGGTGCTAATTCCGTTGAATACGGTAGGTGTCAGTATGTGAAATGACAATATCTTGCTATGTCCATTCTTGTCTTTGTTTATTTTCTGTATGAATGTATGTTTGAAAAATGTCTTTCTCTGTAACTTATAAAAGTTAAATGAATATTTTATCTCCACCTTGGTAAATGAATGTTATCTTACATCATAATAATTATAATAATAATACATTCAGTTATTTGACACATAAATTTATACTAATAAGAAGATCTTTACACTTAATCATCAGTTATTTGCGATTTCTATTTTGTTACATATAGTTATTTTGAACGCTGCATTCCATGTCTATTTTGTGTTTTGATATGTATATTTACTCTCTTATAAAGTTAACACTCTTTTGTATTGTAGTGTTTAATACCAAACGAAATGTGGAATTTTAGATAATTCATCTTGAATGGTTTTAATACAGTAAAACTGTAAAAAACTTAAAAGTGATGTCATATTTATGCATACCTTGGAACTGTTTTCAATGCTTTTAATGTTGATGACTGTATTTTATCCAATGATTTGTGAATTTTTTTAAATAAAGACATTATACTTTAAAAAATGTGTCGTGTTCACAATGTATTGATGGTGCTTTTGAATCAAACCAGGTTGTTAAAACCTAGTTGTTACCATTGTCATAGAACATAACAAAGAAAGCATTTTAATGATTGAATTTTATTAAACTTCCTAAAATGATTATGTGTCTGAGTAAGCATTAAGAGCCTTCCTAAACAGAAACATTAACACAAATAAAATGTCTCCAGCATTCATTTTGCATTAATTGTTGAAACAATGATGTTTTATGCTAATATATAAAATTAGACACTTTTTCATCTTATTATATATTTGTTTTAATTCCACGCAAAGTTTATTCAACCATATATAGTTTTGTCAGATGTTAACTCAAATCAGCTGCTAAATTACGCTCTTTTGTCAAAAGATATTGATTTGGAATGGAAAAATGAAATTACAAGAAAGTTTCTGTTGTTTTAATGGGTTTTTTTTTAAATTAACAGTAAGACAGATCTCGGTTTAGTAACTATCAAGTGTACTTGCTACATAAAAGTATACTGATCAACAACTGTAAAAGAGAAAAATGAATATTTCTCATAAATAAAAAATGTGGTTTATTTTTTTTATCCTATATCTGATATTAAAACAGTGATGAAAGACATGTTGACATTTAATGAGCGACAATATCTCAAAGAGCCACAGAGTATGTTTGTGTTTCCAATACAACATTTCTCTTAAAAAATATTTAAAAAATAACAATCAGTAGATAATGTTTCAACTACAACATGATATGTGGGAAATAGTATAAAAACGTCATGACATGTCGATGTAATTATATTCCAAAGACACCTACTAAATTGAGTAGCTTGTACTACTGATTTGTTACGTCATTACACCGATTTACCTTACCCACGTACTACGTGAGCTTGGGTTACAGTCATAATGATTAAACAGATAAAAAATTCAATTATTAAAATTATGTATAGATCTTTCAAGGAGATAGATTTCTGGCAATGTTCTTTTATTTGTATCAACATACTCTGTGGCCTATAAGAAAAAGAAATGTATCAAATATGTGTGTATTTAAATGTACACATGATTAATAAATCAATGTAAATTTTGTAAAAGTTGCATATCATAATTTACATATTTCAACAATTAAATGTCAACGCCAACAAATGTAAAAAGCAAGTAACTAAAATGGCTAAAACACCATCATAAAACAAACAAATTCTTGTCTACAGAGTGAGGAATTAGTCGCGGATCATTTCAAATATGGAAGAAATCTACAGAAATCAATGAATTTCAAAACATAAAAACATCCTTTCAAAAGCAATTTGATTTTTAACATGAAGAAGTTACTCTGAAAACATGAATCTATAATGGAAGTGAGAAGATAGCTGGGATAACCATTGATGATTTGAAATTTTGTATCTTTTGTTATACTTAATTTCAAATTCTTACTGCGGATAAAATGAACACTTTTAACATTATCCCCAGATTTATGACCACAATACAGTACAGTCAGGACTCTGTGAATTAAAATATGGACAACTCTGACATCAGTCAGTATATATCAAATAAGTTGATAATAAACAAAAAGGAATGTTACAACTATTGAGCAAAGAGAATCAGCACTAATACTGGTTTTGTAAGGTAAATAGAGAAAACATTTACTCATGGCATCAATCTATAACATCCTATCTATCACTATTCTTTTACTCAAATAGGTAACTTTAAGCATTTAGAAGATTCTATCTGAGACGAGACTCTAATAAAAACATAAATACCATGTTTCTATTTCACGTGTAATGATGGTTTGAATTGATTTTGTACAGATATGTAAAGGAACTCCACATGTATATATATATATAAGCATGACATCATGGCAAGCTGTAAGTAGATCAAAATCGAATTGTGTAAGCTGAGTAAAAGGTAAATAGGCACTATGACTGACCATATAGGCATAACAAGACCATAAAGAGACAAAAGGCACTATCACAGGTAGAAAAGACTTCTTATGTAAAGATCTATAAACCATTCAATATTAAGAGAAACACCTATGATTTGAGATCATGGTCCATAACCAACAAGATGAAGCACCTGATTCATAAAGCTATGTTATATATATATCTATGTAGATAGATATGAGACATCCTAAAGCAAGTACTGTCAACTGCACAAGTGTAAGACACTATTCAATAAACATAGCAAAAGCTACCATGTTATCATAATCAGATCACTCATGGCTTCCAGAACTATCGAAATCCAACAACATAAAAACTATGATGAAAATAAAAATACTATTTGATGACATAAGAAATAACATGTTCAAGAGTAACACAGCAACAGTTAGCAAATGTTAACAAGTGAAGACATTGTAAATACAAGAACATTTTTGGTATCATTGTACCAATGACTTAATGTGGGATTGAAAAGATTTGTATTTTCTCATTAGACACAAACAAATCAGTAAAAACCTTTTAGTTATAAATGAGCTAA
Source organism: Phorcus lineatus (assembly GCA_921293015.1). Lineage (NCBI taxonomy): Eukaryota > Metazoa > Mollusca > Gastropoda > Trochida > Trochidae > Phorcus > Phorcus lineatus. Next base: position 34,416,623 of record OV121085.1, on the reverse strand, counting down.
TTTTAAATCATATTTCCTTCATATCAAAGCAGTTTTGAATTGATGATTATGCTCTGTTGAAGGTCCCCAAGTAAAACAACAATATTTTTAACTGTTCAAAATCATACAGATATTGTAACCTTCTCGATATAAATAACATCCCACTAAACTACTCAAACTAGATTTACACAAAGAGAGGAACTACATCCACTTCTGAAAGACTCTAACAACCTTGTCCTCGTAATGCCAACGGTCCATTATCTGAAATAGATTATCACATATTTATCTGAAATAAACACAATGAAATGTTCTATGGAGAGCTTACTGAAATGTTATAATGAATTCATGCAAAACTGCACCCTTTTCGAAAGTAAAACAACTACTTTTTATATCTTTTGATGCAACAGTAAATGAATTATTTGTTACATCTTTGAATATTTTAAGCTGAAGTAATTTCAGGGTAGGGGTCGGGCCCCACCCACTCTTTTTATGACCAAAAACATAGGATGACATGGTTCCTGAAGATCTGCAGACCTATTTATAATGTGTCTTGTAATGTAGAAAGCAGAAATACCCATAATTCAATCAATAACCCTCCTTTAAACTCATTAACCTTTTCCTGCTTAAAATACTTTCATATTTTCGTAGCAAATTGTTATTATGTATGATTGATTTACAATCTCAGTTGGGTCTCAAGGAGGTTAACTATATTTTGAGCTCGGTTTCCCAATAAATGTCCCCCTTAATCAATAACACTTCTGAAATGAATCTAAAAGAGAATTTGAGAACCTTCATCAATCTTTTGGTGATAATCACCTTCTGCATAAAATGCACATAAATCACAATGTCTAAGATCATTAGTGTTGGACATTGTTCAGAGGGGACTAAGTTTACATGAATTGATGATTAATTCGAAAATATTGCAAGTGTAGCAAGCACAACTCACATTGTCCCAGATATCAGGGTCCCTGTCTTCACCGCTTCTCAATGGTGGAGCCGAACTTGGTCTTGTTGGTCGCCGAGACACACCTAGAAAGAACAATAACACAAAATAAAATGAAATTATATTACCTGTAATGCTTATTCATAACTTGTGACATATATTTCAAATGTGAACATGTGCAGATATTTCTGTTGCCTAGCAATAATTGTTTCAGCGCGATTCCAATATTTCGTCAATAATTATTTAAGAAGTCACTGTAATGGGCTATTGTAAAAGATCTGGCTATTTCTATGCAATTTGATAAAAGAATTATTAAACTCATATGATTTACTTGTAAAAATCTTTTCTAACCATCAACACACCAATAGCATTGTATCATATATTTAATAAGATGGGAAAAATGTCATGACCATGACCTCCTTGAAAGACATTCTATTAGAGGAGATAATGGCATTCAGAGACAATGTTATGAATATATGAATTGAGTGTCGAGAAAGGAAGTTTGTGATACCTTCTGTAAAACAAAGTAAGGGACCTAACACAAAGCAGAGTGATCATTCGTTGATTTTAACTAAATATTCACAATAATGTTTGTAACAAAAGTACTATTTACTTTCTAGCTACTGGTTATAAATGTCAAATGATTATTATTTTTTCTGAATGATCATGGTAAAAAATGCAATATACATTAGAATCTTCAGGTAAGAAAAAACATAACCTAACCTTATTTTTAAAAAAAAGCAAATCAACATGGAACAGTTTTCCGATCAAAATTCATGAAGGTAGTATACGTAATAATAAGTTCAATCTGATTTATAAGATTCAGACTTTTATAGTGTGAAGAATTACATAGACAATAGTGATATTTCTTCCACTACCACCAAGTCCAATCAATTCCGCTCAACCTCCATGATTCTTTAACGTACCCTGTGTGACACACTTGAGAGTCGTCTTGACCTCCTCCTTCAGGACCCCACTACAGTTCTGAGACATCGATAACAGCAGGTTGGTTCCCCCCTGACGGTTGAACAGCTGCTTGAGGCGGTGGTCACTCGTAAGCAGCATCCGGGTCAGAATCACAGCTGCAATAAGACCAGACAAGTTAGATCTGACTTTACAGACATGGAGACTGTGAATGAAGGTTTTTTACACAAAAGTTCATTTTTGTTTTTTATCTATTCTTGATATGTGTTATTAAGTTGAAATAGTTGAAATAATTTATGTGTAAAGCACTTTTCCTTTAAAGCATAACCATTCTGGCTTGCAGAAATACTGCAATTATCAAAAAAAAAAAATTACAGCTAAAACGTATTATCAAGATAAGATTGATGAAGGCTCTCTAAGCATGTAATTCTATCTAATGAATTAATCTTCGCGTCACAGTCACATCATTTTTGTGTTTCCCTCCAATCTCTCCCATTACAACAGATGATCATACCAATGATTTCCAGCATTTCATCATCCTCGTTGATCCGCAGAAAGTCGATGAGACGAGGAATACAGCCAAACTCTGACAAGGCCATGTGGGTCTCCACCTGGTAAGACAGGGTGTCAAATAGTGGATTGTTGCTACTCTCATTCAGCGGAATAAAGTATAAAATCAAGTTTTCAAAAGGTCTCAAGGCCAGGTGTAGGTTTTAATGTAAACAGCGCTTTCACTGGCTGCAGGGGGGTCACTCTTAATCACGATAAATGTCGCTGCTTCGATTCACATGTTTTGTTACCTTTGAGGGCAAGGTAGAAAATGGATAGAGTCTATTTCGATACATTTTCACCTTGCCATTGGAAAATGTGCTTGTTTATGAGGAAAATTTGTTTTGAGAACAAAAGAGTTATCTGCTTCTTTATTGATGTTTAATTCCAATGGGGTTTTGCGACGACTATCCCTCTGACCACTGTGATTCTTAGCCATTTTATAATCTATTTAGACCATTTCAACAAGAGGTTCAATGCTATCATTCTGAAAAGGAAATGTGTGAGTGAGCTGCAGAGATTACACTCCACCAAAATTGTTTTGGACTTTTGTCTTTTTGGGAACTAACAGTACTCGATTGTTGAAATATATATGGAGTACTTTGATCAATGGGGAAATTAGGTATAATTTGGTGACAGTCAAACTAAAAAAGAAATCAATTTGGAATGCACTAAAATCCTTTAATCTTAAAAGTTATTCTTCAACCTAAGATAATAAATAATGCAAAGCTTGATGAGCTAGTGAGTGAATGGCTCATTCATAAAGTATTGCTACCACTACTCACATTTCCATGGTTGACAAGATCATGAATCAAGAGAAGACAACTCTTCCTGACTTCACGACTCTTGCTGAAAAGACCGGTTAGTAACTGTGCTCCACATTTCTCTACCGTCACCTTGCGACACTGGTGGGCGATGGGCTGTGACAGGTCTATAGTGGGCTGGGACTTCTCTTCTCTTCTAACACTGACCTTGTTTCTCTGTGCTACAAAGTGAGGACATGGTACGTTAGATAGTTTTTGAAAAAAAAAATAATAAAGTCATCACAAATGGGCATAGGAAGATAATTGAAGACAAAAAAGTAATACTATTATAACATAATTGAACATAAAGAAAAACTAAACAACTTGAATTTAACGGTTAAAATTAAAGAACCAATGAAAAGACAATGGTAAATCTTACGACCTATCAATAACAGAAAATATTAATTTATGAAAGCTATGCCTACAGTGTGTGTCAGCTGAAGAGGCCGAAAGAGGTCTCTTGCGGAGTGCTGACTTGATGACCCCTGCGACCTCTGGTGACATCCGATGTAGAGCAATACCCAATTTCTTCTCACGCTCCTGATAGGTCCGCGCTGATTGAGGTCTGGAGTGAGTAAACAAACCATCGATGAACATGAGAGCTGTTTAACTAAGCAATTTGATCACCTTAATCAATCTAAGGATTAATTAACTCAGCGCTTGAGCATGTCCCTCCTGTTGAAGTGGAATCCAGTGCTATATAAATAGCCTTATTAATATTATCATAACTTATTAAGTTATCAACAAGGTTATTTTATAGGGATGTATGTCTATGTAGGACGGGACGTTTGATTTATTCAGATAAAGAAAATGTTATCTGCTGAAAATGTTCTGATCTTTGAAATTTGAACTGCTTTGTCCATTTAGCCCTGCCAGTGTGTTGAGTGGGTGACAGTATTCTAAACGTTAGTGCTGATCCCTCCTCATTGATGAGGAAGCACATGGCAGCAATCAACCTACCTCAGTCTGGGCTTGAAGGCTGCAAGGGGACCGGAACTTGAGCCAAATGACACGTGTGGATCTGGGGTTACCAGCTTCTCCTCCAGGGGCTGGATTGCACACCTCAACACCATTGCTGCTGTATCCTGTAAATATTGGTCAATTATATCATTCGCCTTGCCAAGGATATAACATATATTATTTGGTACCATTGCCATGGCTGATATTTCTTGTTGAATACCTAGGGATAAGATCTATATGCCAATTTCTCATATTCTTGCTTATAAAGACATTTTGCATGTTTGAAACTACATCTATGCCATATATCTGCCAGCACAGTAGAAATCCCTTATCTATCTGCTGACATGGGCAAAACATGTACCAATCAGTTATAATGAGTAAAAACCTTTTTAAGCACATCATCAAAGGTTGAAAAATATGTGTCATAAATTTATTTGAAATACATCTTTTAAATGAATGAACAAAATTTTACCTCTTCTGAGGAATTGAATAATTTAAATGATTTCAATAACTTAGTAATCTAGCATCAACTTCATTGAAATCAGATAAAATTTTGTGAAACATTAAACTCACCCTTAGATCATCATTTTCAAAACTGACAAAGGGGGAGACAATCCTGAAGAGATCCATTTCATACAGCCCTTTCCTGAGCAGCCGTCGATCAGCACAAGCTTCCTTATCCATCAGCTCCTGCTGTCTTCTCTCTATCAGTTCAGTGCTCTCTGAGGTGGAGTGCCTGTCTATACTGTGTGTCAGATGGGGATTAGACATAATCCATAATCCGTCCTTCATACGAGATATTGGCTCACGTTCTGGCTTTTCTGGAACAACGTCCTTCATCTTTATTTTCCTTTTGTTAGTACACGAAGCCACTGAGACAAAAACAAAAAAGTCAAGTAAACTCTTCACCAATTTGATCTCAGCATCACTCAGGATTTCTCCCCGTGGAGTTTTGGTTCTCCTGGCAGAGAGAGGAGAACATGGTCTGCTGGACGGTCGGGAGTTGGGTCGCGCTGACATTGGGTTGCATCGAATCTGAACCTTCTCTGCAAACTTGGACAAGAGGACGGATATCTGCTTCCCACATGTATTCCATACTTCCGATGTAAGCTGTCTATTGACACTCTTCAACTTGTTCCTATTGAATATAAGAGAAAAACACTACATTTTCAACTAAGATTTTACTGTCAGATTACAGGAACCTTAAGCAGGTCATCAATATAGTTAAAAGTTCAAAATGTAATAAATGTCTAAACAGTTACATTTCCATGACCAAGGCTTACACTCTCTAGTCTTAAGCCAATGGTAAAGATGAAAACTATCACTATCTTAGCCCTAGAAGACCTTTGAGGATCTCTTTTATGTTTCTTCAGGATGTTCAAAAGCCCTCCCTGCTGAACTCTTTGGTGCTGCATATAAAAGCACAAGGAGAGAAGTTAGAGCATCAGCTAAACCATTTTATATAAACTATAAGCATCCATTACCTCAGGTTTTCATTGTCAGTGAGCTCTGACACATCTAGGTTCTTGCTGTTAGTCTTATATTTCTCTAGAGGCCATAAGCATAGATTGGTTGCTATGGACACCAGACCAGCAAGACAGCCCAGTTGGTTGGTGTTCCAGTCAGAGGTTGGGTTCTCATCAATCAGCATCTCGTTGGTGGAGGGATCCACTTGTATTGTGCCTGGAAACAATGTCATGCTGAAGTGATTGATCAGATATCCCCAGCTGAAGACAGAACCTCAATACATCTTGTAATAAGAGAAATATATATGCCTGAAGAAGAGTGCTTATGAACGATACAATGGGAGTAATAGTAGAACCCATTCAAAAACATGATATGGTTATAATATGTTGTAAAATGATGAATTAATTTTTAATGTTGATCTCAAATGGTACTAAAGAAGAAATTTGCATGATCAAACACATGTATGTCAGCTTCAAAGAAAAATAATCCTCAAGGATCTCCTGAAGAGGTGGTCCCACCTTCCTTAGTGATCATCTTGCCAATGAGTTGTATGAACTGCTCCAGAGACAGCCAGTTCTTGGTCTCGTTCTTGTGTTTGACTCTGACAGGGTAGACTATTTTGGTGGAGGATGGTGTTCGAGGGGTGCGAGGGGTAACAGTGTCTGCCCGTTGGTTTAAGTCACCCCCCTCTGGATGGAGGAATGCCGACAAGTGCTCCATTAGGGTCTTTGAGTAGGAGGTCTTGTGGTACCCCATGATGGTCTGTAGTATTGAGGCAGCAATCCCTCTCACCTTCCTGTCAGTGTAATGATAAGTCTCAACATCAGTGTATGCTTATGACAGTCCACTGAAACTCTACCCTGCTCCAAGGAAAACAGCTTGCAAACTATTGCCTCCACCTGGATATGGACCCTGTGGTCTGAACATGAACCAATACAGGGTCTCCTCAGACAATGTTGAGTAAAAGCAGAATGAGTTTGTATCCATTATCAATGGGAAATATTTTTCACTCTTCAGTTTTCTACTCCTTGGAACAGGGTTATCTTTTAATAGGACTGATAAGGATCGGTATATAGCAAGTACTCATGACTTTGGATAGTTGAAAGTTTTGTTCTATAAAGTTCTAATAAAATTGTTGTTGACATTTCAATGACTTTAATCATTGATTTTCCTTACTAAATATAACTTGAGTCACCCACCTGCAGTGAGAGTCGCGGAGAGCCTGCAGCACATACAGGAAGAGTTGCTGGTTCCTGATGACGCTGACCACCTCTTCCTCATCCTCCACCAGACACAACACCAGGTACAGCGCCTGCTGCTGCACTCCACTACAAGGTCAGATATAGGAATTATTACATGAGTAAAGGTGTAATATGACTTGTGTACAAAATGTTGGAATTTTGTTTTACCCTCTCTGTGGCATCAAAAGTATAAAACATTGCCTATTATTGCCTGTTAATGATCATGATCAAGGTCCGCAAAGCAACATCTCCACTTACCAGGGTCCATCGACTATCATTGCTGCTGTAGACTTGATGATATTCTTGTCTATCATGTCTGGGTACACCACGTCTGTCTGTCTGTACAGGTTGATCACAATCTCCACAAACACTTCCTGGAACATTATTTCCATTCTCAGATGAGTTAACAATGTGCTTAATTATCTTTTCAAATATATCACAAATCTTCAACTTTTCAGTCATCTTGATTATAGATAAAACTGTCAACTCTACTTGATTTTTATGAAATTTGTGTAATTTGTGTTTCTATCAGACTCAGTATTCTAAAAAAAATCCAATCTTATCAATATATAAGCCTTTCGTTTCCGGCACCGAAATACTTTGGGACAGCCTCTCCTGGACTCTCCTGTTTTAATCATCTATCAAGCTACTGAAATGGCTGTTCAGAAAGGGTGCAACGACCCTACTTAACATTTATGTATTCCAACAAACGCAACACTGAACTGCTTAATGCACACATTAAATGGTATTTGTCACAGATGATTCAGCTATGCTTTATAGCAATGTTCAGCTACCTTCATCTTGGAGCTACTCTCTTTAAGTTCCTTGACGATGAAGAGAAGTTCCTGTCCTACAAGTGAGGCTGTAGATTCATGTTGTGACAGTGTACGGAGCACACAGCAGCTGGCATATTTCATCTCTAAAGGATGCTCACTGTACAGGATTCTCAACAGCACCGGCAACAAAACTTCATCCACTGCGTCCATCAACATGTCTGCTACACAACTGTGTGAGAACAACTGCAAGGGGAGACACTATTGTGTTCATGATATTACAAAAACATTTGGATCATATTATCCACAAAAAAAACAAATGCAAAAAAGACAGAACTAGTGATGGTCCATTTTAAAGCAAATGTTAGCTTACAAGATGTAATTTCTACATTTCTGTACATAGGTTACATACCGTAATTCAACAAAAAAAAATTTATGTGGACCATATTCCCTTAAAAAAATAATAGAAATGCCACTTTGTTGTCAATGACTTGTTTTCCAATGTTGTTAATTAATGAAAAATGGTGGCAACTGAAACGATAAAAATGTTCACTTGTTTCATCTATCCATGATGCTCCGACAAATGGCTCCACTAGATTTCCATGTATCACAACAGAGGCAATCGGGTTATTGCACATGCCTTGTTGATCAATATGGAGCAGGATGACCCTAAACCTGAGTTTGAAAACTCACCACCTCAGCAGCCTTGAGAGCAGCGACCTGCACCTTGACACTGTGAGGGGACGACAGCACCGTGAGCAGGTCATTGAAGATCTCGTTGTCTGCCATAACTGTCGCATTATCCTCCCCCACACTCAATTGTTTAATGAACAACAGACCTGCCTCTCGTAGTTCAGGCTTTGTTCGTCGCAATAATGCCTGGAGCTGATGATTGGACAATGGATACATAATACAAAAATGATTCTCAAAGGTTCCTCCATCAGAATATTAAAATATATCCTCTACACAGTATTCTGTGAAAGGCAATTGGAATTGACATATATAAAAGCAACCTCTTTATTTTTAAAATCCCAAAGCTTTCAATAAATCTTTCTATCTCCTCAAAAGGCATCTTCACCCAACCTGATGAACGTTATAAGTATATGTACTCGCAAACGTTGTGATTTAAATTTCCCAATAAATTAGTTGGCATCCAGAAAAGCTTGCTCTGGTTTGTAATTCTCCACTTGCTCGATGATATATGATTGAAATATTAACAAACAAGATGATATACGTCAACTCTTCGGGAGAAAGCCAATAAAGTGAAATATGATTCACCTTAATAGTGTTTCAAACAACAATTTCTATATCTTTAAGTCTCCTCAAGGCGATACTTTATACTGATTTGTAATGATTAGAAAGAAACAATTCCTGAAAGTGACAGATTATCATACATGATAATAACACAAACAAAGAGTAACAACAATATTCAACTTCTTTATTTTGAAACTTAAGCACCAACTCTTTTTACTAGTGGATATCATTTCCACTTTCTTTGAACACCTGCTTATATAACAACCTGTAAGTGAATATTATAGATAATTTGACATCATGTATTGGCATCAGTACCATTTGTCAAAGAGTAAGATACAAAAATATTAAGTTGTCCAACATAAAAAAAATCTTTAGCGGTGCACTGATTGTACCCTGACCTGCGCTATCTGTTCCGGAGTGATATCCTCTGTGATTGTGTGACTGTTGATGAGTCGAACCATAGTCTTCATCTGAGAGGCACTAGATGCCCGCGTCATATACCGCTCCAACACTCGCAACAGGTGCTGTATGGTCAACACACCTATGGTAGAGATCAGAGTCAGTTGCAACCATTCCATACTGTCAGTGCACAGTTCCACCCAATCAGATTCATCATTATGATAGATATCACATAAACACAAATGTTATTTCTCAGATAAAGTCATAAAATCACAAGAGACTGTAAAAATTAGGATAAAGTATCAGATATATTGTATATTTTCTGTTGTCTCATCACTTTTTATCTTTCTAAAACAGAATAAAAACTTAACCAGAGTGTCACTTAAAAAAATTATTTGTTTGAAAACAAATTATTTTAAATATATTGAGATATATTGTCTCTTGTGGCCATGCATCGATGAATTATGGACCCTCACGATATAAATATCCTGATATAATGTTTAAATGCTTTTTGCATCAATGCATTTGTATTGTGTAGCAGACGATACAGACATCAATACTATCTACGAATCTTCACACCACTACTGAACCATAACTTGTAGAAGACTATCGTTTTTAATCAAGTGCCATGCACATCTATTTCTTATAAGGCTAAACTCTGTCACATATGTTAGATAATTTCTCCATAAATTAGAAATAAGAATTGTATATGCTTGGAAAATTTTCACAGCTTGCAGATAGAGCAAAAAATTCTGATTACTTGTAACAGAGGTTATGTGGAAAAAGGAATTTAGTAACCAGTGTAGGGATGGAATCAACCAGCATGGATAAATTCATGAATTCTTGTGTTATAACTAATGACAATATAATCTGATATTTCAATAGGTTGTTGATGTTGTATATTTGGAAATAGATGACTGCAGTGGCTGTATTATTGGCAGGGAAGGAAAATAAGACTTAGCAGGTACACACAAAAACAATGTGCCTGAACTTTTACCCTTCCTTCTGTTTAAACTCTAGCCGTGAAAGATGCTACAAGTGTATAATCATTTGAGGGAAAAGGACATTAAAACACAAACCTTCATCATCTGAGTCTGAATCACTGCTATAAGTGTCCCTGCTGGGTTCCGACAATCTGGAATTGTGTTCTGCTCTTTGACATTCACATGCAACACAGATGGGTGGAAGACTGCTGTGAGACTGGTAGTTCTCCAGCCGCGCCAACACCTGGCCAATGGACTCATTGTCTAGATCACGTCGTGAATTACTGCAAGAAAACATTGTTTATCTTATCAGAGCATATAGATATATAATCTTCATTTACTTCAAGACAAATACAAGTCCTGAAGAGTTTTTGTTTATCTTTTAATTAAGAATAAACTGTTCTCATTTCATTTCCTTAGGGAAAGGTATGATTGGTATAGACCACAGCTTTACAATATGACTTGCTTAATACCTACTTGACTCTATAAGCAGTTTCATACATGTACACGCAATAAACTGTTTTCAGTTCATTACCTTGGGGAAAGGTATGATGGTATAAACCACATCTTTACAATTTGACTTGTTAAATACCTTAACTTGACTCTATAAGCAGTTTCATATACATGCAGCCCAGTGTTGAGGACAGTTTCCCCTGTTATTTGTAGTTGAGGACTATCAAGAGCTTTTATCTTGTATCTGGGATGAGTGAAGTGGTAGCTTGGATGGTGTTGGTACCGGTGACGCTCCATTGTAGCTCCAGCTGTTTTCTATAGAGTTCTTAGTCTTCATAACTTAGGGATCCAAAACTTAAATTAACCCTCCCAACTCACTCTTCTTCATTTTCATATAAATTATGATGTGTCATGGTTGTCTTAGTCTGAAAACAAATAAGCTTCTGAAAATAAATTTTAAAAATTCCCTTAAAGAGACACAACATAATTTTCATGACATTTTATCTTTATCAATACAATTGAAAATATAATATTTTCATCTTCTAACACCACATTTATCTATATGACAACTGAAAATTTCAAATGAAATTTAGTTATAAAACCCATCAAAGACTATCAACTTGGAACTCTCCTGTTTGCTTTGAATAGATTACCAAAATTATGTTTCAGTTATTAATGGCACCAGCATCAGTACATTCATCGTCCAGTGTTAGATCAAACTAGTGAATTGTACATTATTTTGTCACTGTACTCAACTGATTGGCCTTTAATTAGTACTTTTTAGCACCCAACAACTCATTGATCTTGATAATGAGCTTATATACATCTTGGTACAACATAGTTCAACAATTTTTAAACATGGTGGTAGGCAGAAACCTAATAATCCAATCCAATCCATATTTTTGAGCCACCTATTTTTCATACAGATAATGTCTTTTCAATATCTGAAGGACATTTTTAATTGTTTTAAGTCATTTGGTAAGTAAAAACAGTCATTAGAAAGTTTTTTTATACAATCTAGATAAATTTGGATCAATGTCTTTTTTAATATCAGTTCATACTGCTGACTGTAAGAAGATAATGTAGAACTGCCGAATAAAATCGACTTAGATTGTGTTTTGTCAATGATGAGAATATTTACATATTGAAGCATCCGTAAAATATTCCTTATTGACATAACACAAGCTAAACACTATTAAATAAATGTAAAAGGCAATCAAAGAAGGTTGCCTACTTTCATTATTGTTATGAAATCACAAGAAACTAAATTGGAATTAATCCAACCCCAAAGTATACTAAATTAATCAAAAGATAAGACGTTGTTAACATAAACAAACAGGTACAAACAAGACACCCGACGAGTCCCCGGCCATGATGGATATTAATGGCAGGGAGGTCTTAGTTAGCGTTACGAATTCGTGATAAGTAATATCTAACCATAAAATGAAAACAAATCACATAACAGTATTTAATAGAAATATTGAAAACTAGGATTCGCGATATTTACAAAGATCTAAATCACAGAGGTTTTGACATAAAATGTATAATTCTATACTCAAGAACGTATGCTCCCTTTTCTACCAACATGGCAGACAAGGTAGCTGAAGGTAATGTTGAGCAGATACAAATTTATGTTTATCCTGCCAACTTTCTTTACACGGTTTATTTGCCTGTGATCAAATGTTCAAAACAGTCATATGTAATCATAATTTCTTGTCCTAAGAACTTATATTTTGGCCTCATACAGTAAAAACGATGATATCGTACGCTGTATTCAGTCAAAGAATTCTGACACTAGTGACAGGGACGACGTTTATAAAGATCGACTAATGAAATGATCTTCACTGTTGCAATAGAGACACTGTCCTATGACTTTTATAGTGTGAAAACGAAATTCGAAATGGCATTGTATAAAAATATGTTAGCCATACTTGATTATAAAAATCCAGTTGAAACTTATTACTTCGAGTGTAATTTCATTGCTACAGAAATGACAATTTGACAATGAATAGCAATTTCAAAATGAATATCTTCAATGAAAGTAATCTGCACTTCAAATGTCTCAAGCCTTGCTACCACATTGCAAAGCATTGTAGACTCCTGTATTAGTATATTTGTTGATATTCAATCTTTATTGTTCTTTAGTTATAAAATTACAATGTTTCTTACCGTTTAGCCTTCTTCAATAAATGGCTGGTCCTGTTTGATGTAAATGAAATGGTACCCATTTGGCACTTCCTGTATGCTGCTAATTTTAACTTTTCAACACTCGAGATGTTTGGTTTGATACTTCTTTCAGGATAATAAGTTTATGGACATCTTTTTAATATCCAAACTGACAGAAGCAAAAGGAAAGATGAGTAAAATTTTAGATATTTTTATCCTAGGTATTTATTTTATGATTATGATGATGAAAGACAAGCCTCCAATTAAAGAGGCACCAAGTATGTTGTTGGGGTCAAATCATCTCCCCACGGATGGCCTATACTTTCCGTAGCCCCAATGACTTTCTAAGATAGGCCCAAACTTTTCTTTGCTTGTCATCCAGGCTACAAATGCGCCTTGAAAATATGAGAATTGCAACTGTACGCCAAAGACGGCTTTGCACTCAAGACACTATTTTTGACGGGTTGGCAGGTTTGAATTAGCCAGTGATAAGGACTGGTGAAATTTAAAGCCATTTGGGGAAAGGTAGGGTCAAATATGTCAAAATATAAAAATGCTGTTATTATGTCAAGAACTACTGGTGGTATCTGAAAAATACCATTTTAATGGCTATCCATTTAGAATGGTGAGAACAAACAGCTTTAAGTTGTGATCGAAAACTGGACAATAGCATGCGCCAGTGACTCAAATATAATTCCAGGAGCTTATCTATAGCATACCTTCAGCTCAGTGTGTTCCTAAATATAGTAATGTTTCATGTCCTAAATTTCTTCCTTTTGTTGATATCTAGGAGCTGCCAAGAAGGGAGTAGACATAGCAAGCCCTGAGAAACGTAAGCTATCTGATGAAGACAAGAAAGATGAAACTGCACCACCAGTTAAGAAATTCTCAATGGGTTTCAACTCTAAACTGGGGGAGACCAAGAAGATCACAATGAATCTAGGTGGAGCTAAACCTGCTCAACCAGCACCCATTAAGATGTCACTAGGTTCTCAGGTAATTTTCTTTCATATGTTCGGGGTGGAATAGCACAGTGGTAAGCGTGTTCGGCTTCAGGTCAAGAGTTCTTGGTTTTAATCCCACAAGGGGCTCAGCAACTTTTTCTGCAGTAGAGAACTCTTCTACAATCTGTAAGCTTTGGGTGAAATGCTTTACTGAATTCAACCACCAATGGTCGTTACTTCCAGCCAATGCTTACATTTTTCAGTGCAATGCTTAGACACAATAGTTTTGCAGACTTTCTTCCTACAACATTACTGGCAACCGTGATCTAAGTGAAAACTTCAAAGCTGTATTAAAGGTGAAATTACTTCACCTCACCCGTTTATTTGTAGCCATCCTACAACTACTTTATAAATCCAGGTCTCCAGTAAGTGCCTACTCCAAATAGGCATCCAACTTCCAGCTTAATAGTCTCTTCAGAAATCTTATGAAGGTTGCAGCTCCAACAAGCATTTGACGCTTATCAGCAAGGTTTTAATAATCAGTGATTGTGTTTTTTGTAAGATATGCCTTGGACGGGAAGTTAAAAGGTGCTTGGGATAAAGCAAACGTTCAAAAAATGGTCTTAACTTCCAACAATAGCTGGGCCTCTCACAAAAACCAGGTGTGCCTAATAGTTATCATGGAGTTTTCAGAAAAATTATTAACAAAATGTATTTGAATTTCTGCTGAAATGCAATGCTTTCCCCAAATGAGCAACATATCACAATTGAGTCTGCAAGTTATATGCACACCTGGCATTTGTCAATGAAAACATGGCTCTTTGAAGAGAGTGATTATGGTTATAAATAAGCTAACCAGCAATAATGAGATGTTAGTGCTATCATTATGGAGATAACTAATTCTGATTAAAGCATCAAAAGGTTTCAAAATTTATTAATAAAAAATAATTTATTTATTTCACATTAAACAGAACTAATTTGTCCTCATGTTTAAAAGTCCCTATGTTTTCTTCAAATGATTTCCGTTTCAAAAATGTTAATTAGAAAATACCTACAATTAAACATAATATGTACTATTTCTTTCAGAAGAGTAAAGAAAGTTCATCAACCACTGTTGTTCAGAAGAATGCAAAAGTTGCTGCCATATTTAATCCTGATGACGATGTAAGTAGATCCTTAATGTGGTTAACATAATGGAATCATAAAGCTTGTATAAATAAATAGAATGGAAAGAAATGTGTTTCAAATAGTTCTTTAAAAGTGAATGATTTGTTTTCAGAGTGATGAAGAAGAAATGCCCCCAGAAGCTAAAATGAGAATGAGAAATATTGGAAGGTATAATTCATAAATTCTTTGAAATTTGCACTTACTATAAACAAAATTCGGATCAAGATGTAGGGAATATGTAACTACAAATATATTTCAGTAAAGATATTTCAGAAGAGTTACTAATCTAATTTGTTAAGGCTTTTGTTTAGGTATAAAATGTGATTGTAGCTAGTACAAATAACACAAATTTAATTTCACATTCAAGAATGTTTTTAGATTGATTTCTAAAATGACATTTTATAAATTTATTTCCTTTCAGAGATACACCAACAGCAGCAGGACCTAATTCATTTGGCAAAAACCGTCTCGGATTTTGTGATCGTCAGAAGATCCTCGAGCGAGAGCTGAAAGCCCAGTTAGAAAGTGCAGCAGATGACTGAATAGAAATTGCTTTCTAAAACATTTGTCACATAGAACTTGTCTTATTTAGGCTAATGCATTTGGCTTATTAGGAGAGATATCTGAAGGCGAGTCATAAGAAGGATATAGAAACAGCTGATTGTGGAGTGCAGCAGCTTCAAGCCAATATGATCATTTATTTCTTTCTGCTGGCCACCAGTATACACCTGACAGATAGTATGGATTGGCCAATGGCAGCCGAAAGTCATTTAGAGTCAAGTCATTATGAGTACAGCATTAAATGACTGTCAGCCAAGATGTTAAGGCTCATTGACTTTGAGAAATCTCAGCTGAGTTGAAAACATTTTGGAATAGTTACATTATGTGTTGAATGTATGATGTACTTCAAATGAAAATTGAAAGGTAATCTGGATAATGTTGACATACAGAACAACAAATGCCAGCATATATACACCTCTGGTTGGAATTGAGTAAAGCCCAAAATAATATAAAACACTTGCATAATAACTTTTAAAAGCTTTCCTATTTTTCAAAGAATGAATTAACTTATGAATAAGAATTATAATCTGTCTTTTTCTATGAATTTTATAATTGGTTTGATTTAAGCTAGAGGAAATATTTAATTTGAACAAATATTTTCTTTTCTTTTTTTATGTATTATTCGTTTGTGATTTAACCATTGAGCCATAACTAGTGAAAATCTATTTATCGGTGGATGTGAATAGAACAATCATTATTAACTTATAACAGTTACTTGAAGGGACAGGGATCTAGAATGTTTAAAGTTTTTTGTTCCTCAAAATTGCTTAGAAATAACATTGCCTTTAAAGACTTTAAACGTTTATCTTTTGCTTTTGAATGCCGAAAATGAAATGGTTAATGTTTTTACTTATTATCATTTATTATTTGAACTAATGTTTTGTTTTTTTGACAGAATGAATGCTTTTAGTTCATCTACCCCCCTCTATCCTATTTTTTTTCGAGTACAACTAAAATTTCATTCACAGCCAAGATTGTTTAGACTCTTCTGTTTATGCCTAAGAAAGGGACGAATTTTCATTCTCTTGACCGCTTTGAGGATGGAGATCTTTGAAAAACAGGAGCCAAAACATTGACATAAACTTTTGAAATATTGTGTTTTTTTAGTACCATCTTTTTGCTGGTGTGAATAGTTTCATCAATATTTGATGTATTCTAAACCACATGTGTTTTCAGTAAATGTTGTCTTCCGAATCACTGATACTCAGTCAAGATCTCAGCAAAACTTCATTAAAACCTGAGTGTGTGAATGATAATAGATCATCAGTTTGAGTGTTGTAAAATGTGATCCATGTGTGAAAGAGTTGGGTTTTGAGTTTGAGAAATTGATCTGTTATGACATGAATGCAGAGAAACTATGCTTTATTATGAATACATTTAGTATTTTGTGGTCTAAATAAGTAGACTTGGTTCCAGTTTGCTCCCCACAGAGGTTACTCAAGTCATTTCGTTCCGTGTACCCACTGTAACAAGTGAGTCATGATCATATTGTTCACTTAAATATCGTCTCAAATCTCACACTAATTTCTGTCCTGTAAGAGGAGTCGAATAGCACAGTGGTTAGCATTTTGCTTCAGATCAAGAGGTCCCAGGTTTGAATCCTGCCAGGGGCACAGCAACTTTCTCTGCAGTAGAGAACTGCAAATGCAGTAAGGTTTTGGTGCAATGCTACACTGAATTTCAGCACAGTAATACCAAAGGTTCACTATTACCAGCTGATGGGGGGGGGGGATAGCGCAGTGGTTAACGCGTTTGGCTTCGGATTAAGAGGTCCGTGGTTTGAATCACGCTTTGTCTGCAGTAGAGAACTGTTCTACACGCAGTCAGGTTTGGGTGCATTGCTACACTGAATTTCAGTGCAGTACCACCTATGGTTCGCTACTTCCAGCCGATACTCTCAGGTTTCACCGCAATGCATAGCCAAAATGGTGTTGTGGTCTTTCTTCCTGCAATAATACCAGCAGTCGTGATATAAGTGTAATACTCTTGAAAGCGGCGTTAAACCCCATATTACCTCACCTCACAATATAAAGCCACAAAAGTGATACAGGCTTCCTCCCTGCAGTTCTACTAGGGATTGTGATATAAGTGAAATACTCTTTAAAGTATCATCATACCCCAAATCATATCATGACACCTATTCTGTAAGAAACATGAGTGAAAAGACTGGAACAAACTTTTATTTGTAACCACTCATGATTCTGTGTGTTTAGCCAAGAAATACTTCTCTTGAATGAGTTGAGTACCTCTGTTGGAAGAGAATGATTAATTCTATCAAGGTTGAATATTTTCATCAGCTGTTTTTTGGGGTTTTTTTTGTTCCAGTGTATTTTCTAAGATGAACCTCAAATCCATTCAATTGTTTTTTAAAAATAACTTTATAGCCATTTGTGGACGCTATTGTAACCTATTTTTCAACTTTATAATTTAGTGGTTTGTTTGTTAAGTTCGCAGCACATCGATATTCATTGACCTTTAATTTTAAATTTAAATCTTCTTGTTAAGTGAGAATGAAGTTGGGCACAGAGTTTTAAAGTAATCTTTGAGTTTATATTGTAGATAGTAGCATTGGTTAAGCCTATTCTAGTGCTAAAAGAGCTTTAAAAATATAGCTCCAAATCTAAGTTTCTCAGTAATTTGTTGATTATTACAAGCATTCATTACCATTGAGTTGCAATTGGGTAAAATTAAGAAAGTGTTGAAAATCTGTGTCAAAGTGTTTTTGTGTGTCAGGTGACAATACTGTTAATGAGGCTGTCTATCTGAATGGTAAGTGTGTTACTTCTGCCTGTAGTTTTCATATATACTAACTGATGCTGATGTGTGAATGAGACTGATTATAGTGTGTGAGTAATTGTGGAGCTTTATGAGCAATCTCATAGAGGGGAGGGTATGTTTTTAATGGTCACATCATCAAGATGAGAAAGTTCTGAAAGGATATTGTTCAACTTATGTTTTGTTTATCATCATTTAATATTGTTGTATTGTTGTTTACTTCACCTGTCCCATTTGTACAATTCGTACAATTTATCATGTTTGAAATGGCATTTTACCATTCATTCCTATTCTTATGATCATGGTTTAGTATCATTATTGCATTAAACACCAACTGACCCTTGTACATATTTCCATTTTGTGATCTCAGATCACCAAATTGTACATAATTTCATTATCTTAATAAATGTCATGTTGTCAACTCAGTCCTGTTTCTGCTATTCTAATGTACTCATTCATAAACACTTTCGATTGCACTTTAAACTATGTTGTAAATACATTTTAGACTGTCCAAGGATAATCAAAATGATATCAAATATCTGTTTATTTAACAGAAGGCACTGTTGAACATTTTCTTAGTGAAATAATTGAATCAAACTAAGAGAAAAATGGATGTTACCAATTACATGACAAACCCTTAATAAATAAAACAAGATGGACTGAAGTGGGGTTGTAGAGGCACTCAATGAGTTGTATGAATCGCATATTCTATATCTTAAGAATGAAGTCATTTAATGAGAAGTACTTGCTGATGTTGAAAGGGTTTGCTTAATACATTAATATTTCTTCTATCACTTCAAATAGGGATTACTGGGTTGACCAATGAGATGTTTGACCCTCTGAAGATATTACATTTAGCATAAACTAACATTTCTTGAGGAAAAAGTTAAGAAAATAAAATTTAAAAACAATGTGCTTTAGCACCTTTAGTTAAGCGAATCATCTCCCTAGCTCAAATGATGTAAAGATGTTCACACAAAAATGCAGCCTGAAGCTTTCGCTTTATAAATGAACCATTTTGTTAAGCTGATTGGGCAATGAGAAATAACTTCAAATATTTGGTTATACAACGTAGAAGACGCCCAGTAAAACTGTCTTCAAATAGTGTATAAAAATGGTGTCATTAATAAATTCACTGTAACGTTTCAAACATTTCGTAATGTGGATTAAAGTTGTTGATGCCCGATGGAATGGTTTCGAATATTTTGTGACACAAAGCGGTTTATACTTAGTGAAACTGTCGTTAGTTCTGGCTGAGTTGAAATCTATTTTATTCACTAAATCTGTCTTCAAATATGGTATCAACCAGGTGACGTACCCAGTGAATTGTAAATATTTGGTGACACGAATACGTGTAGAACAACGTGTATTTTGAAATACGTAGATGTTACAATTTTATGCTATACATTCACTTATGTTGATTGTTGTGTGTACTAAAAGTACGTATTATCCGTGGCACGCAAGCCATGTTGTGAATCGAGACGGATACATTCGTATAATGGTTTTAACGGCATCACTTTGATATGTTATTTATGTCATTAATAATGGATTTCATCAATCACAGGTATTATCTTAAAATATTGATAATAACTTGCACAAATTGTAAAGAGAGCGTCTAAATTTCTGGTATGAAAAATGATATTAAAAAAAGGAGATATAATTTGTTTTTCACATGAACAATATATTACGTTTGATAGTGATTTATACACTGCAATAACTGATGCGATACGAACCTACAATAAAATATTACCAGGACTTATACGCCGTCAAATTACTTACATTCATCAAATTATAACGAAGAAAACAAACAGTACTCACAATTATAACGATGATTAAGTTAACAAATTTCCTTACTCCAGGTGCATATGATTTAATGGTTGGATTTTCTCCAAGTATACAGAACACAGCTATGATCAGACTTGTGTTGAAATACCTTTATCCCAGCGCCCTTTAGAATCAGAACCCGCTTTTTGTTACTCATAGTATAAGGCTGTCTCTCGCAGTATTGAGTTTTGGGCGTTCTTTATATTCTGTGACAGTATATTTGTGTGGATACATATAGTTTATTTGTAGAGCAGTTAATCCAAGACATTCTATGGGCCAGATTGTCGTTAAGGCGTTAGAATACAATTGCTACAAAATACAAACTAACTAAAAGTTTCACAGTGGAAATATTTCAAAGCCCTCTCCTCAAGCGTATAAAATGATCCACCCTCGCCTCTATCTGCTTGAACGCGTTAGGTGTAACAGGTACGTCTTTTGTAAATTTCATTCAATTTTTTTTTCTCAAAGTACATCGACTTGTCGAATATAGACATGTTTATCATGTACATATTGAAACATATCAACTCGCACAACATGTATTAAGAAAACATTCACTTGTTCCTTCACGGCGTAGTTGGTTGAATGTTTCATTTGAAAAGCTCTATATGGACAGTGTCGAAACAGCTATCCAAGGGACTCGTCAAATGTTTTGTACATAAAAAATACCTGTATGCATTTACTTACATTTCAAATATAAATGTGTATCAAACGATCGGCCTAGTTGCATATTCAACTTACGAAATGATCTACGGAAAATGTAAAGTCTTAATAATCGTCCCCTTGACTTAATGAGCGTTCAAAGGACATATATAATAATCAACGACTATTTAAGCGTAGTTATAAAACGTTCATTCTTAGTCCTTTTTTCATTTGAAACTTTACACAGTTCATTTTTCGCGAATTACTGCCTAAGGAAGATTCACCATGCCCGCATTTAGAGGATTTTAATGAATAAAAAAACTTTGATGGACCGTGATTGGTTTTTAGATAATGAATAATAAAAATGCATTCAGCCCAATGAACCCTTAACTTTCACTGAAAATAAAACTCATAATATTCAGCTTCTGGGACAGACTCATTGCCCATGACAGCTGCATGCATTTGTATTGATTTCAGAAGGGTTTTTTAATAATGATTTTTAACTAGTATTATAACATTTATATTAAAAGGAAGGCAGGATTCCCTGAATAGAAACTATTTTTTACGAAATATATATAATGCACATATGCTTACTCCTATATCAGGTGAGATGTCGGGAACTCAATTAAATATTCCCTCCACCCCATCTCGTGAAGGCTTAAGCATGCACTCGAAACGTGGTGAAAGTTGTTACTCAGATCTTATGTATATGACGTCTAAATTCCCTTAAAAGACTTCATTTTCATAGTGGTTTACAACATTAGTTGATTCTATGCAAGTGACACTTGTTTACTTCATAACAACTGAATCAAAATTAAATGGAAAAGGATGATTTTATCTAATAAGTGTTTGAATAAGAGGAAGCCGTATTTGGTTTTGTTAGTAAGCGCTCATAAAATCACTAAGAAGGATTCGCTACGGCAGGTGCCCGTGTTAGGAGTTCTGAACATCTCGTTTCAAGAGAATGTCAACTGACCTAGAAATAGATCAAGCTATGTGTACATAGACCGAAATTTTATCACGGTGTAAATGCAACGTATAGTTATCAAGAAGACAATCCAATCGTTTTGCAAGTTTTGGTACAATCGTTGACAATGGCGTTAATCGTTACGGACGACAAGCTTCAGGAGTTAAGGGACAAATTGAAAGGACGACCATCCTGTTTTAAGGTATGAAATACAAAGAGCGAACCATCGACATTCATTGATAGAAGGCGGTTGTAGTATATATATATATATATATATATAGACAAACGGTGTAATGAGAATTTTGACCCCCTCGGAATATCTACCTGGGATGTTTCTATTCCAAAAATGAAAAGTGTTAACTTTAGCATTTAAAACGTCATATGCATGAAATACCCAATAATATCAGAAAGAAATTGTCAGCAAGTGGATTCATAGATGTGCTTGGTTAGTTTACGAGGTTTTTTTTACACTTTAAGGTTTTGATTGTACTGTCTAACAACCATTAGTAAATTACCCACACAAGGGATTATTTTGTTGTAAAGTATTCGCCCTTGGTCCACTCATTTAATGATAAAATTACCGTGTTTTGGCGATCTATTCAGGAATAGTTATTTTGCGTGGTAAACGGAAAATGCTACTCTAACGGTCTCATACTGTTTTATTATAGATATACTGTGAGGTGATGACCAAGCAAGCTGGAGTACTGAAAGGCTTTGATATACTCGTGGACAGCTGGCCAGACTGCAGAGCAGTCGTCACCAAGCCGAATCTGGAAACTATGGAGGTGCGAACTTAGCCTTTGCTTTGTATCGTAACGATGTGGTTGGAAATAAATAGCCTCATCCAAATGTTTTCAGATATCTGAAATATCGATCATTTATAAACGAGTGTTGATATTTTCGATATCTGAAGATACAAGGGCTAGATTTTAAAGTTGTCCGAAATCATTCTTCAAGTGTTCTCAGCAAAAGAATGCAAAACTCTAAAACACACAAGCAGTAATCGCATTCAGGTCGTAAAATAGTTGGATCAAGTGTTATAAGTAATGCCTTGACATTGTGTTTATGCCAATCAACGAAAAGCTTTGAGGTTTAAATGAAGGAAATGGTTCAACGACAGAAATAGACCCTGAAGTTATTATAATTCAAAGACTTTATTAACACGCTTTGCTTATACATTTGCCATTTTAAGAAAAAATATTTCTGAAGGTATAGCATTCTAGGAATTTAGGAAATAGGTATTTATAGAATATAACATTGTTAAAACAAATTTTCAAGCAATCAAAAGAGACCTAAAACGCAAGTAGAAATTATGTTAATCTTTTTCTTTACTCAAGATATTAAGATAAAATAGCTCCACGACGTTTTCGCTTTAAGCATGACGCCTTTTTCTACGACTACGAATCATCGAGTTTATTATCGAGACGTTTTAGTCCCTTTAAAGAAATATTTTTCGAACAAACTTCTATCAAAATGTGAAGAAAACTAAACATCCAAAAACGTGCTACAGTACCTATTCTACAGCGAAGTGTCAATTACCTATTATTGCAAATGAAACATCATTAATAGAAATATATGATATAGATTATTATCATAAACCAAAGTCAGATTGCTTTGTTATGGCTTAACATAATTGGACTCAGTTTCAGTTCCTGAATACCATCTACAATGTGGGCGGGGATGTTTCTACAGCGATCAAGATGTTGGAAGACCCCAACATTATTGACTGGAAGAAGAACATTACCTTTGCATGTAAGACTTCTTGAGTGTGCTGTAAAACATCGACGTTTATCATTCTATCCGGGTATCCCATTGTTATGTATGTATATCTATTATGTATCAAGTCACGAATGGTTCGTGTTGATTATCAAGATATGCATTTTATACTTCAGGTTTTAATGTTATATCTTTAAATAACAGCATATGAGTTTTTAATCACACAGGTCAATTTTCTTTAAAGTACAATCGCGCGCACTTCTTAAAGGCATAGAAATAACTGCAATTCTGCCATATATTATAACCAACAGCATTTAGATAAGTAACAAACCCAATTCCCTTTAAAGACATGCATCCTCTCAATCATATATTGAAATTGCTACGCTCTTATGAGACAATGAAACGTTATTTTAATATAAATAATCAACGTCTATCTAATATTTTTTTTAATTTTTCAACTCAGAGACTGAAATTGAAATGTCAATCTTTTCGTGACCCAACTTATTTTTCTGCGCCACAAGGTATGGAGGAGACTCTGTCATCAGCTGTGAAGGAATCAATTGTCCGCCATGGCGGGAAGGTGGACTCATCGGAACCTTGCCTAATGTTGTCTGTCACAAGGAAACAGCTTAACCTCATGTAAGCCTTTTTTATAATTTTTTATTTTTCAAACGCATTTTTACATAGTTTTTTTACAAACTCAACAGTTGACAATCTGGTACAGCATTCAGTCAAAGTTCACATGAATAAATTATGACAAGTTGACCAAAATGTATAGAATAGGCTTATATTACACTCGATTATCGCGGAACACTTTGTAAGAAAATAATATTCCCTTATTTTGTTCTGTAATGTTTTGAATGGTGGTATTCTTTTATTCAGATTGCTTTTAAATATGAGATATTTTATCAAGATTATGATGATATTCAAGGGATCGTTATTTTTATCCGGATATCCAATCAAAACATGCTTTTTTGTAATTTTTACTTGGGTAAGCGCTTTCTGGTGTAGCCATAATTCTAATTGTTGCCAGATTTTATTGACACTATTGCATGACCAATATAAATGTGTTGGTGTCTCAATATCTTCCGAACAGAAACTACAGATTGGACTGTCAACATAGCTTAATTTATACAGACTGTTATTTGTTGGCAGTATGTGGTGTAGTATTTTATATTGAAACCACTGAAGTCTAGTGTCCTTTGTACATCGAAAAGGGATCATGTTGTATTGGGACCAATAATCAAATAAGTGTTCATTGAATATGTTTTGTTCCCATTTCGTGCAGTGTATGTTTGTTGTGGTGATGTGTGTAATAAGTATGTCGTAGAAAAATTTTGATCCTTTCAAAACCTTTATCACATTGGCTAGTGTTTGAGGTAAAATAGGGTTATGCAATTTTTTCACATGGATTAGGTCCACATTTTTATTCTGAAAATATTTCCTAACAGCCGAGATAAGGCCATTATAAGTAAGAAAGTTTGTTTTTATGTCGAAAGATTTAGAAAAGAGTTCAAATGTCAAAAATTGTCCGTCTGTATCGATGAGATCATTAATGAAGCGTACTCCCTTTTGGTTCCAAATTTTATAGGAGACAGGTGTGCGACCAATGCGTATGTTACTGTTGAACCAGATACTTTCTGCTGGTAGGTCGTTTTCACTAAGTTTTGTTCTAGAAATGAAATCCCACCAGGCGGTAAGAACATCTTTGTAGTGTTTGTTAGCTGTAAGTGGAAGAAGTTCGTTTCTCAAATAGTCACACCTATATTCCAAAAAGCTATCCGAGCCCAACTTAGGGAGATTGAGGTTAAAAAGGTAACACCATTTTGAATCGGAGGTGACAAACCGTCTTAACATTGATAATTTTTGCGCCTGCATTGTTGCTTTGATATTTGGGGCATTAAATCCTCCTTTCTTTTTATTACAGATTATTTGACTTCTCTTAATTTTGTCAGGTTTATTTTGCCAGATGAATTTAAAACATGTTTTTTGAAATTCATTGATGACATCAATATTCGGATCTGGTATGAGCTGAAGAGGTGGTGTAATTTTGGAATAATTAATGATTATAAAACGGTGTTTCTTCCAAACGGCGTTAGGTAATGTGCCGACCAAATTGACATTAACCGTTCGCATGATCTAAGTTTATCTCTATAGTTCATGTAAGCCTTGCTCTCCTCCACCAGGAGACAATTTCTTAAAACGTCACGTTCTAACCAACTAGGTTTATTTCCCATATGGTTGATAGTTTCAGACATGTATTTGGGCATGTCTGCAAACATCGCATTTACCTGTAAGGGGCATTTGCAAGTTTTCTATTACATCAATCAACAATGAAATGTCCCAAGAGTCCCAAGAGTGCTATTGTCAGATAGTTTAATTTGAATACACCACTAATAAAATAAATGTGCCACGTAAACTTTTCTTTAAAACTTACTAATTTATGCATTCAAATGGTAATGCTATTTTAATCTTATTCGCCTATTCATGTTAATGCTGTGGTAGGTTTCGTGTATATTCCCATCAACACAACAATAATACAAATTAATGAATTCATGTGTTCGGTGATTTTAAAATGCTTATTTGCATGTCATAAGGTTAGGTTTGAGAAATCTTTGTGAAATATTACAAGAAGTAAGTATCGTGATGTATCGTGATCGCACATGGAATAAGGTTTCAGATTTTCTCTCTTCAGACCAGTACCAGAGGGTCTAAAGATCCGTTCGTTGACGCCAGATGATTCTGACCTGGTGAACAGCTTATGGAAATACACCACAGGGGATGAGTCTCACTCCTACATCAAAACACTCTTGTCTTCCATGACGTCATGCGGTCTGTGTGACGGACAGGGCAATGTCATAGGGTTCGCTATGTCATACCACTACGGTGCTCTTGGTGTACTGCATGTGCTTGAAGAATACAGGGGGAACGGCTACGGGAAGATCATCATGTCGCATCTTGCTAACGAGAGGTTGAAATCTGGCCACGAAGCCTTTGTCTTCATTGAGGAAAACAACGCACGGTCTCTGAAACTTCATGAGGGTCTTGGCTTTAAGGTAGTGCCCGAAACTAAAGTCTGTTGGATAACCAATGTTCCCACTGGTTGTTGTACAGCCAAGAAAAAATGTTGTGTATGAATGATAATAATAAACGTGAATTCTTGTCGATTGTAATTTTAATTGTTTATTTCAAAAAGCTTTTCATAAAAATAATCATAACAACATTAGCATCATAAACATTAATGAAGAGAACCGAAATATCAATATGACTTATCATGAAACCGGAAATGGTTTTCATTCTTTATCTACTAAAATGAAAAACTATGTCTATTACCCTACAACATAGTCTACAATATAACATCATCATATGTGGTTGCTTGAAATGGGTTGTTTCTAAAGATACATTGAAATGAATAACTCACTTTATTGTATATCTTCAATGTCTTTTATCTTCCAACAAACAATATAACATCTTCGTATGGGGTAAGCGAGTCATCCCAATTGCTTCGTTGACTTTGATAATGGCTTCTGAGTTTTTGGCAAGTGCAAACGTCACCTGTTCTGTCTCAAAACATGAATACGCAAGGTGCGACATGATCACCTTGGCATATCCCTGACGCCGAAATCTGTCAAAGACATACAACATTCCCATTTCTCCATCGTGGTATCTGACAGCAAAGCCCACAAGCTCTCCCTTTGTGTTATAAAGACCTGCCGATTGTGACACTTTTAGAAGATGTTTGATAAAGTCCATGGATTGTTGATCCCGTTCTGGCCATGTTGAATTTACGACACTTGCCTGATCTGGTCTGAGACTTGAAACGATAAACCCTTTTGGAGGTTTTCTAAAAATATTATTCAAAATATTTTCATTTTGCCGATACATAACATTTGGAAGTTGGCAATTATTCGTTTCATCTGTTCAAATATGTGAAACATGAAATCATGTACGTTACAGTTAATTTCCAATAAATTCACGTATCACTAAATGAAAGTTAAATTTCTGTACTATGCAATATAATCAGTGTAAATTTACATCAAATATTTTGAAACGTGTGTATACGGGTGACGTGAATTGAATGCTTTGAGAATCTTACATGTATTTAATTGATGACATGTTAACGGTCCACAAATCAAAAACTTCCATTTCTCTAACCCGTCGGTTTGCAGACTCAATTGCTTTCATCACAGCCGGATTAAGATCATCAGTATCTTGAATACGAGATTGAAAACTAGAAAACGTTAAAGTATTTGGATTTTCCCAAAAAAAATGAACAACTTTTAAAATCGAAACAAATGCACATATTATTGACGTACAAAAGTTGATGGATAATGAAACGTTTGCTTTATTAGTAATGGTTTAAAAAAAAGTTAAATAAAAAGTACGCACATTGAAACCGAAGACTTGAAGACCAGTCAATAACACGAGGTTGTCTAAGCAAACGATGTAAAGAGTGTTGGCTCCTTGCATAGAAGAAAGCCTTTGGTCCAAGGTGAACTGGGAACTGCAATATTCATGGAGCATACTGATTATGCTGAGTCACCTAATTTGAATAATTGGAAACTGAAATGACAATTTACTATAATGAAGCAATTAAGGCCTGGTGATAAAATCAAGAGCTGATTTGATTTGCATAAAACAATGACAGTCTTATTAATGATGTAGAAAAGATCATAAAGGTAGCCAATAATTGGGGGTCGTACCTGGAAGAAGACACCTATTGTTACAGTAAAAATTCTTTGATGTTTCAGGATGAACTGCGTGTGTTGTTTTAAGGGATTAAGTCCCTGGGTAATACTAAATTCTCAACTGTCAAACGAAATATGATCAGATATCCTACTTTTTCTGACGTTTTAAAAACGAAATAATACTGTATGCTTACTATACGTATATGAATACATTATTAGGTATATCGCCAATAATTGAAACTAACATGACAACGTCTCCCGCCGCTATAATGAATCAAATAATTAACATAAATGCATTCTCTGATGAAAGCAGAATACCCGAATATAGGCTGTCCAAAATTTAAAGTACGGTATAATGTAAGAGCTCTTGCGATAATGTGTGAACAATAGCTTAAAAGTGTTTGTGATGGACTCCTTGTTGTTAAGTGCTGTGGTAGCCTAGAAAATAAGATCAAGTGAGTAGTTTACTCATGTCTGAATGGTTCCCCTTGCAGGCTATAATCTAATTATTATCTAAGATATTGTTGTACGTATATAAAATCTTTAGAATTTGCGACGAAAGCCTTAAATGGACCGTGGGTATATAGTGTAGATGAGTCGAAAGGATGAAGAAGGTAGGCCTACCTTAGCGAATCTTCTATTCACTCGACAAACGACCGCTTCCCAATCGGGCCATCGGTCCACCAGAAACTCATAGTCACCGAGGATCCCATCCAAACTCGATTTTATGTGGCCTGTTATCTGAACACATCGACATCAATTCGAAAAATACTTCATTTCGGTTAGGAAAGAGAAAAAAGAACTATACGAAAACATGAATTATACCTAAATACATTGTATAAGACTATACCACCATCAAAGTCTTTTTAAAACGAGCTGCAATGATAAATATTCTCATGAAGTAAATCAATAATGCTAGTTTTAACTTGGTTGGAATTTTCAGTGAGGAGGCTAGAGAAAAAAAGGAGAACTCTGAAGCACTATAGAAAAAACTGCTTTTTACACTCACCTATTTGCAGTAGTACAAATTCTTGTACTGTTTAGGGGCGATTCTCTTACGAGATTCTAACCGACATCAAGGAGACATAAAACATAAGTATTTACAGACCCAACAGTTCGATCGCATGGAATCCGAATCCTCGTACTGAATAAACTTGTTTGACTGTGCCAAAGCATTAGCGAATACCAATATAGACAGCAACGATTAATTATGAATCAAGCTTATCTATACAGAAAACTTTATATTGAAAATTTAGTTTGAAATTTCAAGCTGCCATCCTCAACAGATAAACACTTTGGTTAATTTGATATTTAAAAGAAAGTAAATTAAACCATAATTTTAATCTTCAGTGTATAACACATTTTAAAAAATAACAGACAGGGTTTTTATTACAAACCGGTAGCGCTGTATGGCATCCCTGTAGTCCGGTCATAAGAACTCGTAACTGTGGTTCATTTAGAGAAACAACATGTCCTGATAACGTTCTGCTAGCTTGAATCAACAATGAGCTAAGGACACTTCCTTGACTCATCCTCGTTTAGCAACGTCGAACCAAAAAATGGTAAAGAAATGGATTTAATCAGATTCACACCTGTCTGCGTTGGTAGAATCTAATTGGAAATGTTGCTTACCAGCGTATCACATTTAATAGGTCCCATTAAACGTGCATAAAGGTTACTACGTCAACTACATTACCTTTCAAAAGAAAGTATACCGTTACTGATAGAAAATAGAAATAAATTTAAACTTAAAACGAGAAAACCAAATCAATCATATTTCATTTCATTTGGGGTTTGTTTCTTAACACTTTATCCTAAAAGCATCCTATGTCAACAAAGATAAACTCAAATAAAGGGACTCACACAGACAGCAAAATGTTTCTTAAACGCAAGAAATGTATCAAAAATCAAAATGTGCTAATGCATATTTCATTTAGCACATTTTTCTATTTGGTGATTCTAGTTTCAAGACAATTATAAACAGCAAACAAAAATGGTATACTTTCTTTTGCATGTTAGTATACACTAACTTGGCTAGGGTAACATTAGTGTATTATGATAAACATGTCATCAAAATCGTGTGGATGCATACACTTAAATAAGAACAACTATGTTTTAGATAAGTTGTAAAATATATGCCCTTTTTTAATTTTAATTTTATGAAACTAAAAGTAAAAAATATACCTCCATCTTGAGTATTCCTACTGGCTTATTGGTTTCGCCTTACATCTTAGAACTGAATAGGCTAAAGGGTCATAAAAAGGATTTTGATTTAATGAAATATGATTTATTCGATATAAGGAACTAAATAAATCAGTTGCCATTCATAAATTCTCAAAGGAATAAAATTCAAAATGTGACAAATTGTGTTTGATCGATTCGGAATTACCGTCATTTCTCTCCTAATGACAATAAGAACATATATAAAACCTATATAATATTTTGATCAATTATTATTTACCAAACAAAGATTTAATATATTAATAATTATTATCTTTATCTATAAATTTGATATCAAAATTATGGATGGGAGGAATTAAAGGACATGATTTGTTGGTTGAATGGGACAACTAAAGGTTGTTCTATACACTTGGATGGGCGACTTCCAAAACCATTTTCTTTCATTTTTTGTATCCATGTTCTGTAATAAATTTCAAAGTGTAACGATGTTATAGGTAGGTTTGGATAATTTTTAATAATTGTATTACCTGGCCTCAGAGATCAGATACATTTCTTTCTTAGTTTAATATTGTGATAAGAATATTCCTTCCACATAATTCCATTCAATAATGTATTCCTAAACAATATGATAATTTCGAAATCATAATAATTAATATCAAAAGGGATTTGTGTTTATGTTCGATTGTCATCCTGAATGTTTGTAGCTTTATCTGTTTATCAGCAGGTAATCTACAATCACCTCGCACCATATGGGACTATTTGTTGATAACGAGTTTGCATATAGAGTTGCATGTTTAATCATATACTCAAAACGATTTTTTGGTTTATGAATATCATAACAAAATAACACGAAAATTTTTTGTACAGCGTGGGAAAAATGGTAAAACGGGTTACTCAACTCAATATTTCCTACCACATAATCATTAAGTAACGGAGAGGAAGGAAATATATGAATGTGTTCTGTTAATGATAATTTAAGAGATAAAGAGTGTATGATTTATCACGTGAAGAAATCAAATTCAAATGATGATTTTACACATATAAGAAACAATGGAGAGAATTATGTCAATAACTATATTAAATCATATTTGAAAGTTGTAAAAATTATTGATTCACAAATGGACGAAACATAAAACAACAATTAAGAATTTAAAATATATGTATGGACATTTGAAACAAAATAAATAATATTAATATATAATAAATTCTATAGTTCCATTTAGCGTATTACGAAGCTAAGGGGCCGGTATAATCTTGGGCTTGAATCAAGGTTCTTTTAAGAAATCATCGGTTTGTTATTCACTGTCCTCTTACAGAAGGCATTTTTTACCAATGAGTGGGACCAAATCCATAACGCACTTAATCATTCAACCTCGACATCTAATTCCGAAAATAGATCAAATCAATGATGATACTGCAATGTTATCTTGTGTTATGTTGCTATATATCATTACATATGCTACCGTTTCCTGTTGCTGACAAATAAAACAGTAGAGACAGTATTTTGTTGTTAAGGATACGTTTCAATAACCTTATGTCAACCTGTAACTATACATGGAGGAACTGCATTCTCAATCAATAAATGAAATATGGTTTAGAAAGTGGCCGGAGTTTTACGACACCAGTTATCCTACAACCCTTTAATACATTTTGAAGCTCCTGCCTTGTATGAATAATAAACCCATGTTCTGACTCAAATTTCAGCATCATCGGAAATTCCGACTGAAAGGACCATGTATTCCTCTGAAGAAAGATGCCAATGATCACCATTCACTACTTTTATTTTAAGAATTATTAAGCATTCTTATATTCAGGGTTTCAAACAGAAAGTTTACATTCCGTACATTAACGGATAATACATATATCTGTGTATCTGCGTTACAGATACGTTTATTGTATCTGTAGGCCGTCAGATTTCTAAATGTACAAAGATGCCAGCCAAGTGAAAAGTGACAAGTTTATACTGTGAGAAAAAAATCATGGCAAAAAGCATCATGAAAATACAGATAAATATTGATGCATGACAATATCACACCTTCAACGACTTAACAAAACTTGAATATTGGGCACTTTGAATTAAGGACTCGAATTAACCTTTATCAACATCCTGAATACTTCAAATAGGGAAAATCTTTATAGGGATTAAACGTTTGACTGTAAAAACAGCCCTTGGACAGTTAGAGACTGGCGATAATTATGTTTTTGCGTAGGAAGATACATAATTCATATGAGGTTATAATCAATTCATATTTCATCTGGTTAAAATGGTGTTATAAAACCCTATCTTCTCATACTAAGGGCTGTTTTTCCAGCCAAATATTTAATCAGTTTGTCCTTATGAGTAACCACTAATCCAAGAAATACCATTTTCCTTGAGATCCTATCAAGAATGTAGCTGTCTGGTTTGACTAATCACCATGAGCTGTTAAAGTTTATATAACCACAAAGTTATTTCACTATTCTTTTTTGGAATATATGAATGTCTGATTACAATTTTGTATAGTGCGTCAAAGGTCGCTACTCAAATATGTTCAGTTTGGTAATGAAAGCCGTTTTTTAATACCACTTTTGTGACGTCATAAACAGAATCATTGCCTCGTGATCTATACACCTATCGTGACAATATCACAAAAAATAACCAATAATTAACGATTTTCAGAGAATGTTTTCCACTCAGGCAGATAAATCATTTGACGATGTAACACTATTAAGCGTTTGGTGTATGAAAGGTAACCACATCAATGGTAATTAAACAATTATTTAAGGCGGTATTTCAGTTGAAATAATGATGCGCCACTCTGTACAGTCTGTTTATTACGTCACACTCGCGCAAATTTTATGGCCCCTAGCCCAGGTGGGGTATTCACAGCCTTTAATTACACTGTCTTAATGAAAGGCTAATCAAAGGTGTTTATTTGATAAATTAACAAAAATCAAGACCAGTTCTAATTTTGTTGTAAAGTCTTTGAACGAAAGTCGAGAAGTGATAAAGTCGAGGTTACCGGTTGTTTAACCAACAAGTCATTTGTACTTCAGTACTTGCATAATACTTTTGCCTGTTTTCTTATTTTTGGATAGGAAAACATTGAATAAGCAAGTGCTACCCTTTCAAACCCTATGCTAGTCTGCTGCTTCATTGAAACTTCATTATAAACAGAAACATGGGCATATATTACTTTGCTCTCGAAGAGACACCTCTTTGCAACATGGGACATGATGACTTTCCCATATCCTCTTCCTCTGTATTGTTCAAATACATACAGCATTCCAAGGAAGCCATAATGGTACTGGAGCGCAAAGCCAACGACGTTTCCTTCTCTGTCGTACAAACAACAGGATGGTCGTTTGCTGAGAAGATAATGAATATAGATCTCTGTGTCCTTTCCTTCACTAAAAGGATATGAGATGTTGACAAGTGAAGCTAATTTTGATGGAATGGAGGTCAGTTTGAAACCTTCTGGAACGGGTCTGAAATGTAATCGAACAAGTTATCAGAAGAAAGCATATCTCACCAGTCACCATAACGTGATATAAACATCTTAGAATTACCTTTTGTAAAAGTACTATAGAGTAGTGTGAAGTCACATACTTAACTTAGCAAGGAAAATCTCAAAGATTTATTATAGTCAGACCTCGATAATCCGATCACTTCCGTTTTTCATCAAAAACGTTCGGATAGTGAAACGTTCGGACTACTGAAACGAACCATATCTACAGACAGATGACAACGTATTACGAATATCTAATGAGTTTTATTTCATATACACATAACAACTGGGATACATATATTAATAAATAATCATTGCACAAAAGCATTTCTGGACACTCACTCAGGTTTGAAGAATTTGCCGATTACAGATTGTGTACTAACTACAGATTGTGTGGCTTGAAGGACCCACGCATAGTGATCAAAGTTTCAGTGTGGTGCTCGCTTGACTAGTGGATTACCGAACGCTTTGATGAACAGTCGGATTAATGAAGCAGAAATAGCTGTAGCTGGGGGAGTGGGGGGGGGGGGGGGGGGGGGGGGGGGATTAACCCCCCACTTTTTTAAAAATGGTTTTTTTTTCAAAATGACTATATTCCCCTTTTTACTACATATTTCCCAATAACTGGTCTAGTATTGTTACAAAACAGTTACTATGCACTACTTTGAGGGTAGTTCTAAAACTACTCTGAGGGTAGAACTAAAACATCCAATCAAACAACACACATTAAGTAACTAGTGAATTTCATCATATGTCAAGGCATGTTGTCTCTTCATCACCTGTTACAACCTCTAACTGTGGCACTTTCAGCCTTAAACTGCAGGGATAAGCAGCCAGCAAGTTTTCCTGTTTTTTTTGTTTTTTGTTTTGTTTCACACTTTCAAATTAGCTCCTACGCCCCTGTTTAAAAGAATTAAGCATAGTAGATACGGTAAACGATATATAATTGCACTTGAAACAAGATGGTAGCACCGTGTGTCTCATAGACGTCTTTAAATAGAAGGCAATCAGGCTGAGGCTAACCTGAGGACAAAATTCAAGATGAAAGATTTGTCAGTCCAACTCCTAAACAATTTCCAATTGGCAACATATATTTCAATAAAGTATTTACATATGAAACGGCAATATTTTAGCAAGTGTAAAATATACATGCAGAAACTGATTTCAATTTCTGCTCGAAAACGAACTTGGTAGATGTACAGAGAAATAAAATGTTACAAAATCTGAGAATATCAAAAAGTATCACATAACTTGATAAATAATGCAAATGGAAAAGGTTTCAGTAAAAAAGGTTGACTGTTTTGGAGAAATCTTTAAATATTTCAAAAACATGACTTCAGATGATGGCTACTAAATATGGAAGTTTTCACACTGCTTTGATTAACTGTGTTTTTTAAGTTTTCCCCTGGAAAGAAATGATTATAAATTGGCGAAGGGACAGGAAAGATGGACTGCCTTAAATGAAATAATAGATAAGTGAAACAACCTCTAACAAACATGTATGCTTTTAACTTCAACTTAAATGAATTATAACTCAAAACTTGTTACAAATTCTTAATTTGATTGCTACCTTCTTTAAAATTTAAACGAACCTCTGTTTTATGGTTTTACTGTCGACACGCATTATTAGGTAGGGTTCGGCTCTAAACTGTACATCCTGATGAGACGGTATACCAGCCTCAAGTGCTTCTTTCTCTGCTTCATATACATCTTGAAAATTCAAAGGTGATTAAACATTTTTATCAAAACTTCTTTAATTAGAATAACAAAGTTTCAATAGATGAAATCAAGAATTAGACCCGCATTTCACTGTTGACAGTTTCAAAATATAGATATGGTAACTTTTGTGGGCAGGACTTACCTAACTTTTATAACAAGAAAAGTTTTTGCAAAGAGATATCGGAGCATCCACATTTAGTTGAGAAATATTGTGAAACGTCATATTGTGAGGTGGTAGAGGGGTTTTGGGGTATGTCATATAAATTGCTAACAAATAAGTAGAAAGTAAGAACAAATCTATAAGATTTTTATGGTTGAAATCTTTGAATTTGAAATAATCATATACACATTTATTTCATTGTATGAAATAACAGACTAGTTACAAAAATAAAGACAAGTTCAATCGACCATTTCTTCAACAATTCACTGTAACACATCTAATTATCTTCTATGAAAAGGTTTATGGTAGTAGTTTCTCATTTAAAGACTCAAATGCTATTCAAAGCTAAAGCTAGTTTTTGAATGCAGTTTTTTTCCCATATAACGCAACATTCGCAGTAGTATTCAAACTAAGCATCTTTTCCGCTGATCATAAGTAATTGCATTCTTTGGAGAAAAGCAGAATGGATCTATTTCACAAAATGGCATTAAGAATTCGTACAATCAAAAGATATAAAATAAACTAGCAATAGTAATAGTTGAATAATGTATTTGTATTCTATTTCTTAGCAATCACTTCATCTTAACATCTTGCTACAACAGCGTATCTGTATCCTCGGACACTCTGGAATCTATTTAGCGAAATGCCTCATATGGCTCTTAAACCAGAAAACACGTGATTATGTCTGCTAGTCAAACATTTTGGCAGATGCGGTTGAAAAGAGGGAGATGTTCGATACATTTTGCTACAGTTTTCTTGTAAAACGACACTTGATAGGCTAGTAAAATAAAAGACCACATACAGTCATGAATTTCTGCGAAACGAGGCATTTACTTTGATAGATATCAGGGAATTACCGCAGTTCTGCGGATCATGGCGTTGTGTTATGATAATTTGATCGTGTGATTCTAACGTAAGGATTCCTTACTTATAAACTCAATCTTAGAGGACCAGTCCACAAGGCCAGGTTGGAGCAGCAAGGTGACAAGAGCAGTGGTATCTTCAGCGTATACTAGTACTTGGGGACAAAGGAAGGCAGGACACTGAAGCATGATGTTAGAGGAACAATAGTTTACTTAAAAGTTCATTGTAAGACATGTAAGCAATAAAAGTTCTCTCAGTCTCAATTATCTATTTTTTATCATAGTGAATTGTACTCTCTGATCATTAAGTTTGGAATTTTCTTGACCCGGAAATAAATATCGAAAGTAAAATCACAAGTAATTTAAGTCATCACACAAAACGAAATATGCAAATGTGATTGTCGTTTACAATTACTATTTCAATTATAGTGCATATACATAAGTGATCGCTATGTGACACACAGTAAGAAAGTAAGAAAGTATAAAATAGTTTTAATCTGTGCAATCACCTTAGTTTTTGTTTTATTAACAATCCCAACCACAGCTTTAAAGTCAGGCCACCTGTCCACGATAAATTCGTAGTCTGGAAGTATGTTCTCAATTCTGGCTCGTATTTCTCCTTCCAACTTAAAGAAACAAGAAGAGATGTTTAAGTTAATGTTACATCTATCAGAAGATTTGTAACAGGTAGCATGTCCTGTTTAGAAAGTTCAATTTAAACAACAAAAATCATATTTACGTTTATTCTCTCCCAACAGAAGTAGCTCCGTCATAAATTCCTATACAACCTCTGTCTTAATACGAAGGTTTCTCGGGCACGAAATGTAAAACCCTGATTGGATGCAATCAAAGTCAGTTGTGCAATCAGCGACGCCGTTTAAAAGGTTATCATTCACATCGCCTAAGTTATTTCCAAAAACTTAACAAGGGCTCAACTTTATTCGAATATGCATCTTGCACTTTGAGTCGTCTTTACAGAACACATACCGCCTCATTTAGCGACTGCATCATTGCATAGGCCTGTGTGACAACAGATATGTTATTCATTCATTCGGTCTTTTCATTGGCTGAAATATTGCCAGGTAGTTTAAGTTGCAATAATGTCCCGCTAGGGGAAACTGCCGGAAGACCGAGAAACCTTCGTATTATTACAGAGGTTTGATAGGAATTTATGACGGAGGTACCTCTTTTGGAAGAGAATGGGAATTTATGACGGAGCTTCCTCTGTTGGGAGAGAATGAACGTTAATATAACTTTGTTTTTTAAATTTGACCTTCTAAACAGGACATGCAATCTTGCGCATCCATAACAACTTGTTACATGGAAACTTGTACAGCCTTATTGTCAACAACGACGATTCTTACCTGGTAATCTTTCTGCTGCTGGTCACCAGACCGACGTGACTTTAGTCTGTCTAGCACTTGTACAAGTTGGTTCGGTCGCAACGTGACAGGCATTCTTTCCGGTGGAGGATTGAGGTTTCCTTATACTCATAAAAATATGCAAATTTAAGGTAGAAGGAAATTAAAAAAATTTCATATAATGAGTCAAATTAAAAACTTGAAAATTCAAAATATTACAAAGAATAGTATGTTTAGTTGAAGTGGAAAGTTTTCAGGTATCCTTAGGTTGTTCCCAAAAAGGGATTGATGACAAAACCCAATAATATTTAAGTCAATCCGGGAAACATGAGTCACATGTGATCTGATATGTTCCCCTAAACCGTTTTGTTATTTCGAAATTAAAAAAGAAGGAGCAACTGTAGATTTTAAATTCGTTTTACCAGGCGTTGAGGTAAGGCAGGTGTTAATTTTAGAAAACTATGTGGGAAGGTATCTATTCGAGGCAGGCTTCTATATTTAAAGCAGGCAACTAATTAAGAATCTACAACAAAAGAATTTACACCCATATCAGTCAGTCTTTCAATTGTGAAGAGGGAACCTGACATAGGCATACTGGAAGCAGAGATGAAAGTAATAATAAGACAATAAGACGCAGCAATCACACTACTTAATTATGCCTTTCTAACTCGACTTCATTTTACGCAACTCCTAATGACTGAAACCTCCAAAAACGTCAGAGGCCGATGTCTTTAAAATTTCCTATGTCACCTCCGTATCTCAAGAGTATATGCATCGGTGAGTTGTTCAATAACTGATTTTGGGTACAAACCTTCCGATAAACCCCTACAATGAAATCAGAGAGACCGAAAGCAAGTTTGTTTTAGAGATGAGTGCATATTAACAATGAGATAAACATTATAACAGGGGAGGTCTGATTACGCTGGTTATCGAAGATTAAGGGAAGAAGGGAATCCCCCTAAAGTTTGTTTCGGCTATACAGCTTGATCCACGTAGCAATGAACATAATAATAATAATAATAATAATAATAATAATAATAATAATAATAATAATAATAATAATTATAATTATAATAATAATTATAATTATAATTATAATAATGATGTGATGATGATGATGATAATAAAGTAGATTTATAAAGCTCCTAAACCTCCAGGCACTGAGTGCCTGCTCACAACGCTACAAAGATTAAAACACACTGCAGTATAGAGATGCTTGATAAACACTGGTTATTTAAAGACTGTGAAAATTTTGAAACAGATAAGTCTTCAAAGAACTTTTAAATATCGTCAAAGATTGAGATGTCTTGATTTCAATAAGTAACTCATTCCAAAGTGATGGGGCTGTG
This sequence comes from Phorcus lineatus, assembly GCA_921293015.1. NCBI lineage: Eukaryota > Metazoa > Mollusca > Gastropoda > Trochida > Trochidae > Phorcus > Phorcus lineatus. The sequence continues at coordinate 34,377,327 of OV121085.1, read as the reverse complement.
TAAGCAAAGGACCTCTGTCCAAACTTTTTAGGCGAGTTTTAGGCACTTTCAGTAGAAACTGAATAGTTGATCTAAGTGTTCTAGGGGTTCATATCGTTCAATCAGTCCTGTGATATAAGATGGAGCAGACTGATGAACACGCTTATATATCTTAAAGTTAGAATTTTAAAATGAACTCTAGCTTGAACACAACAAGGAATTAAACTCATCGAATTTGAATCTGAACATAGTCTCACTTGCGATGGCCAGGACACGTTCTATGTTGGGAAACTGACGTATTATTTGACAACCATTCTGAAATAATTCTGAAATATGATCTAAATTCTCTTTTATGTATGAACTAAAATAGTATGAAGGCTCCTTATTTTATATTACCCAGGGTTCCAAACGAAAAGCTACCATCACTCACCGTATTGGAGAACTGGCTAGTAGACATGTAGCTGTGGTGCCAACTTGCTAATGTGTTTACTGAATACGCAGGTAGAAGGGATTTGAATAAATTTAAAAATTTAATAATAAACCGTTGTAATGTATGTAACACCCAATTTACTTCGAGTGACTGTGCAGTAACAGGTGTTTGTTGCAAAGCACTAACAAATCATTCCTACATTCAAAGGCTTTACATAAGTCATCGTCTATAAATATGCATGTTTTATTCCAAATTTCAGAGAGGCTGTATGTTTAACAGGCAAACCGCTTGTTGTTATGAACTTATTGTGTCTTTACGGATATTAAACTCGTCTTTTATCAGAAAGCAAGTACTTCTGGCTTCTGGTTTATACATAATTCCTCTTTTTAAATCTTACACTAATGAATACATATGCTTCACATTTCTTCTGAAAATCGTTTTAAAAATGGATACATATTACAAATTGAAAAGTATGAGTCATGGCAATATAAACAACACGTTAAAAAGCAACACCAAGGAGGAATTATATTGAGTCAATTCACCGCCCAAATTATTTCACTGTTCATTTTTATATATCAATAGGCACAACTTTAACTATCATGTTTCCGCATGATAATTGCAATTGACATTGTATGATAAAGAGGTTATCATGCTCGTATTTTTTGGGATCCTTCATTAGGAATAAACGCTATGTATTAACCTCACCAAGACTCGCAAACTACAATGTTTCTTTCTAATGTAGTATATATACAATTCAAAAAAACACGCTCGCATGATAACCTCTATGTACTGTTATATGTAGGAGGACCACTGCCGCGTTTCAATCATTGGGTAAATTTCATTTATTATATGACAACTTTTAGCCGGAGATTTGTATAGGTCTGCCATATTTGGGTATGATGGATTTTCTACATCAAAAGTTTGTAAAAAAGAGTAAGTCATTTCCTCAAATAAAATAAAATTCTTTATGACTGTATACATGATATTAACTTAATTAAATATTCATCTACCTGATTTAGTTGTAATTTGTTGATTTGAGTGTGAATCAAGTACAGCAAATCCTTACATACCGTAAAAGGTGTGATTAACTACTTTGAGAGTTAATGTTTTATGATAGAAGTTTTTAATAATATGTATACATTTGTGAGAAAGAAATAAGAGACAGAAATGACCATATAAAATAAATATATAAAATGTTTTGGCAAAGTAACAGAAAGTTTTATTGATAATTGTTTAAGATTCCGTGTAGTTCGATTATTCACTCTGACTTTCGTCCGGGATCTTACAGGCAAACCCCATACTTTGCACAAAGGTATTTTCAGAATCAAAGTGAAACTCCCGGGTGATTTTGCTAAAATTCTCCGTCCATCTCTGCAATGCTTCTTATGTACATGTACATTTATGAAACGTGAAAAACACATTAATTTGTTAATAGGCTAAATAACACACTTCCCTTCGCTTAACAAGCAAAGGATGTTTTTAGAAAATTGTAAAAGAAGTTGAAAACTGTACCGTTGATGTCGCAATTTCAAGTGTCGGCCGTCTTACTTTACGGATGGAATGCGTGACGTCATCTATTAAATACAAATGGCCTCTGTCGTATCTTTAACATTGTCAGACAGGTTGTAGGAGTCATACCAGTCGACCATTTCATATCAAACTGGCAATAAATAAAATAATTATATGGACAAGATCAGCCGCCATTTTGACCCATTCAATCTTTCAAGCCATACTTAAAGAAAACAATAAGGGTCCTCGTCGAGATAATACGTTACCATGTGTCCGCGAGTTTGATATCTCCATATCAAACTCGAAGACACATGGTAACTTATATTGTATCAACATTTTGATAAAATGAATTTTAAATAGTCTATTTCCGTGATAGCAATGTGGTAACATGTGTTGAATAATGCACAGAATAATTAATTGAACCTTAAAAACAACCACACGTCTATTCATAATCGTAATATGATTAAATAATTCATCATATGATATGGTTTCAAATAATTCCTAATTGAAAATTATTTGTTTATTTAATGGTAAACATTGTTTCTACGTGTCATATTATACTAGCAACCACTCCTCACGTTTTTCACGTCCTCACAAGTCGTTTTGACATAAACATTTATCTGTTACAATTTTTCAAATTGTTTATTTAAAAGTTCAATGGAAATGTGAATTATGTATACAATTAAAATATTATTTAATTTTTAATTTGACATATCAACATCTTTCAAGATAACTCAGAGATCAGGGTTTGATAAATGAGTCGGATCTCTCAAATTACAAAAATGCCAGCCAAGCCTAAAAAGTGTTATTTCAACATGTATAAGTGACAAGTTTATTTTGAGAAATGGCCTCATGGCCAAAATGACATGAAAATACAGCTCAATCTTGACGCATGACAATGTATTATTTTTGTAAATTCATTTTCAAACATATTGATAGATGTGCTTGTGATTATTATAAGATAACAATTTATACAATTCATTGGTTGATGGGAATCTGAAATAATATAAAATGCTTATGATAGAGGCATACCAATAAAAATTGATACTAATTTTCTATAAGGCTCATTATAGAACTAGAGCATTAAAGGTTATGAGAGCACATAGCACTGTCATACCCTAAACTGATAATCTTCAATCTGTGTCACTGGAATCTAATTTACAAGTATTCGTAAAATATATTTTTGACAAAATTCTGCAACAAATGTTTCTGCACCTAATTTCAACATTGAACATTGGAAACGTGAGAACGTCTATCACAAAAGAGCCCACAGCGGCTATGGTGACTGGTGTGAAATTATTTGCAATGCTTTCTATAGGCCTTTTTATATTTTTCCCAAATTGTATGAACATACTAAATATCATCGTTGAACCGCCAAGATGATAATTCGTTAATGCTAGATAAAGATTTGAGAGAGCATCGATTATCTCTGTTTTCATTGGCATGTTATCAATGCATACGCATGATATGGGATTGTCACGGTGTAACGATATCTAAACTCAGGTGAAACCCGTTTATCCGACAGAAAGATAAGAAAAGAAAATAATCAAGCCAATAATAAACTAGAGAGAGGCAAATCAGTGAGTCAAGTGATTTATTTGCAGTCTAAACAAGACGATCACCGGGTACAGCAACAAGCTACCCGTAATCCAATCAACAGGAGTTAACAACTAATTAAGGAAGTCAACAACCCATGAATAAACAAATAGACAAACTGTATGGAATCACTCTAGCATACCTCCAGACGTTGTAACAACAAGATAAGCTAATGGCCGTCTTAACGAGATAGCATCAATAAGACAAATCAATACTTAACGTGAATATACAATGGGAGTGACGGGACACGGGTGGACTGAAAATAGGGATGAATAAACAACAAGCACACAGTACTTTAGATGATCCCTAATCACTACTTGAGTGAGTAAATGAATAAGAACACTAGTTTAGGTATAGTAGAACTTATAAAATAATGGGAGGGAAGGTAAGGTTAAAACTGTAAGTTCTTAAAGGAAGTGATCACATACTCCAGAAAGGTACAGAGAAAAGTAAAGGAATATCAACCTCACAAATTTACGTCCAACGTCCCAGGTCCGCCTGTGACCTCTCCCCGCAAGGATCAAGTCAAGACTCCTGGTACCAGAGCTTAGCCCGCTATTTATTGGCTCCGTTCGGACGTCGGAGAAGACTAGGCCGTCTTAACGAGAAGAGGGTAGCTTATCTTAAGGATATCTCGAATCTGTGTTTCTTTGCGAAACTAAATTATCCCTAGCTCCATAAATATTTAAGGTATTTGGCAAACTCCTCTACAAGAAGATATAAATATATGTAACATGAGCATTGGCATATTAATGCTACAAGTAAAAAGGCTGATAAATGGAGCATTGAAATGACATTTGAACATATAAAAATAGCCACAGTCGGCGAATAAAGACATGAATGATAAAAATAGTTACATGAATGTAAAGTACATAATATGTACTTTCGATATATACAATAATTGGTGATATTTTATAAAAGTACATTAGAGGAGAGGCGGGAAAAAGGTCGCACTCTCGAACAGCGTGACAGTATCTTATATGATTTCTTGCAACAAAAAAGTAAATAATTGAACATAACTTGTAATGCAAAAAATAAATAGAGTTGATAATTGTTGTAAGGCCTTTTGATAAATATAATTGTATGTATGAAATATACTACATGAACTTTTACGGGCCTTTCGTCTCCTTAAATGTGGCACACTAAAGGCTTCGATTTTATAGATTAATTACACAGTTGTATTTTCAACGATACAAACACAAATGTATGGAGTTAATAAGTTATAATGACTAAGGAAAGGAACTATTAATTCTATGTATTACCATTTCCCCAATATATTGTATTAAGAACGTAGTTGTCTGGTTACACTAATCTCTGTTGGTGCTGAGAACCAACAAGTAATTTGTACTTCACTGCTTTTATTATAAGTTTGCCTCTTTCTCCTTATCTGGATAAGAAATTAGTGAGTACCACATATTTGTGGCCCTTTCGAACCCTATGCTCGTATGCAGCTTAATTGAAATTTCATTATAAAGAGAAACATGAACAAATACTTTCTTGTTTTCGCTGAGACAGCTCATTGCAAGTTGGGACATTATGACTTTCCCGTATCCTTTTCCTCTGTATTGTTCAAATACATACAACATTCCAAGGAAGCCATTATGCTTCTGGAGCGCAAACCCAACGACGTTGCCTTCTCTGTCGTACAAACAACATGATTGGCGTTTGCTGAGAAGGTCATGCATATAGATCTCAGTGTCTTTTCCTACACTGTAAAGATATGTAGAGTTGACAAGTGACGCTAGCTTTGATGGAATTGAAGTCACTTTGAAACCTTCTGGAACGGGTCTGCAATTAAGTTAAGAAGATGACATATCTCACAAGTCAACCATCATTTGTAATGAATATATCAAAACCCCTATTATAGAATTGATTATAAAATCATTGAGTAGTGTGAAGTCATTGTCTTATCTTGGCAATTCAAATCTCGAAGCTTAATGGGGAGATGGGATGAGGTCTAAAGCACCGTTGGCTTATACACGTTGTTTAAAACAAAGCAAACCAGTTTTTGGAATATTTCTTTCTTAGGTGTTATTTTTGACGTAGAACATGATCTAAGGGTATGAGTTTTAGTCGGGCCACACTGTGGCAAACGCGAGGATATGACCAAAATTATCAAGACTGGCCATTACTTAACAGTTTATATGATACCTCCTGCACGTTTCTGTCAAAAGTCAATTCCATATGTCACTCTTGATCACGTCGGTTGGTATTCCGTGCAACTTTTGCAAAATGACTAGCCGAGGAAAGTCGTCCGAAATTTAATAGGGGTCTCTTTGTTTAAATTCAACATTGAAGGATAAGAATCTACAATGTTTTATAAAGTAATGCCAAGTTATATGAAAAGTTTATGTCGTTTATTCGCTATCTGTCTGACTTGCATAAATAATTACCTTATCAAGATGAGGCAATGACTTAAGATTATCGGCTTAGCTCCTAACCGTTTCCATTCAAAAGAATGTAGTAAAGAATGTAAAGAAGATAGTTTAAGGGTATTTGAATATAAAAAGGTATCATTTAAGTAAGCGGGAAATACACATGCAAGGTTTCGGTAAAAAATTATTAACTGATTTTAAGTTAAGCTCGGAAACAGAGAAATAAACTGTTAAAAGATTTGAAAATATCGAAAGACAACACTGAAGTTGTTGAATAATGCAAATGGAAAGTCTCAGTAAATTCTGATTGACTGATTTTGAGAAGTTAAAAATATTTTAAAACATCACGTCAGTAGATGGGTAGTGAATATGAAAGTTTTGAGGAGGATTTAATGAACTGTTTTTCTCTGGAAACAAATTATTACAGATAGACGAACGGACATTAGAAACGGGTTACAAAAAATAAATAAATACATATAATAATCTCTTATCAAACATGTAGACTTTTAACTTCAATTGAATTTATCAAAACAAGAAAAACTTGTTACAAATTCTTAATTTAACTTCTTTGCAATTTCAACGGACCTTTGTTTGATGGTTTGACTGTCCACACGCATTGTAAGGTAGGGATCGGCTCTAAATTGGACATCTTGATGAGATGGTATACCTGCCTCAAGTGCTTCTTTCTCTGCTTCATATACATCTTGAAAATACAAAGGTGATTCAAGAATAACTATTTATAGTAAACATTCATTTACAACAAAGTTTCAATAAATGAACTCAAGATAAAGATAAATAAGACCCTCAAGTACTGTTGATAGCTTTCAAATTATAGCTATGATTCGTACACCTTTGTTGCCAAGACTTGCACATTACAAGAAAAGCATTTGAAATGGCAAATATTGCGGCATCCACATTATGTTGTGAAAGGTTATAAATATTGTGCAATAGAGGGTTTTTAGTATGTCATCTGAATTGCAAGCAGGTGAGTAAAAAGTAAGAACAAATCTACAAGTTGTTTATGGTTGAACCCTTTGAGTTTAAATTAGATATATAAAAAACGGTTCGTTGTATGAAATAAGAACATAGTTACAAAAATATGATTTTGTCAATCGATTATTTCTACAACACGTTACTGTAACAAATTGAATTCTATTCTTTTAAAGGTCGTCAGTAGTAGTTTATCATTTCAAGACTCAAATGCTATTCAAGCTAGTTTCAAAATAGTTGATTTCCATAAAAAAAACGCAACAGTCGCCGTTTATTCAAACTAAGCATCGTATTAACTGACCATAAGCAATTGTATTATTTGGATAGATTCAGAATGAATCTATTTCAGGATATCTTACAATTATTCTTACAATTATATTTTAACCGGTAAAAGTCTAGATCTATGATATATGTATAATTACTAGGTAACTCAGGTAATAGATGAATAATGTTTTATATTCTATTTCCTAGCAATCACTTCATCTTAACATCATGCTACATCTGCGTATTTATATCCTTGGAGTTACTAACACACTCTAGTATATATCAAGCAAAGGCCTCATATCGCTCTTAAACCAGTGAAACAAAGGATTATTACTTCTTCTCAAACATTGTGGCAGATGTGGTTGTTAGATGGGAGAGGTTCGATGTGTTTTGCTTATGGGTTCTTGCAAAGTGACACTAGATAGGCTGTAAAAATAATATGCCACATTCAGCCACGAATTTCAACGAAACGAGGCATTTATCTTGATAGATATCAGGGTATTACCGGAGTTCTGCGGATCTAGAAGTCATGTTATGATAATTTGATCGTGTGATTCTAACTGTGATTCTTACTTATAAACTCAATCTTAGAGGACCAGTCCACAAGGCCAGGCTTGAGCAGCAAGGTGACAAGAGCAGTGGTATCTTCAGCGTATACTAGTACTTGGGGACAAAGGAAGGCAGGACACTGAAGCATGATGTTAGAGGAACAATAGTTTAATAAGAATGTTTATTGTAAGTCCATTTTAAGACACATAAGTAATTTAGAGTTCTCACAGTCTAAGTGATCTATTTTCAATTATAGTGAATGGTAAACTTTGATCATTAAGACTGGAATCTTCTCGACCCAGAAATAAATATATGAAGTAAAATGACATGGAATTCTAGTCATCACACAAAACAAATGTGCAAATGTAATTGTCGTTTACAATCAATATTATTTCCATAACTGTACAGATTCATAAGTGATCGCGATGTGATACACATACTCAAAAATAAGTTCAAAATAAAAAGAAAGAAAGTATAAACTATTTATGATCTATGCACCCACCTTAGTTTTAGTTTTATCAACTATGCCAATCACAGCTTTAAAGTCCGGCCAAATGTCCACGATAAAGTCATAGTCTGGAAGTATGTTCTCCATTCTGGCTCGTACTTCTCCTTCCAACTTTGAGGAAACATAAGGAGATGTTTACGTTGAGGTTACATCTAATAAGTCGATTTGTAATGTATGTATATGAGTTCTTTTACTCTGTGGACTTTAAAACAGGACATGCAATCTGTTCCTTTTGCGCATCCATAAAAACTTGTAATATTGAAACTTGTACAGCTTCAAAACCGACAATACTTACCTGATAATATTTCTGATACTGTTCATCATACTTGCGGGACTCTACTCTGTCTAGTACTTCACCAAGTTGATCCAGGCGCAACGTGACAGGCATTCTTTTCAGTTTAACATTCAGTTTTCCTTGTGTTAATATTCATAAAAAATATATAATGAAAAATATATCTAGTTATAGTGGAAAGTTTTCATGTATCAGTGCATCAAAACACAATGATTAAGGATTTTACATGTATTGGTATAAACTCAAATTTTAAATATAAAGAGGATACTAAAAGGCCTTCCATTTTCACTATTTTTATCAAACGAGTTAATGATATAGTATCAAACGAGCAAAAGCGAGTTTGATAAAAATGGCCAACATACATCAAGCATAATTACTTACAGAGTGCCGAAACATTTCCGCGACATGGCTGCAACTGTGACATGTAGCATGCAGTGCTAATATTATACAGAAACAAAAAGATATAAAATATATATCGCACCAATTTCATAAAACCATTTACCATACCAAGACCCAATTCCTCTCATGAGCAGGAAGCACACCATCAATGTGGACTGTACACTACCAGTATACACGAATTGAGGCTTTAAACCATGCATGTGATTACCCTGTTTATCAAATATTAAGGAGAGAAAAGGGAACCCCTTAAGTTTGTTTAAATTATACTGTTTGATCCGCGTGGCAATAAACACTAAAAGGTAGTTTAGTCATCGAATTTGAATCTGAGCAGAGTCTCATTTGCGGAGGCCAGGACACGTTCCGTGTTTGGAAACTGACATTATTTGATAAACATTCTTGTTCAAACAATTCTTAACTACATGTATGATCCAACTTTTCTGTTATGAGTGAACTAAAATAGTATGAGGGGTCCTTTTTAACTTACTATGGGTTCCAAAGGAAAAGCTACCATCACTTACCGTATTGGTGAACTGGCTAGTAGACATGTAGCTGTGGTGCCAACTTGCTAATGTGTTAATGAATACGCAGATAGAAGGGATTTGATTAGATAAACAAATTAAAAACACCCCGATGTAATGTATGTAACAGCCAATTTCCTTCGAGCGACTGTGCATTAACAGGTGTTTGATGCAAAGCACTAACAAATCATTCCTACATTCAAAGGCTTTACATAAGTCATCGTCTATAAATATGCATGTTTTATTCCAAATTTCAGAGAGGCTGTATGTTTAACAGGCAAACCGCTTGTTGTTATGAACTTAATGTGTCTTTACGGATATTAAACTCGTTCTTTATCAGAAAGCAAGTACTTCTGGCTTCTGGTTTATACATAATTCCTCTTTTTAAATCTTACACTAATGAATATATATGCTTCACATTTCTTCTGAAAATCGTTTGATTATGGATACATATTACAAATTGAAAAGTATGAGTCATGGTAATATAAAGAACACGTTAAAAAGCAACACCAAGGAGGAATTATATTGAGTCAATTCACCGCCCAAATTATTTCACTGTTCATTTTTATATATCAATACGCACAACTTTAACTATCATGTTTCCGCATGATAATTGCAATTGACATTGTATGATAAAGAGGTTATCATGCTCGTATTTTTTGGGATCCTTCATTAGGAATAAACGCTATGTATTAACCTCACCAAGACTCGCAAACTACAATGTTTCTTTCTAATGTAGTATATATACAATTCCAAAAAAACGCTCGCATGATAACCTCTATATACTGTTATATGTAGGAGGACCACTGCCGCGTTTCAAACATTGGGTAAATTTCATTTATTATATTACAACTTTTAGCCGGAGATTTGTATAGGTCTTCCATATTTGGGTATGATGGATTTTCTACTTCAAAAGTTTGTAAAAAAGAGTAAGTCATTTCCTCAAATAAAATAAAATTCTTTATGACTGTATACATGATATTAACTTAATTAAATATTCATCTACCTGAGTTAGTTGTAATTTGTCCATTTGAGTGTGAAGTACAGCAAATCCTTACATACCGTAAAAAGTGTGATTAACTACTTTGAGAGTTAATGTTTTATGATAGAAGTTTTTAATAATATGTATACATTTGTGAGAAAGAAATAAGAGACAGAAATGACCACAATAATGTATAAAATGTTTTGGCGAAGTAACAGAAAGTATTATTGATAATTGTTTAAGATTCCGTGTAGTTCGATTATTCACTCTGACGTTCGTCCGGGATCTCACATGCAAACCCCATATTTTGCACAAAGGTATTTTCAGAATCAAAGTGAAACTCCCGGGGGATTTTGCTAAACTTTCCCATCCATCTCCGCAATGCTTCTTATGTACATGTACATGTGCATCTATGAAACGTGAAAAACACATTAATTTGTTAAAAGGCTAAAAAACACGCTTCCCTTTGCTTAACAAAGGATGTTTTTAGAAAATTGTAAAAGAAGTTGGAAACTGTACCGTCAATGTCGCAATTTCAAGTGTCGGCCGTCTTACTTTACGGATTGAATGCGTGACGTCATCTATTAAATACAAATGGCCTCTGTCGTATCTTTAACATTGTCAGACAGGTTGTAGGAGTCATACCAGTCGATCATTTCATATCAAAACTGGCGAGGTAACTCCATATGACTTTATGATGCAACAGTAAAAATGGCAAATCACAACATTGACGATAAAGTTGAATTATTGTCCATTACGTAATCCGAAAGTGTATCTTTTCAAATTGAAATCGTAGAGCCACACAAAGCAAATTTCAGTCGAGACAAAATTGGCAAATCATGTGTTTTTACAAATATCCTTACCAATTTATGCAAAGATAATGATTCAAACAAATGTCTGTTACGTTACTGCTATTTTGTCGTTTAAATAGTTCCGCGTACACATTACAGGTATGGAGCAACTTAATGTGCTTTGCGTCGACACCTGCAATATGAAATTATCAGCTGCATACTTATTAGGAAATTTTATATGATTATGATACCATGTTACGAATGCATTGTAAAGTCAAAATGACATGTGATCGTGGAATATGGCATAATTTTTCAATGACAATTTCGTTAACTAATTTATTTATACATGGCTGATGCTACAAAATGGCCAGTATAATTTTTACCTGACCAAAGACAATGTTTAATTGATATTCTGACCCTATTCATTTCTTCATCAGTTTTCATATTACTTTTGTTGGAATTTTGAAAAATAAATTATGTACAAATAAGCTGAACTTATAAAATCCACCTTCGCATTCTCCTATTCACTAGGAATTAAGATAACATTTAAAACATTATTTCATCAAAATGTGAAATATTACAAGCCATGTATTGACAAATAATTTTATGAAATTTCACATCGATATCAAATCACTCTGACATTTACATAACACTATGAAACTTATTGGTGCAATTAATTTTGGTAAAAGGGCGTATTTCAATGAAAAAATTATCATTTAAAGCTCACAAATGATAAATTAAGGATTTCAAGTACAATGTTTTATTTGTGATATTTTACGTTTGGTATACCTGATGACAGCATTTATTGGCAAATTTTTATTTCCAAAATAAATTAAGACATAGAATCTGCAGTTCACGCCTCCGCTAAAACATTTATAAAGATTATGTGACAGTGCACACAACATTCCTTCCTTGAATTCTGATTATGGACCGCATTGCCTGTAATAAAAATGAATTGCTGTGAATTCTGAAATAAACAAGATACATAACATGAATATTCAATACATGCATATTGCTTTTTTGTCTTGCTAATTTTTTTCAGTCATTTAAAGACATCTTCTGTGTACAAACAATTTTTGCTTAAAGAAACCCCATACTTAATGTCATAACTTGTCATGACAACATTTGATTATTGCTCCAGTAATAACGTTGCACATGTAAACAAAATAAAGTTGATAAACGAGTGTAATGTATTCATATTACCAAAAAATCCAAGATTATCTTTGGAATTTTCCAATTCTTACCAGGCATTTAGCAGTTGTTTCCTCGGCATCTCGTGACTAGAGTCCAGCCGTCTTCCTCGGGAAATTACATCGCTCAAAATTCGCCCAAGATAAACTCAGCCAGTGCAGCCATGTTGTTTACGCTGTCACTGTTCAAACAGCCTTTGTAAACTATTGGATTTAAAGGCTTATTATGTTTATGAACATTTTGTATGCTCAAATGTTTTGACTGTATTGACAATTCATATGGATAAATAGAGAATCTCACCCAAGTGTCTTCTGATATCAAATATATCAACACGAGTTGATAAAATGTACAAATATCCGAGGCTTGCCGAGGATATTTTTACTTTTATCAACGAGTGTTGATATATTTGATATCAGAAGACACGAGGGTGAGATTCTATTTAGCATTCAAAATCATTTTTCATTTCGATTCAGTGAAAAATGTATATTTCTGAACACTGCACTACTCTAAGACTCTCAGTGTGATGATGTCATAGCATTGTGACGTCGTCATGTTTATGACGTCATACCATTGTGATGTCCTTACTTGATGATGAAAAACAATTGCGATGTCATGAAATTGACTGTAAAATGGCATTGTTCAAAATCTACTGTCAAAACGATATCTCCTAGGAGATATCGCTTGATCTTCCACAGGCGATATCTCCTGTTGAACACAGTTTTGGATGATAAAGAAGACTACATGCCTTGTGAGATGGATGAAGAAATTGAGACCAAGGACACATCATCATGTGACAGGAAGGAATCCTTTGAGGATTTGTATGTCCAAGGGTATGTACATTGACTACACAATTCATTACTGAAGGTAAATTAAAAAGTAAAACAAATGATAGTGTTTTAAGTACCATCAGATTTTTGTTAGCTCATGGGCTTACATCTATTTGTATAATTTTTGCTTTTTTTACTTCTCAAAGACCATTGACTCTTGAAATCTTGTGTAAAGACTCCTTGGCTACTGAAGATTTTAATGCTTACCGGGTAGATTTGTTTTAAGAGTTTGGCTAGCATTTGATTTTTGAATCCGCAACTATCTCAAGAATAACAAGCGGACTGTATCAATATATGTATTTTCTCTTTAGCATTGTTTATTCACTAAATTTTAGTTGTTAGACAAAAGCCAATGTTATTTTGTATAAAGAAAAGACTCAAACTAGGGGATCATGGCTCTATAAAGTGGTATCTTTCTTAGATAATGTGATATATATCCTTATAGTAACAGGTCTACTAGAAACTTTTTTATGATAAGCAATTAAAATCTGATTGTTGTTTCAGAAGATCTTAGATAATTTGGATAAGATATTTCTTGATGCAGTAGCCGCAAACCATTTAAAGCTATATTTATCTTCCTATCCAGAATTAAAAAGAGCAACAGAATTAAACTCTGCTTTGCCAAATCTGGCTGAAGGGTAATATAAATTATAGACAAATTTAATCTTTAATAACTGTTTCTTGAATATCTATGGCTTATGTATATTTCAACTTCTGCTTTAGTTATGAATAGTTATAAATTTTGTCTGTTTAAATTTTATAAACAACACTTTATTTCGCTCTGTATTTTTTTAATTCATATGAAAATAATCTTGAAAGAATAAAATTGTATGATTAACATGAACATAAACACGTGTTTCAAGAATTGACAGAATCAGTTGAAACTTAAGTCATCTTATAATTGTATCCTTTTAAAAAATCATCAACAACAAATTACATGAAATGAAAATGAAATGAATTTGAAAAATATTCACATATTTGAATATTTGAATCACATTTGTTAAGCAACATACCCCAATCAAATCAAGATATAGATTTATATATTGATAATGGTTTTCTGCATTTTGTCTATCAAACTATCAATGCATGCATTGATCAAACAAATGTAAGCAGAGAGAAACTTTCACGACTCAATTTTCTTCAATTTATGGCTGGTGGTAAGGAAGTTCCGGCGGTATTTTGCGATATAAGTAAAGCGTTCAATAGGGTATGGCACAAGGGCCTTTTACATAAACTATGGCGTAATGGCATATATACGCGGTTCTCTTTTATCATGGTTTGAGAGTTATCTTACAAGTCGGAAACAATTCACAGTAATCAACGGATGTAAGTCAAATGTAAAATCAAGGTGTTGTTTTCCATTTTTGGTTGATAACCGGATGATGATCGCAGCTGCCAGTGCCAGAAACAATTATACATTAAAAAATACAGAAAGAAACAATTAAAGAAAAAAATACCCAGGGACATAGACGAACATATAGTCCCTGAAAAAACGATTTAACCAAAAATGTTAAGAGTTAATCGTCTCAGCAGATTAGACATCCAATGAACCAGATAGCTCGCTACTATACGGCCAGTGCGGTTTTTTTCCAAATTTTCTCCAGCCAAAAGAACCTAACGCTGTATAGCGGAATCACTTTACGTTGTGCGGTCTACCTTGGAGTCATTTCCTCGCGACAGGTAACCGGAACAATAACTTACATCCATTTAAGGATATATGCCAATGTGTCAAAGTAAACACAAATCATTCAAATGATTTTCAGTTTTATTCATGCTTCACAATTAAATAATTCATTTGAAAAAGTGTTATGAATGGCGGTAAATATTGAAAATTACTTGTACTTACGTGTAGACGAGACGTTTTTGTGATTTGATACCTAAGATATGAGAGCGTTTGTCATGAAACATACATGCAGCCTGTTAGTAACATGTAGATATGATTTGAAGCAAAAATGTTTATGTATTGATTGTATTCACTGAAATGAACAGAGTGTAATCATTTAGATTCATTACTTGTTATATCTATTTCAAACATATGCTGACACATTGTTATAAAAGGAAAGACCGTATCAAATTAATGTAATCGTTGTTTCTGTATGAAGTATTTCACGTCGTTAAAACAAGGAAATTTGCAGCGCTGCTATACCGACAGGTCTGTAAGCAAACACGGTAAGGAATGTTAATTTCTGTGTGAAAACCTGACTATGAAGGCCTCCCTTCTTCTTCAAATACAGTTAAGATTTGTATTGATTGGCATTGGCTAAGCTCCTTCAATCCCTATTTCTTTATATGGGTACATTACAGTGATAATGTAATGTAAACACCCCTGAGGACAAACGTGAAACAAGCAGTAGGAAATTATTCGTTATTATTATTATTATAAGTTATTCGTTTAATAATCATTTGAAAATATCCTTCCTGTACACTTGAAGCAACCTAATTTTATATATATGCTAAATCAGCGTATATGAACCCACTCTCGCTCCTTCCTAATACCCTGATTTCTTTCAATCCAAAAGCCTCGTCTCGCTAACTACCTAACCAGCCAATAAGACGACTCGCATCTAGCAACAGTAATAATAGGTGAACTAAACCACGAATATCAAGCCGGTCCATCCGCACATGGTCAGGGTATTAGGAAGGAGTGAGAGCGGATTCATATACGCTGCTTTAGCAGGATGGATGGACTAATGAAATAGCTATTCATTATTTCTATTACAACGGTCACATTAGTGGCGGTGTTACGAAATCTTAACTTACATTAGGCATGTTAATCCGGCAGGATGATAAAACAATATGATAATAATAAGTAAATGATTCTATTTTCGCAGTATCTAGTTGTGTCCTGTTTTGTTTTAGCCCAAATATACAAGGTTAACTTGTACTCCGTTTAAACTTAGTGTACATGTATCATCCCAACTGGGATCCGCCACATCTTAAGATGCGACGCGTCTCAACTTGGGATCCTCAGTATAAGGTTATTAAATTATGCGAATAAAATTCTTATTCATATATGAATTAAATGAAATGTGTTTTTAAATGTAATAAATATATACCTTGCGTACCTGCATAACAAATAAACTTTATAATCAATTACTTGACCTATTTGACGTATTTATTTCTTATAGTCTACGAGCCGTTGAACATATAATGCATTCTAACAAAACTGATTTAAACGTACATTTGAAGAATAATTGAATTAAGTTTGACGCAAATTGCCACAAAATTCAACATTTTCGGCATTTTTGAAAGTGTTATACAAACATAAAATTTAATCGATATAAACAGAGTGATTCCTGACAATTTGTTTCGAGTCCCGTTGTATTCGAATTTTATATTTGCATTGCACACAAATCAAATACTTCCTTAATTTATACAAACATTGCTAACCTATTTTTCACCTTGAAATTATCAGCTTTGCACACTATAGATTCAAAGCCAGGGCGTTCAAAAAAGTTATTGTTATATCTTAATGACAAGATCGACATCGAGACAATTTGACAATCTTTCTAAAGTTAATGGTGTAACAGTGGGAGGTTAATCAAGATTGAAGAAAGAAAGGGGCAAATTGGCGATACCCCGGTATGTTTAAACACCAAAGTTTAATGCTAATCGACACCGTGGGCATTTTGAAAATAAGTTTTTTAACTAGTAAGAAATATCGTATTGCATGAACCCCATATTGCAGAAAACTTTTGTCTTTGAACTCATACAAGTACGTTTGTTATCTATCCAAATCTTGTAAATACAAGAAACTTTTTGTGAACACTTAACAGACATATTCTGTCTTATAGGGGGGAATAACCTCTTATTGGTTTCTATTGTTATGTTGATTATTTATATTAAGGGGGACTTAAATCATTATTCTGTCTGTCTGTTATTACGTGCAGAGCTAAGGCACTCATGAACAACATCAATGAAATTAGTTCACTACTGTCAATTTAGGGTTACAAAGTAAGAAGACATGTGAAATCGCTCAGGTAACACTAAGGGCGTAGATGCATAGCAATCTATAAAAAGAACATAGTGAAGAACAACGCAACTAACAACGTTAGTATCTCCCAATGGCTAATCTGGGTCAAGGGTTGTGTATGTATAGGTCACTAGGTGAGTCTTGTATAACTGATTACAATGTACTGGTCGTTTTTTAGTTCAGGTCCTGAGCAATACTTATACAACAAGATGTGGGTCTCACTGAACAAGGAGCAGCTTTCATGTCTCCTTGAGCAACTGCAGGATAAAGGCGATTCTATCATCGTAAGTTGCTGGAATATAAATATATATATTTAATGTACAATCAAGTGTACAATCTTCATAATTAAAATCGTTGATAAAAAACAACAGCACACAAAACTTTTCTGTTGTGTGCTGTTTTTTTAACGTTTTTAATTCTATACATAATAGTTTATATTATAATTAGTTCATAATTTAGTTTATTATGAACCTAGTGTGGGAAGAGCGTATCATGTTTGGAAGGTTATTACCCAAGCTTGTTGTGAGTGTACTGAACTGGAGAGTAAATATTACGCAAACGAGTCGTTAAAGTGTAAAGATTCTATTTAGTTATCCTCTGAATATCATTCTTGTGAAAAAGGTAGAAGATTTGAACTTGTGCTTCAAGATATATTATCGTAATTGTAAAACGTTTGACATATAGTGAGCTGAAACAATCATGCTTGGGAAGTTTAAATTCTTTTGAGAGATATGAAAGTTAAGCTATTTTTTGCTTTCTATTTGTTGAAAAAGATTGTCATTTTACTTCAGTGAGAATTGTGAAATATTATTTCCTATACCTGTTAAGTGAACCTAAAATTATATAGTGAAGTTGGGTTATTACTTATATTAATTTGCAATTTTTTTTATTTTACCTATGAAATACCCATGTCTCACATGTACAGCAACAGCTTTTAAAACGATGTATCAATGATGATGCAATTTTTGTTTTACAATCACTTATTCTCGCCAGTAAGATGATTCTTATAGAGTCACAATATCATACCTCAAATGTATTATGTTAAATTACAGGTCCCTTTTCATAATACGTTGATGATAATGAAGTTGAAGATTTTACAAGTGCTTCCAAAATAGCTGATTTTAAACTTAGGTGTGTGAAGGTCTTTAATTGATGTAACAAGTACAAGATATCATTAACATCAACAAAGAACGTATGAAGTGTTACTAGTGTTATAATCTCACATATTCTTTAAATGCAGTATGTCGGCTCTGCTTATTGATTAAATGTTTTTATCTATTTCAGATCCGAGGTGAAATCAAGTCTCAACTGGAGGGTATAACAACTAACTATGACTTTGTTGTGGATAACTGGCCTGATTTCAGGGCAATAGTTGGCAGAATCAATCCAGTGCAAACTAAGGTGCTTTAAAATATTGTATTTCATAATACATCATTAATGGTATTCAAAATAAATTTATTTATCTATCTTTTTATTTATTTCTTTTCTAAAGTCAGTCAAAAGATTCAGAATGTTATAAGATTTATATGGCAACAACATTTCACTGAGTATTACTGTAATGTAGATATATGAATATCACACATATAAGAAGTAGAACTAGTAGTTTCAAATAATCAGTTTTTAAGATGTTCAACTTCAGGAAATCGATCTTCCCGTTTACTTCGAACATCGAGTTGTCGTCTACTGTACAGATGACGAAGCCTTGGTATCACTGCTCCTTCAGCCAGGGGTTCTAGATTGGACAAAGAGACATTCCTTTTTGTGTAAGAAACCCCTGAAGTTCAATCTCATTTCAATCAGGACAAACCATTACAAACTAATTAGCACTAAGCCAGTACCTTGTTTCGTTTTTGTTAAATAAAAACCTGTTAAATATCTTATTTACTTGTAAAAAGTGGGGTTTTTTTTATATTTGTAGTAATAACTATATTTCGTTGTTGACGTTCTACTAAGAATATATCCGCTAATAATCAAACTTAATATTTATGAACAATTTAAATATTTTAGTTCCAAAGAAATCCACTGGATCAGTTATTGCTGAAGGAATACCAGGGCGTACTATTGGTTTTGGAGATGATCTTCACTTAATGATCGTTGGACGACACACCCTTAAACTAATGTGAGTATAGATTGATTCAATAGAAGACAGAGATGAAATCAATAAATATCAAACGATATCACAGTTATTCTATGTTTTGATTTTAGGCCACTTCCAGAGGGATTTACGATTCTTCCCATACAGCAAGAACAGGCTGCCCTTGTCAATTCTACATGGAAATTCAATAAGGGAAGACATTCAGAACTTTACATCTTGAATGTGATCGCAAAGCTCCCGTCATGCTGTTTGTATGATAGAGAAGGAAAGGTTGTTGGTTTCGCCCTCCAGTACCATTACGGTGCTCTGGGAATGTTGTTTGTACATGAAGAATACAGAGGGAAAGGTTATGCTAAAGTCATCACGTCCCATCTTGCAAAGGCGTGCCTTGACAGAGAAAGGGAAGTATTTACACTTCTTGAAAACTCAAACAGAGCGTCAATCTCACTTCATGAAAGTGTGGGATTCGAGGATTATGGCGTAACACATGTGGCTGTCAAAACAGAGATGTGAAGAAGAAATGACAGAAACGTTTATTGGATATTTAAGACAAAATACTTTAATGACATGATTGATAAAAGGTAATCGAAATCCAAAGTCTTTGTCCTTTTTAATGATTACTGTTATTTATATTATGTTTTCTTATAATGAAGTCCTGAAGTTGATCTCGTGCTTATTTGCATAACATAATTTGCACATCCATGATTCGTATTTGACTAATTTCAAAATGTCACATTGGGTTCTCCAAGCATGTACTTGAATAAGTTTCTGCAACTGTTACATAACATGTAGAAGTTCAGTGATAACATACTTCATTCTTCAATCAAAATAAAAAGAATATATCGATGCATTATAACCATAAACTAGCATCATTGCAGCAAAGATCAAATACACCAACCTTATTCTATTACACAATAAAGTACAATTTTAGAGTGACGTAACGAATCAATGGTAAATGACGCCAATAACAATAGTGTTATGACATTTCTAGGTGGTGAATATCTGAATCTCGAAGTTATGAAGCATGGTTTTGTCTAGAAAAAAAATAATTTCTTTATTGTTTACCAATAGGAAAAATTAAGTTGAGTGCCACTCATAGAAAGAATTATTATGAATATGCTTTGGAACGATGTTTTGTAGTGGTTGGCCTGCTTGCCTCTCGGGTTCGAATCCCGCTGGAGACATCACCATATTCTGGCCTCTGACAAGGCATTTCAACCTCATAGCTATCAGTTGTAGATGAAAGCAGTATTTACTGACCTGTGAAGTTACCCAAAGCGCTTGAAAGTGCAATTCCTTCAGAATGATGGGATATACCTGAAGCGTTCTCAGCAAGCATTAGCGCCCGGAAAAAGTGAAACATAGATATTTACATTACTTTTGGGGGCTATAATACAAGTTGGTTATCCACCTGCTTGTACTGTATCTCTGTGTACATTGAATCAACTCTGACCTCCTTCCTTCAAACTGACAAATGTGAAGGCTTCTGTACCATGATTTTTAAAAATAACTTTGTCGATATTGTAATGTAACATTGGCAATAGAAGTAACCACGTGTTATATCTTTTCAAGAACTGATGAACAGAGAAACCGATAGATGGATGATATAATACCTTTCTTTCAAATCAGGGAAGTTTTTTTAATTTAACATTTAGAATAAATATTATTTACTTATACAGCTGCGTGCCAAAAGTTTGTTCACATACCTGAATAGACTAGTGCAAATATCATGTAATTTGAGATGCCTTTGAGGTATCGTAGCGTTGCGAAAAGGAAACGTATAATATTGAATTTTCAATACACATATGCAGATCCATTCTTCTTAAAGGCAAATGTTTATCGTACCCCACAATTACCTGTAACAGTTTTGGCAGGTCATTGAAGTGACCAGGGATCAAAATTCCGAAAACACTAATTTTTATTTTTCTCCATAAAATCCTTTACAAGTTATTAACTTCTTAAAAACTTAGTCACGTTTGTTCTTTAGCACAAGGTCAATGTGATTAAGTTTGTTTTAATCTCAGAGAGTCGATATGGAACATTTTATTCGACATTTAACGAAATCGAAATTTCGAAAATGTGACCCCTTGATGCCAAAATTCGAATTTTTGCACGAGTGACCAGACAATGCCAAAATGAGTTCAAGAATGGCTAATTCACACATGGACAGTGGGTGATCCATTGTCACTCTTTCTGAAGTTATTCTATTTACGTTGAAACTAAACCCAAATTACATGATATTTGCACTACGATTCAGTGGTAAGTGAAAAAACTTTCGGTATGCAGCTGTGTAGCGCGTGAATATTTAAATTTCAGGTATTTTACGGATAGTATCTATGCAAAAATCACACACCTTTCAGCTATTGCACACTTTGTTAATCTAAAGTTGAAAATTTACAATGACATACAAATCACATAATAGTCATGTTTCATGTCATATATATAAGAAATAGAGTAGCCTCAACCAGCATGTGTTTTGCAATAAAGTACAGTTTTGCCCTGAACTATTATAGCAAGAGGCCGAAAGGAGGAGTGGTTTGACGCTTATTATAGTTCAGGGCAAAACTGTACTTTATTGCAAAACACATGATGGTTGAGGCTACTCTCTTTCTTTTCTAGCATGTCGATTTTAACTCTTGTAAATTATATCTCAGCCAAAATTAACCGAATTTAGCAGTGAATTGAAAATGCTCGACTAAGGCCATAACTAGTGACGTCATA
Source organism: Phorcus lineatus (assembly GCA_921293015.1). Lineage (NCBI taxonomy): Eukaryota > Metazoa > Mollusca > Gastropoda > Trochida > Trochidae > Phorcus > Phorcus lineatus. Next base: position 34,355,338 of record OV121085.1, on the reverse strand, counting down.
GCGTTATTGTTGTTGACGTCATGGGTAATTGTTTCTTGACGTCATTCAAAAACTATACTTTATTGCGGAATAAAGGATAGACGGCGCCTTTGATCTTTACCGAAACAATGCTAGAAATATATATATATATATTATATTATATTATATAATATAATATATATTGGTGCCATTTTTGTACCCATAACCGTACCTTTAATTTGCCTGTAATGTGTACCATCAAAGAAGAAACCATTGTTTGATAATAAGAATTTCACACTTTCAAGAATAAAAGCTTTAATGAATCTTTCAGATTATAGCTCTGGGTGTTGGTCAATCCAGTATTCTATTGCTTCAAGTCCCAGTTCATGCATGTGGAATATTGGAATATAAACTTTTAACATCAAATGTGCCTAATTTGATATTATCAGGGATAGTTTCAGACAGAAAATTTATGAAATCCATTGCATCTCTGGTATAACTTCTTATTTCAGTAGGATATGGTTTCAAAAGAATATCTATGAAATTACTCAAACGATGGATACCACAACTAGGACCGACAATTATTGGTCTTAATTTAAGATCAGTTGGATGTTCACATGTGATATAATTTTCCGAAGAGTTGGCACATTTCTCTGTAATATCTTTGCATATATGAACTTTAGACAAACCATAAAAGTTGCTTTCTTTACATGAACAATTTGTAAGATAGTCAAATTCCTTATCTGTCGTTACCTCTCCACAGTTTTGGGAAATGTATTCAATCGTTTTAATGTACAGATATCTTCTGTCTTTTCATAACTTTCTTTATCATTTGAAATTTCTAGGGACATTCTAACATAATTTTCAACATCCAATATTACAACTGCGCCGCCTTTATCTGCTTCTTTGATAATAATACTTTTATCGTTACAAAGATTTTTTTAAAGCATCTCTCTCTCAAATAGAAATATTGGCTTTATTCTTATTTTTAAAACATGTGCTAGGAATACGTGACATGTTTTCTATATATCTGTCTAAATTAACATTCCTACCTTTTCGGGGAATCCAAATACTTATACTATCTTGATCATAGAAATATTGAGCATTGCGCAAATGGCGACTAAATTCACTTATGTCTTTTTAAAATTCATCAGTGTTTGGCCGATCTGGTGATGGGTAAATTAAAAACCTTTGCTTAAAATGTTAACTTCAATCGGTGTTAAATCACGTTTTGAGAGATTCACACTTTTTACATCCTCTTCTTCATGTGATTGTTTCTTATTCCCTTCTGTGTTGAGCTTCTTCCCGGTTCTAAAAAACAGTTCTGTTTTTTTGACATTCCGTTTTGGATATGTTTTGAGGCTTGACGTGTATCTTGTTCTTGTCCCATTCTTTGCCAGGTCTTGATATTTTGAATCTGTTCAATTTTCATTCTGTTGTTTGGTTGTCTTTTCTGATTGCTTTTTTCATATTGCATGTGTCTCAACCCATTATCCACTCAATCCAGATATGTTCCAGAGTGTTAGACAAAACACACCTATTCTCATGTTCGATGTTAAAATGAGTGACAAACTGAGTGCTTTAGAGACAGAGTCCGCGTCCATAAACAACAAATAAAATGGGGCGGTACATCTGTCAAACGATAACGCAGGTGTCCTAAGGCGAGCTCAGTGAGAACGGAAACCTCACGTAGAGCATAAGGGCAAAAGCTCGCTTGTTTTTGATTTTCAGTACGATTACAGACCGTGAAAGCGTGGCCTAACGATCCTTTTGAGACAATATGGCAATTTAACCAATAATGTTTAAGAGTTATTCCCAATGACTGATAGCTCTTGTTTTCCACTTCATATAGAATAATAGAAGCCTTTCTTCCTTCTGGACTTATCAATCTTTCCTTACCTTACATGTTATGTTTTAACTGTTCATCATAGATAGACATGTTACATTTTGGGCATGGTTCAAATCATAGTTTCAGAAGTTTGGCTTTCGACTAGAAAATGGAATTTTGACCAAATTTACTCTTTCGAATACCGGTTCATAAAATGTTAAAACATTCAAAGACTTTGGATCCAGGTAACGTTTATTCCTCAGTCATTAAAAAATGTTAGTGATAAGGTCGCATGAAACAACAGTAAAAAGAATGAACTTCTGCCATTAATAAATCATATCGATATCTTTGTCTTGACAACTCCAACTGTTACGCAATAATCCTCGAATACCAAACTTTCATGAAGTGAGACGGATGCTTTGTTTGAGTCTTCAAGAAATGTAAATACTTCGCTCTGTCGGTCAAGGCACGCCTTTTCAAGATGGGACATTAACTTTAGCATAACCTTTTCTTCTGTATTCTTCATTTACAAACAACATACCCAGAGCACCGTAATGGTACTGTATAGCGAAAGCAACAACCTTTCCTTCTCTATCATACATACAGCATGACGGGAGCGTTGTGATTACATTTAAGATGTAAAGTTTTGAATGTCTTCCCTTATTGAATTTCCATGTAGAATTGACAATTTTTCTAAAAATAACTCGAGATCTGATTGGCTGACAGAACTATTTCTATCTATTCTTTCAGTGAGTCCAGCGTACCCGTGTCAAAGAGACTTCAAAACAAACATTGTTTTTAATTCCGTATGGAATAATATGAAACGTAAAATGTTTTATATGGTTTGTTTTACTATTTCGTTGATTTAGGATCGTTTTGCTTAATATATGATCCACAAACAAGAAATGAATTGCAGACTACATTTAACTGCGCCATGACATAATCGTTGTTCGTCGCGCATGAATACAATGACCGAGTTTATTTGCAACTCGCCATCACGAAGGTATTTTCTAAAAGTACCGTAAATATTCTTAGATTTGACTTGGGTAAGAAAAAGAATAACCAATTCGAAGCTCGGAATTACGGTTTATCTGTCCCTCGTGAATTATTGTGATAAATTCCTCGCTAAAGCTCGGAATTTATTACAATAATCCACTCAGGACAGATAAACCGTAATTCCTCGCATCTTGTTGATTATTCTTATAATAACTAACGGTCATGTTACAATATCGATGGCGTTACAGTTTTAAACTAAATTTGCGGGCGTTAAATAACAATGAATCCCAGAAATTTTACAAACGCAACTATTTATCTTCTAACTGAATCACTCCATACTCACTGTAGTTTAGTGTGTGTCGTTTGACGGTCATTAAATGGACATTGTCGAAACAAAAAGTACAATGTGGTATTCCTTTAACCATAACTGCTCTAGTAGCTTTCTTTGGAACTGAAATTTTAACACTGCCAATCAGAAAATTAGTTAGATAACTTGTGGAAAATAGTTTGTAATAAGACAACAAAGCTATTTGGGACGAAAGCCCTACAATCATCAAAAGACTAACATAAAAAGCACTGAACTTGTAATTTTGATTGGTTGATAATCTTATTGAAGCCCACTAAGGGTCTTATTACTGTCCTTATCATCACATTGTAATAGTTTGTCAATTAAAAACTGCTACGTAAAATTTTAGGCTGAGCTGATTGAAATGAGATTTAACTTCAAGGAATTCTTACAAATAAAGGTGAGCCTTTAGTGCCAATCAAGAACCCCTGTGTGATGGAGCAGTGACACCAAGGCTTCGTCATCTGTACAGTATACAATAACTCGGTGTTCGAAGAAACCGGGAAGCTCCTAAATTTGAACATCATGAAAACTGATTACTTGACATGACTAGTTCTTACTTCATATATGGGTCAAAGCCATTTTTGTTTTCTATTGTAATTATTTATGAAGTTTTGTCGTCATAGATATTTCTATCATTTTTAACAAAGGAATAATAAATTGATAAATAAACACTCCCTTGGTGACTGACTGAAAGGATGAATGAATGAATGGATGGGTAATGGATGGATGGATGGTTTGATGAATGGATGTATGGATAAGAAAGTAAATAAAGAATGAATACATATATAAATAGATAAATCAATAAAGTCAATTAATCAAAACACGAACAAACAAATAATAAATAAATAAAAGTAGGTCTCAAGAATATCAATATTTGGTACAATTTCTTTCGAATATATGTATCAAGACATTGAAGAAGCTACTCCAAAATTATCAAGACACATTGTTGGTGTTGAATTGATTCAGCCAACTATTTCCCTGAAGTCAGGCCAAGTATACACAACGAAGTCATAGTCAGTTGTTATACTCACCAGCTGAGATTTGATTTCTCCTCGGATCTGAAATGTATTAAGGAATATTATTGGTGAGCAAACCCGACATTCTAAATTGAATGATAATATGTGGTAATAAAATTATTAGTATTTCAGATGGTTAGAACAAGTATATGCTTATATGGAACTTATATATGAAAGGTACCTCAAGTTAAACATAATACATTTGAGATATAATATCACTATGACCATCTAACTTAATACACTATTGTTGGGAGCTCAGATGTGGGAGGGGGGGATCTCATTCGACCAGCTCAGTTTGAGGTTTTTTAAAAAGGACTTTCTTACTTTTCAGTACCTTCAGTACCTTAAATAGTGCGTGATATATAGATTTGGAAAACTAAAGAAGTAGGAAGCCATGTCTTTTTATTTTTTTCATTTTCTAAAGTATCTATGTGTTGATAGGGATGGAAACCGAAGGTTAAGTTACATGATGGGATTTACACTTTTTCATCATGGCTTGAGGTTCATAGACGGATGTTCAAGAGTTTTCCTGATGAGCATCACAAAGTTTCGCGTGTGACAAAATTGGAACCCTATCAGAAGAGAATTCTTGAAATAGGTGCCAATTCTTGATTATTTCATGATAATATGGAATCTCATTTGGATAGAAAGCAGAATAATGATGAAAAAAGCCTTGCTGACTCATTTCAAGAGTACTTTGACCACAAATCCAGATAATCAGAGACAGTTTCCAAGCTATAGCCTCTGTTGATCTTTCCTTACCTCCCGATTTTTTAACCTCGGCTAGCACTCAAACCATGCACCGACCATTCAAATAAAACCACTTTATTTTCCAATTCTTCTTGAGATATTAGATGTGCTCCTGCCTGTACAAACATTTTTGGCGAACTGCTGTCTGGCCACTGATGTATCCCAGTCAAGATGAAGAAACCATTCACTTCTAAAAACGTCAAACCTTAACCTCGTAATTCTGAAACATTTAAGGCCGGTGTCAGTTTTACCATCATCTCTAAAATTATTGAATGAGCAGTGAAGAGCAGACTGCGGGCTCATTTGAATTCAAACTTTTTGCTGAACGTGTTCCAATTGGCGTACAGAGCGAACCACAGCATGGAGACATCAGTTCTGAGTGACGTTCATAACTTAAAATCTGGGATTGACAATAGACCTTGTTCAGTTGGCACTGTTGACCACGACAAGCTGCTGCAAGTACTTGCCTGTGAAATTAGATTAGTAGGAAAGGCTTTACGTCAGCTTTTATCCTTTTTATCAGGAAGATTCCAACCAGTTTTTATTAGTGATCACAAGTACCGCAAGGTTCTGTGGCTTGGCAAGTATTTGTCCTTTATACCAACTCCATAGATCGGTTGATACAATAACTCAACATGAATGGGTATTCACATGTAGATGACACGCAAATATTAACGGTCGTTGCATCATCTGCTTTTAGTGACATCACAATCTGTGCTTCTAATGTACATTGGTGGATGAGTTATATAGAATGGTCAACTGATAGAGAAATTCTTTCAGGCACGAAACAACAGCTTCAATCTGTAAATGAATCTGGACGGTCATTTGACGATTCGCATATAGACAATGGATGTTCATGTTCGCCACTTATGAAGGTTCATTTATTTCCAATAACGATCTATCGTTTAAATCTGCAATTTTCTCACTGTCGAGGCGGCAAAAATCATTCGGTAATCCCTAGTCCTTTCATGATTAGTATCGGCATTGGTCTTCTTGGGGTATATGGAATCATTTGCTTAAACTCCTTGTGATACAAAACACCACTGCCATGATACTTAAGCGTGTTTCATGGATAAGTCATTAGATACCAGCTCACACTAGCATCTTGTGGAGGCCAGAATCAAATACAAGATACTTTGTTCAACTTTTAGGTGCAATTATTGCACTGCCCTATCTTAATTCAATAAACTAGTGAGCGAACATCAGCCAACAAGATATCTGCATTCGGGGAGTAAACATTTCATAAATGTACCACCTTTTAGACTGAAGTGTTATGGGCTGAAAGCATTCATGACTGCCATCCTAATGCTCTGAAATGACCTTACCGTTGAACAATAGCGTCATTTGAAAAAATGTTAATCAAAGCTAATCAACCACCTTGTAAACTATACAACAGCTGAAACAAGGAACACAAAACCGTCTCTTGTTTATATCTATAATAAATCATTCAATTGACAGTGAATATGTGTATACATTTTGTCACGCTTTGAGCACATGTTAATGGAATCTTTTAAAACTATTATTAACTATCATCTATATAAAAGTACATTATTATTATTTTATTATTATTATCATTAACATCAAACTAATGTTAAGCTAAAAGCTACAAAATCCTATATATCCGTATAATGTATCCAAAATTGATACCATAATTGGGAGTAAAAAATTATATGCGGCTCTTATTAACTGGAATTTTGTTCGGCTGGCAAGCTTTTCAAAATGGGAAAAAGTTTTACAAAGTGATTTTGATGAAAAAGATTGGAAAGTTTTCAACATTATTGCTAATAAATGTTCGAAAAGCACAGACTTAAAATGGTTGCAATATAGAATTATTCATAATATTCTCCCAACAAGACAATTTCTTTATAAAATAGGATATATATCATCACCACTTTGTGCGTTTTGCAAAAGTGAAATAGAAACCTTAAACCATATGCTTTGGGAATGTGAAACTATCCTCAGATTATGGAAGGAAATAGAATTATGGTTAAACTCTGTCCAACTGAAATTAGAATTTACTAATAAAATTGTTATACTGGGAATGAACGGAAAGAACAATAATCCTGTAAATGCAATCGTTTTATTAGTCAAAAAGTATATTCATAGATGTAGCATTTATGGTTACAAACCAAAGTTAGAGCATCTCCAAGATGAAATTGTACGTTATTATGACCTATCTAGATATATTTTTCTGTCAACCGAAACTGAAGCAAAGTTTGTCAATATTGGTCAAGTTTACACTTATTACTTGGAAAGTAATGTTATTTAGATTTCTTGTTTAAAAAATGTCATAGCCAACTGTGGATTTTCTTGTATCTTTATTTATGTGACGATTGTTTGATTAAACATATTACTTATTTTTGCCTGTAACACAAATATGGAAAATTTAAAAAAATAAAAATTAAAAAAAAAAATCAAACTAATGTTGGATAACACAGTTGCAAACAACGTCCATATATGTCTGCACCTTGCACCAAGAAAATATCATTTTCATTTGGCTGTGATCCACCTCACTGTGAAATCGTCCATGATGATGAATCCAACCCGTTCATGCAGCCCCACAGAAGCAGAGTTGCTTAATTCTACGACTACATACACTGAGTCAGACACCTCAAGACATTTTGAAACTAGATGGGAGACGACCAGCTTGCCATATCCTTTCCCTCGGTATTCTTCCATCACATACAGCATGCCTATACAACCGTGGTGGTAGGCAAGGACATATGCTGCAACTCGTCCGTTTACATACAAGCAACATGAAGGGAATTTTTCTATTAGAATCCTGATGAAATCAGCCGTCCCCTCGCCTCGGCGTGCCCAATTTGAGTTCAGCATTTCACTCTGTTCGGGAATCAGACTTTATACTGTTGCTTCATTCGGCACTTGGCTATGGGAATAAAAATAATGCTTATCTTCAGAACCCAATTGCAGTATTCAAGCTTTTATCATAAAATGAAATATTAATATCCCTTATATGTACATGTGAAAATAATCAAGCAACACCAATAGTTTTTTATGCAAGAACTTACAATGACCTATAACATTATAAACACTACATTTTCGTAAGGTCGTATATTAATGATAGTTTCATGAATGGAAAAGAAGGATTGAAGAGGCACCTCTAGATAAAAATGCTCGGCAAGTTCTAGCTTATTTCAAGATAGCGTAGATTTTAATACTTTCCATTCCTTGTAAAAAAAGCGTTAATCAAATCCTTAGGCCATGACCAGGTCTGTGTTTGACATAATGGTAAAACATATCCAAATGGTTATAGAGGGGTTTCATTTCGTTTCTAAAATTGAGTGACAAAAAGGGCTCTGCTTGGCTTTGCAATGTCATTCATGAAGATAAGTATTGTCGCAAGAAGATGGTTATCAAAAGTTTGACAATAGGTCAGTCAAGAACAGTGGTACCTAAGTCTATAGAGGTATCCTTGATCGGTATTGAGAAATACATCCCAAGCCGGTATTGATCCTCCCCAAAAGAAACAACTTTCTATATATGACGGAGAACCATGCTGCTTTTCTTGACTCTTGTAAAATATTTAGCCCTTCTCCAATATTAAGCACACTTTTGCAGGAGATGGCTCTACCTGCTTACCACTGTTGCCATAACAATGTGCTGAGTGTCACGATCAGCGCCGTATAAAACACTCAACACAGCATTTTGAGTAAATTAAGATTGTCGCATGTCCTGCTATGTGCATGCTGCACCATGAGTATATCTATATCATGATATATATCAAGATGTCAAATGATAATACGTCACCATGGATATTTCTTACCAAATCTATTCGTAACTGAATATGGCGTTGCTTGATTAATTTCTATGTGTATTTATTCAGTTACGAACAATATACACATGTAACGGCGAATGAAACGTATGTCGTATTGAGGTTTATGCAAATTTTATGTACCTCTAGCTTTAAAGAGCCACGTACTCCGTGATTTTCATAACATATTATTTACCTTCGATACGAACCTAAATGTCATCTATGGCGATATAAAATCAAAACTTCTTAACATTTCATGTTCAAAAGACATATATATGTGACAAATACTGGTTTTCCTTGAAAATCTAAAAACAGCCTTATAAATTCACCGAGGTGTAGATATCACGTCCAATATACATGAATACTAGTTATGTAACCTACCAAACAATATCAACTCCTTACTGCCCTCCTGGCTGTTTTAGATAAGTTTCCAAAATTACGTTTGACTAATTGACGCGCGCCACTGTACGGTTTTCGATCATAATTGCGACGTTCTACCTTCATATTGTCACTGTAAAAAAACAATAAGCTTTACAATGTGTCTTTGTGGTAACAGTCGATATTTCGCGATCAAATGACACTATTTATTAAGTTTGTAATATATGACTCTAATAACTCGCGGAGTGGCCCTTTAACTTATTCATACCTAAGGTTGAGTGTTGTAGACGTGGCAGTGAGTATGCTGAACTCGCCTGATACTTTAACATTTTGTTTATGACGTCGTGCTACATCGACGATTGTATCCATGAACCTGCTGTCTATTGCTGAAGCAGAGAGACTATCGTTAGATATATATGACAGGACTGTTTAGTGAGATTAACTTATAAGATAATGTGAAACAATTCCGTCAATAAACATAATACGTATTTAATATCTTGTTATCAACAAGAGGAAATAAAAATATATGAATTTTGTTTACATATGATCATTCAACATGTGTGACATTTAGCAACGAAACCATGCAGTAAGGTGGGAGTTGTATATGGCCTCCTTCACTTTCTGTAAATATTTATTGACGGGTTGGGTTTTTTTAGGGAATGAAATAGTCTTTTATTATAATTGTTCGAACGTTATCATAATTATAGGCTGAAGGTATGAATTCCCGTTTACCTCACCTACAAATTTAACTTTTCGTGTCCAATTGATATGTCTTTCAAGACATTGCTTTAATTTCGTTTCGTCATCTGTGTGTACCATGATGCTGATCTGAAAATGAAGTGAGATTGTTGCATATTAACTTTAAGAATTAACTTTTCGAGAATTGCGAGGCAAATGAATCAGATCAGCTATCAATCAGATAACAAAAACATGTTGAAATATCCCATAATCATCAATGGAGGAGTTTTTACCACATTTTTTTCAGTTATTTTATTTCAAACTTAGAACATATTTAACCGAACGCAATATTGATAGATGATCCGCGCTACTGGGCAGACAAAATATATTTTACGGCGCTTCATCATTTGCAATTCACGAATACATTCACTACAAATATATTATCAAATGATAAAGTGATAATTTGTTTCATCTTAAGCAGCAGTTCAATACACTAGGTTACGTACTTGACCAGCGGTATTCTCGTTCACCATTAAAAGCACACTGAAGTTGGGCCATACGTCCACGAAACACTCCCAGTAAGGAAGATTAGAGTAAAGTTTGGCTTTCAAATCACCAGCTAACTAAAATACAGAAACAGTCAAGTATCAAATAATGAAAGTAAAATCATTTTAAACTTTTTGGATAGACATGTGCACGAAGTAAACCTGCGTCACTACGCTATAATGTGTAGTTACGTGGATCACCTAATATGTAAAACCTTAATGTAACATCGACTCAATGATTAATGCATTAGATACATGTATGACTTCACTACAGTGTTTACACATTATATCAGTCAGTTTTATGTATGAATTTCGATTCATTTCTAGTATTACTATCATTAACCATATAAACTCATATACACGCACAATATGTCTGTATACTCTTATTTAAAACACCTCGATGCTTGTTTCGCACACTTTCGTAACTTACACATAACATACACACAAGGTATCTGTTAACATGTATACATAACTTTATCCTACCACTATGGCCTTGTTTCGTTGACTCAGCAAAGTAAGCAAATCATGTAGCTGGCCCTTACTCAGTTTGACAGCCATTGTGGAGTTCGTGACACAGATACAGGTCGAGTTCATCTTGCAATAGTTGTTAAATATTGTTCAGACATTGTTGCTGATTTACGACACCCAAACGTCTGATTTTCGAACAGTAACATCAATAACCGCACATCATAGGATTAAGCTCTCAAGTCAGTGTTTTAATTGCGGACTGAGTTTAGTATTTAATGGAAGATTAAGGCGTTTATTCACAATAACGTTTTTCTAGTGGTCACTTTACGACGTCATTGTCACTTTTACAGGGACTCTGCGTGTGTTAAAATTCATTTGGTTTTTGAAAGCGCAAACTACCATGTATTTTTATATGAATTCAAACGCATATATGAAATTTATACATAAAACCCACAGTAGTGCATTATGTGTAGCAGGCGCACATCGAATTGACATTAAAATTGATTTTTGTCCTTTTAAACACAAATAAACCTAATATTGAGTATTGTGTGTAACTTTTCAAAATTACGTTGGAATTGTAAGCACGCGGACAGCTGTTTAAGATGAATTGATACCTTAGGTGTCGTTTCAAAGAAAAGACTCGCACAAAGCTAAACATTTCACTTTAAGTGCAAAAAATCCCGAATGAGTGGGGTTTTTTGTCTTTCCACTGAAATACACCATATGCATGCAGATTTTGGTATAGTTATTAATCATTTTTTTATTACCATATCTCTCCTACAGGCATGACATACATAAAATCAATACATCGTTTCACATGATTCTCATACATAAACTCGGCATGCACAGTATATAATCATTTATATATAAATATTAACAGGCTATTCAGTAATTTCTATACATGTATATGAAAACCAAAATAACCGAAAGACCTACAACTGTTGGGAAATGAATCCAAAGGATTTAGCCACTTATTCGCATTAGAATCGAGTTATAACCAACAACAAAAAAACTCTTAGATTTCAATTTTCGAAAAAGTAGATGTAGCGTTGACCAGAATTGTATGAATTACTCTTGATTTTGGTTGGGTAGGAAAATACATTTTGTGATATTGTAATATTCAATTATTTAATTTTTGATATAAGTAGTCATGAGTACATAGTTATTAATCATGGCAAAGTTTCAACCCTCGAAACAACGATAATGTCATGTCGCAGTTAAATGTAGTCCCAGCACTTCATAATATGTTTGTGGATCATATATTAAGAAAGACAATCCTAATTGAACGAAATAGTAAAAAAACAAACAAATAAACATTAATTTTCCATGTTATTCCATATGAAATGAAAAACGATGTTTGTTTTGAAGTCTCATTGACAAGTGTATGCTAGACTCGCTGAACGAATGAATAGAAAATAGCCAATCAGCTCTCGAGTTATTTTTAGAAAAACTGTAATTCCCATGGCCATTATGAAAACTTTAATGCCCGGCATATGTGTGTCCGCTTGTGTGAGAATTTACATGTCCACTCCCCAATGACAATGCTTCTAGACTTAGTGGTTTACAAATGTTTCAATGTATATTTATTGAACGCACATATCCAAAAGCCATGAAATTGTTCATCAAACCATGAATAGACAATTCCAGTTTGTATCATATGACAAACTAACATGGTCTTACGTACAGCCTACATGTAAGTGGCATAACGTTCAAAACGAATATCTGTCATTACAAAAAATCTACAAAAAGTACTAGCTCCTAGAATAATTCGGTGATGAACATGATCGCACCATAACTTGACATATTTCTACCTTACCACCCCCCCCCCCCCTTTTGTAACCATTTTAATGTCATGGCTCCTCTCGTGTTGACTCATTTTACCTTGACAGTGGAAATTTTGATGATCAAACTAACTATAATGTACCTTTAAGTCACCGAAAAATGCCTATTTGTTGATCTTAATAACGCGCGTCAGTAAAAGAAACTCAGACAATGCATTAAATTTCGCTCCTAACTAGACAAATTTAAATCCTGGTATCACGAAATCGCTCACAGACAATTAGTATTTATCGATTGACACACAAAAAATTCCCATAGTGAGTTTTAAAATAACCAATCTTTGTTTCTCGAACTAGATCTATAAAAAAATCATAAAGAAAAACTTTTCGTATAGGTATAAATTAAACAATTGATCACGTGCCCAATAAAATAGTGAAAATAAGAATGAATTCTTTATAACATTTATCACGACCTTATTCTCTTAGAAGAAAATCTAGTACGAGTGTTAACAATCCAAATGTTTAATGTTCAGATCGAAGTATCTCGTTGTGTACATGATCAGACTTTATACTCTCATGACCCAATGTAAGTTAACTTATACCACTATACCACTAACCTATAAGCATCATTCATGAAATAAATTGTCTGCTGCCATCGTGATAATATCAATTCAAATTCCTTCGTATATTAAAATATTTGTAGACACTGTTAAAAAGCTTTAAGAGTAGCATAAATCGTTGGCTCTTCGGAAATTGGTCTTACTCTTTGTCCACCCTAAAGATATCCTTTTCTGCTGAAATTGTAATACCATCAATTCAAATTAATTCATGATATTTAGATAATTGTAGACATTGATATAAAACTTTAAGATAAGCATCTGCTGTTGGCTATTCGGAATTTGGTCTTACTTTTTGTCGACCCTGAAAATATCCTTTGATGTAGTTTATTGTGTTAGTCCTGTTGTTACACAGGATAAACATCTGGGAGTCACGAAAAGTTGAAGTCATTCGGGGCCAGAGTCTTAAACATATGTCACCAAGGTGAACCCTGCATAACTGATTACATGCATACTGAAAGTTTAGGTCAGAGCCTCAACTATACTTATACAACAAGATGTCTGTTTCACTGTACAACGAGCAGCTATCATTTCTCTTGGGACGTTTGCAGGATAAAGGGGATTCAATCATTGTGAGTTTCTTGATAATATGTTGTAAGAGAAATTGTTATTTATCTATACAAATTATCATTTGTTACAACTTTTGTATATCTATGGTTGTGCCTTTTATCTACCTAATATACGAAGATGTCGACTGAAACAGGTAAAAACACTCGTATATCAATTCGTGAGGGTTAATGTATCAAATAATAACTAAAATATAATATTTCACAGTACATATCTTTCAAAAAGTGTGTCATGTGCAAAATTTTTAAGGAGAAGCTCTGAATATAGTAATACAGAAATACAGGTATGGAATATTCAATATCTGTAACACTGTTTTCAAGAATATAATTTCGGCTTTGTGAAAATAAAGAATTTGACCTTGATCCTTGTAGTTAAACTATTTGGAACGTAGAGTAAAATGACGTATCCTGAATGAAGAGTTTTGGCGGGGTAGTACACAATTTGTTGTGTGTGTACTGAACTTAACTACTGATCGTGAACGATATAAATATTTCATCAGAGGAGAAATCAAATCTAAGCTTGAGAGCATAGCAACAGACTATGACTTTGTTGTGGATACTTGGCCTGACTTCAAGGCAACAGTTGGCCGAATCAATCCAACACCAACTATAACTTCCTTATCTTAACATTGTAACATGCGAGGGCTATACTTGGCTGCCAACAGATTCAACAATTTCTTGGCTGAACAAATTCTTTTATTTTTTACTTTCTTTCCGTTCATACATTCTGGTAAACATTGTCAACAGTTCATTCTTCTTATTCTTGTATTCTAATGTATCTTCTTCTTTCTTATTCTTTCATTCTAGTATTATATCTTCCGATTCTATTCTTGTATTCTAATATATCCTCTTCTAATATTATATCTTCCTATTCTATTCTTGTATTCTAATATATCCTCTTCTTTCTTATATCTTCATATTCTATTCTTGTGTTCTTATGTTATATCTTCTTAGTAAGGATTAAAGATTGACTGAAACATTAACAAACATTGTGTAAGTTAAGTGCCTTATGCAATTATTCAGTCAATATTTCTAAACAAAGTTATCAAAATTAGCAAACAAAAGACTCTAACTCTAGCAAAATACACATGTAAAATATCAAAGCACTTCAATGAAAAACTAAACTTAGAAGACTTGAATTAAAACTTAAATTAGCTTGGCCGGTAAAGGGTTAATCAAAGTCAAACATGAAAAGCACATGTAAAGTAATTGAAATTATGTTAAAACTCTTACAGCAAATATCCTACTAATTTAGACCTAATTCATAAATATATCATTTTAAAATATGAAAATTACAAATGAAATTGTCCTAGAAACCCTAAAAAAGCTTAACTCATCATTATTTTAGACCCTTTAATGTAGCCCTCATAGCTGCATGCCTAAAGCATGCCACTTGACAAACAAGCCTGAAAGCAGTTGTCTCCCTTATATAAAGATTCTTGAAATCATAAAAAAGCCAAAAGGAAATGAAATAGGATTTCTGGAAATAAAATAAAAATGAAAAATGATTCTTAAACTAAATTACATATTTTAATGGAAAATAATAAAAAGGGTGTATTTTGGCCATAACACCAACAAAGGTGTCTTGGTGAGTCTGAACTTGTTGCTACTTCCATGTCTTGAGGCAAAATTATTGCTGCATCGTAGTCCATAAACAATTCATTGATTCGTTAATTTATGTTTTTTAATCCTTTCCTATCGTTCTTATTCATCGTAAAAATCAGTAAAAAGATTAAAGTAAATTACTACAAAACTTCATGTATTTTTACTTAATGTAGAGAAATGACTATAACCTATATCAACTTTAGGAACTTGAGCTTCCCGGTTACTTCGAACACCAAGTTGTTGTATACTGTACATATGACGATGCAATTGTGACACTGTTCCGTCAACCAGGGGTTCAAGACTGGAACAAGACACATTCCTCTTATTGTGAGAATCCCGTGATCCATGGAACATAACCAAACTAAACACGTATCTTGTTTGGTTTCTGCTCATACCAAAGCCCCTTAGCGGCTTGTTGTTTTCCTAATTATCATACGGTAATTCCTGGTCAATTAAATGTGCTATTTCCAATTTTACTTCTAACAATGGTATTTTGATTGTTGTTGTGTTTAACCGTGACCCTTTGTTGTCTTCCTATTATAATTCTGTCACACTGCATTGCGTTCTCAAGGCATATACTTTGGTCTTACAAAATGACAAATTTTAATTAAAACGCCATGTAAAATAAATTAAAAGAAGAAGGGACTTTCAGCTTGTTTCAGTTTGTTTACGACTAAATTATTTCACTCTTTACACAACCACGTGCGGTCCTTGTAAGGTTAACTATGCATTATAACTAATTTGGTATTGCGTCGGGTGCGTATCAAAGTAATTCACTAAGATCCTCCTACGTTCTCACTGCGTTCGTACTACGTTCATAATACGCTTACATGTATGCGAGTGCGCTGGCGTAGTGATTATTGATAGATTTGCGCTCCAGCTGCTCATCAGTCTATCACCACCTACAAGACATTGCTTATCTGCAGCCACCATGATTTATGAGAGACTGTTGACCAACAAATGGTTATGGTATGGCATCTAGGAGAGAGCGAACATTTATACACGTATAGCAATCTAAACATCTTAACTACGCCTAGAAAGTGTGAGTAGCGACTTGAGGACCGAGGCATCGCAGTTTATACGTAGGATGAGCGACAACATACAAAGACCTTTAAGAAGTGAAGCTTAATAGGAATGTTAATAACAACTCCATGAACGGTATCCAGAAACAATTTGTACGTATCTATATCGTGCAAAAAAAGTTCCTACAACGTTTGCACTACGTTTAATGTGCCGTTGTGTGGACACGATAACCACTGCTCTATCCCGCCCCTCTGAACCCAGAACCCACTGCTATCATACAACAACCCTATGCAAAAAATAAAGCGACAGTGAGGTTTTTTCTCAATAGAGTCAGAAAGCAAGAAATTTGATTTTTAGTAAGTAAGTAAACGGCATAATCTGACAAAATCATAAATACGCCACTTTCTCAGTCAACATCTTTGATCATTATTTTGATGTCTGATACCGTTATCAATATGAACATCTATCAATTGGAAATGAATTAATATTCTCCAATATTTAAAAAGAATTACGTTTTGTTTTTAGGCTACTTAAATGACACTTTAGAACTGTTTCCCCCGCCGCTGTGTCAACGGACACGATACTAGCACTGCACATGCTGCATGCTTTTCGCGTAGTGGCCGGAGGCCTTCTGTCGTGCTAACTGGAACTTTGTCCAAAGTTTAATCTTAATTTGTGAAGATTTATTTAAACATTATGGAGAATACTGACCACAGTTATTGGAAGGGTTTAGGTGTCTCCCCATCTAACAAGAACAGTTTCCGCTTGTCAATTCTACATGGAAATTCAATAAGGGAAGACATTCAGAACTTTACATCTTGAATGTGATCGCAAAGCTCCCGTCATCCTGTCTGTACGATGGAGAAGGAAAGGTTGTTGGTTTCGCCCTCCAGTACCATAATGGTGCTCTGGGAATGTTGTATGTACATGAAGAATACAGAGGAAACGTTTATTCTAAAGTCATTATGTCTCAACTTGCAAATGCGTGCCTTGACAGACAGAACGAGGTATACACACTTCTTGAAGACTCAAATAGAGCGTCCATGTACTTCGTGAGAGTTTGGGATTCGAGGATTATGGTGTAACATACGTGGCTGTTAAGACAATGATGTGACGTTTTATAGGAACATATAATGAGATATTAAAGAAAATATACTTTAATTAGATTGATATAAGGTAATCGAAATCCAAATTCTTTGTCTTTTTTATGATTAATGCTAATTCATAATTGAAAAAAAATAATTTCTGTATGAATAATCTTAGTTTTTTAAAACTTTCTTTTAAATGAAACCATGAAGTTGATTTCGTGTTAACATGCATAACATGATTGAATTTCATTATTCCTATTGTCATCTTTGGCCCTGCGAGCACACTCTTGAGTAATAATTGCACTGGATTGTCAAGTTTGTCTGATCAAAGTAAAAAAGATAACATTTATTAAGCCCGACTTCCAGGCACTTGTATCAGCTCAAAGCGCTACATATATCATTACCCAGAAAGAACTGCACAATTCAAGCATCTCCTAAGCCCTTTGTGTAATCTCGTAGGTTAGTATGAACTATCTTTCGGGATACAGCTGAGTGCAATAAGGATGAGATGAATTGCAAAAGATCACAAAACTGTGACGTGTCAACGGGGATTCGGACCCAAGAGGAAAGAAAACAGCTACATGCATAGTATGTCACATGTTCGTGTGTTTATTTGAATTGGAACTCGTTCATGATGAGCTTCTGTTTATGACCCTATTCCATTTCTTTAAATTAGTAATCTCATGTTGTTACTGCAGCAAGCTCATCCTGATTTTTTATCAATCTGTATCCGGTTATGGTTGCCAGCAATTGTCTTGTCTTACCAAATGAAGTCTACTTCTTCAAACTTATATTAGTTTATGTTAACCAAGCTATCAAACTACCTGGCAATCTTTCAGCCAATGAAAACACCGAATGCATGAATAACATATTTGTTGTCACACAGCCCTATGCAATGATGCAGTTTCAAAATGAAGCGTATGTGTTCTTTAAAGAAAACTCAAAGTGCAATTGGATATTCGAATAAAGTTTAGCTTTTGGAAAGCTTACGGAGAAAACTGCGGCGATGTCAATGATAAGTTTTGAAACGTCGTCGCTGATTGCAACACTAAGTTTGATCAAGAAACGATCGTTTTGAGACAGGGGTTGTGTAGGAACCTATGACAGAGCTAACTCTGTTTGGAGAGAATGTGAGAGCAAAAGAAGCTGTCAAACTTGGGATGTTAGGCTATTAAGTTTAACTTGTCAGCTCATCAACCTTTAAGTGCCAGGTAATCATGCTTTCCGTATCAGGATAGCAAGCTTTAATTGTCAGCTACATGTACAGAAAGTTAAGATGAGAGGCCGTGAAGTTTTGTAAGATCATCGAGCTCTAAATATGCCAAAGATAAGGCTAGGTTTTTGGTTTAGGCTTACGGCGTCAGACGATCGGGCTTATGTGAGGGCCATCAAATTTTAGTTATTACAAAGTCATCGTTTAGATACCATCCTATCTAGTTTTTGGTGATTGGCCAAAAGTTCTATTCACCAAATTAGACTTGTCGAGGAGTCACGCCAGTGTGCTTAAAGATTACATAACCACAAAGATATTTCACTATTTCCTTTGGAATATATGAATGTCTGATTACAATATTGTATAGTGCGTCAAGGGTCGCTACTCAAATATGTTCAGTTTGGTAATGAAACCCGTTATTTGCCTGCCACTTTTGATGTACCGCTTAGATCTATATGGCCAAAAAATGAAATTTCTATCGTTTGAGCTGGGCGAACAAGAAAGAAATTGATTTCTCTTTAGAGGCTAACCAGATAAAATAAGGGAGATAATATCCCAAAAGGTAGCGCTGTTGGACATGTATATAAAGGTGACGTTATAGCGCGGTAAGTTCATTCTCGGCTGCGACCACTAACACTCAAAGTATCGAGTTGTTATATATTTTATATTTCTAATGAGAAATGTTTTCCGTTTTATGTGCAATTGTGCTGCAATGATGTTATATCTATCTTGTAGGACTGGAAGCAGTTCTACTTTGTAGAGGATGGGATACGCCAACCTACAATGTTGTAGTTGGAGTGGAGGCCAACCTTGTAGGTGATGGAATGGATACCTACCTTGTAGGTGCTGGAAGGGTTGCCTACCTTGTAGCTGCTGGAATGGATACCTACCTTGTAGGTGCTGGAAAAGATACCTACCTTGTAGGTGCTGGAATAGATACCTAGCGTGTAGGTGCTGGAATAGATACCTAGCGTGTAGGTGCTGGAATGGATACCTAGCGTGTAGGTGCTGGAATAGATACCTAGCGTGTAGGTGCTGGAATAGATACCTAGCGTGTAGGTGCTGGAATAGATACCTAGCGTGTAGGTGCTGGAATAGATACCTAGCGTGTAGTAGGTGCTGGAATAGATACCTAGCGTGTAGGTGCTGGAATAGATACCTAGCGTGTAGGTGCTGGAATAGATACCTAGCGTGTAGGTGCTGGAATGGATACCTAGCGTGTAGGTGCTGGAATAGATACCTAGCGTGTAGGTGCTGGAATAGATACCTAGCGTGTAGGTGCTGGAATAGATACCTAGCGTGTAGGTGCTGGAATAGATACCTAGCGTGTAGGTGCTGGAATAGATACCTAGCGTGTAGGTGCTGGAATAGATACCTAGCGTGTAGGTGCTGGAATAGATACCTAGCGTGTAGGTGCTGGAATGGATACCTAGCGTGTAGGTGCTGGAATAGATACCTAGCGTGTAGGTGCTGGAATAGATACCTAGCGTGTAGGTGCTGGAATAGATACCTAGCGTGTAGGTGCTGGAATAGATACCTAGCGTGTAGTAGGTGCTGGAATGGATACCTGCCTAGTAGATGCTGGAATTGTTAACTATTTTGTAGTGCTTATTTGATTGGCACCTTGTATATGCTCCAGAAAAAAAATATAAAATAAAATAAAATAAAAATACCTACATGTACCTTGTAGGTACTGGAAGGAAATGTAGTGTAGTTGTATGTATATGTATGTTTATCTTTTTAATGAAAAACGTGTACATTGATTAAGCAAAACAGTTATTGGTTAAGTCTGTTATTCTGATTGTATACGTGGAACAGCGTGATGGGGCGTGTAAGATACTGTACATGGTACGCTTAAAATAAACGCCTCGGCAAGTGTCGCAGGGGACTTACAATGATGTTTGTTTTATCTGGTTTGTGGTGGTGGTGGAAAGAGAACCAGTGAATGCTTGACTGGTCACACGCCCTTTTTGTGACGTCATAAACAGAATCATTGCCTCGTTATCTATACATCTATCGTAACAATATCACAGAAAAAACTAATAGTTAACGATTTCCAGAGAATGTTTTCAACTCAGTTGATAAATCATTTGAAGATATAACACTATTAAGCGTTTAGTGTAAAAAAAATATCATCAATGGTAATTAAACAATTATTTCAGGCGGTATTTCAGTTGAATTAATAATGCGCCACTCTGTACAGTCTGTTTATTACGTAACATCCGCGCGAATTTTATGGCCCCTAGCCCAGGTGGGTTTTTCACATCCGATAACTACGCTGTCTTAATGAAAGGCTAATTAAAGGTGTGTATTGGACAAATTAACAAAAATAAAGCCCAGTGGTTATTTCGTTGAAAAGTCTTTGAACGAAAATCGATAAGTGATACAGTCGAGGTTTGCGGTATTTTAAGGAACAAGGCCACCAATTCAAATGTAGAGTTAGCTTTAGGTGATAAGCAAGACGGTTTCAGGTTTCACGCCAGAACTCTTCGTAGTTCGAGTCAATTTTAAGATGTCAGGGAGGTTAAGGGGCCTTAGATCCTTAACTGTTCGGTTTGAGCTTCAGACACTACATTCAAATAAAAGGTCCGTCCGCTTAGATATCTCAATAAGATAATGATTTTCGAAAGTATTGTTGGAAAACAGTTTTAACATTTCAGCGGATTAAAGCAAGGTTCAAGGGAAAACGAGCCAAGTTAATGTGACTATAGGAATACTCCATTATGCATCAGCAAGTTAATGTTTGAGCATGCCAAAGCATTAAAAACAATGAACGAGTTACAAGGAAATATATTCATTCCATAATTTGCTAAATACAAATATAATCTACGGAAATACAAACCAATCAAATTGACATGCACGCATTCAGTTAGTAGTTGATAGATTGAAGCAAATACAAAACTGAAAATATAACAAGTAAAGAACCAATCATACATGGACAAATGAATAAGAATTAATACGAAGACATCACTTGGAGAGCTTGATGACATTATTAACAAGGAAATGGTACATATGACCAGCCGTACAGATTACATCCCTCATTCCCACATCTACGATATGTGTGTAAATGAAACGCCCCTCGCAACTAATTCGTAGAGGTCTTTTAAGAAACATATGTTGAGATAAATATAATAAATATAATGTTTACGTCTATATCAAGTAAGTAAACAATATGTAATTATCATGAACGTAAGCATACATGAATTCACGATATTCAAATGAGTGGTCACTTCGATTGTTTCAGTTGATCCTTTTCAGATATGTTGATGTATGATGAAGCGAACTTGTTTCCTTTAGTGAGCTTAGTGCCAGTAGGGTTTTTATTGGATGCCTCAGTCTTTCAGTACCTCATACACTGCATTTGAAGGCATTTGCTTTGCTCCTTGGAGGTGTCCAGTGTTCAATTGACCAACGGCCTTGGCCTGGTTTTAGTGTTTTAGAAGTGACATGACTGCTGTGTATAAACCAACTAATTTTCAGCGCGGTAAGGTAGTTATTCAACACAACACTGTTATCGGTAGAATGAGCATTTCCATTTTCTATTATTTCAACTGCAACTTACTCCTACAAGCATCTGGTATTCACAACGTATACATCAGTCAAAACGTTCTTATTGGGGTTTTTGAGGTTTGATATAAAATTCTTGGCAAATACACAGCCAATGGCATATCCAATGACAAAGTAATGGAGTTACAAGGAAATACATTTATTCCATAATTTGCTAAATATCAATATAATATACGGAAATACAAACAACTCAAATTGACATGCACGCATTCAGTTAGTAGTTAATAGATTGAAGCAAATACAAAACTAAGAAACATATGTTGAGATAAATATAATAAATGTAATGTTTACTACTATATCAAGTAATTAAATAATATGTAATTATCATGAACATAAGCATACATGAATTCATAATATTCAAAGAAATTGTCACTTCGATTGTTTCGGTTGATCCTTTTCAGATATGTTGATGCTTGATGAAGGGAAGTTATTTTAGTGAGCTTAGTACCAATAAGGTTTTCATCCTATGCCTCAGTCTCTCAGTTCTTCATATACTGCAGTCGAAAGCATTTGCTATGCTTCTGGAATGCGTTCAATTGACCAATGGCCTTGACATGTTGTTTGGGTTTTAGACGTGACATGACTGCTGTATAAACCAACTAATTTTCAGCGCGGTAAGGTAATTATTAAACATAACACTATTATCGGTAGCATGAGCATTTCCATTTTTTATCATTTCAACTGCAACTTACTCCTACAAGCATCTGGTATTCACAACGTATACATCAGTCAAAACGTGCTTATTGGGGCTTTTGCAGTTTTATATAAAAATTCTTGGCAAATACACAGCCAATGACATATTCAATGACATAGTAACGGAGACGAAAAACTGTTTTAATTGTTTCGGCGCCTTGACAAAGATGCTTGCAGTTATTCAATATTTGCTACTTTCTTAAGGCGGTTCCAGAGCTGGTCTCCCTCGAAATGATCCGCACACAGAATGAATTTCTCGTCCACAGCACAGAGAAGAATCTCAGGAAGGTCCTCCACTTGGACTCCGCCTACAAGCAACACAAGGATTCGATCAGGAAGCAGATCTGTCATGGCGTATAATGCTGTACTTATGATAAAATCAGACCAAGGATCAGCAAGAAATTCATGGGACACCACCAGAAGTATCTTCCAACTGCGGGTCACTCCGTCAATTATGCCGTTTGCTATTGGGTCACCAGGAAGAACGTCTTTATCGTGAAGAAAGACACGTGTGTTGCCTTTTTCCAATGCGGGTCGTAGAACACGGAACACAAAAGGAACCTCCTCTTGACAGTAGCCAACATAAAATGTGAATTCAAAATCAGATGGAGTAAGAAATCTAACACCCAATCCAAGTATGTTCATGATAAAGTTTTGTACTCTTGTAAGATTTCTACCCAAAAAATATGTGATCACAATTGCCATTATCAATAGAATGAGGAGTATGACCGTAACAGCAAGAATCAACTTTCCATTACATGGTCTCATTTCAATGTAATACCTTTCTGCTACTTCTTTCGCATTTGCTATGATTCCTTTCTCCCTCATACATGGAAATGTTCTCTCAGTTTCATAAATAACTTCACTTTCGACAAGCCAAACAATAAAATCAATATTTTTACAATCACAAAGGAAGGGATTTCCTAGAACTGAAATCATGAAATTTTGTTTACTATGAGCATGGTCAAGAAATTCACGAACTTGTGCATCAATTTGCCCAATTAGATTATTTGAAACATCAATGAGTGTCAAATTGGTGAACTCCCATAGTGTTGGAAGTGTGTTTATTTCATTGTCAGCCAGATTGATTGTCTTTAACAATGTTGGCTTTGGTAGCAGTGGAACAGATCTCAGATTATTGTGAGACAGGTTGATAGAACTGAGACGTCGGAGATTTTGGAAAACTTCCTTGCTTTCGATTTGGCTTATGAACTTTAGATTGTTAAAAGTTAACGTCAAGTCTTCGGTGCCAGGAAATGACCCTAAAATCCCTTTTTTGTCAAAAGCTGTCTTCCCTGACAAATCAACAGTGGTGACATGCTCCAAACCACGAAATCCACGTAGATGTTCTATAACTGTATTGTAAGCAAATTTAAAAACTGTGAGATTTTTGGCGTTGATAACTGATACAATAAAAGGAGCCTGTAAATCTTCACCTATTTGGCCATTGAGATCAAGATATTCTAAACTGGGTGGAAACTCTAAGCCAATGTTAATTATACCAGAACCTGTGTCATTTTTCTCAATCAAATAATTTGTTCTGAGCAGTGATGTGTCCATACTGATCCTAAAATCAGACAGTAATTTAAAGATTGATAGTTTCAGTAGCATTCTTCCATCACCTCTAAATTCATTCCCTGAGAGATCCATCTTCGTTATACACTTGGAAATGATGGTACCATTCCAAATATCTTCAAGCCATATTATTCCATTGTGTCGGAACGAAATTTTTGAGATGCAAATATTTACCAGGAATTGCAAAGTGTCATTTGTCAGAATAAGACCCTTGTAATACTTTGCATTATATGCGTACTCAATTCCTACGTAATTCATCGAAATAGAACTCATAATCCTTCTATCAAATGGTTGCAGCGTCTCCAGAGCTTGTTTGATGCCAAGTTGATTGGTAGAAAGTTCAAGAACTGACAACGATGACAAAGGTTGAAAGACATCCTTGCTAGCTACCATTAGATCATTGCATTTGTTTATCAAAAGCACCTTAACTGACGAGTTTTGCAAATTTCTGAAGGTATCTCTGTCAAGCCTTCTAATTTTACAATGATCTCCATCAAAATACCTTGAGTCCATTTGTAAGAACGTTAAGTTTTGTAGATGCTGGAAGCCTGGACCGAATAGTGGGTAGCTCTGTTTCGAGTCTATTGAAAGGTTCTCCAGTCGTTTTAAGGGAGGGAAGATCCAGTCAGGATATTCATCAAAGTCGTTTTGTTCAATTATCAGTGTCTTTAGATGGTAAACATCTGAAAACAAACCAGAAGGCATTGCTGTGTACGTAGACTTTAGTTCATTCCCAGCTAAATATAATGTCGTCAGTTTGAATAATCCTGCAAATGATCGAATAGCGATTCGACATATCTTGTTGAAATTAAGATTCAAGACAGTTAGATTTGAGTATATTTTGAACCCGTTGTCGGCGAGATATGCCAAACGGTTCCAGCTCAAATCCAACTCAGTGATGTTAGTGGGAAGGTTTTTAGGTACTGATTGAAGTTGTCTAGAGGAGCAGTTAGCTTTGATTCCCCCATGTTGTAATTCTTTGATATCGCACGCAAGTTTCCTAGTGTCCATTTGCTTGATGATGGATGATTGTAAAACTTTTATTCCACCTGAATATCTTTGATGCAACAGTTCAATGTTATAAATTGGTCTGTCAGGTTGTAGCGATGATTTCATATCAAATGGCTCATCAATTGGAATAGAAGGGATTTTCGGTCGAGATTTTTTAATGTCTTCATCTTGTTGCAGAACCGGCACTTTCACTCTGTCATCTATATCTTGTGATTCCCCCGCATCCTGTCCGTTTGTATTGTCGTGTTGTGAGTGAGAATCTCTATTTGGATGGTTGAATCTAGCCTGTGTGTGCTTGATATCAAGTGATAACTTCACGCTAGGCTGTTTTGGATTCTTCGTATTTTCAAAACTCAATCCTCCGTTTACATCCATGAAGAGAAGGATCATCAGCAAGCATAAACTTGGTACAATCATTTTCAATTTTAGGATTTTGAAAGTGCGTTTTCTGTATCTTGCACTGAAAATAAAAGATGTGATATTAGACAACAATAAAAGTTCATTTTTCTGTCTAAAAGATTTAACAAATGAATCAACTTTTGAACAAATTATAGATAGTTTCAAATTTGTCTATAAAAAAGATAGTATATATTTGTTATTATTGAATAGGTGAGGTTAGGCGATTTGGTGTTTAACATCACTTTTAAGAGTATTTAAAACTCATATCACGGCTGTTAGAATTATCAGAGGATAAGAAGCCTGCAACACCAATGTAGTTATTTACCACGGCGAACCCTGGGAACCTGGGGACTATAGACAAAGTTGCTGAGCAACTGGCGAAATTGGAACTCAGGATCCAAACCTGAACGCGCTAACCACTGCACTATTCCGCTAAATAGATAAATGATGCAAGTAAAAAAGTAAAATGAAATAGGATACAGATCAAGTTCACTTATTTTCATGTAATTCATTTTTGGGTCGTTCACTGTGTCTGGGTTGAGTGTGGACGACAACCTCTCAAATTTAGGTTTTAAAATGTTTATCCCTCCTGTGGTAAAATGATTCAAGATATCTTTTAAATTTTTTTAGCTTCCCAAATCTATAACTTCTTAGCCAAGGCAACTAAGCTCTCGTAGAATACTGCATGTAAGGTAGGTGTAGGCGGCTGGGGTGCAAACCTCGGCCTCGATGGTGTTTGGTGGAGGCAATAGGTGTTTGTTTGGCTCCCTAAAACTGGAGGCCGACAAGCTCGAGATGCTTTCCTTTGACTCTTCAACCTTGAGAGCTGCCGGGGACTGCTTCATGACGTTTGGCTTGTAGAAGTGGCGGGCTGTTGCTTAGGTGGCGCAATGGGTACCACAGTGGTACATGTAGCTACTGGCGCGTTTGACTGACTTTCATAGCATCTACTATGTAGCTAGGTTTTCATTGGGTCGAATAGGAGTATCTACTTTCCGCATGCCTAATTGAATAATCTATGTTTAAACAAAAACAAGTATATGTCATGTCAGAGAATGCCTTCACTTGCCTAGCTAGCAACCCTATACTGGTACTTTTAGTTTATCTTACAATATTATCACTTATTTTGATGTCGATTGGTAAATAGTAAACAACTCATCTTAGATGAACATTACTTACTGTGAGACCCCTCAAAGATTGACTGAATGACTCATTGCAACTTTCGTGATCCATTAAAATATCTTCAAATTTGACAGTAACTTAATTTTAAATTTCTGAAAATCGACCGACAAAAAACATAAATACGTTTTTTCAAAACACCAGCTTATTAGCACCAGTGAACTGAAAGGGCCCGTGGTCAATGAAGCGTAAGTCCTGCCGGGTGACGTGATAGAAATCGCCCCCATAACCTCATTATTGAAAAAAAAACCAGCAAATTGCGCCGTTTTATCGATCGTATAACATATTGAAAGTCATCCAAACAACTCAAACATTATGAACCTTATTGTAGAATATGTAGAATATGTATTCAACCATTAATTTCAGAAAAGGAGATTGAGCTCATGCATTTCTACTGATACTGACAATCATTTGAAAAGGTAGATCGTTTTGAAATGTTATCATACTGCTTTAGAATTATATAGTATGTATCTAACGCTTGCGCCAGGTATGTTATTATATCATTGATGGTTGCATTCAAAGACAGAGACTTACACCACTAGGGATGGTTATTTCAATTGTTCTGAGGAGTCATTTTTCCTAATAACCAACCTTAACCCCGGGTATTTTTAAGTGCCAAGGGAGTTATGTATGACATGAAGTAGTTATTTGAGAAGTTATTCTCAGTCAGATACCAAGTCAAAGGCGAAGCCGAGGACGTACGGTATCTTCCCTCGAAAATTATACATCAGGAATTTCAAATATTGTCTCTCGGCTTCACCTCGAATCAATATTTGAAAATTCCCTCTGTGAGAATGTTTTTTTTTATTGTTCAAATTTTAAATAAGCGACCTCAAATAACTACCCATTGTCACAAATAACCTCATTTGATTATTCTGAAGAAACATCGATGACTTTGTACATCAGTCCATGTAATTACTTCCACAAAAACAACAAAAACAAGTCCAAAATTTAATTCAGACAAACATTGATAGTCATGTCCATTTTCTGTAACATTTAATTACATTTTAAAATTCACAACACAATGTTTAATGACAACTTGGCGACGCGCTTGGTCATTATCCGAGTCGATGCCTTCAGTTTTCTCGGGGCTGACGTCGGTTGTTGCTCCAGCCGTGGAGTTTGGATTGGTGCCGTCAAGAACCTCACTGACGGCTTTCATCTGCTCTTCACTTGAGTGGGTGTAACTTCTTAAGCCTGAAATGTACGGTTGAATCACATTAAAGATTAAAACTCTACATTTGTCAACATGGACATCAGTCCGGGTAGTCACACGGTTGATTATCGTTTTGACAAAATTGTTAAGATTGTTATGTAACGTGTAAAGAATATTTACAATTCCAAAAAATGTGTTTCGATTATTTAGATTTTAACGTAAGTCGTTGGAGGTGCATCAAGAATGATTGGTAAATACCTGTTGCAGATCTGTGACCTGTTCGCTTAATTATGAGTTGATCTGGCACACCAGCTCTATAGAGACGTGTAGCAGTCGTAGCGCCTAGACTATGGTTAGTCTTCCTCCCAGGGACGCAAGCTTTCTCACACATGTTTGGAATCAGTTTGCTTTGTCTTCCATAGAGATTCTTCCTCTTCTTCAGTAAATGGCTCCGCCTTCTTTGCCGTTATTTCCAAGACCTTTCTGGGTTAGTCTCTTCATCTCCCCATCAAGCACTGATTTTAGTTCCAGAAATTTTTCTGAATTCAAGAATTGGATATTTTGCTTTCCGACAGTTCTATATGAGACTGTATTCCCATAATAATTTGAAATAAAGAGTTGGGCGGGAATTCACTACCTTCCTGTTTCCTTACTTCAAATACAAATTTCTTCAAAAAATATGACAGGTCATTATCAGACAGATTTTCTAATTTTGTCGTACCTTTTCTATGAGAATGTCTACTGTTATTGTATGCAACAGCCCAAGACGAAAATGCGTTATTTTTCCATTTGTCGCGTTTCTGTGTTTTTATCGGTATAGATGACAATTGTCTTTGCTCAATTTCATTTTCATCAGTGACATGAAAACGTTTGTTACCTTGGAGTTTCTTTGGATTTCGAACCAACGTTTCCTCAGATTCAGATTGAGATACGGTATCACTTTCCTCCAACATTTCCTGGGATGCTTGAAGTAATTCCTCATCAGATAAAGAATTACTTTGTTCTTGAGTAAATTCCTGCGACACCTCTATTAGGTCTTCGTCAGACTGTGTTAGATCCATGTCGCTGCAAACAACAGCAACGAAAGGCTATCGCTCAGAACAGTGAATGCCTGGCCGTGCGAGACGCGCAAGCTCTGAGTGAACATGCAACTCATGGGCGTTGCGTTTACTTGACCCGTTCTGTGTTTTCGTCTACATTTTCCAATAAACATTTGGTATATAAATCATATAGTGAAAGTAAGTGTGTAACGTTGATCATACCATTGTCATTATCGAATATGGGGTAGATGTTCAGTTCTTAAAAAATAAATTAAGTCATTGTGTGTGCAATGACATATGTTAAACTGAACCCAGTACAAAACCGTGGTACATGTATTTTGCGATTGAAAAATGAAACACAATTGAGATAACGAAATCAGTGAAAAATTCAGTATTAGAAAAGATGATGTTTTGTAATTCATATTCTTGGATTATCATTACATCTAGATTAATATTTAAAGCAAAATATGAAAATGATGTACTAATAGATTGATCAGATGCCATATGGAAAGGTTATGTCCAAATACCCTAGGGATTTATGTGAAATACCCTAGGGAGGTTATGTGGAACGTTTCAATTTAAGACTATTTAAATTGATTCTTATTGTTAGATAATGTTATTATACATATCAATAAACAAGTCCACGTGGTGTAAGTCGTTTAGACACCTTGTCATCGAGAATTACGGAATAAAACCCTCGATTTCATCTCGTGTTGTATTCCGTAATTCCCTCGACGCGGTGTCTAACCTTAACATATCCACACGGTGTGAGATGTAATACTAGATAACAAGATATGTTAGATAACTACAAAAGAATCATCCACGTAAGTCACGAAAGTTAAGTAAAAGAAAAGAAGATTTTCTGCGAAATATGATATAATGTTTTTACTGTAAACATATATCATTGTCATCGGATTGTCACACTGCAATTAAAATGGATGTGACGACTGAGAAGGAAAGTTGATATCATGAGGCAGTTATATATCGTATTTATGAATTCTTTCGGTAACGCTATCGCCCACATTTGTTGTTCAGTTAGTTTACAAATACAGAGAAACACAAAGAGCTCGAGTTTCAGCTGGCTCCTAACACATCACACACTGGGAGTGGCTTCGAGTCATGCTTCGATGATTTTGTCAAAGCTTTCCCGAGTCCTTACAGGCGGTTATCCTGACTGCGGTATAAAATATGTCTTAGTTGTCGAATCAAAGTGTATAGTTTCTCATTTTTCGGCTCTTTTGATTCGTATATGTTAAACGAAAACAGATAATAATTTGCAATAATCAAAATTATGCGTTACGCCTCCTCTTTAAGTTTACAGGCGTGTATGTTGATGGTTTACACTAACAGGAAGTTTATTGTTATTTACCTATTGAACTTTCCAATATAAACAAGAAGTTTACTGCTTGTTTATTCAAGAATTCGGTCAGCATGCTCACTGTGATTTTACATGTTACATAATCCACTTACATTGTCTAGCCTCATAAGCTCATTGCAGTCATGGTTCAGTGCAACCTTGTGTAAAGAATGCCATCTTTTCCCGAAAATTGTTAAATAAAGGGAACTAATTAATACAGGTCAATAGGATACAAACAAACTTGATGACAATGAAAATTTATAATTCTTCGTGTGTTAACTGACGAAAAAGCCTGTGAGTTAAAAACACTTATCACTTGACTGAGAGTGAAGACAACATTTCAAAAAATATTTGTGTCACCCCTTTCATGGAAATTGAATACAGTTTATAAGAGCATATGATTTGGTTGCACTAATAGAGTACTTACTTTGGTATCCTTCACTGTACTTCACTGTACTAATGCTGTTAAACCTTTTAGTGAGCTGTGAAATAATTTGCAGTTGTTAATGGCGGTCGTGCTTGTCTCCTTCGTGTCAGGCAGGAAGTGTTATGCAATCAGCCGATGGAAGTGCAGAGGTTCGAGGTTGGTGTCGAGCGAAAGGTATATAATGCTGAAGGGATACAATAAAGGTGCATATCATGTTGCAGCTGTTATCAGCCCTTATGCGGCA
Organism: Phorcus lineatus; assembly: GCA_921293015.1. Classification (NCBI taxonomy): domain Eukaryota; kingdom Metazoa; phylum Mollusca; class Gastropoda; order Trochida; family Trochidae; genus Phorcus; species Phorcus lineatus. The sequence continues at coordinate 34,324,062 of OV121085.1, read as the reverse complement.
AAACAACCAGTGTGTTGGTGCTCATAAAACCTATTATCTCTCAACCCTGTCTGTTTTAAGAAAATAACCTCCCAGGCAAAAGAAAGGTTTCAATTTCTAGAGGGCTGGTACGGGTTTGATTCTAAGTAGGAAATAATAGCATTACTGCATTGTAGTGGTGTAACGATTCATAGATAGTATCGATGTTTGCATCGTCTACTACGCGATACGAAGTGCATCGATACAAAACATGTTTAGACAATATATCAGGATATTTACATCGTGAGGGTCCACAATACATCTATAAGAGACAATATATCCCGATACTGTTAACATAATTTGTTTTCAAACAAATAAATACAATATAAAAGCTAAAAAGGTTTTTCTTCTATTTCAGAGATAACAGTGATTAGAACAGAAACAGAAAGAGAAATTATATGATATTTCCGGTGTTTTATATATAATTTCACAGTCTATCTAATTCTGTGATTTCCCTTCATGTAATATCTATGACAATTTGGTATCTAAGGATTAAAATTACTGTTCTATGTCCTATCTATAGTTCTTTCATAAACTGTAGAGAATCGGAATACGTATTGTAGCGCAACCACTGTATCGTGATGATAATCGTCTCGCAGGATCCTGGGCAATAATTCCATGATATATCATCTCGCCTAATAAAACTAGAGTCGGGATATATCGTCTCGCCACTAAGGCCATGATACACAGGTCTAATCGGGATATATTGTCTCTTATGGCGATACATCGATGTATTGTGGACCCTCACGATGTAAATATTCTGATATATTGTCTAAACATGTTTTGTATCGATGCACTCATATCGCGTAGTAGACGATGCAAACATCGATACTATCGATGAATCGCTACACCACCAATCGCAACCACTGTGCCGTAATGATAATCGTCTCGCAGGATCCTGGGCAATAATTCCATGATATATCATCTCGCCTAATAAAACTAGAGTCGGGATATATCGTCTCGCCACTAAGGCCATGATACACGGGTCTACTGCATTGTTCCCTCTACACGAACGCATCGCATCGAACGCAGCCACCGCAATTGTGCATTCACAAACACGTGCAAAACGTGTTTTTGAGGCGTGATTTGGGATGCAGATGCAGCAATGGTGCATGAAAACCCTTGTTGGAGAGAGCAGAAATTCAGTAATATAAAAAACACCAAAGGAATGACAAGACTTACGCGAGCGCAACGTGACCAAGCGAACGGTATGTCCACTATTGGGGCTGCCCAACGTCAAATGGAAAGAACCTTCAACTGCAGCCAAACCATCATCTGAATGCTGAATATGCTACCAGCAGACAGGCTAGACACAGGACAGACCAGGATCGGGTAACAACTGCGGCCGAAGATACTGCAGATTCACTTCCGAAACCGATTCGTGACGGCGACAACAGCGGCGACGGCACTCGGTCATGTCCCCTGTCCAAGAACAACCCTTCATCGACTTCGTGTGGCTGGTATACGAGGGTCATTGCTGTTAAACAGAGTTAAAGAGCCACTCCTTGAATTTCATAACATATTATTTATTATATAAACAATTTTGTGTAAAATCAGTTTTTACAGGTTATGTTGTATCACTACAGCGCTGTTCCATGCGAGCTGCATTTGTCAAGTGATAGCTTATTTTCTGTTCTGGCCACTTTTATTACGTCTTCACTTGGGCTTGTCTGCTGATTGGTGTCCAATGGCTGATTTTACACAAAATTGTTTATCCAGCTCCATTTATCAAATGTCGAGCACTTTCCCCACTCGTAACAAGGCCAAACTACTCAAAACATCATCTTCAACCAAACTCAAGCCTTTGTGCTGTAACTACGATTTTGTAGTCGAGTCAGAAAGATGATTCCTTGTGTCACAGTAGAAAACCTCAAATGGATTGTTTGTAAATTTATATTATTCAACTACCGATAACAATTGATATGTTAGTTCCAAATATGATTAATTCATAACAAGTCTAAGAAACTACAAGTGTAAATGCATAAAACATAATCAACGTTGAAATGCGGATTTGCTTATCAATAAGATTCCTATAAATATTTCAGATCCGAGGAGGAATCAAATCTAAGCTGGAGAGTATAACAACTGACTATGACTTCGTTGTGGATACTTGGCCTGACTTTAGGGCAATAGTTGGCCGAATCAATCCAACACCAACAAGGGTAAGCTGTTTGAGTGGCATTCTAGAAGTTGTGGGTATAAGGACAACAAGGCATTTTATGGATAATCAACTTCTTCATTGTACTGGTAGCGACGTTTCGGTATAGATTCTTATACCGTTTTCAAGCAATTGGTGATATGGTAAGATACATGATTTTTATACACAAGTTACATATGGATGGAATAACAAGGTAACAATGATAACAGGATGAGGTAACAATAACATGAAAGGATACAGGTAGGAAAACATGATGAGATGTGTGGGATTACCTATTAATGAGAGATACCTATTAATGAGAGCGGAGTTAATTAGGCTGAGGCGGATTAGGGAACAAAGTGGGAGGGGTGATGAGTGAAGCCAGAGTAAGTCAAGTGAATTAATCATGGGCGGATTAGGTGGTTGTAAGCTGATGGGATGAAATAGCCTTGATCCCTTGAGGGCTTAAATCTAACAATTTGAATAGCCTCAGCTAAACGACGTTGAGTGTAATCATGTTTGTTGTTTGTGAGTGTTTTGACTGTGTCCCAATTGATTTTGTGATGTGTTCCGAAACGGCATCCAATTCACTGTTGAAACTGAAACTATCTCACAGCTCCCATTCTTAGATGTTCTCGTCACTCGAACCCCTGACAACACTATCCAAACCTCTAATTACCGCAAACCCACGCACACTGACTAGTACATCAATTTCAATTCTAACCACCCACTTAGAACTAAAACAGGCATAATCTCCACCCTCACCCGCCGTGCTATCAACCTGTCTTCATCTAACCCTGACCCTGAACTAAAACACCTCCAGCATGTCTTCACCAAACTAAACATGTACCCAACTAAACTTGTTCGGTCTTTGTAAGTGTTTCTATGCATTCTTACTAATTTGCTATTGCGTTGTGTGCGTATCAAAGTCATTCACCAAGCTCCTCCAACGTTCTTGCTGCGTTCATACTACATTCATAATACGCTTACATGTATGCGAGTGTGCTGGCGTAGTGATTATTGATAGATTTGCGCTCGAGCTGCTCATCTGTCTATCACCACCCACAAGACATTGCTTATCTGCAGCCACCATGATTTATGAGAGACTGTTGACCAACAAATGTTTATGGTATGACATCTAAGAGAGAGCCCAAATTTCACGTATGGCAAACTTGTAAACATCTTAACTACGCCTAGAAAGTATGAGTAGCAACAGGACAGAGGCATCGCAGTTTATACGTAGGATGAGCGACAACATACAAAGGCCTGATAGAAGTGAAGCATAATGGGAATGTTAATAACAACCCAATGAACGGTATATAGACACAATTAGTACGTATCTAAGACTTGTTCCTTAAACGTTTGCAATACGTTCAAGGAGTTGCCTTTGAGTCAACACACTAACCACTGCGCTATCCCGCCCATCGGAAACAAGAAGCCACTGCATCTAGCGCTTTGCTAAAATTTGATCAACGCAGGTAATGCCGGCTGTGCGCATGCTCAGTGTGATTAGGGTCAAAAAAGTATTTGATTAATTTCGCACTGATAATGTAAACATTTCAGTTTCAAAGAAATCGAGTGGAGCGGTCATTGCTGAAAAAATTCAAGAGTGTACCATTCGAATCGAGAACGATCTTCACTTAATGATCGTCAGACGACACACCCTCAAACTACAGTGAGTATGGATTGTTACAACAACACTATGCAAAAGATAAGGCTAGAGTGAGGGAAATATCATTTTAGTGGCACGGGTGCGGTAAAAACAATATGATTTTAATTTTTTTCTCAATAGAGTCAGAAAGCAAGACATATGATTTTACATCACTTTCTCAGTCAACATCTTTGATCACTATTTTGATGTCTGATACCGTTATCAATATGAACATCTATCAATTTGAAATGAATTAATATTCTCCAATATTTAAAAAGAATCACGTTTTGTTTATAGGCTACTTAAATGACACTTTAGAACTGTTTCACCCGCCGCTGTGTCAACGGACAGGATACTAGCACTGCACATGCTGCATGCTTTTGGCGTGGTGCCCGGAGGCCTTCTGCCGTGCTAAAGCAAATGGAACTGTCCAAATTTTAGTCTTAATTTGTGAAGATTTATTTGAACATAATGGAGAATACTGACCACAGTTATTGTTTCTTATCATTTAAGGCCTCTTCCGGAAGGGTTTAGGAGTCTCCCCATCCAACAAGAACAGGCTTCGCTTGTCAATTCTACATGGAAATTCAATAAGGGAAGACATTCAGAACTTTATATACTGGAGGTAATCACAAGGCTCCCGTCATCCTGTCTGTACGATGGAGAAGGAAAGGTTGTTGGTTTCGCCCTCCAGTACCATTACGGTGCTCTGGGAATGTTGTTTGTGCATGAAGAATACAGAGGAAAGGGTTATGCTAAAGTCATTATGTCTCAAGCGAAGGCGTGCCTTGACAGACAGAGCGAGGTATTTACACCTCTTGAAGACTCAAATAGATTAGATTGATATAAGGTAAATAAGGTTTTTTTTATCAATAATCTTAATCAATAACTTTAACTTTTTTAAATCTTTTAAATGAAACCATGAAGTTGATTTCGTGTTAACATGCATAACATGATTGAATTTCATTATTCGTATTGTCATCTTAGGTCCTCCGAGCACACTCTTGAGTAATAATAGCACTGGATTGTCAAGTTTGTCTGATCAAAATAAAAAAAAGATAACATTTATTAAGCCCGACTTCCAGGCACTTGTATCAGCTCACAGCGCTACATATATCATTACCCAGAAAGAACTGCACAATTAAGGCATCTCCTAAGTGCTTTGTGTAATCTCGTAGGTTAGTATAATGAGGATGAGATGAATTGCAAAAGATCACAAAATTGTGACGATTCCACGGGGATTCGGACCCAAGAGGAAATAAAACAGCTACATGCATAGTATGTCACTTGTTCGTGTGTTTATTTGAATTGGAACTTGTTCATGATGAGCTTCTGTTTATGACCCTATTCCATTTCTTTAAATTACTAATCTCATGTTGTTACTGCAGCAAGCTCATCCTGATTTTTGTATCAACCTGTAACCGGTTATTGTTGCCAGCAGTTGTCTTATACCCAATGAAGTCTATTTCTACCAACTAAGTTTATGTTAACCAAGCTATCAAACTACCTGGCAATCTTTCAGCCAATGGAAACACCGAATGCATGAATAACTTATTTGTTGTCACACAGGGTTATGCAATGATGCAGTTTCAAAATGAGGCGTTTGTGTTCCTTAAAGAAAAATCAAAGTGGAATGTGCATATTCGAATAAAGTTTAGCTTTTGGAAAGCTTACGTAAAAATTGCAGCGATGTGAATGATAAGTTTTGAAACGCCGTCGCTGATTGCACAACTAAGTTTGATTGCATCCTATCAGCGTTCTACATTTCTTGATCAAGAAACGTTCGTATTGAGACAGAGTTTGTGTAGGAACTTATGACGGAGCTAACTCTGTTTGGAGAGAATGTGAGAGCAAAAGAAGCTATCAAACTTGGGATGTTAGGCTATTAAGCTTAAGTTGTCAGCTCATCAACCTTCAAGTGCAAGGTAATCGTGCTTTAAGTATCAGGGTAGCAAGCTTTAATTGTCAGCTACATGTACAGAAAGGTGAGAGGCCATGAAGTTTTGTAAGATCATCGAGCTCTTTATATGCCAAAGATGTTTGGTTTAAGCTTACGGCGTCAGACGATCGGGTTTATGTGAGGGCCATCAAACTTTAGTTATCACAAAGTCATCGTTTAGATACCATCCTATCTAATTATTGGTGATTGGCCAAAAGTTCTATTCACCAAATGAGACTTGTTGCGGAGTTACGCCAGTGCGCTTAAGGAACAAGACCAGCAATTCAAATGTAGAGTTAGCTTTAGGTGATAAGCAAGTCAGTTTCAGGTTTCACACCAGAACTCTTCGTAGTTCGAGTCAATTTTAAGATGTCAGGGAGGTTAAGGGGCCTTAGATCCTTAACTGTTCGGTTTGAGAGCTTCAAACACTACATTCAAATACCGATGGTCCGTCCACTTAGATATCTCAATAAGATAATGATTTTCTAAAGTATTGTTGGAATACAGTTTTAACATTTTTGCGGATTAAAGCAAGGTTAAAGGGAAAACGAGCCAAGTTTATTTGACTATAGGGATACTCACGTATGCATCTGCAAATAAATGTTTTAGCATGCCAAAGCCTTGAAAACAATGAACGAGTTACAAGGAAATACATTTATTCCATAATTTGCTAAATATCAATATAATATATTCGGAAATACAAACCACTCAAATTGACATGCACGCATTCAGTTAGTAGTTAATAGATTGAAGCAAATACAAAACTAAGAAACATATGTTGAGATAAATCTAATAAATGTAATGTTTACTGCTATATCAAGTATAAGTAAATAATATGTAATTATCATGAACATAAGCATACATGAATTCATAATATTGAAAGAAATGGTCACTTCGATTGTTTCAGTTGATCCTTGTCAGATATGTTGATGCATGATTAAGCAAAGTTGTTTCGTTTAGTGAGCTTAGTACCAATGGCCTTGACATGTTGTTTAGGTTTTAGACGTGACATAACTGTTGTATATACCAACTAATTTTCATCGTGGTATGGTAATTATTAAACAGAACACTGTTATCGGTAGCATGAGCATTTCCATTTTTTTTAACCATTTCAACTGCAACTTACTCCTAAAAGCATCTGGTATTCACAACGTATACACCTGTCAAAACGTGCTTATTAGGGCTTTTGCAGTTTGATATAAAAATTCTTGGCAAATACACAGCCAATGACATATTCAATGAAATAGTAACGGAGACAAAAAAAACTGTTTTAATTGTTTCGGCGCCATGACAAAGATGCTTGCAGTTATTCAATATTTGCTACTTTCTTAAGGCGGTTCCAGAGCTGGTCTCGCTCAAACTGATCCGCACACAGAATGAATTTCTCGTCCACAGCACAGAGAAGAATCTCAGGAAGGTCCTCCACCTGGACTCCGCCTACAAGCAACACAAGGATTCGATCAGGAAGCAGATCTGTCATGGCGTATAATGCTGTACTTATGACAAAATCAGACCAAGGATCAGCAAGAAATTCATCGGTTACCACCAGAAGCATCTTCCAACTGCGGGTCACCCCGTCAATGATGCCGTTTGCTATTGGGACTCCAGGAAGAACGTCTCTATCGTGAAGAAACACACGTGTGTTGCCTTTTTCCAATGCGGGTCGTAGAACACGGAACACAAAAGGAACCTCCTCTTGACAGTAGCCAACATAAAATGTGAATTCAAAATCAGATGGAGTAAGAAATCTTACACCAAAACCAAGAATGTTCATGATAAAGTTTTGTACTCTTGTAAGATTTCTACCCAAAAAATATGTGATCACAATTGCCATTATCAATAGAATGAGGAGTATGACCGTAACAGCAAGAATCAACTTTCCATTGCATGGTCTCATTTCAATGTAATACCTTTCTGCTACTTCTTTCGCATTTGCTATGATTCCTTTCTCCCTCATACATGGAAATGTTCTCTGAGTTTCATAAATAACTTCACTTTCGACAAGCCAAACAATAAAATCAATATTTTCACAATCACAAAGGAAGGGATTTCCTAGAACTGAAATCATCAAATTTTGTTTACTATGAGCATGGTCAAGAAATTCACGAACTTCTGCATCAATTTGCCCAATTAGATTATTTGAAACATCAATGAGTGTCAAATTGGTGAACTCCCATAGTGTTGGAAGTGTGTTTATTTCATTGTCAGCCAGATTGATTGTCTTTACCAATGTGGGCTTTGGTAGCAGTGGAACAGATCTCAGATTATTGTGTGAAAGGTTGATATAACGGAGACGTTGAAGACTTTGGAAAACTTCCTTGCTTTCGATTTGACTTATGAACTTTAAATTGTTAAAAGTTAACGTCAAGTCTTCGGTGCCAGGAAATGACCCTAAAATCCCTATTTTGTCAAAAGCTGTCTGCCCTGACAAATCAATAGTGGTGACATGCTCCAAACCACGAAATCCACGTAGATGTTCTAAAATTGTATTGTACGCAAATTTAAAAACTGTGAGATTTTTTGTGTTGGTTACTGATACAATAAAAGGAACCTGTAAATTTCCACCTACTCGACCAGTAAGGTCAAGATATTCTAAACTGGGTGGAAGCTCTAAGCCAATTTCAATTCCAACGGATCCTGTGTTATTTTTCTCAATCAAACAATTTGTTCTGAGCAGTGAAGTGTCCATACCGATCCTAAAATCAGACAGTAATTTAAAGATTGATAGTTTCACAAGCATTAATCCATCACCTTTCAATTCATTCCCTGAGAAATCGATCTTCGTTATACACTTGGAAATGAGGGTACCATTCCAAATATCTTCAAGCCATATTATACCATTCTGCCGGAACGAAATTTCTGAAATGCAAATATTTACCAGGAATTGCAAAGTGTTATTTGTCAGAATAAGACCCTTGTAATATGTTGCATTATCTGTGTACTCAATTCCTACGTAATCCATTGTAATAGAACTCATAATCCTTCTATCAAATGGTTGCAGCGTCTCCAGAGCTTGTTTGATACCAAGTTGATTGTGAGAAAGTTCAAGAACTGACAACGATGACAAAGGTTGAAAGACATCCTTGCTAGCTACCATTAGATCCTTGCATTTGTTTATCACAAGCCACTTAACTGACGAGTTTTGCAAATTTCTGAAGGTATCTCTGTCAAGCCTTCTAATTTTACAATGACCTCCATCATAATATCTTGAGTCCATTTGTATGAACGTTAAGTTTTGTAGATGCTGGAAGCCTGGACCGAATAGTGGGTAGCTTTGATCCGAGTCTATTGTAAGATTCTCCAGGTGTTTTAAGGGAGGGAATATCCAGTCAGGATATTCATCAAAGTCGTTTTGTTCAATTATCAGTGTCTTTAGATGGTAAACATCTGAAAACAAACCAGAAGGCATTGATGTGTACGTAGACTTTAGTTCATTCCCAGCTAAATATAATGTCGTCAGTTTGAATAATCCTGCAAATGATCGAATATCCACACGACATATCTTGTTGAAATTAAGATTCAAGACAGTTAGATTTGAGTATATTTTGAAACTGTTGTTGGCGAGATATGCCAAACGGTTCCGGCTCAAATCCAACTCAGTGATGTTAGTGGGAAGGTTTTTAGGTACTGATTGAAGTTGTCTAGAGGAGCAGTTAGCTGTGATTCCCCAATGTTGTAATTCTTTGATATCGCACGCAAGTTTCCAAGTGTCCACATGCTTGATGATGGATGATTGTAAAACTTTTATTCCACCTGAATATCTTTGATGCAACAGATGATTGTTATAAATTGGTCTGTCAGGTTGAAGCGAGGATTTCATATCAAAAGGCTCAACAATTGGAATAGAAGGGATTATCGGTCGAGATTTTTCAATGTCTTCATCTTGTTGCAGAACCGGCACTTTCATCCTGCCATCTATATCATGTGATTGCCCCGCATCCTGTCCGTTTGTATTGTCATGTTGTGAGTGAGAATCTCTATTTGGATGGTTGAATCTAGCCTCTGCGTGCTTAATATCATGTGATGACTTCACGCTATGCTGTTTTGGATTCTTCTTTATTTCATAACTCAATCCTCCGTTTACATCCATGAAGAGAAGAACCACCAGCAAGCATAAACTTGGTACAACCATTTTCAATTTTAGGATTTTGAAAGTGCGTTTTCTGTATCTTGCACTGAAAATAAATAATATAACATTAGATAACAATAAAATTTCTTTTTACTGTCTAAAAGATTTAACAAATGAATTAGATAATTGAACAATTTATAAATAGTTTCAAATTGATCAATAATATATTGAAATAATAAGATAGTATATATTTGTTATCATTGAATAGGTGAGGTGAGGCGATTTGGTGTTGAACATCGCTTTTAATTCATATCACGGCTGTTAGAATTATGGGAGGATAAGAAGCCTGCAACACCATTGTGGTTATTAACCAAGCTGAACCCTGATAGCCTGGGGACTGTAGAGCAACTAGCGAAATTAGAACGCTGGATCTATAGCCGAACGCGCTAACCACTGCACTATCCCGCTAAATAGATACACGATGCAAGTAAAAAAGTAAAATGAAATAGGATACAGATCCAGTTCACATGTGATTCATTTTTGGGTCGTTCACTGTGTCTGGGTAGAGTGTGGACGACAACCTCTCAAATTTAAGTTTTTAAACGTTTATCCCTCATGTGGTAAGATGATTCAATATATCTTTTCATTTTTTACATTTGTTAAAACTTCCCAAATCTATAACTTCTTAGCCAAGGCAACTAAGCGCTCGTTGAATACTGCTTGTAAGGTAGGTGTAGGCGGCTTGGGTGCAAACCTCGGCCTCGATGGTTGTTAGTGGAGGCAATAGGTGTTTGTTTGGCTCTCTAACACTGGAGGCCGACAAGCTCTGTGTCTGGACAGGGGATGCTTTCCTTTGACTTTTCAACCTTGAGAGCTGCCGGGGACTGCTTCATTACTTTTGGCTTGTAGAAGTGGCGGGCTGTTGCTTATAGGTGGCGCAGTGGGTACCTAATGCTGATGCTTTTTAAAGAGAATGGAAAAAGATTTCTGTTTATAAACCAATTGTCAGAATTCTTATTTCTGCGTGTGTTTTTATTTTGTAGACTTGAAAAATGAGTGAAACCTTTCTTTTGCCCGGTAGTTTACATTGCCTTTGGAAATGCCAGAACTATGGAGAATCTTCTGAGGCTGATATCTATGTTAACGCTTTTTAAAATCTTTAGTGATTAATCACGTCTTATGTGGGCTTTGTTGGTCTGCATGTGTTTTCTCACTGCGGGAGTACCTGTCTCATTTATTAGCAGTAAGTATACTTCTGTGACACGTGACTTTACACAAGCTAGCAATGTCAAATCTATTTTTCAAATCTCTTATTCATTTTGGTTAACGTAGGTGTACATTTAAAAGCATACAAAATCACAAGTAAGTGTTCATTAGGATTAACGTAAATGTGAATTGTTCATGATATATAGGCAGGATCATTGCTGTTAAACAGAGTTAAAGAGCCACTCCTTGAATTTCATAACATATTATTTACCTTTGATACGAACTTAAATGGCATATGTGGTGATATAAAATCAAACATCTTAACTTTTCATGTCCAAAAGACCTATATATGACAAGTAGTGGTTTCCCATGAAAATCTAAAAACAGCCTTTCTTCATCCCCCTCGATGGCCTCTTACTTACTCTCACTCATCTCTAAATGATCTACTTAAAGAGCCACTCCGTGAGTTGTTGGAGTCATATATGCCAAACTTACTCATTGGTGTCATTTGATCTGGATGTATCGACTTTTATCAAAGAGAAACATTTTAAAGCTAATTGGTTTTGTACAGTGACTAATGACTACATGAAGGTAGGAAGTCGCAATTATGATCGAAAACCGGACAGAGGCGCGCAGCAAATAGTCGAACGTAATTTTGGCTGTTTTTAGATTTTCATGGAAAATCAGTATTTGTCATAATTCGTCTTAAAGAGATAAAAAGTTAAGATGTTTTAAGTTTATATCACCACATATAACATTTAGGTTCGTATCAAAGTCAACTCAAATGTTATGAAAATCACGGAGTGGCTCTTTAATCTTTATCATCACATATCTTTCATATGTATTCTATCTTGATTGCTGTTGCCTTTCATGTACACCATATAAGCTTCTTGTTATTGTCAAATAGGCTGACCTATCGGCATTCAGTTCGCCATTTTATTTTGAGGAAAATGAAACAGAAATAGTTACTGTACTTTAACTAATTTTACAACATTATACAAATTAACTACACGTATGGTTAGAACATCCACACATTTACAAATGATTGGTGATAAGACATATAAAAATGCCACTTAATGCTGTAACAAGATTTTTCACGCTCGTAACGCCGTAACTTCTCATTCTTGTTTTGTGGTATGTTAGATATTCTTGAGGTATGAACGAAAGTAAAACGTTTGAATATTGGACATTATCATGATGGTAAATACAACCACTGGACAGAATTTTCAAAATGAAGAAATTGTATACACTTACATAAAAACATAAACGGAAGAATTTATGGCGTAACTCTTCCGACATAGAATCATATTGAATAAGGTTTAATCTCGCCATTCAAAAATGAGGCATAGTTAATATTGATAGCCTAGCAGTTTGGAGGCCCAATGTAATTTCAACAATGCTTCCACACAGAGAGGGAGTTCATGTAAGATATAAACTTAAAAATTCTGATTCTGAAAATATGCAAAATCGTTTTTATTGTTGTTCAATATTTAAAACGATCAGAGAATTCAGTTTTACCAGTCCATAACGATAATGAAATGTCAACATGTATAACAAAGGCAAGTAACTCCTGTTATAACTAAAAATGCCTGATACCAAACACATCAATTATTACAATATTCCTATTTTCTTAATGTTTACACATATTTAAATATATTTACCCCGAGTCCAGTTTTCAAACCCTGTCCGTTTCACAGATATCGCTGTTCTTAAGTCATATAATTAACTGAAACATGCGTTGACATTCAAAATCAATTACGTGGTAGCCGGGCTGCTCACACAGCACTTACAACAGCACGTAAGTGCTGATAAGGGCTCAGGTCCTGACTGAGCTCGAGAAGCACATAATAAATATGTTTTGTCGATATCTTCTCTGGGTGTACGTATGTTTTGTTCGATTCTTTATCTTTGGTGTGTGTTTTCAATTTTGTATATATAAATGATAAGATAACACTGCATAACTTTAGCTCCATGAGACCATAATGTGTTGTTTTATTTCCCTCATTTCACTATCACATATTTAAGGGCCCTTACATCCCTTGGGAAGTTATTTCCTTTGTTTTATTTGAAGGTTATATGCCATAACCATGCGCGCAGGTTGGTTATCTCATGTATTGTAAATATTTTATTGGACTCGTTGGATAGATTTGACTTTATTTCACCATTAAGATGAAGATGGAATCAATTTTGGGACCACTTAGCACGTCCTATCATCAGTAGATCGAACCACCTAAGTGCTTGGTGTAAGTTTCACTTATTTTTATCACAAGTTACAATATCATGTTTACTGTCAACATGCTAATCATTTTTGTTTATAATTTGAGTTTTTATTGTCCTGACCGGGCTGTTTTTCTATTATCTTAGGACGCGGTATGATGTAATATGAACTATATACCTGTAGTCATTTGTCATGGTTATATAACACGATTTTAACGTTCTTTTTTATGTTTGACGTTTCCATCGCTTTGTCACTTCTAAACGAGAACAAAGGACAGTGTGTGATTGAAACACATCGTTCTCTCCGGATGAGGAAGTTGTTTCAATTCGATGCATTTGAAGAAAGGAGAATATTGATATTTTTACACGTTCGTGCATATTGTGTGAGACCTACTTTTACACCTTGTGCATTACAATGAAACCCTACGATCAAGTTACAAGGCAACACTTTAAGCAAGAGTATGAACTCGTGGTAAAACACTACCTTTGCAGGAGTCTAGAAAATGATCTTTATGAATAGTAGATTGCTCCACTTACATGTACAGCGTAAGATGTCGATGGTGCAATGGTAGTTTTAGTCGTTTTATATTATTTTTGTAAACTAATTCGAATCTTATAATCCAGTCAATAATATTTTAAAGGGGCACAGAGTATGTTTTGTGATTTTTGTGGCTTTAGTAAGGGTACAGTATATTAATCTCTAAAATGCCAAAATGATTATTTTTCTATTTTTCAATGATAATCTGAAAACGGTCCTATAAATGTTAAAAATTCTGTTTCGGATTAACATGTATATTAGTTGAATGACCTACTTGACACTATCAACGTATCCTTGTCTTTGTATCTGCTGTAAACAAGTTTTTAAAATTACGTTTGAGTCATTGGCGCACGTCACTGTCCGGTTTGCGATCACTAAATACGTCTTTTACCTCATTATTGTCACTTTCCTGAACTGATAAGACTTAGGATTCCGAATTCTGAAACAACTACCACTTCTCAATAAAATAACACCATTTATGAAGTTTGACATATTTGTCTCCATCAACATTTGATGTGCCCCTTTAATATACTGTCGCCGCTAATGGGTGAAATATTGCCCAAGCGGCGTTAAACAATGACTCACTCACTCACTCATTTAACAAACTGATAATTCCTCATCTCTTTCAAAACGAGACACTACAGTTCTTCATCCAATTATTGAATATGCTCTAGCTGGTTTCTTAGCTTGTACTATGTCGTTTCAATATCCGTGAAATAACTTTTAAAATTCAAATTGAATCAATACACTGCGAGTTTCATTGTGCCATGTGGGCATCTTTCATTTTGTTTCTAAGTAGTACGCAATTGTACGACGCACTTTTACTTCGGAGCTTCGTTAACTATTCGCCCAAAAGGTAAAACTATCAAGCTCCTCTTGGTACCTGTCAATTACACAACCAATACCACATTCCACATAAAAGGTTAAAGAGCCACTCCGTGATTTTCATAATATATTTCTTTACTTTTATGCGAACCTAAATGTCATATGTGGTGAAATAAAATCAAAACATCTTAACTTTTCATGTCCGAAAGACATATATATTACAAATACTGGTTTTCGAGGAAAATCTAAAAACAGCTTTATAAATGCACAGAGATGTCCAATATAAATGAATACTAGTTATATAACATAACAAACGCTATCAACTCCTAACTGCCCTCCTGGCTGTTTTAGATAAGTCTCCAAAATTACGTTTGACTATTTGACGCGCGCCACTGTCCGGTTTTCGATCATAATTGCGACGTTCTACCATCATATTGTCACTGTGAAAGACCAACAAGCTTTAAAATGTGTATTTTTGGTAACAGTCGATATTTCGCGATCAAATGACACCACTGATTAAGTTTTGCATATATGACTCCAACAACTCACGGAGTGGCTCTTTAAAAGCCTCTCTGAATACTCTCTACATAACAGGGCCACATGGCGCAAAAAATACTTGAACAGCACCACAACAAAACACACCAAATAAATCCCCCCCAAACCTCTCACAATTTTAGATAAACAGAAAAAACAAAAACATAGACAGGGCAGTAACGGGCATAACAAATAATACCAAAATTAAACAAATAAGACACACTCAAAACCTCACATGGCCACACTGAATGAACTAAGAAACAAAACACACATACTATTAACACAATGCACACACTACTATAACCACCGCATAAACCTTAACACCACATAGCTACAAAACAGCCTTAATCCACTAAATACACATCACATCTTTAACCAACACAATAAACTACAAATAGTCCTTGCACTTGGAAAATTCTTTAAACATTTGTTTCTACTGACTCAATGTTTTTAAATATACAGAACACAATTTCAACATTCAACTTCCTTCTCTCTATCCCCTTTCTCTCTTTCTTTCCCCTTCCTTTCATATCCTCCTTATAACTTAACTCATTCAAAAATTTCAAATCTGAAGAGTACACATTTCTGCCATCTTCTTATTCTCCTTTCGGATCTTTATTCAATGACCCGCTGGGCGAATGTGCAAAATATGCAACACAACTTGAAGCGCTAGTAAAATATCCAATATAATTCAGAAATTTAATGAACCCAATTTCGAAATGACTGACTAAATCTTTGACCTTGTGCAGTAGTTAGAACTTTCATCAGCTTTAATATGTGACCTCCTAAAGTACTTTCGTAAAACATCATCAACATCATGAATAATGATGATTTAAACCCGATAAACTGTCGTACAACGCGATTAATATAAATAAAAACTATTTACGAAGGCAATATTGTAAAATACAAGGTTGGAGTATTGCCAAAAAGATATAATAATGGCTATGCACTAAAAGGTTTCTGTGTTTGTTTTACTATGTATCATGTGTTTGGAAGTTCATTTGAGGAAGATTACAACCTTCAAGAACATCGGCTATTGGAAGAAGTGAGTTGTGATAAAAATGAATCTTTCGATCGGCTCCCACAGATTACGTTGTTGGAGTAAACATGCCTCACTCCAAAAATGGTGTTATTCTATCGAGAGGAAGTGGTTGCAAAAAATTAGCATCCATTGCATATCTATATCAGTCAGGTATAAGGACAATAAACATGCGTAGGTCATGATTTTTTTTATCGAAAACCTGACAGTGGCGCGTCAATGTCTCAAACCTTTTTTTTAAAACTAATTCACAGAAGGCCCAAATACAGGTGTTGGGTGGGTCATATTACTAAAAATGCATGTAATTTTTACGCAGAATTTCAACGTTTTAGCATTCAAATGACTGTTTTCCAATTATCATTTAAAACAGGAAAATATCATAATTTTTTCATTTCAGAGATAAATATCAAGTTCAGAGAGGGTATTTGAACTTGACTCAGGACATACGGTTCTTTAAATCTTTTTCAAGCCAAATAAAAATTCATAACACATACTCATACATAAGACGGTTAGATGAATAGAGCTCTACTGTCGATACTTAACCCGTTATTAAGCGTGGTGATTGCATCTGTGAACTTGTCAGAAGTTTCATCACTTTCAAATGAAGTGCAGACATCGTTTGAAATGATGTTCATTTAAGACCGACTGTTTCAAGCATCATTCAAGTTCAAGTTACCAATTTTTGGGGAAAGAAGGAAAAATATCTACAGTTCTACAGGAACACGTTTTGCAAGAATTTATGCAACGCTGAGTCCAAAACGTAAAAACTTAAATTTCTTTATTATCTTGATCTAGTTTCAACTGTCATTTCTATATATTTTTGTAAAAGAAACCTCGCGATATTAAAAAAATTAATAATGTTAAGCAATATTTACTATTTTCACAAAAACATTTATCGAAAATGTTCAAAAAATATTTTATTGCGGAAATAAGAAAATACAATTTTTCGGTTTTTGAGCCCATGCCCCTTTTGGGAATTATCAAAATTGTTCCTTGTATATGTTACAGTCAATGTCTAAAATCAGTCAATCTGTAGATCGACTGAAATGTTTAGTCAATCTTTAGATTGCCTGATTCATTCAGGCAATGTATAGATTGAGTGAAAAAATCAGTCAATGTACAGATTGACTGAAAATTTAGGTTGATTTTTAGACAGATTGACTGAAATGAATTATGCTCATTAATGGGTCAAAACAATAACAAACAGTAATGTAGATACTCATAGTTTTATTGACATATCATGGATTATTTAAATTTTTGTTTGGACATGTGATGCTGGATACAGGTCATCCTCGTTCCTGTCTACAATGACACCCATTATGTTGCGAGGATCCCCCTTACCACGATCAACTAGTGGAATAGGAATGGCCACATTGTCACCCGGATTGCCAGCAACATGCTCTAAACGACTACGTTTGACCATACGTTCAGCTTGTGAAAGCTGACCATCTGCAGCTCTTTTCCTCTGGACCTCGATGTTCTGTTGATTCACTCTTAGCTGTGCATCTTCAGGGTCTGCTGTATCAGGTTGCATGGTGCTATGTTGTGCAAGACTGGAAACATCTGTCTCCGATGATGGGGCTGAGTATGCTGCCAGAAGGTCATCTTCATAGACCATTCGTTCCAGTATGGTATCTGTTTTTCTTTTGGAATTGTACAAAGCGAAGTCCCATAGGCCAGTCTGCTGAGTCGTTGTCCCCTAGCCATGCAGTGAGCATGTCCTTCGTCACAGTTCAAACGTTCTACTGAACCTTGACTCTGGGGATGTCTCGGCCTACCATGTACCATACAGTAACTGTGGCTTCCTACTAGTTATTCACACAATCAAATTTATCAGCTGATTTACCATTTCTGATCTCTTGAAACATTAGACAGAGTTAATCTTTGGCTTAGAAGCAATCGAATTATTGTTTGAACTGGCTGCCAATCTGTTGTAAAAGCATATCGAATGAATTAATCAACTTTCTGTAGGATTACAGGAGCGTTATATGATTCAATTAATGGGCAAAATTCATTTCAGTCAATCTGTACATTGACTGAGTGAATCAGGCAATCTACAGATTGACTAAAAATTTCAGTCGATCTACAGATTGACTGATTTTAGACATTGACTGTAACATATACAACATATCTTTCCTTATCAATATATTGTGAAAATGATCCCTTCACAAATGAATTTGTATAGTATTTTGATGAGAAATGGTGTTTATTTTTCGAAAAATGATGAAAGTACATAGGAATTCTTTCACAATGAAACTTTGTTAAAGCATCTGCAAATACGAAATAATTTCAAATGATAAAGTGATTGACCACACTCCATTCAAAAATGTCACCGTATAGATTAATGTTTTTTTAAAAGTCAGTAAAGTTCACTGTTAGAAATGTCCAAGTATTTTTGAGCCGGACGTCTTGAACTCTCCACTGAGGACGTTGGATGGAAGAGCTCGCTTCTGATTGGGCTGCTGTCCACCAGCGTAGATCGAGTAGGTACCTGTGTATATAATGTTTAGTTCTGCGAAATTTGAAAAATATGAACATTTGCAATAAGGCAATTCCTTATGTTTATCTAAACAAATGCAGTTTTACATTCGCAACTTCTTTTTTCTTCTATTTAGTTTTATAAAGGTAAATGTTTACAATTCTTATAATTAATTAGAAAACATACATTGTTTAAGTAAAGAGTCTTGTTTAATTATTTCCACAATTACTTTCCCTATGTGTTTTATATAATCTCTAAGCACGGAGGTTTCTCTAATCTCAATCTCTTTGAAATCAGCCCGAAACTAATCGCTCGTACCTCGCTGCGTTTCTTGATCTGACCACGGCTCCATAATAGCCGTGTCAGACGGCCTTGACCGTGACCTTTCACCTCCAATTATTCTAACCAATCACGGGTCCGCGTACATATCGGTTTTGTTTGATCACGAAAGATTGAGGAAAGTTGAAAATCAGGGACGCCTGAAAAATGTTTTGCAAAAGTTTTGAAAAGATAGCATAAAAATGAACATCATTGTTGTTGCAACTGAGATCTATCATTTTGAGTTGTATGATAAGCTTTTTACTGAAAACATAATTGTCACTCTTGAGATACACACCAGTGGCAGATCCAGGAAATTAGAGTCAAAGCGAAGAAGCGAGAGGGGGCACCCTGGTTATCGATAACCCCCGGGGGTAGAGGGTCGGGCTGAATGGTCAGTCATTGCACACTTCTGAGTTCTAAATAAATAACAGTATGTCACTTATCAAATACAATTGCAAAGGTTTCTGTTTCTGCATTTTCTGATTTATTTACCTGCCCCAATTCACAAAAATACTTAATTTGAAATTTAAAAATTGATATGAATTCCTCGAAACCCTTTGACAAAATTGTTGTCGACCTAATTTTGATATAAACTTTGTAGACCTATTCAAAAATGTGTCGTAGTATGTTTTTGGTAAATTTCTTCACTATAACTTTTAATTTTTTTTAAAACGTCTTTTGGACGAAGAATATGCCAAATCAAACGCATATATTGTCACGATAATACATCTTAATCACTATCCTCCTCGGGTCGCAGACATAGCTAAATTTCCGACCAGCGTATTCATCATGATAGTCAACACACCCACGATCATTTTGCATTCATCCAAGCTCGGCTTTTCTCGGGTCCATTCAGAAAAAGCTCGAATCCCGAGATACAAAGGTTAGATGTGATGTTTTGAATGTCAATTCAATAGTTGCCGAAGTCTTTCCAGCCTCGATTCTTATTGGCTGGCACAGTCTGGCGGTCAAGGCCGTCTGACGCGGCTCTTACGAAGCCGTGTTCAGATCAAGAAACGCAGCGAGGTACGAGCGATTAGTTTCGGGCTGATTTCAATGAGATTGCTCTAATCTACTGTTCCCCCGAAACCTCCGTTGCATGAACTGGTTGTTTTTCTCGGATTATTTAAAAACCATCGTGGTGAACATTACCAAACCATTCCTTATTTTTATCCACTCAAAATCATTTTGACATTTCTTCATATTCCCTCTGGTGAGAAATATGTGTGCATCGTACATGTTAAGAAACTGCAGTTTTGTAAATAGCGACTATAGAGAAAGACTTGTCATTTTGGAGGGATATAAATATTTCATTTATACACTGGAAGTAAATGCTTATATTGGACATATAAAATGCGAGTCTAAGATATAAGGATCATGAAAAATGGATTTATATATAATAAATTAAATCACATCTTTCTTATTTACCCTTTTCAACAACCCATCCTTCGTCATCCATCCAAACAGCCATGGTCTGTGCAGTGACCCGAAAATTAACCTTCATCTGTTGACCCGCTGGAATGGTGACGCGCTGAAATGCTGCTAGCTGTATGTTTGGTGTTGGAATATCCGTCGTCTTCCACTTGATATAAACTTGTACCACCTGGATTTAAGCATTTTAATTTTGTACAAAAACAGCGATCTTTCTTTTTACTCTTTTGAAGCTGAAGCATGGAACATATTTATCTTCTTTTACTAATTCAATGTCCATTTCATTTACTTTCGTTTCATATCATTTCATTGTATTATTTTTAATACTTAATTTCTTCTTTTGTGCAATTTATAATTATATCAAAAAAATATAATATAAAAAGAAAGAAAATTTGTTAATATATATGCTTGACGGTTTTCTGAATCAAAGTTATCACCGACAATGATATTACAATAATAAGAAAAGTGTTACCTCGTCAGCGTCCATTGTACCAGTGTTAGATACAACAACAGATCCTCTAAGATCTTCTCCAGCCTTTATAGACTTGGAGTACTTCAGTTCCGAGTATTTGAACACCACGTAAGATAATCCATACCCAAACGGATAGAGCGGCTCGCCTGTGAAGTATCTGTATGTCCTTCCGGTCATGGAGTAGTTTACCATTGGAGGAATCTTAACAGCACAAAAATTCAATAGATGTAAAATGGATATATCTGTTAATGTCTGGTTATTTACTAGAGATAGAATTCATCCAAAAATCACAACTCTGAAATTCATTATCTGGAAACATTTCTTTGTTCTCAGACATTGCTGACAAACCACACTTGAAGATATCTTTGCAGTGTATGTTTTTTAAAAGATTACAAGCAAATGAAAATTAATCGACACACAAAAAAAGTTTTTATTGGTCTAAGATTCTATCTCTAAAGGCAGGACAATTTCATTTATATCTACGGTGAGTGATATTTCTGTCAAGTGTGGCAAGGTGTATGGAAATCTGCCTTCAGTTAAGTTATCGATTCTTTTGTAAATCTTTGTTTACCTGATCATTGAAACGTGAAACGGGTATAGGGTAATTTGTTTTCTAGTGATACATTCTTATCAGGACCGTTATTTACCTGATCGCTTAAGCCCGGCTAGGTATAAGGTAATCTGGCTTCTGGAAAGTTAAGATTCCTATCAAAACCTTTGTTAACCTCACTACTGCATCGCGACCATATACGGGGTAACCTGCCTGTTGTCTTGAGACAATCTTTCTTTACCTGATTATCATAGCGCGGCCAGGTGTAGGGTAATCTTCCCGCTGGCACCGAGTGAGGTCCTTCGTTTGTAAGAACTCTCTGAAGGGCGACTCCTGTAGCCTGGGCTGGTAGGAAACACTCCAATATGGCCGTCACTCGGGGTTCGAACTCCAACCATGTGATGTTCACAGGCCCCGCATTGAAGAGCAACAAGACGATGGTAGTGTTTTCACCTGAAGGCAATCATATGGGGTTTATTGCATGCCTTACTGTATCATCAATGATTAGAAATACAGATTTACCTTAATAATGTCATCACGTTTTCTAAATATACTGATTACAAGGTGCCACATAAAAAAAATCACTGAATGACATGTTTGATAAGATAACAGTTGTTGTTTTCTATTTTGCCTTTACTTTTTATTGATGTATTTTTAAAAGTGGAAAAAAGATAGGAGGTTTCATTATAGCATTTAGTTTGTCATTTCTTTGTAACGTACGACTGACTATTCAGTACATGCGAATGTTTAGTTTACCACTGAATCTGATGGTATCTGCTAAAACACCGTTCTGTTGCCCTGGCAATTCCAGATTCGGGCGATCCATTCCTTCAGTTTCTATACCTTGACCTACGCACAAGCAGATATGTTCTCAACACAGGAAGATTACACATACACATTTATGATATTTTATCTATAAACTGGTAAGAGTACAAATGTATTTTTGTAAAACTCATTTGTGTGGAAATGTTTAAATGTAAATTTCAAATAAGATTAGGAGGGACAGGGATACATAGTAGATGTCTTTATCTGATTCTAAACACCGTGTGCGATTAATTAACGGCAGCTTTTTCAAACGATTTTGAGTAAAACCTATGACACACCGAGTATACATCTAACGCTTCATTGTATTAGAAATTTGAAAAATCCGGCAACTGTTTTTGACCTTAATCCTTAAATTTAGTAGATTTCCAAAATATCGAAATATCAATATAGAGATTTAAAGTATCTACAACGGTAAGAAAACACATCAATACAGTTATAATAATAACAATAAGTTAACAAGTTATTGAAGCAAAGAAATTTAAGAGTAACATCTCACCGGTGCCGAGACATACAAAGACAATATTTGAATCCTCCACAGAGTCTTTGATATCCTGCTGATTGTAAGTCCCACACTTCACTCCATCACACACAGAGGCTAGACTCACAAGACGGCCCATTCCAAGCAGGCCTTTAAACACGGTGAAAATAGTTGGATTGTCAGTTGATGGGGCATAGTCACCCATGATATCCACCGAGTTATTGGCAAAGGGACCAATGATCTGAAATACACATTGAATTTATTAATAGTTATATATATATATATATATATATATATGATATATATTTGACGATTTGATGCATTTTAAGTTACAATTATTTCGAAATATGCCTGGACGAAAATTAAACCAGGTATATGTACATGTAAGTATGTACATTGTGTATTGCCAATGTTCCATATCTCTGTCTCACGTTCAAAAGGACAATCAGGAAATCGAAACATTAGATAAGTAAGAACAAAATGTATTTTTTATAAAATTACCGAAATCTTTTTCTGTATGCCTTTGATAGGTAGAAAACCATTGGTGTTCCTTAACAAAACAAAGGTCTGCATGGCGGTATCTCTCGCCAGGAGCCAGTGTTCGGTACTCTCAACCACTGACATGTTGATCTTGGTGTAAGGGTTCATTTCCGGAGGGTCGAAGATGCCGAGCCTCATTCTGGTGTAGAAGAGCTTTTTCACTCTTTCCCTGACAAGATCTTCAGAGACTTTACCTTGTCTTACCGCTTCAACTGGAATACGTACAAGTTATAATGCTAGACTAGACTCAAGTTTGTGTTACTCAGGTACCATTTTCCCTAGTGAAAACACTGTCATATTTCATGAGTTACGGAATACTTTGATAACCAATTGGAGTATTTTCAGAGCGAGAGTGACTACCGTTACAATGGTATGAATTAAACAGGCAGAAGCATAATGTTCTATTTATGACAAATTTATCAGTTTTATCATTTGCACAAATACGCAAAAATCACTGACATTGACTCGCTACATTCTTAGAATGGAACGCAAGGTAATAGACGAAATAAAGTCAACATCATTCATGACTTCAAGTCACCATGACAAAGTTACCATTTGCCCTCGGGCATCATATGAAAATACGATTCCCAATATGGTCGTCATTAAAGGTAAACAAAGTACACTATCAAATGATAAAATGATGATAATGATGGCCCTATGCACTATAATACTTACCAGTGCTATTGAAAACCGTGTCCCCCAGGTTCAGATTCACCCCCGCGTTGATGCTAGCCGCTGTACAGTCCACGTTGTTGTCAACATAGTGGTGAGAGTCGATGATGTGTTCGAGAGCTCCTCCGTCACTCACCACGTACCCTGTGAAGTTCCACTGGTCGCGTAGTATTGTAGTCAGGGTGTATTTGTTTGCACAACCAGGGATGCCGTTTATACTGTAAAAATCTTTGATTTAGTTTACCTTTGCCTGCAAGGCACGTCTATATCTCAATCTTTAGCATATCAAAACCTTGCATGAATTTGTCAGAGTTCAAGATTTAAGTTCAGCGGCATTTGTCACGATTGTTGATTTGTATTTACGTCAAGGACTTTGAATCAACAACTGAATATCGGTGCAGATTTTGCTAAGAAAATGTGCCACACACGGGATGACGTATATTAGCTACTGATTAAGAATTTAACGAGATATGACTTTTGGGGGAAGTTGCAGTCCTGTGAACATGTCTTATTGTAAGTATTTTTTACATGCAGAGTATGCTTTTTTTGCTATACAAGTATTTGTTTACCTACAAAAAGACAATTGATTTGCATGTACTTATGGTTTTCGATTTCTAAATGACTCCATGTTGTGACTTGTTTTGGTCAAGTTTTCCCGTATTTGCCCAATTACTTAACCATATGAACTAGCCAGTAAACATTGCCAATGAAATGCCAAACAGTTGATAGTAAATCAATGATACCTGTTATAACTGCACATGATATTGTATGTCCCAGCCTGTACACATTGTCTGAAGGCCGGAAGAAATGTTGTCCGTAGATCTCGCTCTGAAATCTAACATAAATGAATTTTCTTAATGTCGATAACCTGTGACCACAATATCACAGGATATCATAGGATATTCAGTACAATATAATCATATATTCCATATCTCACACTAAAATAATATATGTCAAACCACTCAACAATTGTAGTCAATATTATCAAATATTAGTCATAATACAGGATTGACAAATATTAGAAAGTGTATTGAACCCAATATCTCATAAATTACACCAATCTAATATGATATTCATCATTATGAACAAACCTCTGCATTAAAGCTGAAGCGTGAAGACGGTATACTCTCCGGGCCATCATACCCGACGAAGTGTTTACACCCAGCGTTAGCACGGAGATACCGAGGATGGTCGCCCTGGATTCCTGCTACATAGGCAGCGGCGTAAGCTCCAGTCAGATGGGGGTCTTCACCATAAGTTTCCTTAAAGAGACATACACTGTGTATCGAAAGAAGTGTAAATATAATGCTGTTACTTAAAGAGCCTGACCTGACCATCATCTTCTTTTTGTGGAGAAATATATTAATTAGGTGCTTTACTTTTACTTATTTCACAACGTTATGAAAAGAGGTTTTATAACCTTTAGAATATTCATTTATTTCATCGAGCAAGGCTTTTCACAATCGTAGCGCCGATGAATGGCTTCACTTCTTATTTTTACCGAATGTATGCTCTCATTTATCTAGTCGTCAAACCTAAATAAAACAAAATGTTTCTTTTAGTAACAAGTTTCGACTGGGTTGCGTTATAAGCACATATTAATAACCTACATGTATAAACTGGTCCCCCAGGAATATCCCCTTGAAATTCGTTTCCACAAAAAAACCTTTCCTTTAAGTATTTCTGATTTTGCCCAGTGACAGGTCTGAGATCATTTGTATTGTCACAGAATATGTCGAGGGCCTAGAAGACGACCCGTGTTCCTGTAACTCGGCAAAATGTGCTGTGATTTCTTAAGCTATTGATCATCAATTATCACTTGTGTACCTGATTTCTGCCCCAGCGTGGATCTCGGACCAGATTGATGACTGGACTGAAACAGCTGAGGCCAAAGTGTTCACCTCCTTGTGGTTGTGAGGAGTAGGTGTTGAAGAAGGCTCTCACTTCCGTACTGGAGGCTTCTGCAACAGTCTTGATCAACTCTGTGCTGAAAATAAGATCGATCCTCTCACTTCTACCTCGCTACCTTTATACTCAAGCCAATCTGCGACGAGGCTAGGAAACCTTTGGTAAGATTTGATATTTGAATATGTTAATATTCGATCCTGAAGATTGGAATGATTAAGGCATAGTTGTGCTATATTGCTGAACCGTGAGAATCTTTCAGGATTAATAATGACAAAGTACTTTGCTCAAGCAAGTAGAGATAAACATAAATAAAATAAAACCGGCAGTTGCAATCATTGACAATAGAAGTAAAGGGTCACCCTTTCCTTTATCAGTTCATCATTCATTAAAGTCATAAAGGTAAAATATTAATACCATGCCACCAAAGAAGCATCATTACGAAATCACTTACCTAAAGGCTGCACCTAGACCTATAGACTGTGGGAAGGAGGTTGCCCCTTTGTCTGTGGCATCGCCACGTAGACATTCTGTATACCAGTAGTATGGAGGGATACCGAGTCTGTCGATTCCCGGGGTAACGTGGACGGAGATCATCTGGTATTGGATCTCTTCAAGCGTCAGTCTCCCTACCAGATCATCCACCCGCTCTGACCAGGGTAGAGACGTGTTCCGGAACGGGTAGTCAGCAGATGTTGGTGCGAGTGTAGCAAGAAGCAGTAAGGTGTAAAACATCTTGTGAATTGTCTCCCCTTGGGTTGTTTCCCTATGACACTGATGCTTAGCTCTGATGCTTTATAGGGAACGTTGGTTTCTGCTGAATGAGAATTATATAGCAATGGGTAATTTTGAATTTTACTGGTAACACTTTTAAAGTTACTTGATTATTAGTAAGTTTCAATTAAATATATATAGCACCAATAAATCGATTACACAGCTTTAAATTTTGTTTATACTGTAAGATTTGTGACTAAGAGTTCGATTCGATTGAGATTAGGATATTCTTTTCATAGATGGAAGGCGTTTCAGTTTATCTTAAAGTATTATATTGGTCAATCTAAAACATACCTTCTGGTGTAACCGTTACCTTTGTCAAGGTTAATGTGACACAGAGTATGTTTTAGTTTATTTATGTTCCTTAAATAAGAGCCAAATCACCATATGTCCTCAGTTAAGTTAAAATCGCCTACCTTACTCGCACATTTATCTCCCAAATTGTGCTATTTTTTGTTTTCAATGACAAATAAAAAACGGCCTTTTAAATGTTAGGACGTCGAAATTCCGCGTACATTTTACATGTTTATTAGTCCTAGTGAATACTACCAATCCATATTTACATTTGTGTCTGCTGTAAATTAGTTTCCAAAATTACATTTCACGCGCGTCACTGTCCGTTTTTCGATCACAAGTCGATACGTGAACCTGTTTAATTGTCACTATCCTCAACCCATAAGCACTAAGATGCTAATTTTTGGCAATAACTGCCACTTCTCGATAAAATATCCCTATTCATGAAGTTTGGCATATTTGACACCATCAACATACACTGTGGCCCTATCACGTTCAGAAATAATTGTAGGCATTTCGTTTATATATGGTAAATCTGTTCGTCGTGACAAGTTTATGCTGTGGAAGAACACCACATGCCTGTCAGTTTAAACAAACTGCACCACTTCTTACCTTGTATGTTGAATTCCGATAAACTACTTTCATATGAAACCTTGGCTAAGGTCCTCAACCTCTTATCTCTTATCGCTTTGCTGGTGTCGGCATTCAGGCCATGGCAGAAGCTAGAACTATTTCTGCACCTGTCCATTAATCGACAGGTTGACAGTTTGTCTCCTTTGCATTTTTAACATGGTATCGATAAAAATGCTCTAATACTGTGTATTATTTAACAGCTTTGAAATAATATAGAACCCCACTCAGCTAGGCTTTACTGAATATGAAAAGAAATTAAGTTTACAGAAATTTAATCACAAGGTTAGGTATAATAGTTAATAATAACTGATTTGATATAACAACATAAAAAAATAATTTCAAATTTGTCAACGCCGACCCATTCCATCAGAATATATTTTCCCTTGTCATAACCTTATTCATTTACGAATAAAAGTCACTCACATTATTCTTTATTCATGTTACTGTTTCAACAATGGATTATTTTTGTGAACCCAGTGTCCCGGTCATGCGCCTATGGAGGATATCAATTTTAAAAAAATCATAATAAAGTGCGTAAGCTTCGACTAAAAAATTAAAGATCTAACACGTCTCAAATCATATGTGAAAACATACTTGTGAAAGTAAATAGGTCAAGATTCGAACTTGCAACACTACGACGTTTACATTGCGAATTTAACTGCTGGGCCACGGAAAGAAAATTAGTGAGTTTGCCGGTGTGACGCCTGTGCATTTCTTTTAGCTGTAGCGCACGTGGATAGCATGGGCAACATGGTTTCAGCACGTGGGATGCAGGGTATTGGTTTTCCAACGCATTGCGATGTCTAAAAGAATGACAATGACAAGATGGACGAATCAATTTCAAGTATATCTTGAGGTTGCATAACATTTGAGACGAGTGGTTTTCAGTAAAATGTTGAAAATATATATTAGATATAAAATAATGGTATTTTCTAGTTTAGTGAAACCGTGCATGGAGAAGATGACGAAGAAACAATACTGTTGTTAACCTTTGAAAATTTATCTAAATAAGTCTAAGATAACGAGTTGAATGACTACATACAGACATTGGTCGAAATGTTTCCTTAAACCAGGAATGTGTTTTGTAGTGTCCTTTATTTGTGATAAGACAAAGACGAAAGTGATTGTCCCGGATGTCGTAGGCCTGGGCTGACATGCACTTTACTCTCGACATGCACTTTCAACACTCTTTTGATTTTGAGTGAAGTCAAAGTGACTTTTTTGCGAACATAAAAGCTACATAACAATCCGTTGAAATCTTTAGACATGCCGATCCCTTTCACCAAAGCTGAAGTTATGGAAAACAATTGTTTGGCTTCTACACAACTTCAACATTCCTAAACTCACTTTCTGTTTGGAAGAGTGTAAAGAAAAGTATACATTTATATCCAGCTTGAAGCCGTTTTACGCCTACCAGATATGTGCATTACACTGAAGATACAGTATACCAAACATCCCCTTATCATAGAGCATGCAATCCTTATAAAGCCCTAATGCATCATTTCTTTTGTAATATATTGCAGGCTCTTTATGAACAGTGAGCATTTCTTCTCGTTATGAAATATGCAGTACATGGTACAATGGTAACATAAAAAGCTTCATTTCAAGTGTAATAAAATATAATATCAAATCTTCCCCACATAAGTCTCAACACAGAGCCAACATTATCTTTTTTTCCAAATATAGAATATTCTGTAGCTTTGTCAGCTAGTACTATAGAAACAAAAGATTTCTCATCAGTGGTATATGCAGGTTTTAGGCGTTGTAACTTCTGTTTCTTCCTTCAACATAAGTAT
The DNA here is from genome assembly GCA_921293015.1 of Phorcus lineatus. Classification (NCBI taxonomy): domain Eukaryota; kingdom Metazoa; phylum Mollusca; class Gastropoda; order Trochida; family Trochidae; genus Phorcus; species Phorcus lineatus. The sequence goes on along the minus strand of OV121085.1, from coordinate 34,294,719 downwards.
TTATTTTCCAAAACGCGAACAATGGTTGTACAATGAAATAATATACAAGCAAATTCCAATCAAGACGGCAATATTATAAAATGCAACATTAAAATATTTTCACAAGAAGGAGAGCGAAAGTACAATAAAGGTTAGTTTATTTATGCTAAGGTAACTGAGTTTGGAAGTATAATGGAGCGGGATCTCAAAGAAATCGGCCTCTGTGGGTAGTTAGATTTCATGAAAATATATATTTCGACTCCTCATTTGAAAAGATGGTAAATTGAAAAGATAGCAAATGCGCTCTACTATGTACTACAACCCATCAGTTGAACATGGAAGAAGTAATATTAGGGAAGAACTATAACATCAACTGAATATCACTTAGTAAATATAATAGGTAACATTTGAATATTTGTTTCGAAAACAGGTATGTCAATCATGTCCACTGTTAGAAATGTCCAAGTATTTTTGAGCCGGACGTCTTGAACTCTCCGCTGAGGACGTTGGATGGAAGAGCCCGCTTCTGATTGGGCTGTTGTCCCCCAGCGTAGATCGAGTAGGTACCTGTGTACATAATGTTTAGTTTATTGATATGATAGGGATTGCGAAATTAGTATTTATGAACATTTGCAATAATATTTATCTAATCAAATACAGTTTTACATTCGCAACTACTTTTATCTTGTAAGAAATATATGACATTGTGCATTGTACATGTTAAAAGCAGTCGTCTAAGCGGTAAAGGGATAGAAAAGGAATTCTCATTTTGTAGAGATAGAAATATTTCATTTACATACCGGATGACGTTTGATATACAATATGCTTATCTTGGACATACCAAATGCTAATCTAAGATATTAGATAAGATCATAGAAATGGATTTATAAAAGTTAAAGAAATCAGTTCACTGGAAGTAAATGCTTATATTGGACATATAAAATGCGAATCTAAGATATAAGGATCATGAAAAATGGATTTATATATAATAAATTAAATCACATCTTTCTTATTCACCATTTTCAACAACCCATCCTTCGACATCCATCCAAACAGCCATGGTCTCTGCAGTGACCCGAAAATTAACCTTCATCGGTTCACCTGCTGGAATGGTGATGCGTTGAAATGCTGCTAGCTGGATATTTGGTGTTGGAATATCCGTCGTCTCCCACTTAATGTAAATCTGTACCACCTGGATTTATAACTGGTAATGTTTTAAAGAAATAAATCATAATAAATTGATGCCTTAAACCATTCAATTTTATATTAATATTTCATTTTTTTCATTTTGTATAATTTATTTTGTTGAATTGATTTTTTTATATATATTTCATTTAAGACACATAGTATTCGTTAGTTAATGCATAAAATCTAAAGACAAACTAGAACAACGTTTTTGTCAGTGTATTGTATTCACATTTCCTCAGTCAACATTATGATATACGAAATGTAGCAATAATAAGAAAAGTGTTACCTCGTCAGCGTCCATTGTACCAGTGTTAGATACAACAACAGATCCTGTAAGATCTTCTCCAGCCTTTATAGACTTGGAGTACTTCAGTTCCGAGTATTTGAACACCACGTAAGATAATCCATACCCAAACGGATAGAGCGGCTCGCCTGTGAAGTATCTGTATGTCCTTCCGGTCATGGAGTAGTTTACCATTGGTGGAATCTGATGTTGTTTGAATACATTTAGTTAGTATTTGTATTTATTCTGTTGTTAGAATATGATAATTAGATATAAAAATTGAAATATCTACTGTGTCATGTTAGTTGATGGAGAGAGTGTAATTTCAAAAAGGTTCATGGTTCATTTAATCGTTATGACCCGAACATCATTCCAATAAAGCACCTTGAAATATCTTTATTTGTGAACTGCTGTTAACTTGCCTCCTATTGATTATTTTCTTTTTAAAATGTTTAGAGTTTTTAGAGTTCAGAGTTAAAGTTTAAAATTAAAAAAAAGAGATTTAGACGTTGAAATCATATGGCTATGAGGATTGAGATTTATGTTTATTAAGTAGATATCCTCAATATACTTTCTTTGTTGTTAGATGGTTGTGAAGTTCAGATCACTGACGTGTGGCCAGTGTTTAGCATTGTGAATCGTGGCAAGTTACACGTTCCAAACAGGACTATCCTGCTAAATCAGCATAATCGTTGTGCGAAGCTCCTACGATACCCTGGTATGTTTCATTGAAAATGTCTGGTATCACTGATAGATGGGCATTTTCAAGTCTATATACAGAATCTAATTTTTCAGCTAAAAAAAATTTGATTCAAGGAGCATGAAGCAAAAATTCTCCATCTCAACCGCCCCCTTTCATCAGGGCAGTGTAAACAATGCTCGAGAGAGTGACCTCATCCACTTCACCGGCTGGTTATATGAGCGCTCAAACGTATTTGTGTTAATAGATATTAGGGTATTTTAGAAGATTTCTGGATACAAAAACGCTGAAGTAGCAAGGGTCAGGTTCAGACCTGTTCCACAAGGCAGTTGTAGAGCTACGATTGAATAGAGCTACAATCAATTGTGGTCCATTCTTTTATCATTGATTACAATTGATTGTAGCCTTACAATCAATTGTAAGTGTTGTTCACTGAATCGTGGACAGGTATAGCGTAATCTGCCTGCTGTGAAGTTATGGATTCATATCACAATCCTTGATTACCTGATCACTGAAACGCGGCCAGGTGTAGGGTAATCTTCCCGCTGGTACCGAGTGAGGTCCTTCGTTTGTAAGAACTCTCTTAAGGGCGACTCCTGTAGCCTGAGCCGGAAGGAAACACTCCAGTATGGCCATCACTCGGGGTTCGAACTCCAACCATGTGATGTTCACCGGCCCGCCATTGAAGAGCAACAACACAATAGTGGTATTTTCACCTAAAAACAATTACAACATATTTTTTGAATGGCTCATAATCTATCCAAAAATATCTTTACATTATCATGCAACACCATGATAATTTTGCTCTAAACTGATTTCATGGTTCCACATAGTAAACATTTTTTGACAAGTTTCAAATTTCGATCATCAATCAATAACATCTTTTTGTTTTCACTTTGCCTATAATATCCTGAATGACCATCACTTTTTATTTGCTTATTTGGTAAGAAAGGTAACATAATATTCTCAGCTACATATTTACATCATAAAAGTCGACGGACGACTGACTATTCAATATATGATAATGTCAACTTTACCAGTGAATCTGATGGTATCTGCTAAAACATTATTCTGCTGTCCTGGCAATTCCAGATTAGAGCGATCCATTCCTTCAGTTTCTATTCTTTGACCTACGCACAAACAGACAATTACGTCACTTAAGAAGGCGTGATAATCATATGATAATCACCAGTAACAGTTCAGTTGTTATCCTCTGAAGTATGACATTGTTCACGAGTACTTGGTCAAAGACATTTTTATGTGGTATCTTTATTAGGAAACATATGCGTTGCAGTGGAACGAATTGTAGGTATCTCGAATCTGACTAACGTCCAATCATTAACATGTTCGCGTTGCCTTTATAAAAGAAATCAAATCTTATGGCCTTGTTTCATTCAAGATATTTAATATGAAATGGTGTTTTTCTATTCATGTTGTCAAAGTCACTTAAATTGATATCAAATGTAATAGTACATGCAACAAGACAACATTGTTTGGAAAATGCATGAATAAAAGCTGTTTGAGTAACATCTCACCGGTGCCGAGACATACAAAGACAATATTTGAATCCTTCACAGATATTAAATAAAACAATTCCGGAAACTGTATTTGACCCTAATCCTTAGATTAAGTATATATTCTCGAAATATCAAAATAAAACCAATTAAACCTATAAACATATCTGCAACGGCAAGACAACACATCAATACTGTTTAGAAATGACAGTTATGAAGCAAAGAAATTTAAGAGTAACATCTCACCGGTGCCGAGACATACAAAGACAATATTTGAATCCTTCACAGAGTCCTTGATATCCTGCTGATTGTAAGTCCCACACTTCACTCCATCACACACAGAGGCTAGACTCACAAGACGGCCCATTCCAATAAGTCCTTCAAACACGGTGAAAATAGCTCTATTGTCAGTTGATGGGGCATAATCACCCATGATATCCACCGAGTTATTGGCAAATGGACCAATAATCTGAAATAACCATTAAAATTCATTAATATAAAGCTATAAGAAATATACATATGGTACAAGCGGACGCTCTGATACATATAGTCCATTATGTCGGTATTCGCCTTTGAAAAAAATAAGACCAGTTATGGTGTTAAGTGTGTATAGAATGTAAGATTTCGTATCCGGTTCTTACGTTCAAAAGAATAGCGATGATAACATATCACAATATCAAGCTATTGCTAAAATATTTGTTCAAACTTACCGAAATCTTTTTCTGTATGCTTCTGATAGGTAGAAAACCATTGGTATTTCTCAACAAAACAAAGGTCTGCATTGCGACATCCCGCGCCAGGAGCCAGTGCTTGTAATTCGCAACCACTGACATGTTGATCTTTGTGTAAGGGTTCATTTCCGGTGGGTCGAAGATGCCGAGCCTCATTCTGGTGTAGAAGAGCTTTTTCACTCTTTCCCTGACAAGATCTTCAGAGACTTTACCTTGTCTCACCGCTTCAACTGGAATACGTGTAGTTTGTAATGCAGTTTTTAACACAACGGTATGAATTACACACTTATTCATGATGAAAAATTAAAATTACGCACTTCGTATTAATAAATTGAACAAATTAAAACAATACGCCATATCAATACTTGATTTTATCAATTATTTCATTTACTTATACTAACATTTTAACCGATGAAAAATATCAAACGATACACAGTACCAGTGATACAAATATACACAATGATAATGGTACACGTTCAGCAATGGTTTAGTATGCAATAGAAATAGTACACAATGCATGAGGAACTGACCCGTGCTATTGAAGACGGTGTCCTTACGGTTGAGGTTCACCCCCGCGTTGATGCTAGCCGCTGCACAGTCCACGTTGTTGTCCACATAGTGATGATCGTCGATGATACGATGAATAGCTCCTCCGTCACTCACCACGTACCCTGTGAAGTTCCACTGGTCCCGCAGTATTGTAGTCAGGGTGTATTTGTTTGCACAGCCAGGGATGCCGTTTATACTGGAAAGAATGCTAGGTTTGGTACAGCTATCAAAATTAGTGGTTTGAGTACGCTACACGTTAATTTGGCGTAACATAAGAGGGGCGCTCTGGTTTGGGTTTCATATTGGGTGTAGATCGCTGAAGAGCTGACACAGAAAAGGTGTAAAATGCGGCATAGCTTATATTAGTCAGTGATAAAGTGTGGCGCGAGTAATGACTTACGAGGTGATTGCAGTCCTTAGAGTGTGTGTTCTGGTATGTAAGTGTTTGTTCATGCACAATATGCTTTCAACTGTTTATTTCAGTGTTGATCTTGTAACCTAATTGATATGCTACTCATAAATGATCTTCTTCCTTCAAAGACAAATTATAGGCTTATACTTAATTATGGTTTTGGATTTCTCAATGACGCCATATTATGCCTGTATTTGGCCAGTTTTCCTGAATTGACCCACTTACCACATGAACTAGCCAGTGAAGATTGCCAAAGAGGTGCTTCCCAATTGATAGTAAATCACTGATACCTGTTATAACTGCACATGATATTGTACGTCCCAGCCTGTACACATTGTCTGAAGGCCGGAAGAAATGTTGTCCGTAGATCTCGCTCTGAAATCTAACATAACTGACCTTTCATAATTTTGAAAACCTGTCACCAAGAGTAAGATATTCAATACAATGTAATGATTAATTTTTAACTCCCACGAAAATAATTTACATTAAACCATCGTTATCGAACTTCTCATAGAATTGTATTGAACCCAATATCTCATAAATTACACCAATCTAATAAGACATTCATCATTATGAACAAACCTCTGCATTAAAGCTGAAGCGTGAAGACGGTATACTCTCCGGGCCATCATACCCGACGAAGTGTTTACACCCAGCGTTAGCACGGAGATACCGAGGATGGTCGCCCTGGATTCCTGCTACATATGCAGCGGCGTACGCTCCAGTCAGATGGGGATCTTCACCATAAGTTTCCTTATAACAGACACACACTGTCTATCGAAAGGAGTATTAGCAACGCGTTTAACACTATTCTTGTGTAAATGAGGTACTGCTACTATTTTTTTTGTCAAAGTGAGGTACTACTGTTGATTTTCTTTTAAATTTAAGGCCTTGTCTATAATCTAACTGGTATTTGAAAGGCATTCGCTTTCCTCCCAAAATATAAAAGACATTATTCAAAAGTTGTAAATTCATTGTAAGGTTTACTTTAAATTTTACTTTAAATTCGCATGTATAATTTTCACCCATGTTTGTCGTAAATACAGTAATTGATACCACTTTTCTTCAGGCAATAATTGTACCTTGCTTATTGTACTAATGGGTTGGGTTTTTAATTGTTACCAAAGGTTAAAGAGTCAATTTAATGAACATTTCATGTTCTTATAAAGAAAACACCCGATCTTCTGTTGTTGAACCATAAGAATCAAATATGCATAAATAACTACTTTTTTCACCGATATGTGGTTACATTTGAGCAACTAAAGCACTGGTTCGCCACCGAGAATCCATATTCCTTAACGCTTAACCTATATAACCCTTACCTTATCAAGTGAAAAGAATTAAGGTAAAGATGTTATATTGAAGAAAATATTGCATGAAAGTTTGAGTAAAATAATATTTTGAAAACTGGCGGCGAATCAAGTCTATAGTTTTACCAAAAAATGTTTGACCATGTTGTACCGGTATATAGTTGACAAGGCATCTCTGCATATATCATATAGTTTAATATCACAATTTTCAAGACAAGAACAGTCAAAGACGATTCATATGAGTGAATATCTTTACCAAAAGATCTGCTTTGAAAATCTGTATATTTTCGAAAACATGAATTAAATGTGGTTGACACAATTGTATCAATTATCATCAGTGTACCTGATTTCTGCCCCAGCGTGGATCTCGAACCAGATTGATGACCGGACTGAAGCAGCTGAGGCCAAAGTGTTCACCTCCTTGTGGTTGTGAGGAGTAGGTGTTGAAGAAGGCTCTCACTTCCGTACTGGAAACCTCTGCAACAGTCTTGATCAGATCTGTGCTGAAATACATCTCATTTGAATAAGTAGTTACCTATCGCCCCTTCCTTGGTATGTTTCTGATCTCAGTACTGCACCAAGGTGATCGTTACACCTCAGTAAATCAACAACGAGTCCAGGAAGCCATCGGGAGGATTGTTTATTTAAGGGGTCTCTGGTTGTATCAAACTATAAACCAAATTAAACTAATAAACAAAAGGCAATTTGGCACGATCCTTATGAAGCAGTACTCAAATTGGACAGGCAGCGATATCAAGCGGATTTCAATTTGATTTGTGATAAACTATGTAGTGACTTGGAAAAAAGTCGTGCTAGAAAACGCCAATTATGATAAATAACTTTGAGATATACATTTATGTAGACCCCGTTAAATAGGCTGTGACTTATATCGAAAGTTCTTTAGCTATTGATCATCAATGAATCTGATTCTTGTCCAAGCGAGTATCTCGGACCAGATTGATGACTGGACTGAAACAGCTTTGAAAATAAATACAGACACATGATAACAACCAAGCCGACAAAGAAGAGGAAACAAGAAGTCCCTTACCTAAAGGCTGCACCTAGACCTATAGACTGCGGGAAGGAGGTTGCCCCTTTGTCTGTGGCATCGCCACGTAGACATTCTGTATACCAGTAGTATGGAGGAATACCGAGTCTATCGATTCCCGGGGTAGCAAACATAGAGATCATCTGGTCTTGGATCTCTTTAAGGGTCAGTCTACCAACCAAATCATCCACCCGCTCTGACCAGGGTAGAGACGTGTTCCGGAACGGGTAGTCAGCAGATGTTGGTGCGAGTGTAGCGAGTAGCAGTAAGGTGTAAAACATCTTGTGAATTATCTCCCCTTGGGTGGATTCCCTGAGACACTTGTTACTAAAATGGAAATGATGGTTTGTGCTGAATGAGAAAATATGGCATTGGGGAAAGTTTAGACAGTTAGGTTATACTAGTAGTATGTGGAACGTTTTGAAACACGTTGTTTGCGTGTCAGGATATAAAGCACCGTTGATGTAGACATTTTGTTTAGATTCTTTAAGATGTGAATAGATTCTTTAAGATGTGAATAAGCGTGCCGTTTGAATGAGTTCAGGCTTTCTTTCCGAGGACGGAAAGCTCTGCTATCTATCTCAAAACATTGTAATATTCAATTTACATCATGCCTTAAGGTGTTTTCGTGACCTCTGTTAACAATCAATGTTTTGCCATAATAGTTGGCATTTAATTCATAACTGGCAACTCTTTAATACGGGAGGTGACCTGTGCATTTATTATAAACTACACTGATGCGCTGAGTGAACGGATAAGCATCAAATGTTTGTTAGTTGAAAACAAAAACAAACACTTCTTACCTGAAAAGTTTGAACTCCGATAAAAACTGCTTTCATTGAAACCTTGGCTAAGAGTGTCTATCGCTTAACTCATATCTCTATTGTGGTGTCGATATTGAGGTCATAAGAGATAAGACTTTTCATCTGTTTCCTCAATTGTCTGGCTTTGTCTCAAAAGTATCTTTTACTATTGTAACGAGCAACTTGTTCCATGTCTGTATAAGAGATAAGAGCCTTGAAACAATCTAGGTCGCCACGCAGCAAGGCTAGATTTGATATGAATTTAAGTGAAAGCCTTTAAGAAATAAATCATATGGATGGAAAATTAAAAAATCGTTATGATGCACTTGGATTCCCTTTGATTCATAACTTATCAAAATACAACAAAAGCTTCATTGAATAGGCTAACACGGTTCGAATACCCTCTCAAAATGCCAACTGGGATAATGGAAGTTTTCTTTGAATGCTTCTCACATCAATTGTTGGTAATCATGCTACAAAATATAAATGCGCATGATAATATATTGGGCTCTCGCCAAGAAAATGTTATATGTTATGCTAACCTCTGTGTAAATACATCGCAATCTGTGTTTAAAAAGTTCAAGCGAAAGAAGCGTAACTGATTTGTGGAAGGAAAGTACCTTTTGAAAAAGGTAAACACCGAAAAGGGTAACTATTGATTTTCCTTGTACTAAAGTACTGAAATGGACATATAACTTTTAAATCATTTCCTTTACACTTATAACATGAACCAGCAAAACAACTACAAAGCCGTACTATTATCATCACTGCCATTTTCCCTGTAATACCTGCGATGAATTTGGATTTAGAACGACTCAAATTTGTTCTGGATTCTAACCTTCGACCTAACAAGCTCGTGTAACCCTACCAGGTGGCCGTTAATCTAACACCCAGACTGTAGTCAGTACCATTTTGACCCTAGCATAACCTTTTGTTAAGCAAGTCTTGATTTGAAGTTAACTACATATTTCTCTGAGGCGATATTTTTATATTATATATTTGATAAATATATTGTATTTGAGAATTATTATAAAGAGATTAGTTAAAAGTCTAGGGAGACTTGGGTTCCGGCTTGAATAGCCCTCGAGGTGAATGAAGCACCCGGACCACCACATTATGATAAGAGATTGTGGTCAAGTGATTGCCCTTTTGATTTCTTGTCAGAACACGGTCTGTAATGTGGCGACTGAGCCATGGTATAGCCTCCGCGACAAAAAGAAAGCTTCCCATGCCAGAAGTGTTTTCATAGGCTGATATTTTACAGACAGTGTGTGTTGCACTTTTTTATCGCTAAGAGGGTATGGTATGCCAGAAGCCCCCTCGAGGTTTCAAATATAAACAGAGGTAAGCGTTGGATTTAATGACCTCATCTGTTTCTAAGCGAATCTAATGTTAAGCCTTATGCATGCAAACAAAAAAATTAATTCACTCATAAAGTATATTTGCGTCGTTTAGATATTCAAAACTTTTCTGTTGTGAGTCGTTTTCTTTGCATTGGTTCATACCGTTCTCAAGCATATGGAATAAAGAGATGTAAAGCAGCATATATAATTGCGTTTACAGCAAAAACACGATGAAATTAACAATCAAATGATAATAACAACAGGCTTATGTAATGTACATGAAGGCAACAGCATTTAACATCGAGTTGTATGAACAAATACTTTTTTCACCAATAGCTCTTCCATTCTTACCTTTTACATTAGTTTTGAACAAAGCTTTAAATGCCTCGTGCAAGTATATTATGGACAAATATTGCCAGAAAATGTATCTACCTACATATAACTGGTCAAAAATGAATCTGCATAACATTAGGAAGCTTTTTAATGCACATGACATAATATAATAAACGGTCCGATAGTGTCCTTCACGTTGGGTTATAGACATTCTCTCCAAACAGAGGTAGCTCCGTCTTAAATTTCTTAAAATTGAGTCATAAAATCTACTCTCTTTCCCTCACTATGTCGTTCTTCCGATCTCTTTCCTCATCCATTCTATCCTCTTTTCCCTTATCCGACCATAACATTTTGGATGGTTTTCATCCACATGCATAATGACTGAAATATTGTTTAACACATTAAAAACTAATTTTCTAACTCATAATGCAATCAAAGAGTTATTTCAGAGGTATTTTGGGTATATAATGAACAATATTGCCTATAATTCGAGATACAACATTCACAAAAGACCTGGTTTTCATAAGAAGAAACAAGTTTAGATGCAACACATTTAAAAATCCGTGTACACGGTGAATTTCATGCACTGCGAGACTGAAAATCTCAATCTTTGTATAAATATAAGGTCCATATACATGTATGTGTTTATGGATAAAAACGTTTGATATCAACTATCTAATGGACATATACTTTTGATATCAACTATCTACGCTGATAACTTTCTTATCAGGACCTTCGAACATACTTACTCGAATATTCTTTCCACATCGAAATAAAAAAAATGAGGTTGGTGTCAAAACATTAAACTTTGTTGATAGTATTTTATCTCATCTTAAGGCATAAATTGTGTTTACACATGGCTGTCATTTCAGTAACCATACGTTGGATCACATGTATATAACAATCTGTCATTTGCTGACGTTCAAATGTCATAGACTATGTTTCATGAAATACGATGATTATTTGGCTTATATCAATGTAAAAAATACCATGGGTAATGACGCAAACAGGTTCAAACATTCTCTCTACCTGATTATTCCTATTAACTGTCAAATATTTGACCCAATATTTGAGCCAATGCTACAGTTTAAACTTTCATGTTTACTAGTTCCCTGACTTATTTAACAACTTTTCTGTTGTGGATACTTTTCCAAAATTAGGTTTGGCAAATTTACGTGCGACGATTTTCGATCATATGTCACCTTTACCTCTATGTCGTCTCTATTCCAATCTAGTTAAAACAAGGCGTAATGATCTCTCATTACATCTAGAGAATTACTGATTGATGCCTAGTTCAGCTGACCTTTGACGAATTTCGAACCGACCAATAAAATGAGGGCAGGAAGTCAGCTTTCAAACCATCAAATAGGAGGGTATTTCGGCATCTTGGTACATGTCATATGCTTACTTTCATCCTACATTTGTCTATATCTATCCATAAAAAATTATTTTGTGATTGTTTGACCTAAATTCTATATTTAATTTTGCATAAATGAATAAATAAATAACACTCAAATATTCCGTCAACAATTTATGCACAGAATTGATGTTATCAGCATATTTTTCAAACACATTTCACCGCGATACATCGGTAACATTCGGATTTCGTAATCGAGGTGCCCAAGAACGTCAAAACAATCGTATTGACCCGCGATTCGAAGTGCTGGGCCAGTTCCCTTTTGATTGGCTAATTTTTGCGCCTGCGCGACACGGAATAGGTGTGTAATTCTCTAAATGTAATAACGAACTTCGGGGCGTAGTATATTACAACTAGTTTTAATGAGATTGTCACTATTCTGAATTGAGTAAATTTTAAAGTTATATTTTCAGCAACAGTTCGCACTAGATGAAACAGCAACGTTAACAATATTTGACATATTTGGTTCAAAGGACAAACCCTATAGCGACAACAAAGAAGAAATGTCAAGCCTACTTTTTACGATAGTGAAGATGAAGGTTAGTTCCCGTTGTCGTAGAAAGTTAAAAATAGTTTTAAAATATTAAATATGTACTCAAAGTGAAATATCTCGCTTTTACACAATCCAAAGGGTTTACTATGACACATGCGCTTAGAAACCTGCCAAGAAAGTGCAGTGGGTTCTGTCTCCATCTCCTCCATACGTCCTTTCTACAGGACTGAGAAGCGACCCAGAAAACCTCGTTTTCGGGACCTGTCAGCGTATTATATATGATTACTGCGGAGTTCACCGCCAATCGAGTAATAGAAAAGACCGCAAAAACTCATTTTATTTCGACTTCCGTGAGTACAATAGTCCTGAAATACAACCCATACAACATACAACAAGCAGTACCAACAAGTGACCTCAGGCAAGCTTGGATGTTTGTTAGATTGTTTGAATGCATGCACAAGTATATGATAGTGTTATCAGCAAAATGTCAGACATACAGCATAGGTCATCGTGACATTGACCTCATAGCTAAGCTGGTATGCACATTATGCATAAAGCAAGTACATATAAGCTACATTTCCTTATTTCCTGCGGCTTGAGTGGTGGGACATTTGTACACATTCCGTAAGAATCTCGCGTATAACAAAACATCTTCGCCTCGCTATAAAGATATAAGCATGCCTGTAGATTGTTTGCATTGAGAGTTAGCATTGAATCCTGCCCTGTCTTTTAACAAATCCAATGATATCACATCTTGACCCAATAGGTTGAGTGTCTAGGTCATCAACAAAAGCCAAGGTTGTGCATCACGTTAGTATAGAAAGAAAACCTGACGGACTATGTCACTGAAAGTATTTCTCGTCGCCGCCCATGTTGCTGTTGCTGCTGTTGTCCTGTACCAGTTCCTCGTACCAAGGGATGATGCAGCAGTGTTATCATTTAATGTTAACTCTTCATATGACTACATAATAGGTGAGTGTGAAGGGGTTTTTAACAAATAGGAAGTCAGCATTAATCTCTGTAGTAGAAAAACATGCACAAATTAGCTTAAAGGCACTATTGCACGCTTTTGCGGGTTAAATTGGCTATTTTAAGATTTACGAGGACTTATGCATTCACTTAGGCTTTCTATCGATGCAATGAAATACTTAACATTCTATACAATTGACCTGCAATCAACAATGAAAAGGTTACGACAGCCGCTGTCGGCTTGGACATATAAAAATCTATGTTTAGCTGTGCACAAAACGAATATATAATGGAGAGTATTGGGTGCAGCTATTGTATTTAACTCAACTCTGAACTGAGAACAAAAAATTAAATATGTTTTATAAAAGCAATTACGTAAATTAACCGATTTAATAACACAGCATTAGCAATGTTATTAGATTGACCAAAGTGGCTGCCGATTCCGCTTTTCTGGTTATAAGCAAGATTGTGATATTTCCGATATCGTAGTTCAGGCGGCTTTATTGTAACGTTGCATAAAATACTTCCGGCCTTTAAAAATCAACTACTACCTTAATAAGTAAATACTTGTTAAATAACTTATGAGGTAGATTACTTGAGTGAGGATCTTGAGTAATATCGGAAATATGCAGTATCTGTGCATTCGTTATGTTTACGAAATATTGGTGTGCACTAGTGAGTTTAATTATATATTAATATATATTTCATTTTGATATTCAATTGTCCATATTGCCACGTTTGTATGTGTGATTATGCATGTATGCCTCGGTAAAGTGAAAGTCATAATTTTCCCTGTTTTTAAATTATGATTTATAAATAATGATGCTAGTCATGCAGTAACTGCTTTATGGTGTGATATAGAGGTAAGAAGAAGATACAGGAAAGAGGAAAGTTTATCAATAATTATCCATTTTAGTTACTTTTCTTATATTGCTACGAATGTATGACATCCATTACTGTAATCAGTTGGTGGCTGATTGGTTCAAACATACATGTATGTTTGCACACAGAGCTCCAGATAGAGCGCGTATTTGCGTATTTCACGCAATAAATTAACCAGGGAGAACAAAAAACGCATTGGATTCACCTAAAACTCAATTAAAACAAAGACCTTGCGTACTTTACTCAATTAACGATATCAGCTTGCGTACAGCACTCTCCGGTATTTCAAACTCTACAACAGTGTTAGCGAAAGGGACATCTACAACTTAACTATTAACTAAGCAGTCACTATTACGGAGTTTGTAGTCACGTGATCACTAGAGCGCCGTTTGATTAGTGACTCTCGGGTCGCGTTCAGAAATCACAAGGCAAACCTTACTCGGCGTTTGATAATATTCGTTAAGACGCATGCGTCAACTCGAACTTAAAGTTCTCAATCAAATTAAGTCAAATGGCTGCTCGAGGGAGAAAACCAACCCACTCGAATCAAAAAACTAAAATATTCGATTTTTCATATTTGACATTTTGCAATTTTCAGGATAATATCTCTGATACATGCAAACCCTTGATTTGTAATTCACTGTTCTATGAAGCTACTGTTGGTCAATACGGACATGTGTTAATTAACCTCAGTCACGGAGAACAATAACTATCAATTCTTTATTTCCTTTTGTTGTGGAGGCGAAATACCCCGGCGGACACTACATTCAGTAGTACAAAAAGATGTTCATATACACATAAAAACTAAGTAATTTAAAAGCAACCGTATTCGAAAAATGTAAGTTTTGATGATTACTCAATAAGGATCATAAACTATGAGTAAAATTACTCAATTCTTTAAATTTCTGGGAGAACACAAATTTCAGCTTACTCCTCAAAACATGAAATTACTCAATTATATTCAAACATGGGAGTAAATACCCAATTGCCCTAAAAGTTATCTGGAGCTCTGTGCACATTCATTACCTGCATGTTGTGCCGGTTCGGAAATAATTAAAACTTAACCCAGATAGGGTATTTTGAATCAATGTGGGCAATTAATAGAGACTATTGTTTTGTACATAAAGAGAAAGTGGTATATTATAAGTTCCTAAATCATTGCGTTTGTGTGGAAATGCGTATCATTCTTCTCCCTTACGTTATCTATATATTTTACGGTATATCATTGAATGGTAGGTAGGTAGGTGGATAAGGGTGACGTTGAGCCAAAAATGACCTTTATGCGCCCGTTCCTTATTGAATCCTTATGTCAATAATTATCTCCCCTTATTTTGTCCCAGTTGGCGCTGGTTCAGCTGGATCTGTCCTTGCTTCACGACTGTCCGAGGATAGTCACGTGACTGTCCTGTTGATCGAGGCAGGGGGAGATGACCGGAATCAGCCTATTCTCGACATACCATTCTACTTCAGCTATGCCGTGAGATCCCAGTTTGATTGGATGTATTTCACAGAACCACAAAAGTTCTCAGCTAGGGCACTCGATGACAAGGTACGTCACGATCTTTTTCCTTACCACTCTCTGACACCCACGTCTGTACCCTTATCCATTTCCACACAAAGACAAATCAGTTGTCCAAACGTATCTATCAAAGTCAGTAAATATATTTTTTCAAGTGTAAAAAATGCATGGACGTAAAAAGAAATATGTCAGTAGGCCAAATCCTCCTTTTTTAAGTTTTTGTTTCGGAATCATAAATGCTTATTCTAAGTCTTTATAATTGCTGTGGGTAAAAAAGAGTAATGTGGGAATAACAATCAGTGTCGCAGAATACGTAACAGTTATAACTTTGTTATAACAGTTAAAAACCTTAGTATTTAAAATAATTCAAAACGGGTAAGTATTGAACGTTTATGATAAATAAAAAAGATTTTTTAAAACAAAGTAAGTGAACTTTTTACTATTTATACATTAGAGATCATTTTGGCCTCGAGGAAGAGCCCTTGGTGGAAGCAGTCAAATAAACGGTAACCTGTATGTCAGAGGTCATCGACTTGACTACGACAGATGGGCAGCCAGTGGTTGTGAAGGGTGGAGCTACAAGGATGTACTGCCCTACTTCATGAAATCTGAAGATATTCAAATACCTAGTCTTAAAAAATCTGGTTAGTGTTTTGATGTTGTCTTCTAAATACCACCACTTAAGATTTGTTTTCTACAAACAGCAGAAGTAAATTCCTTTGGATAGGTCTGGCACCAATTGTAAATTAACCCTTCGCAGACTACCACGGTGTAGGCGGTCCCCTTACCATATCCCAAGCACCAACTCAACCAGTAGCAGAACAGATCCTGAAGGCTGGGCTGGAGATAGGATTTAAAGAAGTGGACATCAATGGGAAATCTCAAGAAGGTGATCTTTTTAAATTGTATTTAAGGTTTTTATTAATGGATACAGAAGAATGGGACATCTGAAGGAAGCTATAAACACCACATCCGTTTTATACATTAGGTTAAAGATCTGTTTACAAATGGTCACGAAGTAAAATTTTTGTATTAACGACCAAAAATGGCCTTCATATATAGGTGGACTTTCTGGAGAAAGTATGATATCATATTTGAACGTGACCATGTAGGCTTACATGTATTTCACACATATTAATTCCATATAAATATTGTATAAATATTTTCCTTGCTTTTGGAGTATATACATCAAATTCTTTTTTTTAAAAACTTGATAGCGCCTCCCTATCTGTTAAAGTTGTTAAAGTACCTTTGTGATCTTTACTTACTCTGTCGTTGTCATTTCCACCCTCAAGGATTTACCCGTTCCCAGACAACCATTAGAAATGGGGAACGTTGGAGCACATCTGAAGCTTTCATATGGCCAGCGATTGACAGACCAAACCTCCATGTTCTTGCTAACAGCCATGTCAATAAGGTAAAAACTGAGTGGCACTGTGAAATGCTACCTTAACATTTTTTTGAAATTATAAATTTCAATTCGCAAATTTCTTATTGAACTTTTTATCTTGAATTTGTACCTTACGTCTGTAGTGATAAACATATGTAGTCTTTATAATTACTGAAGACTTAGTTTGGTTAAGACAATTTAACATACATTTATTCTATGATACAGTTTTGAAATTTTCACATTCAGCGTTTGATATATTCAGATTTGCATACCTACACAAATCATTACCTTAACAATCTATTTATTATACCAAATATGACGATGACAAACGTACAGGTCATTATTGAGAACAAGAAAGCAACTGGTGTTGAGTATGTCAAAGATGGCCGACTCCATAACGTGAAGGCATCAAGGGAGGTAATTCTGTCAGCGGGGGCTGTAGGATCTCCACAGTTGTTGATGTTGTCTGGTATCGGACCCAAGAAACATCTAACCGATCTTGGAGTGAGTACGATCACATGTTTACTATGCTAGTGGTGGTCAATTTGAGGACTATGTACCATGTCATTATAATCTCGTCTTACTTTTGCACTGTCTGCTAAACATGATATAGAAAGAAAAAAATTGTATGCTATTTTTGATCTCAGAATGTAGATAAGCAACATTTGAAACTACTGTCCTAATAAAGGATGTGTTCGAAATAGTTGATAAAGAAGATTATCAAAAATGATTTTATGTTACTTGAAAAACAACCCTTTTAAAAAAACTTTAATTCAACAAACTGCTGGAAAACTTTAAGAATAAGTTAACAGACATTATGAAAGTTGTCACTAAAAAAGGAAATGTGTGTTCATTAGCCTCACTATTCTGTTCCAGATCAAGCTGGAAGCAGACCTTCCAGTGGGAGACAATCTCCAGGATCACCTCATGACGATGATTCACGCCTCTGTAAACGGCCCTTACTCTATAACCCCGGATAAATCAGAGTCTCTGATGTCTCATATTCAATACAAACTATTTGGTACAGGTGGGTGTCTCTCCATATATCTTTACAACTCTCTAATTTCTGAACTAAATCTGAATTTACGCTGTTTTGGTACAGGTAGATCTACTTCCAGATACGCGTTCCAGGTAGTTAACGATAATTTGGAAAATATTTCCGGCTTGTGTGTCATCTGGAATTTCATCTGAGATCCATATGTCTTATCTGGAATAAAATACTAAATGTATTTGGAAAAGGTAGTGTTACTGTCCATAGTGATGAAAATTAGTGTTAGTTAGTGTCTCGTCTGGAATATAAACTATTTGATACATTGAGGACTCCTTCTGTTAATCCATACACATCCGAGAGGTTGGTAGATAGATTGGCTTTATTTCCTTCCATAATGACGGTGACAGACATGCAGGTATCACAAAATATTTACAGACCTGTAGGATAACTCCCGTTTCTTCAGATACATCTGAGTCTCCTCAATCTTATATAGAGAACATGGTATTCGTTAAATGCAGGACTGCTCTCAGAAAAAAACAGACAAATTAGATCTTAGATCTCATCTGGAAAAGAAGTTATTCGTTACATGTTGGGTTATTCTCATAACTCCAGACAAATTAGATCTTAGATCGCATCTGGAAAAGAAGTTATTCGTTACATGTTGGGTTATTCTCATAACTCCAGACAAAGTAGATCTTAGATCTCATCTGTAAAAGAAGTTATTCGATACATGTGGGGTTACTCTCGTAATTTGAGTATCTTTGATTCATCTTAAGATAAGTTATTTGTAACATGTAACATTTGTAAGATTACTTCCATGATTTCAGACTAATCTGAATCTCATCTGCTGCTATGCGTTTTGGCACTAATGAATTAACTTCACCAAATCGAAACTAATCTGGCTTGCCAATTTCCTACCTCAATACGCCAGTTCTGTTAAAAAATAATACAATATCAACACGCTATACTAAAATACGAATTAAACTCTGATAACGTATTTTTAAACTTAAAATAATAATAGATTACGACATAACTCATAACACATAACTTCGTCTTTTGATATCCTTAATTCAGGCCCCCTTTCTTCAAATATTGGCCTTGAAGTGCTAGCTTTTATGAAAACAAAAGAAGAAGAACCGAGTCCCGATGTCGAACTGCACTTCTTTTCTTTCCTGATGCCAACCGAAGCTATTAATTTTCAAAAAGAGGTAAACTACAGTATTCATCAACATTTATATTGAAAACACTGAGTTAACAGTAGCAATAATGTTTTGTTGCATGTTGCTGTAAAAGGAATGGATGAAGTGGTAATTTATAGTCTTGACACCCAGAAAGAAATGAAAAAAGTGTGACAAGAAAATAAATAGTACACATGATTGGCAAAATGTTTTAAAGAGAATGATTTTTAAACACTAGGTGGATTTGATAGGTTCAAAAATACCATATTATGTACTTGTTAAGATCATATCGTGAATAAATGTAAATGTTAATCCTAAAATGAAAAATATTGACATAATTGGTCTTAATTTTAATCGACAAAAGCCTCGTACATGTTGAAAGTCAGTGTCACAGGTACATGCATATTTATCATATAACATTACTAAGCAACTTAATCTTTAATCTTGAGTCTGCATTAATTAATTAATAATTAATTAATTCCAAAACTGCGTTCGACTCAATAACATGCTCCAGCCGCGTCTCGAAGTACTCTTCGTATATCACACATATAACCTTTAACCTTTCAATGGTAATATATTTAACTGGTAAGCATCGACGTGGTATTTATGCTTTAATCATTTCGATAAAATAACATCGTATCTAACTTTTTAATGACAACATTGTCAACGCCTTAAAACGACTAAAAAATATAGCACTCACTCCACTTCAATCATTAACTAATACGTTTAGTGTAACAGGTTGCAGATAAACTCAAGTGGCCAACCGGGGAAGGGTTCACGGTAGTCCCCGGACTTCTCAGACCGAAGAGCGTTGGAACAATCCGACTGAAGAGCACCAACCCGTTTGAATATCCTGCAATAGATCCCAACTATCTCTCTCATCCTGACGACGTCAAGACACTTATTAGAGGTATGACTTATAAAATTCAGTAGTTTTATCTATATATTAAATTTTTATTGGTTCGTTCGTTCGTACGCTCCTTTATTCATTCTTTCTTTTCATTTATCTTTATTATTGTCTGTAGTGACACCATTATAACATTAGGCACACATTGCTGAAAAAGACTAACCATATGTTGACTAAATGATATTTAAAAAACGTTTGAGTAATTGAAGTGGCTAAATGTGTTTTAAATGCCACAGTTGCAGGATACCACAGCATAGTATGAATATTATGCCTGTAGAACAAAAACAGTCTTTCGATAAGATACAAAGTAGGATAGTGGTATTTCAGCATTATTCTTTCACCTCGTTCATATTTTATCAAATGTTATTACAGCTGTACGCGTTACACAGAAGATTTTCAATACCAAGAGTTTAAAGGACATTGGAATTGAACCAGACACGAAAGTTTTCCCGACATGCACTGGGATGACCTTTGACACAGATGAATACTGGGAATGCTACATCCGGTCAATCACCCTGACAATATATCATCCTGTCGGTACTTGCAAGATGGGAGCCAAGAACGATAACTCTACAGTTGTAGATCCCCAGTTAAGGTATGTGTTCAGAATTAACAATAGAAATCATACTGATAACTGAAGAAAATAACGCTTCTTTGGCGACAAGATTACAAGGAATTTTTTAACCAAATCAAAATCAGCTGGATCAAATAAGTTAATTAAAAATGTTGTCAATGTTATGATTGGTATTTCCTCAGGTGATAAATGTAAATAGGTTTCATATTTGTTAATTTCAGAATTTTCATATATCTATATCTGGTTTTGAACATAAAGTATATAAAGAATCGTGACATATAAAGTGATATTCATTTAAGAAAAACTAATCTTCAGATATTCATTTCAGTTTCATACCATGATATCACTTGACAATAACTAAAGAATTTATTGACTTTTTTATGTTCAGAGTGAAAGGTATCTCTGGACTACGAGTTGTGGACGCGTCCATTATGCCAACCATCGTGTCAGGAAATACCAACGCCCCAACCATTATGATCGCTGAGAAAGCTGCCGATCTTATTCGAAAAGGAAAACTTTGATTTTGAGTCAGATATTTTTACGCGATAATAAAAGGGACAACCCTTGTCTTTCATACAATTAATTGATATGAATTCTAAATAAAGCATTCGGCTTGCATAAAATAAAAGACAATTCATACTTTTCAAAAGTTATTGTACAACTTCAACCTCAATGAGATAGGCCTTTCCCATACTTGTATTTGTTCTTCGCAAAGGCTGCTGCAACGGATAGCGATAGGCTAATGAGAAATCATACGATAATTGCAACTCTTCCCCGAAGAGGGCGCTACAGTAAAAACACAGCAATGTTAAGATTAGTGATATGGATTGGAGAATCTTATATCCATGCGGAGAGTGGGGGGATGTTTTGGTACATGTGAGACATATATAAAATGCTTGACGTCAAGACAACTTGGTACGTTTAGACTGAGTCTCCCACACATAAACTCGACATCGAGTATATATATATATATATATATATATATATATCAAAAAACTTATACATTTAAAGTTAAGAAAAAGTAGATGTAGCGTTACCATCATTAACATAGTTGCCGATGGACTAAAATCTTTTTTGCTACTTCAGTAGATTATGTGTTTGGTTTGTTGACGATTAATTCTAACGAATAGTTGACAATTTTAATTATTTTTAACCCAAGTAAATTTCAATGTTTAATTATTTGCATGTCTCATATTTCTTGAGAGATTGGATGTTTAATATTTCATATGTTTTATAAATAAAACGCACTATTTATTAAAACGAACCTCTTTGTTGATTTTTATGTCTCTTAATACACATTTAATTGTCATCGGATAAATGTATTAGATTATTGTTCTCGTTCTTTTACTGCTCACAGTATTGGTACAGACGCATCTAAATATGAACTATTTGGGATGGGGCTGTAGCAATGAATAAAAGTGACTTCAACATTATTGCCTATAGATGAATCATTGATATCCCTGTAGTAATTCTTACGAATATTAGATTTAAATGGAAAGGTCACAAGAAACGAATTGACTGTATATCATTTTAAACTTTAGACAGCATAGATATCTTTTCTAAAATAACTTATGTTTTGTAAATGTAGATGTAAAATGCGTGAACGTTAATTCATTTACACAAAATTTCTAAGAAAAGATTACTTCCAACATAGTCATTTCAACATTGATTTCCTGAAGAGATAACCCTGATATTCTTCGCCGAGCCAAGTTATGATATTTGAGAACTTGCTTGAAGAAATAAATGTTCTAAAAAATGATCTAACTGAAATTGCCGATCATAAAATAAACGGAATACTCATGAGATCTAAAGCTAATTGGATCGAAAAGGGAAAAAACCAACCAAATACTTCTTAAAGCTAGAATCTAGAAACTTTTTAAACAAGTCAATTAGTGTTTTAGAAAAAAACGATGGAACGGTTATTACAGAAAGTAAAGATTTGGTTCATGAAACGAAACTGTTTTATGAAAAATTATATACCGCACAGGACCATTCCGAAGTTAATCTGGCCGAAATGTTTAAAAATAACAACTTCAAGGTTTTAAATGAATCAGACCGATATAGCCTTGAAGGGGAACTAATAATGAGTGAGTTATCGTTCTCACTTAAAAACATGAAAAATGAAAAAAGTCCGGGGCCCGATGGTTTTACTACCGAATTTTTCAAATTCTTTTGGAAAGACTTAGGACAATATCTCCTTAATTCACTAAACTTTGGTTATGAAAACGGTAATTTGTCAATCTCTCAAAAGCAGGGATTGATAACATGTATTCCAAAAGATAATAAACCAAAGAAATTTTTGAAAAACTGGCGACCAATCTCTTTACTAAATACCTCATATAAAATTGGTGCCGCAGCAATTGCAAACAGAATTAAAAAGATCTTACCCATTATTATCAATGAAGATCAAAAAGGATTTATCACAGGAAGATACATTGGAGAAGTAACGAGACTAATATATGATCTAATGGAACATACCGAATCTTGTCAGATACCAGGATTACTTTTACTTATTGACTTCGAAAAGGCCTTCGATTCAGTAGACAGAAATTATCTAAGCAAAGTCTTAAAGTTTTTCAATTTTGGACCGAGTATTTCACATTGGATAGAAACATTCTATAATGATATTGAATCAAGAGTCCTTGTTAATGGATTCGCGTCAACTCCCTTTAAAAGAAGTCGAGGATGCCGCCAGGGGGACCCACTAGCGCCTTATATCTTTCTACTATGTGTAGAAATCTTGGGTATCATGATACGAAATAACCAAAACATAAAGGGAATCAAAATTGGCAATATAGAATATCTTCTTTCGCAATTTGCAGACGATACTACTCTTACATTAGATGGATCTGAAAAGAGTCTCTATGCAGCTTTGAATACTTTAGAACGTTTTGCACGCTTTTCAGGACTGAAAGTCAATATCGATAAAACAAAACTGATATGGATTGGCTCAAAAAAGAGATCCCGATATAAAATGTGTAAAGAATGGCATTTTAACTGGTCACAAACAAATTTCACTCTTCTAGGCATACACTTTGATATTGACCTAGAAAATATGGTTGATAATAACTACAACGAAAAACTCTCCCAGATTGACAGGCAAATGAACATTTGGTCAGCTCGTACATTAACCCCCTATGGCAGAAATACTGTTCTCAAATCACTTCTACTACCGAAGCTTAACCATCTATTCTCGTCTTTGTCAAATCCAAGTAAATGCATCATTGAAAAATTGCAAAAAAAATGTTTTAATTTCATATGGAAAAATAAACCAGATAAAGTTAAAAGAGATGTGGTGGTGCTTAACCCAGAACATGGGGGTATAAAAGTTCCAAATATTAGAAAAATCATATCATCACAAAAACTAAAATGGATAAAACGAATAGACAGTAATGACCTTAAATGGACATATCTATTTAAAGATAAACTGAAAATGAAAACTCCTTTTTTTATTACAGATAGTGGCTTCATTCAAAATGAGATAGTGCCCTACTTCTCAAACGCCATTTGGAGAGACGTACTCATAGATTGGTCATATTTTATAACAATGAGTAAAAAAGAAATTGTAAGTGAACATGATATACAAACACAATGTTTATGGAATAACGACAATATCCTTATAGGCAGAAAAACGTTTTTCTATTATGAATGGTATAAAAAAGGTGTTGTTTTTGTGAATGATATGCTAGATGAAGAAGGCAGACTGTTAACATGTGAAGAATTTTCCAATACATTTTCGATAAAAACTAACTTTTTAACATACGAATCGGTGAAAAGAGCCATAATGACCTACACCCGATCACTTAAAGAGGAGAAGTAACGCATGAATTTGATTATTACAAATTAGTATCTGTATTCGCTTCACTTATATCAATCAATAGAGCCAAAAAATTTGAAAATATACGCTTTAATTCGACTACTAGGAGACCTTTTATACCCCTGTTTTGGATAGCCGCCTAATGAGACTGGCGAACGCTTACACAAAATCACCGAAGCATGACTCGAAGCCACGCCCAGTGTGTGACGTGCTAGTGGGCAGCTGATAGCCCAGCCCTTTGATTTTCTCTGTATTTTTAAGCTAATTCAACAGCAAAATAGAGGCAATAGCATGACCGAAAGAATTCCAAAATACGATATATAACGGCTTCATGATATCAACTTTCCCTCTCAGTCGTCAAATCCATCTTAATTAGACTGTGACAATCCTTGGACGCGGTTTTCTTGGGTGGGTTTATATCAAAAAGGTAAAGAACTTGGTCGGTGAGAGATCCAATTACAATGGGATATCACGTAGTGTTACAACATGTATTTATCGATATGAAGTTATAAATTGTCTCAAAAAAATGAAGATTTTTGTAAAAAACGGGAGACAAATGTGGAAACGTTTTTTCTGACTATAGAACTAATAATTTTGTTTCACTTCACTTTCATGACAACTTAGTACTTATTGGAATATTCGTTTGTATTTAACTAACACATATCATATTCTTATCTAGTATAACATCTCACACCGTGTTGCAATATCTCTGTCTTTGAATTTAACATTAAATGACATGAAAACATACCTGACGCAAGCGTTAGACACATCCTATGTAATCCTAAAGAATGTTGGGTCCCGTTATTCACGATGTACTTTTTTAAATGTGTGTCATCGTCCTCAGAGGTGCATGATGTTGTTGTTGGGTTGGGGTTTATGCGTCTGCTTCCACCTCTTGGTGATGTCGCCGACGTGGGGGCCCATACTTTGCCGAATATAAGTGATAAAATTTGGAATAAGATATGGGGTACCCAAAAAAATGGTAATTAGGAGAGTTTCTGAATTGGTAAAGATTTGGAATGAATGCCAGAGGGTAAATAAATAATTTTGAATTTTGATAATAGGGGAATAATAAATGGAAATAAAGTATAAATATAATAAATAAGAAAAATAATAAATATAAATAAGTTAATAAAGGAGTAAAAATTTAGGGGTGGTTTATTGTCTCACTTTGTGATATGGCGTCGTACCTGCAAAGATACAAAAACATTTTTAAGCGTATGGGAACAATTAGTTTGTAGTAATTATAAATGATAGGTTAAATGAATTTGGAAATGTTTTATAAAAGGAGATTAGTTAAAGTAATGTTTTGGAATAATGGGAATTAGGTAAAATATGAGTAAATTATTTAGTTAAATATGGTATATTTAAAGTATAAAATTGGTTGTATGTAAAGAATTATATATTTTATTATTGATATAATAATGTGATATTGTAGTTTTGGAGTAATGGTATTTTTTAGGTTATATAGAATATAAGATTAATACTTATCTTGTTTGTTGCTGTTCTATTGTTCCGTTGTTAGAACGTTGTTATCTTCGCAATGTGCTATTTTTCTCCTTGATGTTACCATTCCGCCCACTCCTGTGGAAGGGGTGAAGAGAGGAGATCCCCCCGTGGGTTCGTTTCTCCTGTCCACGAGCTTTTGATTAGTTGTGAACTCTCCCCGTGACGGGTAAAGTTCTGTTGAGGTGCATGAGCCAAATCTCCTTCTCTTAATTTATTGGTTGAATATATATTCTACAAGTTCATTGGTTCAAAATGACTGGACGCCGTGACAATAAACTAAGTACCAGTCGAATGCCAAGAGTTACGCCATTATGACAGGACATATATTCCGCTTGGCGGGTCCGAGGCGTTAAAATTCAAAAGGTATAATTAGAGACCATTAAATCAAGAATTGAAATTGAACGCGATAGGATTACATAACGGCCACCTGTGTGTCATAAAAAACA
This sequence comes from Phorcus lineatus, assembly GCA_921293015.1. NCBI lineage: Eukaryota > Metazoa > Mollusca > Gastropoda > Trochida > Trochidae > Phorcus > Phorcus lineatus. The sequence goes on along the minus strand of OV121085.1, from coordinate 34,268,434 downwards.
AACAAACTAGTTAAACCAATTTGATTGTTGTGAAAGCATTTGGCAGACGTCGTAATTGATGAACAACTTAAATTCAAGGTTAACCTTAGTGACTTAAGGCTACCTTAGAGTTTTGTGCAACGGGACCCAGGAAATTATCTTTGGATGTACATTTATGATGTATGACCTACAAATGTGATAGGATTTGACTTCCACTTAGCTATTCTTACGACGATATCAATAATAATGTCTCACTCCATACACTACATGCCTACATTACATTTAGAAAATTGTGTGAACGCCAAAATACATAAAAATATGGATATCATATTCAAATAATCCATGGTCAATAATACATTCAATTTTTTTTTAATTATTTCTGTTGACTGAAAAAATATATAAATATAATGGAGAATTGTTTTTTAAAATAATCAGTCCAATGCAATTTAGCATTAATAGTAAATTCTGAGTTTTGTTGTAATAGCATAAAAATTAAATTGAAAATGCCAAAAGAAATTAAACCAGTCGATGTTGTTCAATCTGTCTCGGTTTTGATTGCTTGTCGTCTCTTCTGTTTCTGAGCCACTCGAACTGTCATTTGGCTCATATAAGTAAGGAAAAGTATCGTCCCCGTCAATTGAAATTAGCGTTTCTGAACATGATGAGACACATTCCATAGATAATGATATCTCGCTTTCTGAATAGCTGGTGGACATAATGCGTTAATACTTAATAAAGGTTATATTTTTATGGAAATAAGGATGCCGGTGCATCCCTCAATATAATGTCCAATAAGTGAGCATAGTTCATGTAAGAAATACTTCCGGGATCTCACGCGTTAGCGCAATCTTATAACTATGACAACATGGAGCAGGGACGTGACTTTGAAAAACATTCCGTAGGAAAGTGCACACAGCATCGTATTTAATCAGGGTCTTGAGCTTGCAAAAATAGAAATATCCAGACAATGAATTAAACAATAGATTCCTTTAAGGTTTGAGTTGTTTGGATAACGTTTAGTAGGTAAAACCGACAGTTAAACTGTGAGATTTACTATCGGCTAGTGTTGTTTTACATAACGAGCGAATGATGATATGCCAACTAGCACGTCACGAAAGATTCACGCTTCAATGACCACGGGGCCTTTCAGGTTCTGCTCGCCGGTCGTAATTAGGCAATTAAATTACAAAGCCGTAATTATGTTGTTTAGCGGCCGATTTCAGAAATTTAAAGTTGAGTCCACGTCAAATTGTAATCCCTTTTAACGAATTCCGAAATCGACCATGGGGCATTTCACCCGATCTTTAACATAAACAAATTTAATAGAAAACTTATTGGCCCTATTTACCCATTTAACAAGTTGAAAATTGATACCATAATTGGCGGTAAAAAGTTATATGCCTTTCTCCTCAACTCAAAATTTGTTCGTCTTCCAAGTTACTCAAAATGGGAAAAAATTCTACAAAGTGAGTTTACTGAAAATGACTGGAAAATTTTCAATATTATTGCAAATAAATGTTCGAGAAGCACAGATCTAAAATGGTTGCAATATAGAATTATTCATAATATTCTACCAACAAGAAAATTTCTTTATAGAATTGGATATACATCCTCGCCACTCTGTCCATTCTGTCAAACAGAAATAGAAACAATCAACCATATGTTTTGGGAATGTGAACCTATTTTCAGATTATGGAAAGAAATAGAATCATGGCTAAATTCTGATCAATTGAAATTAGAATTCACAAATAAAACTATCATTTTAGGAATGAAGGGTAAAAACAATAATCCTATAAATGCAATCATTTTATTAGTCAAACAGTGTATATACAGATGCAGTATTAATGGTTTTAAACCAAATTTGAAATACCTTAAAACGGAAATTGTACGTTACTACGATTTATCAAGATTTGTTTTTTTGTCAACTTCAACAGAAGAAATGCTTACTCCATCAGGTTGGTTGTAGGATATATGAATTTTGGTAGATATAACCACAACAAGTAAACATTAAACAATAGTGATGAAACCTAATATAATACAATATGGATTTCCAGTAAATGCACATATGAAGGCACCTAGCTCACCAAACAAATCTCATGGCACAACCTTATAGTCACTTGATCTGACATGAAAAACTTTGAAGTCACCGTAGGAATGAGCAACTTAATGCTGTAATTTTATCAATAGATATATCAAACAAAATATGTCTGCATCTCTAGACAACAGAACTGCAGTGGTTACATGACAATCCGCAAAAGGCCTAAAATTACTATCACACATATATGATGTATCCATGTGGTTAAGTTGTGCTTTCTTCAGCAAATCAACACAGGAGGTGCTTTATAGTAATGTAGGTTTCCTTACCAAGTTTAGAATCAACACAAACAGTTTGACATCTCATGATTACTTTCAATATAGAACTTTATGGGAATGCCTAAGGTGTGCTGAAAGTGCTAGAGTAGAGGTGCAACAAACATTCAGTATAACCACATTTGATCTGGGAGTTTCATTGAAGGCATGTCCTATCACATGGCATAACAATGATAGATACAAAAACCATATAATAGTCATAATAGCTGTGAAGATGTAACATGGACACTATCATGATACCATCAATAGCCTAGAGTATCATACAATGCATTTCAATTAGCAGGAGGCTCTTTGGAATACATCTCTGTTCCATTATCTGTTGTTCTTGTTGCTAATGAGAGTCATAGTTCGACTCTTGTGGATGGGAAGCTAGAGCCAGTGCGCTCTTCCTAGAGAGTTGGTCGACATCAAGGCCCCGCAACGTGACAGCTTGGAGGATGATAATGATGGTTGTTGTGGTGTGTGGTCTATGGTGATGCTATTGATGATGATGGTCTCTCTTAAAACTATGATTTTGATAAATTGTTGATGTCCAAAAAGCAGCTGAATCAAACAGTCATATTGAGATTGAAAATGAATAATTTGCAAGAATGTACTCCTATACTACATGCCTGTGATGTGTGTAATGACGGAATTAGTACCTATGTGTTATCTTTCTTCTTTGTACCCTTTAAATCTATCCCTTTAAATCCCCAATGATTTAGAAGTAAAACAACACATTCAAAATACAAATTTGTAAGTTTTTTCCAAGGTGTATTTGAATGATAGTAGATTAATGGTAGGTCCCTTGGTTTGCTTTTGGACACTTAACCTGGATTGCTATAAGTACACAAGTACACAAAAGAGTTGCAAGTACTCATAATTCTACTCTTAGTGCAAATAATGTAAAATAAAATGATATGCATTAACTGTAGAGAAGAGAAAATAGTTTTTTTCCAAGGCTGAGTTGGTGTATTTCAATGATAGTAGATTAACGGGAGGTCCCTTGGTTTGCTTTTTGACACTTAATTTGTGTGTTATAAGTACACATAAGTACACAAAAGGGTTACAAGTACTCATAATTCTACTCTCAGTGCAAATAATGTAAAATAAAATGATATGCATTAACTGTAGAGAAGAGAAAATAGAATTGTTACCGATCGAAGTCATGAATGATGAGTTTTTGTAACGGAAACCTAAAATTTCGTTCAAATGACTCATGGTAGCTATCTGAAATGTCTGTCAATGGATTCAGTGACCTTCTAAACATACATTTAGATACCAAGATTATGGTTCTATGATAATTAGAACCAAATATATGGGGACATCCACCTTTTGGTGTGACGCTTCAGCGAATAAGTGGCTGAGGGGGTACCCATGGAAATATGTAAAAATGACACATTGCGTCCCAGTTGGGGGGGTGGGGGGGGGGGGGGGGGGGTTAATATATAGTAGTGCGTCACATCATAGACATTGTCGTTACTGCACCACTGCATACACTTTTCCCCCTTCTTTCTAGAAAGAGTTTTGCTCTTTGAATATGCCAAGCTGGAAAGGCTTGATGAATGTTTTACGTCGATCAAGTCAGATTAACTACTGTTACATTTCAATTTCTTTTCTCCAAAATTAATTCTTTGTGAAGACTTATTGCAAGTCCACACACAACGCTCTTCCAGACCTATATGTGAACCAGGGCGAGGAGGCTCTGCCCTACATGTACACCAAGGTCAGCAAAACTGCGGCTTGTTTGCTTTGTACCAGCTGACGAGGGTGTGTGGGTATGTAGAGTATTGATATGAACTATTCATTATAACACGATTGTATTTCAGCATGCTCATTCATGTCACTCTAATAACATCTACGTGGAGTTTAAAGTCACCAAAGTCCGTCAGTAAGGAAGGAATTTTTTGCAAATGATATTGATACGACGATAAGCAATAAGAGTTTGTATTTCTATTAGATTTTTTACAAAGAAATATTTCCCTCAAAAGTGTATGACCTATAGGAAATGAGTTCAAAATTTATTCCAACCCTCCTGAGGGTCGACATAAAGACACACTCAAATCCGAGCTTGATATTTATATATGATACCTTTGTGCGGGCAATATTCTCTTTGTATAGTACGTTGCTCTAAAGCTCTTTGATTGGGCATTTCACGTACATGTATATGTTCACGTGTTATAAATGTGATTATAGTTTCTTTGTACATACAAGCTAACTATGACTCAATCAATTAATGAAAAAGTACAATGTAACTATCGCCGATTCCTTACAGTATACCATTTGTAGTTTACATGTGGATTTACATATGTTTCTTAAATAGAAATGTAACATGACACGTTTATTTCATCCGAAACATTAACGTTGAACCTTAATGTTTTATAAACAAGTGTTCAGACCAAACAGTTTAGTTTGCTCAATTGTAATACAATGCAATAATTTTCATGGACCTGTTACCAACGCATCTCATATTTCAAGCTAACTTGATAATCAAGCATGTGTATACCCATAACTGAGTATCATGTTAACTCATAAATTAGGTTTTCTGCTCCACACCATTTATATAGGTTACACGTGGAAGTCAAAGAAAGAAACACTGTCCTTGGGTGACTTTGAAATGGTTACAAATTTTTTGGACAATGAGGGATTCAAAAGCGAAATTCTATTAGTCATTCAATTAGTAGAATATATTCCTTACTATGCTTATGCATGATAAGATATGATCATATGCAAAGTCGTTCCGTATAAAATTCATGATAATATTAACTAGGTTGACGACCTCTTTACAAACCTATGACTTCGACCTTGGAATCACGCTATTTCTGAAGAATGCAAAGAACAGATAAACGTTGTCATACATGTGAACAATACATGATTCCTAATGATGGCTTTCATCAGTTTCCTTAACTTACAATGTTTGTAAAATACATGATTTGCAATGGAAGCTTTCATAACTTTTCTGATTAATGAAGTAAACAAGATATGAATAATAATAATATCTCTATTACAAAAAAATTATCCTCAAAAATTCCGTAAATGTAGTTAATTGCTTTGATCAATGTGTCGTACATGTTGAATGATTCATCATTCCTACTTATGGAATGAGTTAATGTTTTATACGTAAGGAAATAGTATGCTAAGCCGCAAAAACTACGTCAGTACGATTTCAAGACTAGATAGGCACTTTAATCAAATCATTTTAGAAATCGATTTAACAACCGGATCATAATAACTTTTGGTACACAGTGTGTTGACAGATAAGTGAAAAACTCATCACAATTTCAAGACTTCATTAACAACTCTACAGTCTATACACAGTGTTTCCTTCAGTGTCTGGTGTGTCTGCAATCAGTATCAATAACAGTAACACAGCGTCAGCGTCTGTGCATGTACCAGTCGATTGATGAACGCAATCGGCACCTGGAACCATACACTTACAAAAGCCTGGCGCAAAAATTCGGCCGTGTTTGGTCTCGGTGTGAAAACATTCGGTCTCCTCTGAATTTCATCCCACAAATGCTCAATCGGATTTAGGTCCGGACTAAGGGCTGGCCAGCCCATTACGTTGACATCATTCTGCCGTAGAAAGTCCCGTTTATTTCTGGCGGTGTGGGCACGGACGTTGTCATGCTGGAAAATATTGATATAGCGCACTGCTGTGATGTCGCCTCCTCTCCCTGAACCACGATTCTGGAACTCACAGGAACCACTCTCCGGTTCAGACCGATTCCAACCCAAACCATAATGCTTGGACCTCTCTACCTGTCTCTCTCCATGACACATTGATCTGAATAACGCCAGCCACGTCGACGCCATATTCTTGTTATGGCATCTGCAATTGACACGCAGTACCGATTCTCATCTGTGATCTTCTTCATTGCCGGTGTCGCCAGTTTTGGTGTTGGGAAAACTGTAGACGTTAACGCCGATAATGAGGGTGAGGATGGGACCACTGTAAGGTCCACGGCAATGGAGGTTCTCGCTGGCGGCACTGATAGGCCTTCCTTGTGTTCCCACTGTCTGCAGCTGGCTTTCTGTTTCAGATGCCTGCTTGAAGGGATTCTGTACATGTTGTCGCACAGCATGGCGGTCCTGACGTCTTGTGGTAGCCCATGGTCTGCCAGTTATGGTGCGATCATTCGTGGTGTTGGTGGCCCGGAAACGTTGCTGCAGCCTGTAGATGGTCTGTGCGTTGACCTAGAAGTAATTGGCAACGGCTGGGGCAGTTTGGCCAGCGTCAAGTCTTCCTAGGGCCTGTTTTCTTTGAGTTGTCGTGAGTAGCTGCTTCCCGCTGACGTTGTAGTGTGAACGATTCAAGGTGCATTTTATAGGTCTGGTCCCGGTGAACAGCATGTGCAGCATGAGTTGCATGAAAACCATTAAGAACACCTGCAATTTGCGAAGTAAAGTTGTGTTTTTAAGATCGTTTCCTGGGTTCAATTCTAAATTTGGGAAGAAACGTTCTTGCACACAAAAAAAGTTGGAGATGTGCTAAAAAATATGCAATAAAAACATCTGGTAAGTTTAATGTAATGCGTCTACACAAATGAAAATACCAACATGACGTTTTTTGGCTGCTTAGTATACATGATTCCTAACTATGGCTTAAGTTGATGTTTTATTCATAAGGTAAACAACACATTATCCCTGATTTGTTTTAAGTATATGATGTCATTCATACGCAAAATAAATTTCGATTATTTTTTTACTTTTTCTACCATGCTCTCATGAATGAAAGAAATAGTAATGGAGGTAGTGACACCGTTTGTCAGAGAATCAAAAGATAGGGAAAAGTCACATAAACCTCGTAAAAAAAGTGTTCATGAATTGATCAATTAAGTAATGAATACATTAACAATCTCTTAGTCTGAAAGTATCAGTTATACATAAGATAAAGATAACATGTATTACATCGATCAAAACTTTACTTGAGCATATGAATAAAAATACAAAATAATATCGGCTGAAAATATCGGTTAATATTATTTCATAAATTCACTATCCTTTTTGGTCCAGTGACTCTTTACTGACTAAAACTAAAAACATCCTAATTATATCAAGAGTTAACAACCACCAACTAGAATGACTAAACACGATCATGAATATTTTAAGATAGAGTAGCACAATATATAGAAATGAAAATTAACCTGTTTCTCTCATACCAACCACCATCCCGGTGAAGTCGATGGTATAATAAATCAACTGCAATGAAAATGAAAGTTCCCTCTTAACTGGTGAACTTTATACATGAGACAAAATTAACGAAGGAACATATGACTGGGAAATTACACAATGAACTCATAAACAAATATATAACAATAAGCCGACACAGATGGAATAAGCGCACATCATTGGACCTTTTTAAAACTTTGTATTACTATCTCTTATCCAGATCCTAAAGTCTCTGGGTTTTTAAACTGTCATCTGAAGTCGGAAATTCCAAGATGTCCCTGACAACGGTGATCGTCACAATCCATGTTGCAGTTGCTGCTGTTGTTGTGTACCAGTTTGTTGTTCCCAGCAATAACGCCAATGATCTTTCACCGAATGTGAATGCCTCTTATGACTACATTATAGGTTAGTGGACAGGTATAATCCTTACTTTCAAGTTAAAAATTGATAAAAAGATTTATTCTCCTGCAAAAGCCAAAATGAATTTTGCCCTTTTGAATAGTCGTCTCTGTGAATGTTTTATTACATCACCATGACAAGTAGTATTTTGCCAAAGTTCATCATATGGAAAATATGAAGGCTGATATATTTTCCCTCGAATAAAGTGGTGACTTATTAATGGTTTTCTTATACATATATATTTATATAAGAAAGAGTAATTATCGGATGGTTCTGACTGGATCAATCTTCTTTAACAAAATACGATGAAATCGACCAGTGTATCGGTCTTGTCAAGTATAGTTGACAAATGGAAGTATACACACCTTTTTACAGGAACAAAACAATACATTCTTATAGTCAACATTCATACATGTGAATGGGCAATTAGGGAATCAGTCATTGGTTGCCAATCACGTATTAATCTTATTTGAGAGTTAATGTGCAGAGGAAATCCACCTGCAATTGGGTGTGTTTCGGCTCACACTAGTACTAAGGTATATCTTACATGCTAAAAGATTAACTCTTTCTATACACTCGAATCGTTGAAAACCCCATATTTCAGAGCAATATAACAGAATCGGTTGAATCTGGGTATCAAATATCTTAAAGTATACCTTTGGGGACATTGTGGCAACTTTGCATAAGACTGATAAAACTTGTATTAAAGCTTTTTTACCACGTAGAGCTAGGTTCTGGGCGCATTTATTAATATTATTATATATATTTATTTGTTTATCAGTACATTACGACTATTAAGGCTTTATTTTCCTGAACAAGTTATTAACTCTTTTACAGTCGGAGCAGGTTCGGCCGGATCTGCCCTTGCCTCCAGGTTATCCGAGGATAGTCACGTGACTGTCCTATTGATCGAGGCTGGCGAAGATACTCGTAACCAACCATTACTGGACACCCCATTTAACTACTTAAACTGTCCCGGGTCAAAGTTTGATTGGATGTATTTTTCAGAGCCACAGAAACATAGTGCTTTAGGACTGGATGAAAAGGTAAGGAAGTGTTTATCAATTAAGTTTGATTAGTATCAAGACAGCTGCTTTAAGATTGCGTGATGGATAGTTTCAAAATTTGATATGATATTTTCAGAGATCCTTTTGGCCTCGTGGGCGTGGAGTGGGTGGAAGTAGTCTCATAAATGGCCTCTTGTACGTCAGAGGCCATCGCCTTGACTACGACAGATGGGCAGCCAATGGGTGTGAAGGGTGGAGCTACAATGACGTTCTGCCCTATTTCAAGAAATCTGAAGACATCAGGATACCAAGCCTTAAAGAATCAAGTATGTATACACTTATAAAAATAAGTTAAGCACCATCAGATTTCAAAAAAATGTTTTCCAAATAAATGCAACTCACTTTGATACTCGATAAAAGAGATGTATAAAATGGACCCACAATATATTCACTTGACAGACTTGATAACTGGCCGTATATCTGATTAACTTTATAACCGAAAATGACAACGATGTGATTTTCATCGATTGTTCAATTAGTATCATTGCAATGGTAAGTTCTACAAATTGTTATAATCTAGTATTAGCATCAAGCTATATTTGGAATTTGGCTATATTATCAGACATGTGAAACCTGAATTAGTCCTCTACTCTGCAAGCCCCATATCTTGAGGAAACACGCATAGACATTCAGTCAAGACGTACCGTTACTATTTTACACGCTAGTGCATTCAACATAAACTAACTTAATGAACTTGTGTACATTAAAGACATAACATAAAGGATATATTAAATTCACAGTTTAATTATCGTTTAAGTAACATCAACGGACATTATTTAATATACCATCTCTCAAACTTGGTACTTGTCGTGCATTCTTCTCCAAAAGTCTGGCTTCAGAGACAAATTTCTCTGCTTATTCAATGTTATCGAATCGTAATTTGTTTCTATCTGAATATTCTCCAGGCACTTCTGACCATTCCTATGTAACCATAAGGCAAAGGCTCACCCAAAGATTATTGATTAGTCATTGGCCAAATGAAATCATTTAAGTATAGTCCATGTCATGAGCAACATCCATCTTGTTAAAGGTTCTATCGGCTACAAAAGCGAGCTTTTATTAATAAATTATTTTCTTAAATGTTCATGGGTTTTTTTACTATAACAATGCACATAACAAATATGATTTTCGATGGTTGAAATGGACGACTCATGTAAGTAATAAAAGTAGATACAGTAAATGTAAGTAAATACAGTGTCCACTCAATACTTCATTTATAATAAATAAATTCGTACCCAAATATTTGTAAATTCATACAACTGATGTCATCATGCAATACAACCCTTGTCAATAATCTAGCTAAATATGTATTTCTAGCACTCTAAGATCGTTAAAATTTTCTTAATAATTGTAACTATCCATTAGTTGTATTTACGGCGCTTCAGTAATGTAATAAACACAGTTGCACTAAATACTTGGATACTAGAGAAATGGAGGAACCTTATGTTCGGAAGCAGTGCACTGTCGTCACATACGGATGTCAATCTCGGGCGTCCAGATCTGAAATGTTATTGGTTTGGGCATTTTTTTTGTAACTAAGGTGTTATTACACCATGGTGATACCCAAAGTTCCTAGCACTACAAGACAATCCGCATTCTCGCATTCCAAATATTCGCTATATTTTACGGGACATTCTACGCCTTGCGATGATTGAATTTCAAATCAAACCTGAAGGGTAATTTCACAAAATGCACTAGCTCATGCTTCAAAGTGGTAGCGTAATACAGGTTGGTCCATCACGGTCATTGGTAATTTTTTTAACAATAAAAGAGGTGTTTTTGTGCCATCAACGAATTACGATAGCACTATTACAACATTTGATGAGAAAATTTACTAATCAAAGCGGCCCTTAAGTTGTTGTATTCTGTCTATAGCTTTCATTACAGTGCCGTGAGACTTACGTCATGCAAAATCGCTATTACTATGGAAACCATTATCTAGAATAATAAAGCCCTTAAAGAACCTGGAAACTAAGTAGGATGTCATGGATAATTATGTTAATCAGCACGCCATGTTTTGCAGAGTACCACGGTAAGGGAGGTCCCCTGTCAGTATCCTCAGTCCCAGCATTCGGAGTATCAGAAAGTATCATCAAGGCAGGGCTCGAACTCGGATACAAGGAGGTAGACTACAATGGAGAAACCCAGGAAGGTGAGAGATAGGGAGTGTAAAGATTTTTGAATTATATGGTATCAAAATTGTCCATTCATCATGTGGTCTTGTTTGGGGATCTATTTCTTATGCATCTCATTTCGTTTGGAGTTTGTGATTTAAATGTCCCTTACCTTATGTATAGACTAGTTAGCTGATGGGGACAATGAATTTTAAATTTGGCGGCCCTTAGCCCCTAATAACTTATGAGCCACAAAGGCCACAAGCCTTAAAACTTTATTCGTCTCCTTTTCAAAAAGTAACCAGCCTAGAAAGCTAAAATCTTATGTACAGACGAGAATTATAAGAAATGGATTTTGTGATTCTGTGGCATCCTATGATTACCCAGTGCCCTTTTCTAAAATGAGTTACATATCACCTGAGGAGCTACAGAGCCAAGGACCTTTTTCATTTGATTTTTCATACGAGCTTATAATTTCAAAATGTTTCATCGAAATTAATGTAAATTTTTTTTCCAATACATGAACGACAAACTTATCCTGAAACGTAGGTTATCATTTACTACATGAATGCATTTGATACTAACACGACATCGGGTGTGCAATTGTACCTTAAACCCATTTGTTTTGACATAATTACAGGATACAGTCGTGCCCAAACGACTTCTGGAAACGGAGAGCGCATGACTTCATCTAAAGCGTTTTTGTATCCGGTAATCAATCGACCAAATATACATGTTCTTGCTGAGAGCCATGTGACTAAGGTATGTAAATGTCGAGTAAGTCCTTTAAACCGTCTAGCATTTACAGAAAGCACTTCTGTTTATAAAGATACAAATGTTCATGTATAGTTCGGGGCTTTTCCCTCCTACTTGTTTCCCAAGCCGCCGAGAATCGCATAGTGGGAGACACAGTACTCAGCTACCTCCGTCCTTCCATCCAGTTCTTGTTAGCGCGAAATCACATGAACTACTGCACCTAATCTTCAAACTTAGCACCAGTCTTCATATGGAAAAGACACAAGTCGATTCGTACCCATGACTTTATTTTCAAGGTCACTAAGAGACGGTGACCAGTTTCCAAAATGTTGTTAGCGGGATAATTTTTAGACCGCTGCACACAGCGTCTTCAAAATTTGGAATCAAACTTCATTTAAAGAGCATCCGGACACCAGTTCATTTTGGTGACCTTGACTTCATTTTCAAAGTCACTACAAGCATTCAAATTTGGTATCAGACTTCACTGGAGGAGTACCCAGCCACAAGTCGACAGGGTTACCTAGATGGTCATTTTCAAGGTCACTACCTGTTGACCTGTTTTTGCAATGTTTAAATTGAATCTATTTGTTTGTTTTTGTTACCTTGTTTGATACCAAAATGTATTTTACTGATTTATTTAGGTAAGACTGGTGCAATATTTTATTTACAACTTATTAATGAAGTATTTCAAGGATGAGACAATACGTTTTACAGGTTTTTGGTCACGTTGAAACCTTAACTAAAGTATTGTAAGGTCTAAGCCCTCATTTTATGCAGTGGTCCTTCACAATATTGAGTACCTTTTCATACGAAAAATAACAAATGAATTAAACATGAAAAGCTAACTAGTGTAGAAACCCTGATGTGTGTCCATGGTTTTAGCTCATTTCTTAATTGCGGGGACATGGTTACGTTCGTGTCAATTACTTGTTCTCTTAGCGCTTAGGAGATTCTATGTACTAAACTTAAGAATTGGACTAAAGCAATCTAAGTGATTAGACAGCCAAAATGTGTCTGTTTTGCAATTTAAATAGACAAGCTTTCAATTTTTAAGAATGTTTCGATCCTAGTGAATAATATTTCCTCAACTGTCGTGCTACGGATGTTCAGACTTGAATAATAGGACGATACTCATTATCAATGTCTTACACATTTAAGAGGATGACTAGTAAAATTCTCACGTTCATTATCTGTAGTAAAGATTAATTTAATTTTCTGTATTCGGACGTTCTTTGCAACAGGTCAATATTGAGAACAAGAAAGCCACTGGAGTGGAGTATGTCAAAAATGGCCGACTTTATAAAGTGAGAGCATCAAGGGAGGTAATTCTGTCAGCCGGTGCTGTAGGATCTCCACAGTTGTTGATGCTGTCTGGTATTGGACCCAAGAAACATCTAACAGATCTTGGAGTAAGTAAGAAAAGACCAATCTTAATTTCATTTTATTCACTAAGGTTGAACGAATGAGAATCAACAAGCCTTGAAGGAATTCCTTGAAAGAATTTTGATTATGTTGCAAACAGAAAATGTCACCATCAGATATAGGCTCTGTTGTACGATCGTCGTGGAAAATATACTTAAAATTTGCCATTCATGGGTCACAATAACAAAGATACTAAGTCTTAGTTCCAAAATTGTACAATTACAGATAGTGTTATCACAAAAATAAAAATTGATTTAACGTGAAATATTTTCACGATCTAGCAGTCGGTCATTTGGGTAAAATAACATGTGACTACTTTATTCCTATCACAAGTTGTCGTACATTTGATAATTACTGATCTCAAAAGTATGTTCGACAGATCGAAGTGAAGGCCGATCTCCCAGTGGGAGACAACCTCCAGGACCATCTGATGACTGTCCTGTATGCCACAGTCAAGGAACCAGTCACTCTCCCTGTTGATGAAGCGGAATCATTGATGTCTCGCCTACAATACAAGTTGTTTGGGACAGGTGAGTAGCTTTCATAGATTGAAACTTGTTAGTAACAGGTGAGAAGTTTTCATCAATGGCGAGTTGTTTGGAATAGAAGAGCATGTTACTTGAAGCACGTGTAGTTTTGGATAGATGAGCATGTTGCTAGAAGTACAAAATGTTTCGAACAGGAGAAAGTGGTGCTCTAAGTACAAGGTAAAAAGGTAACAATATTGCTAGAAGTACAAATTGTTTGAGAAGGTAAGCGTGTTGCTAAAAGTACAAGTTATTTGGGACAGGTGGATATGCCTCTTGACATAAAAGTCTTTTGGACAGTTGAGCTTGTTGCTGAAAGTTCAAGTTGTTTCGAAAGGTAACTGTTGAGCATTTTGCTAGAAATACCAAATGTTTCGAACAGAGAACATGGTGCTTCAAGTATAAGTTGTTTGAGAAATGTAAGCATGTTGCTAGAAGTACATGTATATTTAGAAATGTTAGCATGTCGCTAGAAGTACTAGTTGTTTGGGACAGGTGAGTATGCTTCTTGAGATAAAAGTCTTTGGGACAGTTGAGCATGTTGCTGAAAGTTCAAGTTGTTCGAACAGTAACTGTTGAGCATGTTGCTTAAAGCACATGTGGTTTTTGACAGATGGGCATGTTGCTAGAAGTACAAGTTGTTTGGGACAGTTCGACCTGTTGTTTTTTGTATTTGCTTTTGCATACCTGATACTTATTTGTATTCCATGCAGGGATCTTATCCTCTAACAGTGGCTTGGAGCTGATGTCATTTTTGACCACGAAAAAGGATGAACCAAGTCCAGACATTCAGTTGCAGTTCCTGTCTCTCATCGTTCCATCTAAAGTAGTCAACTTCAATAAAGAGGTGATGTATTCGTTTTACTAAGACAGTCGTAAAACATTATCTTCCATCTATAAACTAAAAAAATAGGTTTTGCAATACGTTAAACATTTTTGTGAGGTTATAAGAATTTCTTGATTAACGAAAATTTTATACTCACATATACTCTCACATTGTCATATTTAAATCATCAAATATGAATGTGCATGGATCATTATAATGAGTCAGATCAATATCAAGGGTGTTTTAAAGTGGATATTTCTTCACTAAACATTTTCATTAAAACACAATCAGAGCCAATAATTCTCCGTTTCAGTTAGTAAACTCACAGCAGCTTTTCTATTACAGATTGCGGAGACTTTCAAGTCGCCAACAGGACGGGGATTCACAACAGTACCGGGTCTGCTCCGCCCTAAGAGTGTTGGAACAATCCGACTGAAGAGCACCAACCCGTTTGAATATCCTGCAATAGATCCAAACTATCTTTCTCATCCTGACGACGTCAAGACACTTATTAGAGGTTTGACTTATCAAATTCAGTAGTTTTATCTATCTTTTCAATTTTTATTGGTTCGTTCGTTCGTACGCTCCTTTATTCATTCATTCTTTTCATTTATCTTTATTATTGTATGTAGTGACACCATTATAACATACGGAAATAGCATCGTTAAAACATTTTCTGTACAGATGCAGACAGGAATACGATCATACATTCGACGACTTTGAATGAATTATATGAAACCATTCATACTAATGGAATGTCGTTTAAAAATGCTTTTCTTTGTACATTATATACTGTAATTCAATTAAATGTTTCACAATGTTTTTTCTTAAAGGCGTACGGGAAGTCCAGAAACTTTATAATACAAAGGCACTGAAAGACATTGGTGTTAAACCGGACGTCACTGTTTTCCCGACATGCACTACCATGCCATTCGACTCAGATGAATACTGGGAATGCTACATCCGGGCGTTTACACTAACAATATATCATCCTGTCGGTACTTGCAAGATGGGAGACAAGAACGATAAAACTGCAGTGGTAGATCCGCAATTACGGTAAATCGACAATCTCTCAATCACTTGTGCATAATAACTGGGGGTAAAAAACGTAGAGTAAAAAGGCAACTCGTTCCGAAATATGATTCAAGTTTTTATATATGAAGGATAACTTTTGACGAATACTAAAAAGACAGTTTGCTGCCATTTTTTCGAAGTTCAGTACAATCAGCATTTTCCCATTTACTTTCAGAGTGAAGGGAATATCTGGACTGCGAGTTGTGGACGCGTCCATTATGCCAAAAATCGTCTCAGCAAACACCAACGCTCCAACCATTATGATTGCCGAGAAAGCTGCTGATCTTATACGAAACGGATCGAAGGAACAATAACACATAACAAATGTGTATATCATAATCGTTTATCATCATTATGGGAAACTAACAAAAACTAAAAGAGATTGTTTGAGGCAAGAGCATCAACTGATGGTTTATCTGCTGGATTATATAACACAGTATCATTGCTTACTTGTTATAAGTGAACAATGTTTTTCTTCAAATAATGCAAGGGCCCTTATGAAAACGTCAATGGTAAGACCTTTTAAAACAGTCAATACATACAATCACGTTATAAGATATCACTCTATGTTCATCCAACCATCATGATATGTTTTTATTTGTGTGTAAAAGTGTTAATCTTTCATATTATACCATTTGAAACATTTTCTAATAAAAACTATAAATAAACATTTTTATTTTTTATTGTTTTCTTATTTCAGAAATAACTCGTTTGCAAGCAAACCTTTAAAAAAACAGTTTTTGATTGCAAATTAACATGAAGTAAAAATTTATTTTCATCTTTAAAAATAGATTCAAATAAAACCTGCTACAATAGCAAACTGTTAAAATAAATGAAATTGTAAAACCCCTAAAAATCAAACATATCGATAGAATTTGTGTTTTTTTGTCAACAAGATAGATGTCAATTCATACTCCTATTCCGTTGGAAATGTAACTCATTAATCCCAAATACTTGAAACATTGAGGTCTCAACTATAACTTGGTTTATAGTATACACGGTTATAAAGTTAACCCTGCAGAAGTATTCCCTTATCAAATAATGAAAACAACGACACGTGATATATCCCAAAAAGATATACAAACATCTAAACGGTATTCAGAACATGTAAATCTTAGACGAATTATCTGCATGAAAATTTGTGACTTTGGTCTCATCCTGTGTTGTGTTCTTGGGCAAGACACTTCATCCACTTTGCACTCAGTTCACCCAGCTTTACAAATTGGTACCTGAACAAGGGGGAAGTACGGACCTATACGGTCGCGTGGGGCGCTTTTTAATCGGCGGCACCGAACATACTATCCCTCCAGGGTAATAATACTCATGGCGCTTTGAGCATGCTTTGTTAAGGATATGTACGCGGTATAAGAATGCTATTATTATTATTGTTATTGATATTGTTATTGTTATTGTTATTGTTGTTTTTTTTTAAAAACGCATACATCTCTGATCATCATTTCAAAACGATTGGTATAGAGGCAAGTGGGGAAAGGTCAGCCTAAACACGTTTTTAATCATAGAAGAAATATAGCTTCAAAGTAAAATTGATGTGTAGTTAGAAAATGTATCTGGTATCAATTGTATCAACTTAATTCAAATACTGTAATTCTCCTGACGTAAAAGACGAACTTTACTTTCAATTTGACTCTGAAACTATATCTTCTTTCAGGTTAAAAGCACAATCTATTGATACTTATTTCATTATCAACACACATTTATCTTACAGTTTACTTAACTCTCCCCACCACTTGTCGCTAAAACATGCGTTATGTAGAAATATACTTATATAAATAGAAAATACTAAACGACGTCCCTCTAAATGACATTTGACACAATGTGTTCTTACATTGTAGATATATTAAAAGTCGGTATTTTCAGCGGGTGATTGAGACCATACAAGGTTCTTAGTAACTAGATTTATATATTGTCTTTCATCATAGATTTGATAGATTTGGTGTTTCATTACTGCTCGGAGAAAGTGTTCCATTAATGTAAATATTTCATGTATGTAGGCTGTGTTACACTTAAATGAAGTGGGGGGTTTTCTCCTTCTCTAATGTTGACTCTTTACGAGTGAAAGAAACCATTACTCCTCATTTTTTTTGTAAACAAAGTACCTCTCTGTCTAAACTGGTTTCTTTCTCACAAAAGAATTTTGAGATGTTGCAGTGACATAGAGTATGCCTTATTTTCATTCTCTGCGTTTTCTCATACGTTTATAAATAAATGTACTGGTTAAAGTTAAATTCGTCTCAGTCGACCTTTATATCCCTGCCAAATGTATGGCACTTACTTGTTTTCGATGAAAATTATGAACTGAAGGTCAAACACATGTGCCGAAGTCAAAATTAAACGTCCAATTTACATTTATACAACATACATGACCTATTCAACAATACCAAATCAAATATTTATTTTCTATGTGAAAGCTTGTCTGCTACATGTGACAAACATACGTTTGGCTGATTCGCGTCTGCAATTCGGTACATTTGTTAGGGTCTATATAAATTTCTAAGGCTTTAATCTTCAAGGCGTAACGACACTAGAAAAGAAAGCATAACAAATATTTTCGCAAATTGAAAACCATTGACAACAATTCATTTACCTTAGCCCCATATTCTGATGTTAATACCAAAATATGTTTGAAATAAGACAAACTTGGTGACGTTTAAAACAAATTAAATTTGAAACAAATGAACCTATAACCATTTGTTTGGGATGGGTAGTGAATATACGTAGACTTGAAACTGTATCCGGAGGTAACCATACATGATAAACGTAGTATAGGTGAATAGACATTGCGCTAGAGGGACGCGATATGAACAAGAAACCTGTACAAAGGATAGTATAAATGTTTTTCAAATTTAGTAACCTTGAGAGGTTGCATTACACTTAAGAGTACATTGACCTGGTATCAGACGAACTAGGGTTAAACCGTCATCAACGAGTGTGAGTTACTTGTTTACGACTAGAGTGTTTGCTTGAAGACTACCACAACATAAAGGACGTGGCTGAGAGGTATGTGTCTTTCTGTATGTCGAACCTCAAACTATGTTGAGCAGGTAGCAATATTATCATTTGATGATGTTTGGTAAATATTAAGCAATATAAGAAGCTGCTGTCATTATCGTACCTGTCAGTGTACAATGTAATAGTGTTGAAATTCTTTATCGTTGCAGAAAATACATTTATATACCTTGCAATACTAGTAGTCGAGGTATTGATAACAGTCAGGTAATGGTAGCAGTCGATGGTGTAAGAGAAGTGATTTGATAGCATTTGGTAATTGACAGCAGTGGAAGAAATGATAGAAGTCAATTAAGGGGATGATAGCAGCTGAGGTAATTATGATAGCCGGCTGATTAAGAGCAGTCGAGGCAAGGGCATCTCTCATGGGCATGGTTGATTGATTTAAACATATTTTATTCAGAGAAAGGATTGGGTACAAGTTATCCAACTTAATGAAACCCTCTCCTATGCATGGTTGTCGAAGCAATAATGACAGTTGAAAGAATGATAGCAGTGGAGACAGGGATAATGGTCGATCGAGGGAATAATATAGGTCGAGGAAATAACGACGGTCTATTTCTATCGAAGCGGCTACAGAAATGATAGGACGGAAGGCAAAGGGAAATGGCAGTTGAAGAATATTATTGTATTATCGTGGTTTAGGTTGTTGTCGTAGCAACATGAAGATATTAGATTTACAATTTAAGTAAATGTTTCTTCCCACTATCAACACTTGCGCTACTTAAAACAGTAAAATGTTTTTGATACTATTTACTTGTGAGTGACTTAGGTATGACGTCAATGTAGAAAACTCCCTCATAATTAACTTGATAAAACTACCAGTCCGGATTTAAACCTGCCTACCCGGTTTCAAAATTTAAAAATATGAAGACATAAAAATGTTTAGAAATAAACAGAGCAAGTTACATATATATATCTGCATAATAACTGTCTGTACATCGTCCTCTAGTTTCACGTTACACCATGTAGCGTGCTGTGTCGGTTCATCGGTTATAAAAGCCCTTTCGGGAAACAATCACATTGAATACAATACCTAACAATAACTTGTCGACCAAATCTTTTCTAATCTTAATCTTATAGGCAAATATGAATTTCAGCTTTGAAATCATATCACAATTTAATTAAAATCTTATATGATGCTGAAATGTCTTAACGAAAAACCGTTCGATTTGATGTGTTATAGTTATAAATTTAAGATTTTATTTGATAGTTGATAATTACATCGACATTTAAAATGGAAGTGTAAGCATTGTTATTTGATTGAGATGGCGGGCGCCGTTTTCGCTCGTTTGGCTATGATGTAGATATATATCAGATATAAGAAGTCTGAGGGGGCTAGGTCTGGAGAATAGGCAGGGTGGGGGAGAATCCTGCACCCACAATCCTGTGCTGCACTGGCTGCAATTTGGGCGGTGTGGCGGGAGCGTTGTCCAGCAACAGCCACACACATTTGCGCAGTTTATCCTTTCGTTTCCCTTTGATTTTTTTCTCGTTATTGTCGTAGTTCAATTGCGTAATAAGTGCCATTGATGGTAGAACATTCCTTTAAATAATCAATCGTTATTACACCCTGAGAGTCCCAGAAAACGGATGTCATGACGTTCCGACTGGAGGAACAAGATATGAACTTTTTAGGGGTGGGTGATGTGCTGTGTCTCCATTGCATGCTTTGGCTTTTTTCTCAGGATCAAAATGATGAACGCAGGTTTCATCTTGAGTAACGGCTTGAGCGAAAAATGATTCTGGGCCTGCGCGATACTCGCCAAGAAGTTGCTGACTGACCATGACACGTTTTCGCTTTTGGTCCTCATAACATTCTGGGGACCCAGCGTGCTGATACCTTTTTCATATGTAAATATTCATGTATAATTCGTTCAATTGATTATTTACTGATGTGTTGAGTATCAGCTAAGTTTTTTATAGTCGCTCGCCTATCTTGCCTTATTGTGTCAAGAACCGCCTCAATGTCACCTGTGGTGACATCATATACATACTTTAAATTCAGCACACCAATTGCAATGTTTAAAGGTGCTATATGAAGGAGCAGAGTCACCTAATGTTTGTAACATATCCCCATGAATTTCCTTTGGAGTTTATTTCTTTAAACTCCGATAACAGCCCTACATTCATTTTTCTCTATTTCGGTAAAAAATGTGAGGGTACCTTTGAATGACAGGATATTATATGCAATTGAAGAGTATGCATCTCGTGATTTTCATGCCATTTACACGCCAATGAATGTTCTTCACGCAAGCACAGTATGGTTGCGTTTCAGGCATGTTTTCATATTCAGGCCGGATACTTTTGGGACAACCCTCGTACGTAACTCTCAAGGTTTACTTTACAATACATAACATAAGAGTTATAATCAGAGACAAATTATCTTTTGGTCTTTTTATACTTTTAAGTTTTCTTAGAAAATGCATGCATTATCACCTGTAATCATTTTGTGAATGAGTCTATGTATATCATTGGATGTTTTCTTTAGAAGCCGTGTCGAAAAATATGTATTTTATTGTGACGATGTCAGAATTATAACGACCGTCTTAGTAGTGTTCTCTTTTCAATTACAGAATTGTCATCAATGAAAAGCCATTTTAACAGAATAACAATATTTCAAAATGTATAGTTAAAAATTCAAAGTTCAAAGTGAGACATGAATATGACTCTAACATCTGTCAAATGTAAACAACAGCAAATAATCTTATTGAAGTAGCTTATGAGTAAATTAAAAGACAAATAATCAGTTATCTCATTTCTTAACTTAACTTCAAATTTCCTTTCCTATGATGATCTAAATTTGTTACATTTTCTAGAAAGCTCAATTCATTGTCTGTTGTAGGCATTGCACTGTCATCAGTGCGTACATTAACGGTGCAAGGAGTTGTAAACTTTGTGCACTGTTCCACTACTAGCCTGTTTGTATTTGTAAATAAATGTACTGTTTGAGAGTAAAATATCTACCCGACCCCTGGACAGGCTGCTTTTAAAATTTGACCTTCCAACCTGCAAATAGGCGGACTTTGGCAGTCGGAAGTTTTCTGCGCTCGACTTGGATCTGGTGGTGATCTGTACCATGTATTTACAAGAGTGTTTGCACAATGTTAATACTGATAATAAATTATCAGCACTGACGAGTACGTATACACAATAGTCAAACTGATGATGCATTTACATCATGGCATCAAAGCTTGATGATATGAGAGTTCGGAGTGTGGATTCTCTGCCCCACATGGAGACATGGTTTGTGTCACTTTGGACAATCCTTATTCGAAGTGTGCATAAACTGCTCCAGGGTAATACTAGCTTGCTCTTGTAGCAAACCCGGGCCCCTTGTGGTATATTCTTATAATCACTGTAAGCATCCTGTTTATTACAGAGCCCTTTGCATGCCTGAGAGATTCAGACAAAGCAGGGACACAGAACGTGGACAATTGTCATCATTGTCAGTTAGGCTATAGTTGAGTGCGAGAAAGTAAAGGTTAAAGGTTTAAGGGGTTACAGTAGAAGCAATGTAATCCTTTTGAGATATCTTCTATACTTCACTACACTGACACTGAAATGACATTGTAAAGTGCATATTCTCACTACGCTGACATTTAAATAACAATATATACATATTCCAAACCATAAACGTGACATTGTTTGATACGAGGGTGTCAGATAATATATTCAATACAGACATGATTACAGGGAAACTGGATCGGGCTGTGTACTACTTTCGCCTCATACTTGAATTGGGACACACCTACAGGAGGTAAATCGTGAAATTACTTACTTGAATAAGGCCTGATACATCCATATCCGGTGAACGCTTCTAACAAAGAATAAGATATCTTGCGTATAAATGTAAGTTTATTGGGTTGGGGTTTTATCTTTTGCAAGCAATCGCCATTACATTTGCAGGGATGGGTTTTTTCAAACGCATGTGTTTTACGAGAAAAACAGTATATGTAAACACGTCTCCTTTATCGTTATCTTGATATTATTTCACGTTTTTAAGAATTGAAATTCAAGCCGGTTAAATAGTAAGATACTTGCTGACCTATTCTCCACAGAGAGCATATAGTTCAAAATGATATCATATTCTAATCATTTTAAATTGGTTTCTAGGCCATTTCTTAACCTTTTTAACCAGAGGACGAATACCATAACTATTTTGCAGTGTAAGATGTATAAGGGCGCCTCTGTCATAGTGATATATGTTTCATTACCTCTTATTTAGCTTTGCTGTGTTCACATCTTCCTATTATTCTTGCATATTTATCATTAAGTTCAGAGTAAATTTTCTTTGGAGTTAAAAATTATATTCGAAAAACGGTCCTATACAGATGTGATGAAATTACGAATCACATTCGCATTTTATATCACTTACATTATTGTTTAAACACTACCAAATTTGTTTTAATGCAATGGTCTGTTTTTATCAAATAACGTTCAGGGATTGATTTGTACACTATCTAGTGTTGGATCACAAATTAGAACTTAACTTTTATATTGTTACCATACTGAACCGATTGGCACTACAATAGCAAGTTTTTTATTATTCATTTACAAAATGAAATTATAGCAATGATTTTGAAATATTTGACTCCGCACTGAAGCAGATAAAGATGTATGTCTAGTCGCACGTGACCTACATAGGTCTGCCTATATTTGCTTATGTCAATTTGACATAATTTAAAGGGTCTGTCTCGACACTGACAACGTCAGTGTTGTCAGTGACAATGGGGCATCAATATCGATAACGTTTCACTCTGTAATGTCTATTAAAATACATGTAATCCAGACTCAATTTACTTCCAAATACGACCTAATGGATTACAAAGGGGCTTTTAAACAAGGCAATTTAAGTGGTCTTGTTTTGTATTTGTTTGAAGATCGTGTTTCAACTCTATTGCTAACTTTTTTTGCAAAAAGCCAATATTTCATGAAGCTTAAATACATAGGCGAATATGGTAAGGAAGAACTTTGAAACAATAACTTGATTTTTATCCTCAGCCTACTTTTTGCAATGTTTTTTTTGCAATTTATTTCTCCTTATAGATATATCTTCATTCCTAAAATTTCAACTTCTGCTGTAAACAGTTGATATTTGGATAGAATCTTATAGAACAAACATTAAAATTTTAAAAATTATGATTAAATATCTTTTCACTAAAAATAAAAATATTAAGCTTTACTTACATGTATGTACGCAATAAATTCATTTTACAGGATTCATTAAAAATACAGATTAGGTCAGTCATATGAAACAATGACACTGACAGCGATTCTGGTCACCGTCCATGTCGCTGTAGCTGCTGTTGTTGTCTACAACTTCATGACACCAAGAGAAGGTTCTGATCTTCTCTCACCCAAGTTGAATGCGTCCTACGATTATATAATAGGTAAGATTTTGATATGCATTTCATTTCCTTTTATCGTAACAGTTATACACAGTAAGTGTTAAAGATTTCCGTCGACATTTGTATACCTACATGTACCATGTACAATTTTCATTATATCGATTAGAGACAATGTGATGTTGTATTGCACTAAGGCAATTTTTGGAAACAGTTGTTCTTTAATTTACATAAATCGAATTACTCTGTATTGTGTTAATTTATAACCTTCTTTATTGAAACAATTGTAAGCCTTTTGGTTCGAAAAGATGAGCTACGAGGGATGTCCCCAAAAATTTCCGGTCTGACCATCAAAATCAAGGAAACATTCAAATTTTTATAACTTATTTTTCGACATAATCACCCTTGACCTCAATGCATTTGATCCAGTGTTTTTGTAACATCTGCAACCCATTTGAAAACCAGTTCTTATCAAAAACTCTTCTACTGCAGCCATGACGTAATCGTAAGTCTCAAACCTTTGGCAACGGAGCTCTGTTTTCAGGCGAGGGAAGAGGAAGAAGTCTGAGGGGGCTTGGTCTGGAGAATAGGCAGGGTGGGGGAGAATCCTGAACCCACAATCCTGTGCTGCACAGACTGCAAATTAGGCGGTGTGAACGGGAGCATTGTCCTGCAACAGCCACACGCCTTTGCGCAGTTTACCCCTTCGTTTCCCTTTGATTTTTTCTCGTAATTGTCGTAGTTCAATTGCGTAATAAGTGCCATTGATGGTAGAACCTTTCTTTAAATAATCAATCATTATTACACCCTGAGAGTCCCAGAAAACGGATGTCATGACGTTCCGACTGGAGGAACAAGATTTGAACTTTTTAGGGGTGGGTGATGTGCTGTGTTTCCATTGCATGCTTTGGCTTTTTTTCTTAGGATCAAAATGATGAACGCAGGTTTCATCTTGAGTAACAACATGAGCGAGAAATGATTCTGGGTCTGCGCGATACTCGTCAAGAATATGCTGACTGACCATGACACGTTTTCGCTTTTGGTCCTCAGATACCTTTTTCATATGTAAATGTTCATGTATAATTCGTTCAACTGATGTTTTACTGATGTGGTGAGTATCAGCTAAGTATCTGATAGTCACTCGCCTGTCTTGCATTATTGTGTCAAGAACAGCCTCAATGTTTTCACCTGTGGTGACTTCATATGGACGCCCAGGACGGGGCTCGTCTTTAGTGTTTACTCTACCCCGTTTGAATT
The DNA here is from genome assembly GCA_921293015.1 of Phorcus lineatus. Taxonomy (NCBI): domain Eukaryota; kingdom Metazoa; phylum Mollusca; class Gastropoda; order Trochida; family Trochidae; genus Phorcus; species Phorcus lineatus. The sequence goes on along the minus strand of OV121085.1, from coordinate 34,243,117 downwards.
CAGCACCAATGTTTAATGATGCCATTGCCAGTTGCGTTTCAGGCATGTTTTCATACTCAGGCCGGAAAATTTTGGGACAACCCTCGTATGTGCAGTTATGATCGATGTCATGTGCCGATTTGGAAATGATTTTAACCCTTATCAAGCTGGGGTCTTTTGAAATCAATAGTTATATATCAATGTTTTGTACATAACGAGAATTAATCGTTAAGTGATGTGACATGGATTTATTATGCATTGCTTAATCATTGCAGCTGTATCGAAGTGCATAACATTATCTTTCCTTATGATATTTATATAATTCACTACGAATAATTGCGTTTGTATGGATATAATTATCTCCCCTATTTTATCCCAGTTGGCGCTGGTTCAGCTGGATCTGTCCTGGCTTCTCGACTGTCCGAGGATAGTCACGTAAATGTCCTGCTGATCGAGGCTGGAGGAGACACGCGAAATGAACCAATCCTGGACACCCCGGTTTATTATGGTCAAAGCTTCCAAAGCGAATTCGACTGGGCTTATTTCACGGAACCTCAGAAATCAGCAGCAAAAGCGTTGAATGAAAATGTAGGAATTCAATTTAAGGGGAATTAAGTTATTTAATAATAAAATACGTAAATATACAAAATGGCAACAACAGCACGATCAAGGAATGTTAGTAGACAGAGTGTGTAGTAGAGTTTTTTGGAAAGATAAAAAAAGACGTGAGGCTTAATTGAAGTGGAGACATTGTTACCTAAAATACACAAAATGCAATTCTGAAATTCCCCGTTATAGAATTCACATTCTTGTCCGCTTGGTTTACCCCAGGGATGAGTTCTGGTCCCGTTTCTGTTGATGGTAAATGTAAACGATTGTTGATTCTCTGTTTATTTGCTAGCACCACACCTATCTACGTCCCTCCTTGAAAATAAACTGTATTGATCCCGTATTGTAACAAAAAAACTTTTAAATGATTATATTTTATTTTAAGTAAACTTGGAATTTCAACCTTGTTTTTAGAGATCTTACTGGCCACGAGGGAGAGGTATTGGTGGCAGTAGTTTAATCAATGCCATGCTGTATGTCAGAGGTCATCGCCTTGACTATGACAGATGGTCAGCCAATGGATGTGAGGGGTGGAGCTACAAGGATGTGCTACCCTACTTCAAGAAATCTGAAAATGTTCAAATACCTGACCTAAAAAAATCAGGTAGTTGTCTTTCCATATTGTGTAAATTTTGAACGTTTAACAAAAGTATGCAAAACTCATATGAATCTAAACTCTAATGATGAAATTGTTGCAGTTATTAGCGTTAATCAATATAATGAATTAGTACTATGCACAACCTTTCGCACCCATTGATAGTATAACGTGGTGAACCGAACTTATATTAAGTCATTCGGTTGTTCTAGTTGGCCGCCAAATGGAAGATGTTCCCTTCTACTTTTGTTAAATTACAAGTACAGTTGTTGTTAAATGTATGTTAAATGCATATAAATGTATAAAGGTGCGTTTTTCAGCTAAAATTACATAGACATTTGTGTTTTAGGAATTTTTTTGTGTACAAAATTGAAGTACAAATTGAAAGTATCCATGTAATTGGGGTCTTTTATACAACGAGGGCATTTGAGAGCAGCCTTCCCCTTTGAAAATTACTTGAACGCATATGGCCGTTAGCCTAAGATTAGTAATTATATATAATTATATAGAATTCATACTGTCTTACAAATTTGACATCTCTTGCTTATATTTGAAGGTCAATTTCAATCTCGTAATGCAATTCAAATTTTGAAAGAAGATGTTTTATTAACACATATTTTCTTTATAGACTACCACGGACAAAACGGTCCTTTAACTGTGACCCAAAAAGAAAGTCCACCACTTGCTGAAAAAATCTTACAAGCAGCACGCGAGATCGGGTATAAAGAATTGGATACAAACGGTGAATCTCAAGAAGGTAAAAATCACAATTGAATGCGAACCAAAATGTTATTTTCGTAATCTAACTAAGGAAATATTGGACAAATATTTGATATATTATAATTATTCGTCTAGTGCTTTTACTCATTTTACATCTTCAAAAAATTAAACTTTATGTATGGATAGACTACCCCACATTTACAGATGATTACAGTGTGTCAAAAGGCTTATCAACTACAATTTTTCAAAATGATCTAAATTTACCCAATTTACTATTTAATTCAAATAGGTTTTGTCCGTGCCCAGAACACCATTGGTAATGGAGAACGTATGAGTACATCGAATGCTTTCCTGTGGCCGGTCTTACACCGACCAAATCTTCATCTTCTTGCCAAAAGTCATGTGACAAAGGTAGTTTTTATCTTTAATAATTCAAACGCTTTAATGTCTACTTCTTATGTGCAAATACTCTTGAATTCGATTGGAAATTATACCAGGTATTTTCAAAACTATGAACAGGTCAATATTGAGAACAAGAAAGCCACTGGTGTTGAATATGTCAAAGATGGCCGACTCCATAAAGTGAAGGCATCGAAGGAGGTAATTTTGTCAGCTGGTGCTATTGGATCTCCACAGTTGTTAATGCTGTCCGGTATTGGTCCGAAGAAACATCTAACGGATCTCGGCGTGAGTACCATTTATGTTAAACAAGAAATTGCAAACTAGTTACCAAAACTTAGCATGAAATTTTGAATTTTGATCACACCATCATGTTGACATTTTAATAGCAAAATATTAATTTTACTCAAATGCATTGCGTTTCATGTTGAATTTGTAATAGTTTGAATAGTTATTTAAAGGAAATTGTTGCTTTTTTCCTTATGAATGAACCTTATATTCTTGAAGCATAATTATACACCTTGTAATTGTTTCCAGGTCAAAGTAGAAGTAGATCTTCCTGTGGGAGATAACCTTCAAGATCACCTGATGACGATACTCAACGCCAAAATCAAAGAACCTATTGGTTTCCCTTATCATGAAATTGACTCAGTAACAACTAAACTGGAATACAAGCTATTCAAATCAGGTGAGAACGTTTACACAAACACATTCATATACATGGGAGGAACGTTTATTATAGTTCGTACGTTGTTTAGTATTGGTCATAACTGACATAGCTGTACTTTTCTAGCACGTGCATCTTTTGTGAGTTTTAAATCACGAGCTTTTAGCAAATTTCCCATTGAGGATAACTGATTTTGCGTTTTGTCACACATTCACGCGAAATTCGATCCTTGTTGCCGAATGATATTAACTCAGTGGAGAAACTTTAATTGTGCTTCCTATTAACTAATTTGATAAAAGAATCTAAAGGGAAAGTTTCTCTTGTCATTCTCTCGTATCGATAAGGTAATCGAACAGTTTATCACGTGAGTGTGGGGGCAAAATGATTTACATGCTTTACAATATCATATGCATATGTACAACAAATACATTCTTGTGATTGAACGAGTAAAGTGCTGATACATATCAGAAATGCAACATCATAAAACAATCAGGGTTAGCTAACGCAGTCAACCAAAGTTTGTTAACCTTTGGCTCTCGTTACATTGAATATTGAGGGCTTTACCTATAAACAATTTCAAAGAGAGTATTATGTACATTAATATTGTAGACCTATTCCTTTCCATATCTTAATATTTTATGGGATTTTGATTTTAATTTTAATCATGTTTTCTACTATTATGACACATACAAGAAACACTGTCTTTTCTTTTTCAGGCCTAATGTCCTCCAACGTTGGATTAGATATACTTGCATTTCTGAAAACGAAGGAAGATGAACCTAGTCCTGATATACAATTTCTTTTCACCTCGATGATATTTTTTCAAGACGTATTAAATCTTGATGAAAAGGTACATGTATTAAGAGGTTAATCTATTAAGAGATAGATGTGTAAAAAGGGATATGTTTAAAAACTGACATATGATTTCGTTCTTAAGAAAGTTTAAATAGACAGAAGGGGTTAAATTAATATAATCATTCAATCTTTCTTTGTTTTTCTCCCGTCTAACGGTTCCTCACCGCAAGACTGAAGCGAGGGGGATAATCGGTCTTTTAAGAGTCCAGTAGGTTCTATCGACATAGCAGTTTCATTGGCTTAAACAAATAAAGGGCGGGTAATTTCAGTACATAAGATTTCGAGGGTGATTATGAAGAGGATTATGTCTTAACGTCCGAGGACATTTTTTGAATATTTCTATATTTCGTACTTAGTCATTTTCTGAGTTGAAAATTTGTTCGCGTAATTGTAGAAAAACTATTCATCAGATTCTGTTCAAATTTGGCACATATTTTTTATCCTTTGAGGAGAGATGAAGTGCAAAATTTCACTTGATTATATTTTACAATATCGATGTTTTGTAATTAGATTTTTTCTGAGATCAGAATGTGTAAAACCATTTGCAGAAATCTTATTCATCCACTTCATTTAAAATTTTGCACATGTCTTCTATCCTAGTTTCAGTTTCCGTTGTCTGAAACAAATATCTATTATTAAAGTCATTTTCTGTGCTTTAGATTTTGATGCTCCATGGAATATTTCATCGGAAAGGATTATACATAATCTGCTAGTTGTCTGAGTTCAGAGACGTCCAAGCTATGCAAAGTTTTAAATAATTCTATCAGATAGACACGCTCACTTTTTGGCTTGTTTTAGAATTAAACTTCCTATAGTGATTAAAATTATCTTCACAAATATATCGCTTGAGCATACAGGCAAATATATATGTTATGTTTGACGATGTTGATCACTTATTTGAGATTTTAAACAGAAAAGTTTTTTCTGACCACTGGTCACTTCTACGAGCTACCAAAACCATAAAACCTATTTGTGAGGTAAGAAATGAGACTATGTTTTGGTTCAGTAAATCATCACTTCTCAAATGAAAACACAACATTATTTGAGTTTTTTTAGCCATACAACGATGCATGATAGACAAAGTAAATCCAGGATAATTAAACTAATATCGGTAAATATGTGAACACTATTTTCGAGATGCAGCTACAGTATCTTGTGTAAACCACTATACGTATCAATGAAAGAACAATACATTTTTATTTACAAAATATAGCCGTCCGTTTTAATTCATTTCATGCGACATTGTAAATGATGGCAGTGTTTTTAGATATGTGGCCCTTGTGATAATCAGTTCTGAGTTTCTGAATGTTCTGTCAATTAGGTTATAAACAGAATGAGTTGGCCCACTGGTGACGGTTTTACACTTTTACCGAGTCTGCTCCGTCCTAAGAGCGTTGGAACAATCCGACTGAAGAGCACCAACCCGTTTGAATATCCTGCAATAGATCCCAACTATCTCTCTCATCCTGACGACGTCAAGACACTTATTAGAGGTACATGATTTTAATATAATTATTATGTAATGATAATCATAGGAATATCGTTCCTGCGAAAACGCTAGCTATGTTTAGAAACACAAAACAATGTTTTTAATTAGTTATTTTTGCACTAATTAATCCATTTTTATCTTTATTTTCCCAAAGGTGTTCGGAAGAGTCAGAGCCTGTTCAATACAAAAGCTTTAAAAGACATCGGAGTTGATCCAGATTACAGTATTTTCCCGACATGCACTGGGATAACCTTTGACACAGATGAATACTGGGAATGCTACATCCGGTCATTTACCCTAACAATATATCATCCTGTCGGTACTTGCAAGATGGGAGCCAAGAACAATAAAACTGCAGTGGTAGATCCCCAGTTAAGGTAAATTCCTAATCTCTGCCTCAATCATCTGTGCATCAGGTTTGTATAAGTTTCTGTGCTATACGTACATCTCATACGTGTCATAGTGAGGTGACGTCGACTTGTCAATGACGTCGTGAATATAGTATTATTATATCAGTTATTTGATCATGGCAGGACATTTTCAACAAATAGATGCCATGAACGTGTAACATTGGGAATTATGGAGTTACATGATTGCACCAATCGCTAAACTTTACACCTGAAGACATCTCATCACTCAGACAATAATGTCTAACATATTGTATTTCATACATTTTCAGAGTGAAGGGTATCTCAGGACTACGTGTTGTGGACGCATCCATTATGCCAACCATCGTGTCAGGAAACACCAACGCTCCAACAATCATGATCGCCGAAAAAGCTGCTGATCTCATACGAAATTGATAGCTTCTTTTTATAAATGTAAAAATGAAATTAGATTCATTCATAGACAAGTAAAGCTACATATGCATTTTATCTACACTATGACGTTTTCGTAATGATCACCCGTCGAAGATTATGCAATGTAATATTACTACGGCATGATTACTATAGTGTGTTACCGCTGCACGTATGGCGTCATAATAGTTTGTAGTTGTAATGTCAAACTGGTATCGGTATTTTAGTTTTATGTATTTCTTGTGATTAAAGTTGTAAAAGTAGTAAAATGCCGAATACTAAATGAACTTTCAAGTAATATGTCTGTAATATTCTCGTTGATGTAAAACATCTGTAATATAAAAGTAGATTGCGTTTGTAAATAAACAAATAACTCATTTAAGGAAGCTTTACACGCTATAGACGCTTTAGAAGCTGTAGCCAGAAGGTCGTCCATTACATTTCATAGTTTATGTTCTAACTTTGTTTAAGAATATTCATGGTATGTAATTTTTTACAAACGAGTCTATTATCATGTACATTACCATATAGTCATTATCAACTAGTTAGCTAATATTAGAGGTTATAAACCGTGCATAAATCAAATTTCCTGCATCTTGTTCAAGAGACCATGATGTAGTTTTTCTTTACTATAAACCATAATGTAGAGAGATTATGTTCAGATATCCACTGACACAAGGAAATCACATCTACATGTAAAATTGTTTTGAAAATAAATTATATATAAATGTTTGTTTGCATGTTGTTGGCATCAAAATCAATACTGTAAAATGGGAGTTCATCTTCCGTGGCAGTGAACTTGTATCTGACAAACTCAAACAATACCCTGTCATCTAGCATAGTAAATGCCTCGTATCGTTCCACATACATGTAGCAGGAGTAGCGGGAGTGTGAACGTTTGTAAAGTTACAGGTTTTCCTTCCCTTTAAATTGAGAAATATCAAACCTTGTGGTTCAGGTGTGTCCTCAGAAAATCCTTTCCTTGAACATGTACAGTAACAGTTTGTGTAATTCAAAATGCAATTGATTCACGTTCTAGTAGGGATAATGATATGACAGTACCCCTTTTACAACCGTACGTTACAAACTGCCAGAGGAGCACAGAAAGAGTTTTTACCTGGTAGATATAAAGTTAAAGCTGGAGCTAGGAAATATACTTCACCCTTTCGACCGAAGTCTCTTAAACTGCCATGCTTTGACCGTGAATGTAGCAAATTAAAAACCGAAAAATATAGACTTTTAAATTGCTTTAGAAATTACAAATGTGCAGCCAACCTTGAATTATACTTGAATGACAAACAATACTTTAAGAAATGTTGTCAATTAAAAAATGATAATTATTTAGCAAAAGCCGCAGATGATATAAGAAAGGCAGCAGTTAACCCCGACTGTAAGATATTCTGGCGCACCTTAAAACAGCACCTCAAGAAAGCATCCTCTTTTGATAACTTTACACCATACCAATGGTTTCATTACTTCAAAGATCTCCTTTCCTGTAGAGATGATAAACTTCTCTCTGATTTTGATAAGTCGGTGACTGACTTTGTTTTAACTCCTAACTGTAATGACTGTGAAGATTTTGCCTTTTCTCATGATATATTGTCAACCCAGATTACTGAAGAGGAGGTTATAAATCTTAATGAGTAAGAGTGGAATAAGGCCGCTGGACATGAAGGTATTCCTCCCTCATTTCATAAGGTCTCTCTTACTGCTATTGTGTCGTATATCTTAAAGAATTATTCAATACAATTCTCTATAATGGTAAAATTCCATCGGTTTGGAATATTGGTATGATTATACCCCTAATTAAGGCTGGTAATGTTTCTGAAACATCCAATTATCGTTGGATATCCCTTTTGAATGTTAGTGGAAAATCATTCGCTCATATTCTAGAAAGACGCCTAGCGCTTGGGTTGATATAAATGAGCTACTGGATGAAACTGAAGCTGGTTTCAGACCTGATTAGAGCACTTCAGACAATACAATTGCATCAAAAGCACTGTGCACCAAATATCTATGCAGACCAAAAGGGCGATTTTACTGCGCATTCATTGATTTTAAAAAAGCTTTTTAATTTTGTTGATCGCAAGAAATTAATATTCATGTTAAATACAAAGGGATGTCATGGCAAAATGTATAATATTGTAAAACGTATGTATAAATCTGTAGAATCCTATGTAAGAACTGATTCTAGTATTACTGAAACGTTTAACGCTACTGACGGTGTAAGGCAAGGTTGTGTCTTTAGCCCGGCCCTTGCTGTTCATCTTTTTTATAAATGAACTACATGTAGTTGTTAGTATGCATAAAACATGCAATAATTGAATAATTGTCACCCCTAAAATCAAATACTTACTATACATTTCGGTATCTTGGGTGGACTTAAGGCAGATTGAAAAATATTAATAAACAGTGTTGATTTGCTGTAAGGGTACATAGTTCCAGGTAATTCAGAATGATAAACGACACTAAAATGCTTTATAACGGCACAAGGGTAATGATACGCATGCTCTTTTAACAAACCCGGGCTCCCGTGTGGTGTTTAATATTGCGAATATTCACTGTATGCATCCTGTTTATTACAGAGCCCATTGCATGCGTGAGAGATTCCGACAAAACAGGGACAGAGACCTTAGTCAATTGTCATCATTGTCAGTTTTGCTGTAGTTGAGTGCGAGAAAGTTAAAGTCAAAGGTTCAAGGGGTCTCAGTAGAAGCAATGTAATCCTTTTGCATTATAAAGACTGAGCAATGACATTGTGAAATGCATATTTTCACTACACTAACATTTAAATAACAATATAACATACATGTTACCAACTGTAATCGTGACATTGTTTGTAACGAGGGTGTCAGGTATTCAATACAGACTTCAGGGAAACTATAGATCGAGCTGTGTACTACTTTCGCCTTAAACTGGAACTGGGACACACCCACAGGTGGTAAACCGTGAAATTATTTACTTGAATAGGACGTGGTACATCCAAATCCGGTGAACGCTTCTAACCAAGAATAAGAAAACGTGCGTATAAATGTAGTTACTGTTTGAGCACTACCAAATTTTTTCATTGCAATGGGCAGTTTTATACTGTTCAATGATCGATAAGTACACTCTCTAGTTTTCAGGCACAAATCACGAATCAATTTTTATATTGTTACCATACTGATCGATTTGAACTGTTAAAGCCACTATTTAATCAACAGTTTGAGATATCAATGATTTTGATATATTTGACTCCTACAACGTTCGCACTGAAGCAAATAAAGACTTTTATATATGGATAGTCGCACGTAACCTACATAAGTCTGCCTATCTTTGCTTTTGTCAATTTGACATAGTTGTTTGTGTCGACACTGACTAAGAGCTTACACTGGATATCCGCGGACATAAGCAACGGTATGTCTGTGTTGTCAGTGACAATAGGATCATCACTATCGATAACGTTTTGCTCTGTAATGTCTACTGAAATACATGTAATCCAGACTCATTTTACTTCCAAATACGACCTAGTAGATTACAAAGGGGATTTTAACTAAGGCATTTGAAATCGCCTTCTTTTGTGTTTGTTTGAAGATCGTGTTTAAACTCTATTGCTAAACTTTTGCTGCAAAAAAGCTAACATCTCATGAAGCTTAAAAAAGGCGAATATATGCGTAAAACAATACATGATTTTTATCCTCAGCCAACTTTTTGCAGTGTTTTGTGGCAATTTATTTCTCCCTATAGATATATCTTGATTCCTACAATTTAAACTTCTGCTGTAAACAGTTGATATTTGGATACAATCATATATAACATTTTCAAATATTTCACTAAAAATCGAAAAATAAAGCTTTACTTATGTAGGCAATAATTTCAGTTTACAGGATTCAATAAAAAATAACGATTTGGTCAGTCATATGAAACAATGACACTGGCAACGTTTCTGGTCACCGTCCACGTTGTTGTTGCTGCTGTTGTTGTCTACAACTTCCTCACACCGAGGGAAGGTTCTGATCTTCTCTCACCCAAGTTGAATGCGTCCTACGATTATATAATAGGTAAGATTTTGATATGCATTTTATTTCATTAAATATCTTCACAGATATACTCAGGTTTGCCGTCAATAATCGTATACCTACAATGTACGATTTTCATTATATCGATTAGATACGGCACTACGGTATTTTTTTTAACAACTGTTGTTCTTAAATGTAGTTAAAATGAATTCATCTGTATTATGTTAATTTATAACCTTCTTGTTTATTGAAACAATCGTCAGCCGATTGGTTCGAAAAGATGTGCCGTGTGCATTTATGATCTAGTATGTGCCCATTTGGAAATGAATTTAAACCCTATGAACCTTATATCAATGTTTTGTACTCATTGAGAAAGAATTTAACTTGATTATGTAATATTGATTTATCATACATTGCTTAATCGCTATTGCGTCCATATGCATATAATATTTTCCCTTTATGTTATTCAAGTTGGCGCTGGTTCAGCTGGATCTGTCCTGGCTTCTCGACTGTCCGAGGATAGTCACGTGACTGTCTTGTTGATCGAGGCTGGAGGAGATACGCGAAATGAACCACTCCTGGACACCCCGGTGTACTATGGTCTTAGCTTCCAAAGCGAATTCGACTGGGCTTATTTCACAGAACCTCAGAAATCAGCAGCAAAAGCGTTGAATGAAAATGTAAGAAGCGACAAAAGCCAGTTAGAATACGTTCTTAAATCTTTACTTTCCGTTTTGCCGTAATTGCTCTAAATATGAAGTTTTAGAATAAAAATTAGGGGAATGACGTTATTTACGTAAATATACATTACAGCATGTGACTTGACTTGCTTTTGCGTTATCAAGGAATGTTATTAGACAGAGTGTGTTGTAGAGGTTTAATTTTTTGAAAAGATAAATAAGCTGAAGTTAGGCTTAATGTAAGTGGATACATTGTAACCCAAGTGACACAAAATGCTTTTTCTTATATTCCCGTTTATTGAATTCACAATTCTTATCTTCTTTGTTACCCCAGGGTGAGTATGATACCGTTACTGTTTATTGTAAATGCAAAAGATTTTATAATTTCAAGTTGTATTCTTTGTTTATTCGCTAGCACCACATCTACGTCTCTCCTAGCAAATAAACTACATGGATCTCTTCTTGTAACATACCCTTATTTTAGATGATTATGTTTGATTTTAAGTAATCTTGGAACTTCAACCTTGATTTTAGAGATCCTACTGGCCAAGAGGAAGAGGTTTTGGTGGCAGTAGTTCAATCAATGCAATGCTGTATGTCAGAGGTCATCGCCTTGACTACGACAGATGGTCAGCCAATGGATGTGAGGGATGGAGCTACAAGGATGTGCTACCCTACTTCAAAAAATCAGAAAATGTTCAAATACCTGACCTAAAGAAATCAGGTAGTTGTCTCGCCATTACGTGTAAATGCTTAAGTTTTTAATGTTTATGAACTCATATGAATCTAAACTCTAATGATGAAGTTGTTGTAGTTATAAGTGTCAATCAATTAATGAATTAGTACTATGCAAAACCTTTCGTACTATTGATACATAATGTAGTACTTTCCTTCGCCTGAACCGAACTAATCTCTATCATAAGGGTCATAAATAAATGTGGTATTAAGTCATTCGTTTTTCGAGTTGCCTGCCAAATGGAAGATGTTCTCTTCTATTTCTGTTAAATTACAAGTACAAATGTTATTAAATGTATGTTAAATGCATATAAATGTATAAACGAGGGCATGTTAGAGCAGCCTTCGCCTTTAAAAAGTAGCGTTATCCCATATGCTAGCCTAAGATTAGTATTTGTAAGAATTCATAGTTCATATACAATGCGATATCTTCTGCTTATATCTTTAGGTCAATATGAATTGTTTTATTTGATCTAAACTTTAATAGAAGATGTTTGTTTACACATATTCCCTTTGTAGACTACCACGGGCAAAGAGGTCCTTTAACTGTGACCCAAAATAAAAGTCCACCACTTGCTGAGAAAATCTTACAGGCAGGACGAGAAATCGGGTATGAAGAATTGGACACAAATGGTGAATCTCAAGAAGGTAAAATCACCATTGAATGCAAACCAAAATGTTAGTTCTCCTACTTTAACCAAAGAAATAACGGACGTGTATCATAGGAATAACAAAGTAATATCATATTTGTCAAGATGTATAGTTTTGATGATTCGTCTAGTTGTTATTTATTAACTGTACAGTGTTAATTCAAGAGCCTCTCCTGTTGGCATTCGGCCCGCCATCTTGTTTTGGGAAAAAGGTGCGATACTTTTACAGTGTGCTCTCGCGTATCTAGTTGTCAAATCTTAATGTCAAAATTGTTACCCTTCGTAGCATGTTTCAACTGGGTTATGTTATAACCATGTACAAATAACATACATGTATAATTTGGAATACCCCCTTGAATTTCGATGCCACTAAAAATACCCGAGATGACTGTCCTTTTATGTGAAAAGTAATTTTTTAAATGATCTCAATTTACCCAATTTACTATTTGATTCGAATAGGTTTTGTCCGTGCCCAGAACACCATTGGTAATGGAGAACGTATGAGTGCATCGAATGCTTTCCTGTGGCCGGTCTTACACAGACCAAATCTTCATCTTCTTGCCAAAAGTCATGTGACAAAGGTAGTTTTTATCTTTTATAATTCAAACGCTTTAATTTCAACTTGATATGTGCAAATAATCTGGAATTCGATTTAAAATTATACCAGGTATTTTCAAAACTATGAACAGGTCAATATTGAGAACAAGAAAGCCACTGGTGTTGAATATGTCAAAGATGGCCGACTTCATAAAGTGAAGGCATCAAGGGAGGTAATTCTGTCAGCGGGTGCTATTGGATCTCCACAGTTGTTAATGCTGTCCGGTATTGGTCCGAAGAAACATCTAACGGATCTCGGCGTGAGTACCAAGTATAATAAATAACAAATTGATAACTAGTTACCAAAACATAACAAGCAACTTTGAATTTTGATCACACCATCATGACGATATTGTAAGAGAAAATTATTATTTTTACTCAAATGCATTACGATTTATGTTGAATTTGTAATAGTTTGAATAGTTATTATAAGGAAATTCTTGTTTTTTTCCATATGAATTAACCTTAATTTAAATTTTGATTTGATAACATTATACAATTTGTAATTGTTTCCAGGTCAAAGTAGAAGTAGATCTTCCTGTGGGAGATAACCTTCAAGATCACCTGATGACGATAATCAACGCCAAAATCAAAGAACCTATTGGTTTCCCTTATCATGAAATTGACTCAGTAACAACTAAACTGGAATACAAGCTATTCAAATCAGGTGAGAACGTTTACACAAACACATTCATATACATGGGAGGAACGTGTATTACAGTTTTTTAATACGTTCGTACGTTGTATAGTATTGGTTATAACTGACGACCAGTTTAGATGCCTGTGATTAGCTAAGTAGAAAATAAGGATTTTAAAAGTTAATTGTTATAACAAATCGTTTAGATGTTTGCAAGATAAAAAAAAGTTTGACGTTACCACCATTGAGTTCATCACAGGATATGTGCAAATGATCGTGATGTCAAGATGAACATTTTATTTTACGGTTTAATACTTTTCCAGCGTGTGCATGTTTTGTAAGTGTTAAATCACGGGCGTTTAGCAAATTTCCCATAGAGGATAACTGATGTTGCGTTTTGTCACACTTTTACGCGAGATATGATCCTTGTTGCGAACGGTATTACCTCAGTGGAGAAACTGTAATTATTTTTTGTATATACTTAATTGATAAAAGAATCTAAGGGGAAGTTTCTCTTGTCATTCAGTAAATAGATAAGCAAGCTGTGGTTATTGATTTTAAAAACCTGCTAGAATCTTTGTTACAGTAGGTGATTAGAATCACATGGACAACCTCATCATAATAATCTTGACAGTATTCATTACAGATCTTGATCATATGCAGAACAAACTGTTATTCATCATCATACTGTGATAGCATTAGTGGCTACTACTGAGGAGATTCCAAGGAGGGAAATCGGGATATAAATGATACCGTTGAGTTTATTTTAATCATGTTTCCATTATTATGACACATACAAAAACCACTGTCTTTTCTTTTTCCAGGCCCAATGTCCTCCAACGTTGGAGTAGATGTACTTGCATTTCTGAAAACGAAGGAAGATGAACCTAGTCCTGATATACAACTTCATTACACATCGATGATATTTTTTCAAGAAGTATTTAATTTTGATGAAAAGGTAAATGTAACAAGAGTTTAATTCATTATCAGTTAAATGTGTAAAAAAAACATACTGACATATGATTTCGTACTTAAGCAAACTGAAATAGACAGATGGGGTTAAATTATTATCATTCAACCTTTCAAGCGTTTGCTACTGTTTGATATATTTTCATACAACATAGGTGCACATTTGATACTAAATAATTTTGCCATGTTCTTACTCAGCTTCCATACTTCACGTTTCTTGTTCTTTTCATAGCTCAATCACTAATTGTTTAAATATTATGTAACATGTACCACACATGTTACATATGTAATTTCTATGATTAATAGATGTACCTCTATTATACTTATGTTATGTAACTTCAAAATTATATAGATTTCAAATGCTACAGACTTGATGGAGACGTTGTTTAAATCAAACTCAGACACTAATAGTTTAAATGTTATGAAATTTTATAATTTAATCCCTTTGATGTGACTTTTTACATCGTTCGGTCCTTTAATCTCACAGTATTTGTAGATTTACATTTAGTTTTGTGCTTTGAAGAAATAGTTTTACCAAGAGCTAAGCTCCCAACCTATAGATGCTATCATTAAGGGGAAAACGGGTCAACCATGGTTCTTCCATGGTTTTATCAATCTGTTAATTCATTGTTTCACGTTTCCAGTGGGATGATGTGGGCAAGAAATATGTATTTTGATTGAATTCTAAACTAGTTAAAGTGGGGGTATTTGAGTGAGCAGTGATCACCTATTTTGTTATTTATAGATAAAAAGACATTGTGATATGAATTTTTAAATGAATATAGAATGATCCTTTAAACGTAAAGTTAGAATGCATTCACTCAACTTTGAAAGATAAATTTTACTCTATGTTAAAGATATATATGTATCATAAGCAATGGTATTCAAAACCTATTTTGATATGCACTTGTTCTTAGATGCTTGCTGTAAAATTATTTCTAATGAAACTGAATTTAAAACACTATAGACTATTATCAGACATCATGTTAAAGTCATAAACCAATACCCATAACCAAGGAAGTGTAAATTTGTTCCTTATAAAATATCAAATATAAAATCAAATATAGAATATCAAAAAAAACCATTTGAATGTAGAATTGAACATAAATCTTCAAAAGACTGTTTCAAAAAGTTTCGTAGATATGATTTGGAGGGTCATGAAAAATATACGCTTAAATAGGACGGGCCTTAAAGAAAATTACGAAGAGTTCACATTTTTATAGACAATCCTAAGAAAATAAACCCGGCCCACCCTCCCTCCCCTTTTAATGAAAGACCGGTCCCGAATCATCTCTGAGTTTCTGAATGTTCTGTCAATTAGGTTACAAACAGTATGAGTTGGCCTACTGGTGACGGTTTTACAATTGCACCGAGTCTTCTCCGCCCTAAGAGTGTTGGAACAATCCGACTGAAGAGTACCAACCCGTTTGAATATCCTGCAATAGATCCCAACTATCTCTCTCATCCTGACGACGTAAAGACACTTATTAGAGGTACATGATTTTAAAATGACTTTTTTATAATTTATTCCTTTTCAATAGGTATGTACATATCTATTTTTGTTGAATACACAATGGGCATACACATTTTATTATAGGCAATAATGCAGAATAATTCATAAAAAGCTTTTAACAGGAGTTTCATCAGTTGTGAGAGCCTAGCTAAATAGCCAATGATACATACACTATTATTTCATGAATTTGTTGTAGTCGGGATGATAGATATTTGTCTATTTTGTATGTATTTGTTACACTCATTTGGCATTTTCGAATGTTGGTGATCGTTTTGAGATTTTGTTTTTGAAAATATTAAATTCAGTTGTATTGATTAAATTCATTGCACACAACTTATTATGTAACGATAATCGCAGGAACAATATCCATGCATAACAGCAGAAACAGCAGAAACTGATTTCATATTTTGGGGGTCAATTTTTCATCGATTAATTCATTATTTATTATTCATCTTTATTTTACCCCAGGTGTTCGGAAAATTCAGAGCCTGTACAATACAAAAGCTTTAAAAGACATCGGAGTTGATCCAGATTACAGTATTTTCCCGACATGCACTGGCATAACCTTTGACACAGATGAATACTGGGAATGCTACATCCGGTCATTTACCCTGACAATATATCATCCTGTCGGTACTTGCAAGATGGGAGCCAAGAACGATAAAACTGCAGTGGTAGATCCCCAATTACGGTAAATTCCTAATCTCTTACTCAATTATCTGTGCACAATAATCAGGTTTATATATTTTATCATTAGATAAAATGGAAATAGGAAATGCGTCTTTGATACCATCTATATCAAAGAGAGTTGATAAAATTACAACTTTATAATATTTCATATTTTTTGATAAAACAGAAGAAAAGAGTTTGAGATTCTATTAATCATGCAAAATTATTTTTCACTACGTTTCTGTGCAATACGTTCATCTTTGAACACTCCACTGCCCAACGACTCCAAATGCAGTTATGTCATAGCTAGGAGACGTCGTCTTGTCAATGACGTCATGAATATAGTATTGTTAAGTCAATTACTTGATAATGGCAGGGCATTTTTAACAAATAGATGTCATGAACGTGTAACACTGAGTTACATGATTGCACAAATTGGTAAACTTTACACCTGAAGACATGTCATCATTCAGACATTCATGCCTAACATATTGTATTTCATACATTTTCAGAGTGAAAGGTATCTCAGGACTACGTGTTGTGGACGCATCCATTATGCCAACCATCGTGTCAGGAAACACCAACGCTCCAACAATCATGATCGCCGAAAAAGCTGCTGATCTCATACGAAATGGATAATGAAATGAGATTCTTTCACAGAAAAGTAAAGCTACATAAACAGTTTAGCTACACTATGGTACAATGACGTTTTTGTAGTACTTACTCGTCGAAGATTATGAAATGTAATATCATTATGGCTTGATTACTGTAGTGTGCTACCGCTGCACGTATGGCGTCATAATAGTTTGTAGTTGTGACGTCAACTGGTATCCTTATCTTAGTTTTATGTTGACGACTATTTCGTGTGATTTAAGTTGTAAAGCTAGTAAAATGCCGAATACTAAATGAACTTTCAAGTAATACTTCTTTTGATATTCTCGTTGATGTATAACATTTGTAATATCGAAGTCGATTGCGTTTGTAATTAAACAAATAACTCATTAAAGGAAGCTTTAGACTCTTTAGAAGCTGTAGCCAGAAGGTCGTCCATTACATTTTATAGTTTATGTTCTGATCTTGTTTAAGAAATGTTATGGTATATTTTTTCATATAGTCATTATTAACTAGTTTTCTAAAATTCTAGGTTAAAAACCGTGCATAAATCAAATTTCCTGCATCTTGTTCAAGAGACCATGATGTAGTTTTTCTTTACTATAAACCATAATGTAGAGAGATTATGTTCAGATATCCACTGACATATTTTCAAGGAAATCACATCTACATGTAAAATTGTTTTGAAAATAAAATATATGTAAATGTTTGTTTGCATGATATTGGCGTCAAAATCAATTCTGAAAAATGGGAGTTCATCTTCCGTGGCAGTGAACTTGTATCTGACAAACTTCAACAATACCCTGACATGTAGAATAACAAATGCCTCGAGCTCGTATCCTTCCACATTGGAGGGAGTGTGAACATTTGTAAAATTACAGGGTTTTTTCCATTTAAATTTAGAAATTTCATGCCTTGTGGTTCAGGTGTGTCCTCAGAAAATCCTTTCCTTGAACATAAGCTTCAAGATGTATGGATCGATGTCATCATATCAGTATCAACCTCATGGAGAACATATACGATGTAATTCTGATTCTTAGAAGGACAGTCCCTTTGGGGTATTTTTTTTCGAAAGGAAATTTTAGGTGGCATTCCCCTTGATACTAGTATGTTATCAGTGACTGATCGTAACATAACCCAGTTGAAACATGGTACTGTCGATAATATTTTGGAGGAATTTGATTTTACAACCAGATAAATGAGAGCGCACAATTGGTAAAATAAAACAAGAATGAGAAGTGAAACCATTCAACCGCGCTACGGGCGTGAAAAGCCTTGCTACGGCAATATAAGGTTTTGTTGATTTGTCTTATCATAAAAACATTTTGCTTTGATTATATTATATTATATTATATTATATTATATTATATTATATTATATTATATTATATTATATTATATTATATTATATTATATTATATTATATTATATTATATTATATTACGAATACACTTTATTTTATATATAAATTCGTGACATTAAAATTACAGCGCCATTTTCATGTCATTTCATCTGAAAGCAACATGGCGGACCGTAGCCGATAGGTAAGTCTCTTTAAGGTTTGCTTTGCTCTCTTCACTGAATGAGTAGTGATAACGGGTACTGATATATAAGTGAGCCTCATTGGCCTCAACGACAACCTTACGGAAAACTGATATTACAGTGCATGGGTCTTTAAGGGCTTACGGGAAAACGAGATGATAAAGAAGCATTTGAAAGAAAGCCCGTGAGAGAGAGAGAGAGAGAGAGAGAGAGAGAGAGAGAGAGAGAGAGAGAGAGAGAGAGAGAGAGAGAGAGAGAGAGAGAGAGAGAGACAGAGAGAGAGAGAGAGAGAGAGAGAGAGAGAGAGAGAGAGAGAGAGAGAGAGAGAGAGAGAGAGAGAGAGAGAGAGAGAGAGAGAGAGAGAGAGAGACCGTGTCCGAGTGTAGTTGAAATATCGCTTAAAAAGGCGGTTTCAGATTTAAAATCTTCTTAAATGAAATACATACTGCTATATATCGACCTGGAATATTAGGATACGTAAGGTGATAAGTTATAGGTTATATCATTTCATCACTGAAATTAATGGTGTCATATATCTATGTCTGCACATGATTGTATATCGGTTGTTTCAAGCGATCATTGTTTCAGTGTAAATAATGTATTTCACGTCTGTAACGTCATAAGATAAACCATGACTTAACTGGAAAATACTGCTACTTATCATGACATGGAATATACAGGGTACTCAAACATTTCACACTTATATGAGAAGGTCAGAAATGAAATAAGGGGAAAAAGATATGAAAATGGCTTTAGATTAATTTTGAAATTTGATTCCATGGGTATGGATGATAAAGATATATAAATATCTTGAAAAACTAGACCAGTTTGAAGGCAGAGACTGAAAAGCTTTTGTTCAATATAAATTTTTCTTTTCAGCATTAGAAACACCATCATCAGTATCATCATCAGCATCATAATCAGCATCATCACATTGGTGATGAGTTACACAAATAACTACCATAGACATTGATGAGTTGTTGAAAATCTTGTGGTAGAAAGAGAAGTATGTACAAAGTTTGTTCACATACGTGTCTTACGTGTTCATATATCGTTTATTTAGATCTTCGCGTGGACATCAATAGCATAATTTCATCTGCATCTGCATCTACTTCCCTGCAATTTTACTATATATATATGAAAGAAAAACATAACTTTATTCAATACGTTCGATCTCGTTAATGAGATTATAGATGGAGTGTTTTGTAATTTTGACTCATCAGCACTTTCAAGGGCATGATGAACTGTTATGGTTACCTATGGTGCGATGTATGAGTATGTTACGTTAATTAGATTGTCATCTTTGAAGTGAAAACTCAACATTTCGTTTCGCTTCATGTAATGAAGAACTCATAAATTACAGTATATCTATATAAAGATCCAGAAGAAGGTTAACACACTTTAGGGATAGTGTTTCAATTGTCAAACTCTTCTAAACATAATAAACTAAAACTTATGATTCTTAAGCTTATTCTCGATATTTATTATTTACTTTTATATATTAGTTTGTTCCTTCTCGTTGGTATTGCGTGTTTTTTTAGAGGTGTGTCGTTTTCAAACATTTCGTTTTAATATCGTTTATTTCAATACGGCACATGCAGGCCAGTTGCTCACTGTGCACATATCAATGGTCCAAAGATTTGCGATGATTATTCGCATATTCAAAAAAAACATGGCAACAGGTTTCAATGGTCCAGTGTTGCATCTAGATAGCGAGTGGTTAAATTTTTCAATTGAAGGATTAACAATTTACTTATGAGGCATAAACTTATTTCTAAGATTACTGTAAACGTTACATTCAAATAGAAAGTGATATTCATTTTCAATATTACTACGCTTTTCAAAGCCTTTGATTGCAAGGAAATAACTATACCTTCCCGTTTCGAAGTTTAGAGTATGAGATCCACAGCGAAAACGCTGAAAAACTGTTTGATACTTATCAAGATTGAATGTGGTTCAATTGTGAATACAGTCTTAAAATGGGAATATAGAAATATCTTAGAACTCTGCCGAAGAGCGGAATGTCACATCTGTTCATAAATTGCTTTCAATCTTAATTCAAATTGTGCCAAATCCTTAGTAGAAAAATCATCACTTTCGGCTTCCTATGTACATCCTAAGGATATAATCTTAAATACCCATTTAGTCTTACCACGTGAGGCTTCCATATTATAACCTTTTCTTAGCTTACTTAGACATATTCAAAAGTTTACAACGATATGACAAATAACGTATAACAAGACTCGCCCCGAACACAGTGATTGGTTGTTGAAGATTTCGCACCCATTATACTTGCCAATAGGTGAACTGTTTTTTTTTCCCTCGACAGTATCTAGCCCCGTATAACAAAGAAAAGGGAGAACTTTTGGATTAAATATCCACGGGTTTAACATTATTGAGAGACCTCGATACATGAAAAAGAACTTTTAAGCCTGCAACGAAACAATAGTGCGAAATGCTGACTCCAACTTGGGAAAAAATAAACTCCAAATTCCGAGTATGAAGAGACTCATTCCATTACCTTGTTACCAAAATACAATTTTTCGAATCTTGAATAGTCAAATTTCACACACGAAGAAACCTGGTCATAGTTAAAAATGTTGGGTGAGATTCCATTTTCATTCAATGTCAAAGTCAAAGTCTTACATTAATACCGCCGGTTGAATGCATTCCTGCTACCGATCATACAACTCCCAGTAGGGCGCTGTGATGCCTTTACAAAAGACCAGACTATTACTTTCTGGATACAAATTATAACATGTATATCTTAGAAAAAATATTACAGCCAACCAGACCGAGTGTGTAATTTGGCTGTTATCTATGCATTATCTTTGAACAAAAGTCCAATGTTCTATGTAATTATAATTCAAGAACTTGACATTTGCACTCTAACCACACTTGCTGAGTAAGCATAATGCTACGATTCCTTTACCTTAATATGGATGTTATCCCGTATTAGGAGGGGTAAGCTCTCGCGAGAGTTAATGACCTTTTCATCAAATTTATTCACAGCCATACCAAGGTACTCAGTTGAATTTATAAGACACGTTTCACTTGCTTTCCAACCATTTTGTTATCATCTGGCTACGCTTAGATTTAATAAAGAACCTGTTCATGAAAAACAAACTGAAATATGGATACTTAAAGAAAAGACGGGAAATCAGCAGACCGTAACTGTTAACCGATGCGTACTGTTTTGACATTGAAAAGGTGATACAGGGTTCGCTTCTTTGCCCTATTTTTTTAATGTTGAGGCAAAGCGAAGATAAACAACATGTCCTCAATCTCTTCCCTCATCGTTGTTGTCCATGTTGTTGTTGTTGCTGTCGTTCTTCGCAAGTTTTTCTTCCCTGGAAAATTTTCTACTGAGCTTTCTCCGAGTCTTAACAGCTCTTATGACTATATCATTGGTAAGTATCAACTGAAGTTTGCTTAAGCGTTGGCTCGTCGTAAGTGAAGTTGATATCCACGTAGTAAGACTAAGGGAAATACCAGTGAAATATTTATATTTTAACCTAGCCATGCTTGATTTTAAATTGATGAAGGTTAAGGTCTCTCACCTAGTGCTTTGAAGCGTAGGATAACATCTTAATTTGAATTCAAAATGTATGTAAAGAAAATAATGTGATGATAAATATATTGATGCGGAGGTTGACTTATTTCTATGTCTCGTATTATCAAAAAGCACCATCGCCCTATCGGTTCAAATAGACGTTTTAACTTTATTCAACATAACTTTTTTCTGTTACACTGTTTTGATATTTTTAATCACATTTATTTGTTAGATGATTTTACATCGAAAACAACGGGTTATAAAGCTGTAAATACCATAAACCTTTTTGAACTTTAAACAAGCAAGTTTATTTATGGTTAACAACTTTTTCACAATAAAGATAGATAAGTTGCTTTACAACATACCTTGCCCATCTGTGTATATCAATATAAGTTGCACTTCTAAAACTATGATTTATTTTTCATAATATTTTTTGCAACATTGACATCATACATAATTGTTTTTAATCTTTAATCTTTAAAGTGTGTATATATATATATGCTCAAGGGGTAAACTCATAAGAGAGTGATTGTGTCAATCAGAAGACCAACAAGGAAGAACCATGATGTCACCTGATTAGCATAATTTACAATATATCCTTGTACATTGTGCGTATATTTGCGATCATATCGTTTCATCCCTGATGAGTCAATACTATTGACGAAATACTAGTATCGGATTAAAATGATTCTTCAAACGACTATGTGAAGTATGTTATATTTAATCTATATATATATATATATATATATATATATATATATATATGTATGTATTAATGTTGATATACATTTGTAAACAGTTGGCGCAGGGTCTGCTGGGTCAGTGGTCGCGTCCAGATTGTCTGAGGATAGTCACGTGACCGTGCTTTTGATCGAGGCAGGGGGAGATGACCGGGACCAACCCTTGTTGGACACGCCCCTTTACCAGGACAGCGCGGTCACCTCGCAATTCGATTGGATGTATTACACGGAACCGCAGAAAAATTCAGCAAAGGCTGTCCTTGATCAGGTTGATATGCTATATATTTAGCATTATTAGCATATTCAATTTTTTTTTTAATTCATCAACATTTCTGTGCCAGCTTAGCAGCCTACTGCAACTGAAATTGAGCTTCTATCTAAAATGTTCTACATGTTCCCGATTAGGTGCTACACTCAAACTGTGAAGTCCGCTGCAAGGCTTGATCCCATGAATAAGCCAATGATGCCTTTCAGGGGAAGTTGACAAATCCCATAATTAAGAGAATGTTCTGTCTTTGAGAGTACGTGGAAGTATCAGTTAACTGTTTATTAATCTTAGTGTGATTATAGCAGATATAGTAACAGCCATAATTCAAAATAGGAATTTTGAACTATAACACGTTAACTCTCAGTTTGATTTGCATTCTTTCAAATTCCTTCAAGAGTAAGTACCTTAATTCATATTTCAGAAAATATTTTGGCCTCGAGGAAGAGCTCTTGGTGGAAGCAGTCAAATAAACGGGAACCTGTATGTCAGAGGTAATCGCCTTGACTACGACAGATGGGCAGCTAATGGGTGTGAAGGTTGGAGCTACAAAGATGTACTGCCCTACTTCAAAAAATCTGAAGATATTCAAATAGAAAGTCTAAAGAAATCAGGTACCGGACACAGATTATAAAACATGCCCTATTCAATTATTTACTTGGGTTTTCATGCATCCTGCAAATAAAATATCAATTTAAATATTTTCTATTTGACAGTGTATGTCCATGTGATATTGGTATGTATTAGCATGTTTCGTGCCATTAAGCACAAGTAATAACCTTGGATACGATACCCCATATGTAGTGATTTCCGAGGTATATTGAATGTTACACTTGCTTGGTTGAGTTATAAAAGATGGAATAAAAATGTCCTTTGTATGACCCCAGGTCATGTGGAGTATCAGTTTCGGCCGTCCGTTCAGAAAGGTACACTAGCGAAAACATTCCGCTCTCGCTTTATATCTCAAAAAACGCTTGAGATAAGCTACTGGCAAGGTGCTATATTTTTGTCCGACGTATACAAGCAAAACATGATGGCTTGCTTTCGTGACATTTCGAGGTTAAGTGGCAATCCAAGTCCATGCATTACTTTGATTTTTAAGTAAAACATGTGATAGAGCGTACATCAAGTGTATCTTCAAACCATGTGAAGCATTTAAAAACTGTTTCTTTGTGTCCTCAAGAAAAGAAATAAATTCAAGGCTGACTCAGTAAACAGCAAATCTGTTAAACCATTGATAACGTTTAATGTGTGTTTTTAGGCTGACAAATGTTAACGTTGCTCTACAGGGCAATGTTCAGTTTACGAAGAATATACATTCTTGGATATTCTTACACAAATCATTAAAGAGATCGTAATTCAGTAAGTAAAATCTCAATTTGATTTTTTAAAATATCATTCTCACTAAATTTTATTTTCTGCATAGGATCCTTAACATGCACCTCGTACTTCACAGTCTTTTTTAATCAATTTAACATGATTGTGGGAAGTTAATTTTAAACAGCATATTAAACTATATTGTTATGTGCAGAATACCACGGTGTCGGAGGACCCCTGACTGTGTCACAAGCTCCCACCCACCCTATATCAGAACATATCCTACAGGCTGGACTCGAGATCGGGTATAAGGAAGTGGATATAAACGGGGAATCACAGGAAGGTAAGGCATTTCTTCTCAACTTTCCCATCGGTACCTAAATTGTTTATCAGGTTTCGATCTATTCGTCAAAGACTATCATTCGTCATGACGTCTGACGATCAAGGACAGGGTAAGGTCCTAAAGGTGTGAGTAGTGTAGGTCTATCAAATTTCAATCATTGGTGTAGAGAATGGACTATCTATACAAATGTCCAACGGTTAAACAATTCGATTTACATATCATTAAATATACCTGTGTACATTTTTGAAGAAATAAACATCGACTGTTGAATATTTCATTGTGGGCTGAATGACGTTTTTGTGAAGTGAAAGATAATTGCTTTGTCCTCTACTAACCTCAGCGTGTTGATAAAAATCGAAATATGCTTCCGATGTCATATTGACGCAGTCGTGATAACACTGACTCCTATTGTGCTTTAGTGATAAATTCCAATCTTTCAGGATTTATGCGTTCTCAAGCAACAACTAGGAAGGGAGAACGGATGAGTGCATCTAAAGCTTTTCTTTGGCCCGTGATTGACAGATCGAACCTCCACGTTCTAGCCAACAGTCACGTGACCAAAGTGAGCTACGATAATATCTTGAACAACAGAATAATTGAAGCACTATGTTGTTCGTTAACTAATTAACGTTCGCAGGAAATTAAGTACATTATTATTGCTAAAAAGGTCATCAATGGACTTTAATCCTGACAATGAGAGACATAAAGACCAATTTTACAAAATTAACAAATAATCATAGAAAACAATGATAGAGTTACATATAATTTAAATATAAACAGGTCAATATTGAGAACAAGAAAGCAACTGGTGTTGAGTATGTCAAAGATGGCCGACTTCATAAAGTGAAGGCATCAAGGGAGGTAATTCTGTCAGCGGGTGCTGTAGGATCTCCACAATTGTTGATGCTGTCTGGTATCGGACCCAAGAAACATCTAACAGATCTCGGCGTAAGTAACTTGAATTTTAAAACACACAAGATATGTTAGAAGAACATTTTATCAAACACGTATCGTACTTTATGGAATGTCAGAATACATAATTCAAAATACTGGTACAAAAGTACATCGAATCGATCTGAATACTTGTTTTTGAAAACTCCATTTTTAGAATGTGATGATAAGATATTCACCAGCTACCATTTTATTGTTACAACACAGATTTAAGACGGTTGACCTAAATGAAAATTACAGAAAAGTAATGATCAAGGTCACAAGTGCAATGTCATGTTAACCATCTCTTTGTTAAACTTAGTTTGGGATACCAATAATCTGCAGATCAAACGTAAGGTGACCATATGCGGTCATAAATGTATTGAAATAACATAATTCTACTCTACGTTTTGAGAAAACTTTGTGATTAAAAAGGTTTTTTCACATTCTGTTTAGATGAAACATTAGGCGTGCCAATAAGTTAATCATAATTTACTGCAAGAAATGTATTCAAAGGTAACAGTATTCACTGTATCATTGATGTTATGGAATATATCAGCATAGAACACTGATCAAAGGTGGAGTGCTGTCAATCAGTGAGCTAATATTAGTCGCCACTGATGTATTCATTAGAACTAACAGTAATGCACCTTTTGACAGATTTCTCTAAGCGAATACACCGACTCATACTCTTAAAATCAAACTTGGCACTGAGAAGCAAGCAATTAACCAAACATGTATATGAAAGACCGAAATATTCACTGCTCTTGTTAATAAAGATTTGATATATGTACAGAACAGTTTATCCTCACATTCTCTCTAATCTCACAGCTATACCTGACCAACCAGATGGTGACAGCCGGCATGACCACCCGATGACTGTAATGGGTGCCACAATTGGGAACCAATCAATCTCCTTCTTGATGGGATTTTGGAACTTTTAGTCACTCTATGAAGAAGAATTATAGCTTTTCGTTCATTTAAGTTATTTCCAATTCCATTGCTTCATTACAGATCAAGGTGGAGGCTGAGCTCCCAGTGGGAGACAACCTGCAGGATCATCTGATGACTGTGATGAGAGCCAATATCAAGGAACCTCTGTCCATCACTCCTGATAAAGCAGAATCGTGGATGTCTCACCTGGAATACAATCTCTTTGGTACAGGTAAGTACGGAAGTGCAAGCATAGAGTTATACAGTAAACATTTACATTAAAAAAAAACATTTCAAAATGGTTTGCACCAGCTGTGTTTTTCCAATGGCAAACAGCATCACTGTGGTATTCCTTTTGATATCGTCTAAAAACATACACAAAATATCCTTATTCATCATAAAATAGATAGTGGCGCAATAAAGCCATTGGATATTTTCGATATTCGTTGGGGCATTATGCGGATATCAATGCAAATTACAGATCGTCAAGTGCCGGAAAATGACTATCAAACACCTGTACAAACGGACTGCTTAATCAAATTATTCATGATCAAATGCATATCAGCACGTTGAAGAAATGACCAACAAACTGTGTGCAGTTGTTTCATGAAGTTCATGATTAAGCAGTGCCAAATAACTTTTATCTCATGTTGAAATCTACCGATAGATTTTCATGAACAAACTGATTGAATTTAGAACTTGATAATAAGCTTCTGTTTATCATACATGTTGCTTTTTAAACAGGGAGTGGATAAAAGACTTAGTTTAGTTAATCTATCCGTAACGCTGTGTTTACGCAAGCTGCCGTTTGCATTTGGAAAAGGGAAGCAAATCTCGTTCTGAGTAGGAAACGCTCGCCGCCTGAGGACGCGTGAATGCGAAAGTATGCGAGTTAAAATCTATCATAGAAACGTTATTTTTTTCGATTTGATCTCAAAGTTTGATATTTAGGAACAATTCAAAAATTAAAAACTATAGATTTGGCCGATATATCAGTCTGTTATCTCAAAGCCCAATTAAGTAGTATTAATTTTATGTCATTTTACCGTGAATATCATTACGCTTTTCATTTGCATATATCAATTGAAGAAAACTTAAGATGCTTATGTAATGTTGTCAACAGTCTAATCAAAATCATCCATGTTCCATGGAACAAAAGTTTCAAAACAATTGACGTCATCGAGATTCAAACTCGTTCTGTCTATGACTTTCCTCTCCATTAGGTCTGGCAGCAGCCAACTGTATCGCACATTCTGGCGTAAACCCAGCTATCCAATCACAATGCCTCCGGCAAAAGCATTAAACGCACTAGTGCACACCAATATTTCTTTAAAACAACGAATGCACAGATACTGCATATCTCTCGATATTATTCAAGATCCTCACTCAAGTAATCTACCTCGTTAGTTATTTAACAAATATTTACGTGTTCAGGTAGTGAAGTGGATTTTTAAAGACCGGAAGTATTTAATGTTACGTTACAATAAATCCGCATGAACTACGATATCGGAAATATTAAGATTTTGCATATAACCAAAAAAGCGGAAACGACAGCCGCTTTGGTCAACCTAATAGCAATGCTAATGCTGTGTTATTAAATCGGTTTATTTACAACATTGCTTTCATAAAACATAATTTATTATTTGTTCTCAGTTCAGAGTTTAGGTAAATTCAACAGCTGCACATAATAATAGTTCAGCCGCTTTCAACTGTTTATAATTTATCCGTTTTGTGCACAGCTAACCTTAGATTTGTTATATGTCCAAGCCGACAGCGGCTGTCTAAATTTTTTCATTGTTAATTGCAGGTCAATTGTGAAGAATTTTAAGTATTTCATTGCATCGATAGAAAGCTTAAGTGAATGCATAAGTCCTCTTAAACCATAAAATAGCCAATTTAAATCGTAAAAGCGTGCACTAGTGCCTTTAAGCATCAGTAGCCAGGGGCAAGTAACTCTCGGGAGTCATTCGTTAATTTGATCGCCGCCATCCTTCTTTTAAACGCGATGATGTGATTGGTCCACTAACGACTAGGTTTTGTCTGCACCAAACTGGTGTTAGAATGTGCGCTACATTTGGCTCAAGTTGTTGGGCGAGACATGCGCTTCGATTTCTGTTTTGGCCCTACTACCCGTAAAATGAACTCCTCCTCCCTTCTACCCCCATGGTAATTGGAACCTATATGCACGAACGGTTTATGACAGGTTACCTATCTTCATCGGTCTTGGGATGATTCCCCTTATAAATTATGAAAACTATGTTATTGATAAATTTATGTCCCAATGTAAAAACCACTGTTGATGATAGGGTATCTATCTTCTAACATCGGTCTGGAGACGAATGCCTTTATGAAGACTAAGCAGGACGAACCAAGCCCTGATGTGCAGCTTCATCTTTTCGCCTTCCTCGTTGGTGGCAAGTTCGAGGGCATAGACTTCGACCCTCAGGTGACTCGTCAAACGATTGCTTCACTGTCAATATGGTTTTATGTGGTGATAAAATCATAAAGATACTTATTTTTTACATTTTCTACTATTAACGTTAATGTCGTGATTGATATTTGGAAGAAAATGCAAATTATGATGAAATGATAACATACCGTTCAATATTGATAACCGTCCACATGCTTTTCCATCTTTAAATTTTCATCATGGTCTTCCTGAAACGGATTTTCGTGTCATTGATATTACTCAAGTAATTATTCCAACTTCAGTTTTTATACCCAAGAAAATGTTGTAGTATGGGAATATACGAGTTATGTAACCAGTGTGAACTTCTTTAGGCTTTACAGTCATATGAAACCTTAAAGAGCCATTCCGTGAGTTGTTGGAGTCATATATGCCATACTTAATCAATGGTGTCATTTGATCGCGAGGTATCGACTGTTACCGAAAATACACATTTTAAAGCTTATTGGTTTTTTACAGTGACAATATGAAGGTAGAACGTCGAAATTATGATCGAAAACCGGACAGTGGCGCGCTAGTATCCAATTATTTTGGACGTTATATCTACACCTC
Source organism: Phorcus lineatus (assembly GCA_921293015.1). Taxonomy (NCBI): domain Eukaryota; kingdom Metazoa; phylum Mollusca; class Gastropoda; order Trochida; family Trochidae; genus Phorcus; species Phorcus lineatus. The sequence goes on along the minus strand of OV121085.1, from coordinate 34,213,306 downwards.
TGTGCATTCATAAGGCTGTTTTCAGATTTTCATGGAAAACCAGTATTTGTCATATATGTATATAAATGTATGTCTTTTGGACATGAAAAGTTAAGATGGTTTGATTTTATATCACCATATATGACATTAAGGATCGTATCAAAGGTAATTGATATGTCATGAAAATCACGGATTGGCTCTTTAAACTACTTTCGGTTTACATATACATTGATATATGATTTGAGATCACACCACATCTGCAATAAAATATTTTACTTTTATGGATTGAATCCAATTTGAGATTAAAACTCACACCCTCAGAGTCTTCCACATTCTTTAAATTTTCAAAGGTGCCTGATGTCGAATGAGTAAACTGTTGGCACGGTTGGAGGTTGGTGCTTAAATCATATTGTTGTTTTTACTCCCACAAGGGATTTGACCCGAAAAATTAAAAAAATGAAATTTCGGGTTATTACGATATGAATAGAATATAACAATGTTGAAAAATTCTAAATGGAATTTTGTTTCTCATAATTAAGGTTCTAGATAAGATGCAGTGGAAGGCAGAGGAAGGTCTCACTGTTATGCCGAGTCTGTTGCGACCTAAGAGTGTGGGGACTATAAGACTGAAGAGCAGCAACCCGTTCGAATATCCTGTAATAGATCCTAACTACCTGTCGCACCCTGATGATGTCAAAACACTAATAAGAGGTAAATGCTTGCTCCCAATAAATTTTGCTCTACAAGTACATAAACCTTATTTATGAATTATCAAAAAGATTGATTCAAAATAGAAATATATATTAATTCATCGCCAAATATCAAGTTGTGGTGGTATTATGTATATTTTCGTTGACAAGTTTTACTTTCAGTTGACATTATACTTTCAGGCGTAAGAGTCGTTCAGAAACTGTTTAAGGCTAAGAGTTTGAAGGAGATTGGCATTAAACCAGATACGAGGGTGTTCCCGACATGCACCGGTATGACCTATGACACGGATGAATACTGGGAATGCTACGTTCGTTCAGTGACCTTGACAATATACCATCCCGTGGGCACCTGCAAGATGGGTCCTGTGGATGATGAAACAACAGTTGTGGACCCAAAACTCAGGTGAAACCCGACTGACTCACTTCTCTTCAAACTACAATTAAAAGTTGCTTTCATAGGAGCAGCAAGACTTTCTTGATAATAACTTCTAAAATCAATCAATCATATTTTCTCATATTTTAGACGCTATTTAAGTAGTATACATGTATTCTTCTGCATTGCGAAGTTTTTTTGCATTTCTTCATCGATCATGAAAAGAATTTAAAGATTCCTTTGAAAGCATGTCAAGTGTTAAAACTAATTTTTTTTCTAAACAAAAATAACTCTTGGGGCCAATAAATGATGAGTTAAAAGAAAAATTTAACATACTTGCGGTTCAAATACACATGACAATGCTATTTATCATTTCCATTTATTAATTGCTTTATGTGTAATTCATGATGATTGCCTTCTACGTTGATAGTGTATTCCATAATACCATAATACTTGTTGTAGCTTGTATATAAATCATGTACATTATAAATTCAAATTGATATTATTTTTCATATTTTTTTTATCCGAGAGCAGTATTAATATAACCTTATATTGTTTAGAAAGTAAATTCTTCATAGAAATGGATATGTTAAAACAGTTTCTGTCCACTCTCATTACTCTCTATGCCCTATTTACAGAGTGAAAGGTATCTCTGGATTACGAGTTGTGGATGCATCCATTATGCCAACCATCGTGTCCGGCAACACTAATGCACCAAGCATTATGATCGGAGAGAAAGGAGCCGATATAATAAGAAGGGGCTGAAGTATCTTAAGAACTACTTTCAAAATCGATACCAGCTTATTTCTGTTTTTCTAAAGATAGTTCATGTGTCGAATCCATATAGTAAACGTTTATTAAAATTTATAATAAATCATTGGAACGATGTTCAACAAAATATACTTCACTGAAAATTGCGTATCCAAACAACAAATGTGTACTTTTAATTACTGTATATAGTCTAAGCAAGAGTTATGTGGAAAACACAGTAGATTTGAATCAAAGTATTATCGCCTGCCATGGAATGAAAATTTGTATAGATACCTATTAAATAATTGATCTTTGACAATTTTGTTTAATTTTAAAAATCAAATTTCCGCCGTGCATTCTGCCTAATCAGTGCAGCCATACGTTACGATGTAAATTTTTATGGAAAAATATTTCTTCCGAACATCCATTCCAAGTTACATTTTAAAAAACAAAAACATTACTCATATTATCCCAAAAAAGAGTTGCCACTCACTTTTTTGTTTTGGTACGAACCACCGTATGCCTTGCTTCCCAACAGTTCATTTCGCAAAAATATACGATTGAATCTATTTCTCGACATGGAATCTTCAATTTCCGAGATTTTGCTTTTAGTTTCTGAGACCATAGTCGATGATATATATAAATATTCATGACTTTTTTAATCATTTTTAAATCAATTTTTAATAAATCACCGAATGTCCACTATGGTGTGGTTTGAAAGACACAGTTACATAAAATGAGTGTCGAAGTAGAAGCAGCATGTTCGGTTTACCGTTGACGGAGTATCTATGTTGGGTTGTAGCACGGTTATGACGCTCTTTCGAAGTTTTATTTTAAGAGAGAAGGAAGGTTTTGCCTTTTATAATGATACATTAAATTGTCGAACAAAAGGACTCAACATCTTAAACATTGCGTCCTCGACATCTTCTAATTATTGCTTGTCCAGTTCAGAGCCTCCTTTTACAAAGCCCTAACGTCTTCTTCGTTAAAGAATGGGAGTTAAGGTTAACCTTAGTAGAGATTGCTTTTAGTAAGGACGCTCTGTTTTATACATAACAAACTGCAACGACAGAATTTTAATTCAAAGTTGTTACAGAATTGTACTCCTCACATTTCGTATAATATGATATTCCTCTATTTTAAATGAAATTGTGACTGACAATGACTGAATGTCGCCCGTAGGATATCGTTCTTTGAAAACCTGAGTGAGATTACATAATTGAGGTATAAGCGAGACATTTGTCCATTGATAACTTGGTCGATTTAGAGAAACTTTGAAACATTGTTCAGTTTCTTTTGCTTTTATCCCAGCATAAAAATCATCACAGGTTTAGTGTAACATGACATTCTGAATAGCAATACAAACAATTCAAAATTTGGATTTTTCAAGAAGTTTAGATAATCGTCAACATTTTTCATAGTTTATTTACTGCGGGTATAAACAGCCTTGGATCTTCAGTCTGGGAAGACCAAGGAAGGCTTTGTTCGTGAGTGTAACATTTGACCAATATGAATTTATTTCCATGTTTTTCGAATGTTGAATTACCCGCAGAAGCAGTGAGGAGTACCGTTTATCCACCACACGGGTTCTTTCTGCAGAACCTGTAATTATGTACCTCAGATGCGATCTTCAGGCGATTACAGTAAGACTAACAATTGTCAATCTTTTCATCATCATATTGTGTCGTAACCTTTACTTTTCATTTTTCCAAATATATGCCTTTGAACTAACTTTCGGGGAATTGGTCAGTCTGTCAAATCAGATAACTTGAAAGTAGCCTCCCTTTAAGGTATTACCACGCATTACCATGCTCAAATTGGCTTTTTAGGGCATATGAGGAAATAAATGCACTCTCTTTAGCTTTCTATTGATGCAATAAAATACTTATTATTCTTAACAAATCAACTGTGATTGATAATAAAGATGTTCAGACGAATGAACTCGTTAAGGGATTTTAAAATGGGCAGAAAGTGGAGAAGTTGATAGTTGAAAACGGTTGAAATAGGAATGGCGCAGTTTCTTTTATCATTCTTTAGTCTCTTACGAAGGAGGAAATCTTCTTAACTTATCAATATCTGTAATATCTCTGTACGAGAGTCACCAATCTTAAAAGTTAAAATCGTAATTCGCCAAGGTACCTGAATCAAAAAAAGGATGGAAGTCCGCCAAACACCACCATAAGCACTGATCAGATGAACATTAAATAACAGACACAATATATTTTTCAAAGATTTATGTGTCTTTGGTATTGACAAATATTAACATATCTAATATAACAAAACCTTATACTTGGTTTTGCGATTAAACAAATAAGATAGCACTTTGAATACAATTGGTTCCGCATTCTAAGTATTTATTTTTGCTATAAATTGTCTCTAATACCTATTCAAACTTTCTCTTATAAATCATGACATAATTAGTGTTCACATTCGACAATTGATAAAAATTACCGGAATTTTCCCTTCAAATAAATGGAAAAATTCAAATACTGAAATGCTAATATACATACGTAAGTATAAAACATTGTTTTAAATAGAATAGAAGAAACATATTAAAAGTACAAAATATAGTCGAGACGTAAGACGGCGGTGCATTTTCATTTACTTGCCGTAAAGTACCGTGCTTCAAATATCAATCGAATTCCGCCTGATAGTTTAAATACTTAGCAAATTTCCAATGATTATAAGAGTCAACATACACTCCCTAAAACCCTTACCGATAAATGAAGTCATGATAATTTTTTTTTTAATTACGTATGACTAATTGACGCGAACCAGGCGCTTTTCATTGTCCAGTTTTCGATCATTTACATCCTGAACCCTTCAGCTGGGAAAATCTATTCTTAATTAAATAACCAATGCTCATTATCACTGTATTGACCCGGTTAGCATTGAAATTATCCTTTTAGCAATAGTTTAAAATTCCACTTTACATATTTGACTCAAACATCAAATATATGTGCTTTTTTATACACTTTTCACTAAAAAGTCATATTTTTCTCTGATGTGAAATTAGGTCCATACACATTACGCTCCGACGTTTATAGATACCATCGACTCTACTAGTTACGCAAGTAACAGCACTGGAGGTAGATAGATCATCCCTATGATATTTCACAGATGTACAAACTCAGTACATCGGTCAACACACATGAGCAACAGTTACAACTGAAGACGTCACAACAATCAGCACTCTAAACGAACGCAACGTCAAATTACCAAAAATATATCTCAGACATAATGTCGCATGTGTATATACAGAAGATAGCAGCGCATTTCTGGTTCCTTTTAGACGTCTTGAGTAGTCAGCGTAAGTCCTCCTTAAGCCACCAAAACATCGTCTCCTCACTTAACCATCTTCGTTACAAGCAACTATGTCAAAACGAGCAACCTTGCCACACTCTCTCGTCCAATGTTACTTGTCACACCGTCTGTAACATACACTCAACTCCCAACCTTTCCGTTGCTCCGCAAGAGTCTTTGGACCGAGGTCGATCTCGCCAAATAACGCGAGATTTCGAGGTATATGTGGTGTGCTAGTTTCAGCACGACTACTTTCAATACTAGGAGCCTGAGATGAGAGCCTGAGACGGCAGCTCAGTGACCGCACACTGACACGTTCTGCATCTTGCTAGGGTCGATACCCATGACACCTGCCAGAGACTTCATGAAGTATTGGCTGACCTCGTTCATGGTAGCCCAGGGGCACTTAGGACAGGAACAGTTACAGTGAGGCCATGGACAGATGTCCACTAGATGAGACCGGCAGTTGGTCTTTGCGGCTCTACGGTCTCTGTTATTTTTCCGACCTGGTAAAAGAAATGACGTTCAACAAAGTCTTACGAATTCATCTCTACTGGAAACGCTCGTAAAATCTTCAAACGAAAATAAAAAATTTGGAACGGGAATATTTTGTGAAATTCTGATTTACATTTTAATGATGTATCTAATATATTTAATAGCAAAGTAGGAATTCATATCACTTAAAACAAATGTATTACGACAACAAAACATGACCAACGACGAGAGTTTACTTCAGTATTAACGTTTCTGTTCTTTATCATTAAATTTCGCTCACCGTTTCCTGAAAGAAATGTACACGTGTTTTACCCTTATTCTTTCGCTTCTTCTTCTTATTCCTCCTCCTCTTCCTCCTGTTTTTCTGTCGCCGCCTCTGATTGGCTGCCCGAGACAACGGATCATCAGCAAGTGGAGTCTCATTCCCACCAAGCAGACTGTTCCTGAACCACCAAGAACATTATCATCACACATGGAATGATTGAAATTCAATCTTTCAATTTAATTAAAGGACTTTTCAAACATGGAACTAGAGTCAAAACCTTCTTACAAAGTTTGAATCCTGGAATTCAAAGACTCCAATGAATGCCATAAAACGCATTCGAATTCTATGAACACCGAGGTGGTTTATATACAGGTGTAATTCTGAGCTTAAGTTCAAGTAAACTTTGATCACATATTAACCTTACACGTTTAATAGGCAGGGAAAACCTGTAATCATTATCGAAAGGACATTCTAGTTACGTCTTGCCTGAAATGTTATCTCCCATACGTCAGACTTTGCATCTAGAGAAAGACAAATCGCGGCTGGCTGATCGCTGAAACATGTGATTAGTAATAGTACTTAATCACATTCCTACATACCTCCTCTTGAGAGCGGTGGACTTGCTGCAGGTCCCCTTGCCAGCGTTGCTCTCCTCCCAGCAGAAGAGGGACTGGGCCAGTGTTACACCGTCTATCATTACCGTGTGCCAGTGGCTGGAAATTATAAAATTGTCATTATAAAACCCTTATTAAACAATGATTTAACTGCTGCAGTACAGTAAAGCTCACAAAAGGCTTTTTTAATAATGTTCTTGTACTAAATAAAATAAAAGTTATTGAAAACATTGACATTTTTTCGATTACCAATTTTCAAATTCTTTACACTCACCTCTTCATCAGGACATCATGGGATACACAGGCAGGTGCGAACACAGCTCTGTAAACACATTAATTGTGGGAAACAGTCAATGATAATACAATATACAGTCACTGTATATAGCTCATGTGGCTTCAAGGTTTTATTTTAATGCATTGAGCAAAACGTTCACTCGTGAAAGTTTCTTCAGAAATAGTGGATAAAGAGTAGGATGGAGTAGTACTCATGGTATTTATGAAAGCAAATCAGTACAATATATAGTCAGAACTATTTCAGAAGGAAAAGATTCAACACTTCTTCATTTCTAAAATGTTTCGTTCATAATATTGCATGTTATTTCCTGTTGAGAGAAATAGGTTCACTTATTATTCAAAACATCAAAAAGACAATTATATACGAGAAAGTGCTCAAATAAGGAGAAAAAAACTACCAGATTGATTATGTATGATTTACATTTTGATTACGCTTGTCAAGTATTAAATGGAAATTACTGTTCAACTCACGAGGCGTTCATCAGAGTAGACTTGACCTCTTCACCAAGACGTAAGAGATACATCCACTGATCGTTTGAGAAGTCGGACCCACGGCCCCGGTCCTCGAACACGTTGTTAACTTTAATCTGGGCTGCGTCGTAAAGGTTCTGAATTATGTAGACCGGGGCTGCAAGAGAATGATATTGAGTTTACTCCATCAGTTTCAGCATATTTTCTTCATGAAATAAATGATCAATATATTTGTATTTCAATATAAAATATCCAGAGCTAAACTAAATTGGTAGGTCAGAAAGATGAGTGACCCTCATTTATTTATTAATCGATGCGGTCGTAAAATATACGACCGCATCTTCATTGATGAATCCTTTATCGATATCATCTTAACGAACTTGTTTATTTTGAAAGAGATATAATTTCAATTAATCTGTGTCGTATATCTAAAGATTGTCAGTGTATGCTTGACAAATAGTAGCGTTAAAATCTTGACTAGAAGAACTATCTTCATTGATGAATAAATGAAAAACAATAAGACCATTATTAAAACATGTGCGTATTGTAAAAGACAGCAACTGAACACTGACCGACACGGCATTGAACAGTGCAGGTCCAGCTTACTTTTCAGAGACGGGTAGATCCGATGTCCGAAGTAACATCTCCATACTTCTGTAGGGTACAGTGCTCTACAGTCATCAGTGATACGGGGCTTCCAATATCTGAAGCGTACATAAAAGGTTCAAATTCAACTCATTTGACATATAAAATTTCTATATAAGAAATTATTTTGTCATGAGGCGTTACCCACCCCATTGGAAACAAATCAAATTCAATATCTTACGTGAGGTCATTAACGTAACATAAGAAGATAATTTATCCCATATGCTAATTCTTGGATCTGCCTACTCAAAGGCCTTAAGGTGAAGAAGCAGGGGCCAGATTTTCCAAGCTCTCTTATCACTAAGATAGTTGTACGCCTATGTTAATGTTTGGGACTTAAGATTATCTTAGTGCTAAGAGAGATTCGAAAATCTAGACCCTGGTGTCTAAATTTCAGATAGGTACCCTTAAGTAAATGTTAATGGGTGGTATTTTTTCTATTTAACGAAATGTATGACACGTACTCGATGCCTCGTTTGATACTGTCCACAGGACTACAGGAGAAGGCATCTCTGCACTGTCTGGGTTTGAAAGGCTCGTTGTCCAGGAACCAGCCAGCGTCCACCACCCCCCTCACCTCCGCCCCCGGGGCGCGCTGTTTCACCTGTTTCGCGATGTGGTCCAAGTTCATCAACACTCCGGTACCCCCTGCACTGTAATGTTGAGAATGCAATCGAGATTTTAACATCACCTGAAGCAACTTACTCTTTCTAATAACTTAAGTTCATAAACTCTTGTCACTCATATTTGTACATAGAAAAAAGCGTTAAATTGTAATAATTATTTCATAAATGACAATTTTATCAAATATTTGAAGTGTCTCTCGGAAAAATGTGATGTTTCAAGACTATTTCTTTCAAGAAGTTTTCTTGTTCTGCCAAAGAAGAATACAAGATCGATATACAATGAATTACAGTGTACTAGTCATACCAATTTGAACATTATAAGTACACGATCTGACAACAGTAACTTGTTCTGGGCCCTTGCATTCACAATTAGTTAATTAGTTAACACGCACCTGCTTCCCATGACAAGGAGCTTCTTTGCATTCCTCAAGCCTTTCTTCAGGAGTTCCTTGAAGACTTCCTCCAGAATCAGGGAACCCATGAAGGCGAACTCGTCTGTAGGATAGATACAGACAACAATGTCATTCTTCTAACAAATGATTATAGGGATATCAAAAGTACGAAACTGCCATTGTGGGACTCCTCAAAGTTTGGAAGACATAGAAGCGAACTCATCTATATGAAATGATAATCATGATGCAAGAAAATCTATGATATTGTAGAAACCATTCATTTATCAAATAAAAACTAGAAGGGAAGAAGCTCCATTAATAAAGCAGTATGGTAATACTGATATCTATATTTGGTAATATTGATATTCAAATTTACTTTATACACGAGAGATGGATATATACATCATCTAGCCAACTATCTGCAGAGATTGCGCAAATATATGTTCCTGTTCCAGGTCTGAAACTACCGGCTATAAGGATGCAGATATAAATCGTTTACAGCATTTCAAATCAGGGTCTTGATTGACAAGTTGGTATCGAAGCAAATGACGCCTTCTTATGAAAATAAAAGAATTTCTTACATAGATCTCACCTCAAGATCAAACAATGTATCTCCTTACCACAATGTTTTAAAGGTATGCTTATCTAATAGTGAAGCAAAATATATATTGTTTTACAAAAAGAAAATTTCTGACATGTATCTAAGCCCGAGACCAAGACACGTACCTCTAGACGACGAGTTTCTGGTTCCGGTCCAAGAGTCACTGGAGCAGTATGGGACGATACTGTGAAACCAAGATTGTTTTATATTGTAAATCTTTTTATATTGTGATTGTCATGAATAATATATCTTATCATTGTTTAGATTGATAAGTCATTATTTTGAATGTGACATGAGTTGTAGACATAACTTTCAAACTATCAGGATCAAGGTTAACCAAATCAGTACAATCTGATCGCTAATCTAGACATCGACGAATACAAAAGGTAAATGGAATCACAAAGGATCAGGAATATAATACAGTGTCCTGAAATACTAGGATCTTACTATCTGAACATGAAGAATAACGCTAGGGTACTTGGTAACAACATTTGATGTTGGCTGTGACTTACACCATGTTGGCGTGGAAGTAGAAGGGGTTCTCCTCAGGGTCCCATGACAGTATACCAGAACCTGAATACAAAAACATTATCATATCACCGTTTTTGCCTTTTTAATCATTGTCGCCGTATGTGATTATCAACATCGTAACTATCGTTTGTCAACATTGAGCTACATAATTATCGAAATCATCTTCACATTTGCCATCATATTCTTTTCCATTAAAACAGCGTAACCATTACCGCCATTGTCGTTATCACAATGTTCGTAGTCGTTGCTTCGTAATTCTTAGAGTAATCTTCATTATTACCATAAACTTCATCATTACCATAAACTTCATCATTACCATACACTTCATCATTACCATAAACTTCATCATTACCATAAACTTCATCATTACCATAAACTTCATCATTACCATAAACTTCATCATTACCTCAATCTTCACCATTACCAAAATCACTAGTGCGCAATAGTGTACATCATTCATCATTTCTATAATCGTAATCATTACCACCAATGTCACCATTACTATCACCATCTTCGACGCCAATTACTAACGTCAGTTTACCATCTTCGTCTCAATTACCACAATTACCACGATGATTGTCAACGTAATCATAACCATCATCACCGCTTCTTTCTCATCATTCTCATTGTCATCATTCCATCATCACCGTAACCATTTGAACAATTGTCATCATCGTGATAAAAACCCTCATTAACCCCGTCATGCCTATTATTACCATCATTATCGTCACCGTTATCATCATGGTAATTGCAACCATTACCACCCCAATCTTAGTCACATGTCATACCTTAACTTGATAAGGAACCAATATCATTTTTGTCATAAATCATCATAACCGTCATTTTCTTCTTCAAATATCATTGTGCTGGTAAGTAATTGGCAGTAGTCTCTGTGTTAAATGCTACATGTTAATTATTCCGTTTTATCCGGACAAGAAATCTACTGAACCAGAATGTAGAAATGTTACATTATATTAAAGAACTAAATTTCAAAAGAAAAGTGATAGTCATTCAGTAGCAATTATGTAGGTTATAAAGATCATTCCTTGGCTTGTTCAAAGGGGAACTTCAGCTAATGTCAATCACATTACATGCACATGGCTGTGTTTTGCTTCTGATCAACGTGTCTCTGTTTCATAGTGAGCAATACACGACAAGCCGCTGACACCAAGCTTACTTTCAGTTTTCCAGCTACAAACACGTAGTATCGTCACCAAACAGATTGCCGCTACCACGCTACATCACTGGGCAATACACGCGTTGCTCAACACCTGCAACCCATAGTCTTTGACCCTTGGAACTAAAGCGCCTTAGCGCTAGGATTAGAGCAGATAAAAGGGTCTTAGATTAACCAAACATGTTCTGCTCGCCTTTTGATATGGTGTCAGCATTAGACCCGAGCAAGATTGGGCTTCACTGGACAAGAGACACGCGCTAGGGGCGACCCAGAGCTTGTTCAAATCAAAGAAGTTGTGATGAATCTTGTCATAACAGGCTGAGTACGGAGATAAACAGGCTCGCTCTTCAAAGCGATATTTCCGGCTACTAGAGGTACAAAGAAAGGGCCTGGCTATTTCGTACTGTGATCTTAACATGTTTCATCCCTCTCCTCGCGTTTGTTTCATTTCAAAGACCTGTATGACGTTCAACGAGACTGATTAATGAGAATTTTTAAAGAATATTTTAAAACTTTTTATTCGGAAAACCAGTTTAACTGGAAGTTTTAAGACGCAGATACGTTTCTTAAGCACAGTATTGTAAAAATAAAATTCACCTAAAATATTATCAATCTTAGATTTATTCACAAAATATTGAATACGACAAACCTTTTGTCCTTAGTTATGCACTGATCTGTATACGTACCCTTTAATATGACAAGTCATATTAGATACCGTTAGAAGACCGTTGATCTTTCTAACATCAAAAACATTTACATCATGTTTCTAACTTACACGGTACAACGCTGAAAAACTGTACACGTAAATGATAAAACTATTGGTTCTCGTTGTTATCCTGAAAGCATGTCGTGCAGTGAAGAAGTTGACTATCCATAAGAACTTGTTCTTCATACCGAAAGCTATCTGATGCAATGTGTGTTCCATTGTCTGCCGTCCACATTAAATAGTAAGGGGTTTGGAAGAATTTTGGACTGGACAAATATACCTTAAACAGTGAGTCGTTCAAAATACTTTCTTTATTAAAAGCATGCAGCTTTTGGTGAAATTATATGTCATGTATAGAAGTGCCTAGAACTGTATTCAAGTATGAAGAGGGAAAAAGACGATAAACCTTGGTACATCTTACTTAAAGCATAATGGTGGATATATCTATTTCTTTATTATTCTACCGTCATGGTGGACGACAAGGGGAAACTCTTTCAAACCAACCTTTCCGGTGTCTTGGCCAATTCCTCGAGCTCATATACTCATTCATGACTTTGTACCGCTCTGAACAGCTTGTTCGGTCAAAACAAAACCAACCACCTGCAAAAATAGAAACATTCTATGAACATATTGGAGCAGGGCTAAAGCTACTCTGGATTATCAGCATCAAAAGAAGCCGCTTTGAAGGTCGGAACTCCGTACAGGGGTGCTGCACGAGTTGCTGGGAGTTCTTAGCTCTCAAATTCAATATCCGTGATCTTCACAAAGTTATCAACCTGTCGAAAACGCTGGCTCGTAATCCTATAATCTACACTAATTGAGACTATGTGCTTCACTGCAAAGACTTTCAACTTCAAACGACGTATTATAAGAAAGATAAGAACTAACATCCAACAAGATATTAAGATGTCCGTATAAGTTGTCTGATCTTTTCCCTTCAAACATTGACGAAACAGTGCAAGAATATGCGCGTTCTCTTCCCTGGTTTGGCAGTTTGACCGGACAATCGTGGATTGTAGCTAACAAACTCAGGAGACTATCATTCTTGATGTATATACACATAATTGTTGCCCTCTTTAACACAATACTGTTCTCCAATTCGTCCCAAAAAATCAAGATATTGTTCTTGTTTTGTTTGTCCAAAAAAAAACCCCTCAAGATATTTATATTATTTTACTTCGTCAAAAATATCAACCTATTGTTCCTGTTTATCTCAAATCATTCCGAAATTACTTTACATTAGGTGGAATTGGCATATTGTAATATCTTTTGATTTACATCACCGATCACGTATCGAGGAATTCAATTCTTTTATTTCGGTTTGTAGGCCATCGGACCATGTACAATACATGTTAACAATTTTTAAGATTTTGTAGAGTAGACAATAAAGTTATACAACGATAATTTATAACATGGTTAATTCATCGAGGAAAGCCTACAAGGATAGTACGTTTTAGCAAGCCTGCCCTAGAAATTCTCAAAGGTTGCATGGATGTTATCATGGCATGATTGTCTCCTGAGATGGAAGATTCTATGTCAATGTTTCATTTCTCCTACAGAAAAGTTTCAGAATGCACATTTTACTCATCATTTTCATCATGAATTATCATTTGAAAGGGAGAGACACTACATCACTGATGTCCTACTTAATATTAACCCTTTAACACTGTATGGAAGGTATATAACATATCTAAACATAAACAACGTGTACAGGACCTTACCTTCAAGAAAAACTATCCATTTCGAACTACCATGGGACTTCCTGATATAATACCTGCAATAAGAAAATAATTTATTTATCAATATGAAATTCAGATTAAACTATCATCAAATTATTGTCGCATCAGGTACGACAGGTGTGCGATGCGCCTCCAGACAGCCACCTGTGGAGGCGGTAACGCCGGGGGGAACAGCGCGTTATGGCAGACGAGAGTTCCACACCATGCTTGTCTGCTGACAACGCAAGGAGCTCTGGGACTCCAATTGAAGTATACAAATACAATAACATCAGGTATATATCGCTTGAACTTGCACATACTTCAAACAGCCTGGTGTCAGAGAGGTCTTTCAAGTTATTCTTTTGGCTGTTTAGTTAATAGTAATGAAAGCGATGTTTTGACAAGCTGTACTGTATACGATAACCCGCTCTTTGATGCTGCTGCTTTTAACAGAGGTTTCAAGTGCCAGGCAGATCCAAACTTAAAAAGATCTCCGCCTCGCTTTTCTTTTCTTTCTTAATATGACTGGCGTGGGTTCCCAGGCAAACATTCATTATCGAGGGTCTAATTACAGCGCACATGGTTACGACGCTGGCACTGTATTGTGGTAGAGCGCATGTACATGTATATGAGAGTGAAAGGTGTGTTTCCCGATCTAACTGGTATACTAGAATTCGGGGTCTTATTCCTGCTTATCAGTGATCAACTGTTGATAATTAGTAAGAGTGGGATATTGAAGCCCAAAACATTTTGCATGTATGCCAAATATAGTGTCAATACGTTATAAGTTTACGATAATAGTGTCACAATGTTGGTATTTCCCGAGCGAAAGCAAGGGGTATCTCGATATTTAGTTCGAGCGTCGTAACGTTAGAATGGACATTACTTCTATCTTATCATTTATTAATTTATAAAGAAGAGACTGATATTATTTTCATCCCACGCACATATTACCTACGAAGATGATCTAATTCGAGGTAACATTGATGACAATATCACTTTTTCATAGTGAAGTGACACCTTAAAAAATGCTACCACACCATTTTTCGTCTACGACGCAGCGTTATTAAAGCGGCCACTGTGGGGAACCAAGCTATCCTTTCCCAATTTCAGAAGGTGGATATGTGTGCAAGGGAAGTATCACTGGGTGACTTGGAATAGGAACTTTATCTGGGCATATAGAGATAGATGGAACGGGGAGGGGTATAGAGATAGAAGGGACGGGGAGGGGTATAGAGATAGAGAGGACGGGGTAATAATGAGATGGAGGTATTTATGAGGTGGAGGTATTATGAGGTTGGGGTATGGGTGAGATAGGGGTATGTATGAGATGGGGTATGTATGAGATGGAGGTACGTATGAGATAGAGGTATGTAAGAGATGGAGGTATGTATATATGAGATTGAGGTATATAAGAGATGGGGGTATTATGAGATAGAGGTACGTAAGAGATGGAGGTATGTAAGAGATGGAGGTATTATGAGATTGAGGTATGTAAGAGACGGAGATATGTATGAGATGGAGGTATGTATGAGATGGAGGTATGTATGAGATGGAGGTATGTATGAGGCGGAGGTATGTAAGAGATGGGGGTATGTATGAGATAGAGGTATGTAAGAGATGGGGTATTATGAGGTGGAGGTATGGATGGGGTTTGGTATGTATGAGGTGGGGGTATGTATAAGGTGGGGATATTTATGAGGTGGGGTAATGTAATGAGTGGAGACATGTACGAGGTGGGAGAAAGAATGAGGTGGCGGTATGTATGAGGTGGGAATATGTATGAGGTAATGTAATGAGTATGAGATGGAGGTATTGAGAGGTGGGGTATTATGAGGTGGGGGTATGTAAGAGATGGGGGTATGAATGAGGTGGAGGTATGTATTGGGTGGGGTATGAATGAGGGCGGGATATGTATGAGGTGGGGTAATGTAATGAGTGGAGACATGTATACGAGGTGGGGGAAAGTATGACATGGGGGTATGTATGAGGTTGGGATATGTATGAGGTAGTGGTATGTATGGGATGAGGTATGTATGAGGTGGGGTATGTGTGAGGTGGGGGTATGTATGAGGTCATTGAGGTATGGTAATGTAATGGTCGAAGGTATGTATGAGGTGGTGGTATGTATGGGGTGGGGTATGTGTGAGGTGGGGGTATGTATGAGGTCCTTGAGGTATGGTAATGTAATGGTCGAAGGTATGTATGAGGTGGTGGTATGTATGGGGTGGGGTATGTGTGAGGTGGGGGTATGTATGAGGTGGTGGTATGTATGGGGTGGGGTATGTGTGAGGTGGGGGTATGTATGAGGTCCTTGAGGTATGGTAATGTAATGGTCGAAGGTATGTATGAGGTGGGAGGGACTGACGAGACAACTAACTACCTTGTCTTACATCATCGTTGTCTGATGTGATCACCTGGTTTATGAACCCAGGGTCCTGCTTTTGTCGGTAAAATGTAGTTCCTTTGATGTCTATGTCTCGAGTATTCATGCCAGACAGAATTTTTTCTTTCTGATTATAAACAAGAAAAATGTTTCCCTTCTTTTCAGTCTTGCTAACATCATACGATAAGACGGGCTATACTTACAGACACAGGTCTGCTGCATTGAATAGTTTTTCTCCAGTCTGAATATAAACGCATTGTACAAAGGGGTTTTGTGTTTCATTAAAAATAAGAATCCATATTTTCGTAAATACACGTTATTGAAATGTACCTTTCTTAAAACACGTAAAACAGTTGGTAGGGATTTGTTTCATAAATAAGTGAAAGCCTCGCAGATGGTGATAGAAAGACCTCACAAACACAAAAACGTTACATACCTACTTATATTTCATTTTCTAATCACTTGAACCTGTAACTAGTTATATGATGAAATATACGACAAAATATGGGCATGGCATGAGCGTGGCGTGGAGCAGTTTTTGGCTGACAGGACATATCTAAAGAAGCACCAGTGGTTATGATTTGCTGAATTCACACACGCGAGTCGCATTTCTCCCACCAAAGAGGATTGGCGGTAAGCATATTGATGATATGAAAGAATAACATTACAAACGTGGATGTCTGGTCTGTGAAAACAGCTGTTCGTGGAATCTACGGCTGAAACGTAATGCGAAATAAGTTCATCTCACGTGCCATTTGTGTAAACAGCCAATCACGAGTTCAGAAATCTCTTTGTTCTTTCCTTTGATCAAACGAAACCTTTCTTTGCCCAGGGCATATCGTTTGGTCTTGATCTTGCAGTAAGGGGGAGTCGAGTTACAGAGTAAATCGCTCCTCAGATTAGATATACACACTAGATCACCCATCAAGTGTCTGGGCCTGCGCTATTCTGGCCAAATACACAGTCTCCACTGACAATATATAGAATCCCGCCACGTTAATCATACTTCGTAGTCTTTGAATGGATTTTATAACATAAATTTTAAAGATATATATATACGAAGATCGCATATGCTAACTTTATCATTGGTGCCCTTTTATCGAGAAATTTGAATGTTATTGAATAGTTTCCACTCAAAGATAAGTGGTTCAGTATAGTGACGGTATGAAGGTATAATATCGAGATTATGATCGAAAACCGGACAATGACGAACACTTTTCGAAACTTATCTCAAGCAGAAAGAAAGACAGCAAGAAGTTGGTAGTGGTTGATAGAATACCTAAATAGTGTTAATGAAAATTGGACCGTAGATATCTGTATTTACTATAAAGTTTCATTTTGAGATAAATATGTGAGATTTTTTTTATCATAAATATACATGTACTGATTTCTTTAATACCGAGTCTATTGAATCTAAAACGCGTGGAAATATCAAAAAACGACCTGCTACCCTATAGTGACGTCATGAACAATGGTTTGACGTCACAGACAACGAAATACGGTAACTT
Organism: Phorcus lineatus; assembly: GCA_921293015.1. Taxonomy (NCBI): domain Eukaryota; kingdom Metazoa; phylum Mollusca; class Gastropoda; order Trochida; family Trochidae; genus Phorcus; species Phorcus lineatus. The sequence continues at coordinate 34,195,762 of OV121085.1, read as the reverse complement.
GCGCTGAAACAATCAACTGTAACAATGTAGGCAAACGTGATGTGTGCTTATGTGCTCATATTGAAAATATGTCACCACATAAGATTACCGTATGGGTAATAAAGTATCATATTTGGTATTTCGGTATTCGTATCAAAGTCAAAGAATGTGTCATGACACACGAAGTGTATCTTTTCGGTACGTTAGTACACATACGTAAGTTTGGTACGTTTTGTCACATTATTTTTTGTTATTGAAAATTCACCAGCCAATCGATTTATAACTATCAATGGAATGAGAATAGGAACTTCTAACAGCGCACTCACAACGTTCCATTCGAACAAAATGTAAACGAATTTGGCTCACAAAAGGTCAGTATGCGAAAAACGAGTAAATTCTCTTCGACTACGGGTTCGACTACGATCGAGTGCTAACCCTCGTGTGTCCTTCAACACCTATGGTCGAGTGCTAACTCTCATATATCCTACGACAGTCAGGCTATATGTCCTAACTCTCATGTATATTTCGAAACCAAAGGTAAAGATTCTAACCGTAATGTTTCCTATAAGGCCCAGAGTGTGCTTAAGCTCATGTACCCAAGGGTTAGTATGCTAACTCCCATTCCTACAAAAAATCAAGGTTACGAATTCTAACCCTGTATCCTATAGCTACAAGACCCAAGTTACATGTGTTAACCCTTCTGTATCCTACATGACCAATGTTACATGTGTTAACCCTTATGTATCCTACAAGACACAGGGTACATGTGCCAACCCTCATGTCCCGACAAAACCGACTCGACTATCCCCTCAGTGCTATAACACGAAGAAGAAAGGTAACTTCAAAGCACCTCACTCCTATGAAGGCTATTGCTTTTTTCCGATCATTCACACGCACATATTGGAATGATCTCTTTGTGTACAAAATACTGGCTGTTCAAAGCGCTCTAGAGACGCAAAGGACATCACAGAGAAATTTCCTGAGCGAAGGGAACCGTTTGAAACGTATGGAAGAAAGGAAGATTACGGGGCCAAGAGAAATCCAGCAACAAATTTACCTTTGTAGAAGCAACCTGAAGGATCCACGCCTGAGAATGAACCCTTTCTAGTGGAACAAAGAGCTCTAATCGACTGCTCCTTGGGTTCTAAGCTTACAAGTCTACTCATTAAAGCAAGAATGTGAAATGCATGTTTGAAGATTTGTTTAATATTAACATGCCATATGTCGGTCGTCTTTGAAGAAAGCCACGCTGAAAACATTTCCGATTGTGTACTCCAAGTTCTAGTCCAAGTGACGATAATTGTACCGTTTTCCTCTCCTTTATGTGCCAGTGATGCCCTGTCTGCCATTGACTACCATGCATTGACTGCACGGGTTGATTGCAAAGCTCGAACAGGTAAATCAGGTGAGAGTTACACCTAGATACGTTTCATCTAAGCTGGCTTCAGAATAGTCCTCAGTGTATATCTTAATTTGAGTCAAAAAGATGTTTTCAATGGGACAATAAATGAATAGATAAGAGGCATGTACGTATGCAACAAATTAAGATGCAACTGTTGCACTGGGGGTACTTAATAATAATGAAATATCTATGCATGAAATATATTTCATATCTTATTGTAAATGTAAGTTATCATATGAGTAAATAACAACCAAGCAGGAATTGCTTATCTAATACACATATCCGATGACAGCATTATATACATTAATAATCGGAATGTCGATGTTACTATAAAGTTTTCCAGTTACAGTGGAGTAGATAGTTTAACCCATACATAAATACACACGTCAATACATATTTGTTAAACATAATCCAAACTTAAACCTAAAATCCCAGCCCCGCGCACCACAGCAGGAATAACATGACCAAAACAAACGAAGAAAGTTTACCAATCCTCATTGTTAAAGTCCACAAACCCTAAGTAACTACAAACAAACACATTTTTTGGCAAACGTGTTATCATCCACATCAAAGGATAGCGAAGACCCCCCAAGGATCACTCGAGTCGGCCCCTCTATTACCCTCCGTCGAAAACGTCTCGTTGTTCTTATACTACAAAGGTCTCCAACAATTGAGATCAAATTTAAAAGGCTTGTCTGTCTATTAAGCCTATCAGTTCTTAGTTGAAGCCCATAAGGGATATGGGAGCTTTTGATTCGTTCAAGTAGGCAATGGCCAATGAGGTGTGAGCTCTTTAGAGGTTATCAACCAATCGGAGACAGTTTTCCACAGCTTACGTGTTTTATCCCTGATAATCGTGTATAGATAAGCTTCTTGTACGCCTATAACAGAAAACTTCAACTATTCTCTAATTCAAAATGAATATAAAAGATCAAATGATTCCTGTCAAAAAGTGTGTCTCATTTACAAGTTGAAGATCATTCACCTGGAACATTGAAATATTATTATTGAAATAAGATTAACTGATGAAGGCCGATTGCCACACAAATGAATCACCAATAATAAATCAATATTATTATTCTGTTTTAAAAACGAATGCATTTTCATTGGTATTGTTAATTTATCAATTAAAATGGCTGTAAAGTGATTCCTACCACTAAAAGCTTTGCCTCAAAGATATCAATCATAACCGTTTGATTTCTTCGTCTTTGATGCTACAAGACTCCCTCCAAGGGGCTCTCGTGCCCCACTTATATCTGAAGGCTCTACTTTTTAAAGGGGCCCTTTAGTCAAAGCGCACCTGAATCGCTTACGATCGATTTGCAAAGTACTTATCTCGCTAGACACCACATGCTCAGTTTTGGCGTAACGTAGCAGGGGAATAAAGCAAGGTGAGGTGTTTGTGCAGCCTCTCTTCTCGTTTTAGTGTTGACTCGCTTGGGAACTTTCATCTTTATAGATATTCTTAGAGTCAAATGGTCTCAAGTGAGTGATGAAACAATCTAGTAACTGTTATGAAATAATTTCAGCCTTTGCAAAACGTAGTGTCCATGTTCTCTATTATTTTATTGGAATTTCAAGCAATTGCAGTTTAAGAGGATACCGCAAATATATAAATATTTTATATGAACAGAAAAAAGCAGACTAAAAACATCTCTCTAGCAACCAAAACATATGTCTAAAGCGCTATAATTTCTATACAAAAGGTGTGTTATCGTGGGTGCGATAGTGAAGTGGTTAGCTGTTCTGTTCTGAACCAAGAGAGCATATATTCATAGATTCATAGATATAGATCGCACCAGCTACTCAGCAACTGTGCATGCTGTAGAGAACTGTCAATATATGTAGTAGAGATATGCTATAATGTCTTTTATATCAACTGCAGTTATGGTTCTTAGATCCAATTAATACTAGCATATTCAAGTCTCGCCATAGCAGAAGGTTTATTGCAAGTTATTTCAATATGATTTTCATTGTTGAATTATATAAACTATAAATAAACTTAAATTAAATAATTACTAGCCTCTGATAACATTCCCAGTCTAAGCCAGATTTCTATTTCCTTATCAAAGCAAAAGCATTTCTAAACGAGTTTGTAATTGAAACTATCGAAAGAGGTTAATTTCAAACGAGCCTGATGTCGCGATCTTGCAGCCTCCATTGCTCTTATCTAGCATACCAAACCTCGTTTGACAACCAAATTAAGCAAGATGAATGAAGCAGATTTTGCTTCATGCAGATGCCTGAACTCTGTCAGAGAAGAAAATGACATATCATATTTTATATGAAATGCTAAGGAGTATATTCTAATCTATTGTTATCTTTACGTTATCTGATCGTTATTTTAATTGAGCAAGATGGTCACTGATCACCAAATAAATTTCTAAATCAGATCCAGTTTTTTTCAAAATTTAAAAGTGAATAAAATTAGGCAAATGTTACCAATTTAGTGTCAAGATCATTATCATAAATGGTATAGTAATGTTACTTGAAACGACAACCTGTTAAAAAGGCCACATTTAGCTGTCCGGACCATCTCTTCCGTCTGAGGATCACGCTTTTTGAATTTTCACTCTCAGATAGTTGAATTCCATTTTAAATCAAATTTGATATTTCTGAGGTATTCACCTTTAATTAAAGGGTTCGGGCAATATGATCCCAGCAGCGTTATGTTGTTGATAATAAAGAAGTTGCAATATACACCAAATGTTGTTATAATGAATGACACGCTATGTTTCTAGTGACCGAGGTGGTCCAATTCTTCACTGTTAATGCCTTAATCACGACATAGTGTTCAGTATGGAAAGAAATAAATAAAATACGTGACTTACTCATATCGTGATTAACATCGACAGCGATACATTTCTATGAAAGGGGAGGAAGGACATTAAGAAATGTCAGAACTTCGTCACGTCGTTATAGCTTCTGCACGAAGAAAAACACGAGAGAAGAACAAGAAAGGGATTACAGGCACCAGATCTGTATTTAGTATTTGAAATGTATTTTATTCGGAGACGTGAATGTGAAATAAAAGCGAAGTGGACGCACGAACAAAGGGTGTAGTTGAATTGCTGAGATAATTATGACAATTCGGGTTCTTCAGGCAAATAATCAGAAAGAACAGAAAACAGGTTTAACTTTGATTCTGCCTGGATTCTATTAGTGCTTGGTTTCAAACAGTTCTAGCATTCTATTCATCTTTTGAAGAAATATCGTAAATTACTGCAGTAGCAAAGGTTAAATGTCTTATTGCTCTTTTAGATACGCCCTTTTGAGATCGGAAACATTTTCAAAATTTGTAAAATTTCGAAAAGTTCATGATGAATAAGGGTTTTAACAACACAATATGCTTTAAACAGCGGAAACACAAGCGCATATATCGACCCTCTCAGGAGTTCCTGTTATATGTGCAAAGTGAGGACGAAAACATGACCTGAAAGAACGGTAAATATTCTTCGAAGAGGAAAGGATTACTTTACATCAAACATTTACGGAAAATAACGTGAATATGTTAAACTTTTTCTCGTCGATATGTTTTCTTCTCAAGTGAGTGAGTGAGTTGGGGGTTTAACGCGGCTTTCAAGATTATTTCACTTATATCGCGGCTGCTAGTATTATAGCAGGGAGAAAGCCCGCAACACCATTGTGGCTATGCATTGCGGTGAAACCTGCGAGCATCGGCTGGAACTAGTAAACCATGGGTGGTACTGCGCTGAAACTCATATACCATTGCACCCTAACCATGACTGCGTGTAGAACGGTTCTCTACTGCAGACAAAGTTGCCAAGCCCGTGGCGGGATTCGAACCACGGCCCTCTTGATCCGAAGCCGAACGCGCTAACCACTGCGCTTTCCCGCCATTTTCTTCTCAAACCACATGCCATGGTGTATATATAAGCAGTCTATGTTCTTAAACAATGCTCAATGACTATTAATTCCTACTTGACGTTGTTTTATTTAACATAGACCCCAAATGCTGGGGAATTTCTAAGATTGTTTTCTCCGCATGAACGAGGATCCATCTCAAATACAAAATATACAAATATACAAAGCTTCAACCCAGCCTGGACCCCATCCTGGATGTGCACTTACCTTACTCTGAGAGACGGTGCCACCCCACTCTTTGAGAATTGACTTATAACAAGTACGTCGTCGTTATCCCTCACTAACTTTTACGACCCCCTTGGTGGGACGCGCGTCTTTCATGAAAGAAATATTTGCTGTACCAAGAATACCAAGCACTAATATAACAAGTTTTATGTCAATTTGATCGTGGAGTTATTTAAGGTCAATTAATGTAATACTCACCCCGCCGGCGTGCCGTCGTTACAAGTCACGGGGCTGTTTCGTAGAAGTTTCCGACGGAATTTCGGCTGCTCTCTAATGCCACAGCTGTGAGAGGTGATGGCTATATGCCGCAATAATAACTGTCCTTGGCTACCAAGTTCGTTCAGTTTCTCACTGTTTAAAGATATATCATTCCTTCCACGGTCCGCAGGTCCAGCGTTCACAAACACAACAAACATCCAGGATAAAAGGTGGTGAAATTCCATGATCTCAACACTACCTGTGAATGAGAGAACACATGAATGATAAATTACTTTTTTTAAATGGCTCAATTTCATGAAATGATGCCAATGATAAACCTCTGTCAAACAGGATGCCACTTGTATGCCCATATTCCATTAATGAGAAAAGTAATATCAATCCAACGTGTTTAAAAACTTACACTTAGTGTTAAGCGATTGTCGTGAAGTAACAGAAATCTATATACGTCTTATAGAAAGTTAAAGCGTATATAAGACTAGTAAACTAGGAACTCAAAGGCCCGATCAAGTTTGGAGTGCTAGGTATAGAAGGAAACTCTCGCCTTTGAAAAAATCTTCCAGTGGCAGGCAAAGGCCTGTCTTCTTCTAGCAAAGAGATAAGAGCGGTAAAGATCAAAGCAAACAGGCGCTAATGAGAAGTAAATCAGTATCGGCGATCACAGGAGAGGGTGCGAGATTCGGGGAGTTAGGAGGGGCGGGGGGAAGGGGGAGACTTAGTCCGAGACGCACATAATGCTAGACTAACATAAGGGATGGACTACATCAGTACCTTGCATCGCCTCTGGACGAACTGACGAACCAATGGCCCTGTTTAGTGTATGTTAAAATAAAGGAAGGCAGTTGCCTTTGATGTCTATGTTTGAAATACTACAATGCCTGTGTGTTTACAAGCTAGCACAAGCTGGCAATTAGCAATATCTGGAGTTATGCTTTGTATTGTCTATCCACGGCGTAGCTTCCATTTTGAAACTAATGTTTCTCTTTTATATCGTTATAGGAGACGCCGTAGAAGTAAAGCGATCGTTTTTTAAGTGGACGAATACTTGGTGAAACAATTACTTTCTTCATTATATTTCTTCGTTGATTTTTCACTTCACCTTCATATTGAGAATATTATTAACAATCGACATTTGGAATAGGATACAGGGTAAATTCGAAATCATGTCCGATACGGCTGTTCGTCGAAGATTTAGAGAACATCAATGAAAAAACGTTAGAGGGCATCAGTGCAATAGATATTAGAGGACATCATTGCAAAAGCGTTATCTTTTGCAATCTGAGTTCGTTTTCAGATAAATAGGACCGGGTTCGAATCTATATCCTGTAGTAACACGGGATTTTCCGCGCACTACATCAATTCTGACGACATGGAAAACAATGAAGTAACAATGTAGTATTGTGAAAGTAAAAACACTTTAGATCGCTTACGATAAGTACTTATACCCGATGCATATTGGTGTTTTACAAACTGATTGTCAGTGACAATTTTAAACTCCAATGACTACATGCTTGGCAAAAACACATCACCGATATCACTTTAAGTGACATTAAATGTATCAGATATGACTGACTATAGTACATCTCCAGAGGGTAAATTTCAAAACCAAAAATGATGTAATGTGTCAGTTTTAAGGATGAGAGTGCATTGTTGAGTTGCCGTGTGCTGTAACACAGGTATTGGCTTGAATGAAAGACATGTCCTGCCCTACCGATGTTAATTCTTTACACTTATCATGCACTTTTTGTCTTCAAAGTGAGATAGTTAGACACAACGTCTTGTCAATATGATTAATGCTTATGTTATATATAACTGATTATGATACTCATCATATGTTGCATCACCCAACCACAGATGTAATATCGTCTTCAGGTGATAATTTCCAGAGACGCCTTATCATAACCAGGTATGCCAGCGAGACCAAAATAGAACCGAACGCACCATGATGCTTAAAATAGAGCCTATTCAATCTATCGTTTCCATTATATGCTAACGTACCGGACACTGTAACACTGAAACAAATCCTAGGTCTTAGAATATAAGAGATAAAATAAGGGACGAGTTAACAATTTTTAAGGTTTGGGGAAGTTAAATGTTCACCGGAGTAAAACGTGGCAATGTAAAAGTACAGTGAAACTTAACCCGATAATACGCAAGGTAAGCGAGTCCGTCTTGCATACTGACGCATTATCATTGGAACTATCTTTTTTCCATGAAGTACTACATCAAAACACTGAGCTAAACGCCCGTGTCGCGTAGGAATTTGTGAACTTGATGAACTCAATGACGGTACGACGATTCCTTTACGATACAACTATACGCCGCCGGGCACAATTCGACATGTTAGCTTGTCAGAGAGGCACGGTGCATGTAAGGTATATATTTACCTGAGATCAAACCGTTTGGTAACGACAACAACAAAAAACGTCGTTACTCGGTCATTGATGTCTTGCTGTCACAACGTGTTGATAACACCGACGTGCTACATCTTGTAAGATATAAACTTGACGGGAACAAGACACAAACTTGTTTTCCTTCAGTTCGAGTATGAGGGCAAATTAAAGGTTAGACGGTGTTATTCTAAAAAAATCAATGTTTTCGAAACATCGACAATGCATTTTATATTAGAAATTAACGGGAAATGGTCTTAAAGTGCTATTATCGTTCCAGTTGGGGTCAAACCAATTATCAGCGATATTATGGTATCGGAAAGTACTGACTATAGCTGATAACTCACCAATCTCATCTAAAGATCTAAAGATGGGGTAGGGGTTTAGATGCCAGGATATGCGTTTTGATGTATTTTTTTCCTCTTCTGACCACCCCCCCCCCCCCCCCCCCCCCCCACCCAACCTCTCCCTCCTCTCTCCAACCCCAACACAAAATTGCCTTCAATGTACGGTAGTACGAAAATATGTACGATTTCAGGTCATAAAGTTGATTCTTATAAGCCGGATGGAATTACACGTTTTGCAACATCATTGCTTATATTGTGTATGATAAGTTGATGTAGTACATAATAAGTACCTTAATGAATATATGTTATCCTTGTTCTCCGCACTAAAGAGGTTATGATATATTCAAAAGCCACACGTATTCCTAACTCACGTACCAAGTTCATATCAAATGTTATGAAAACTAATAATCCATTCTAAATCTGAAAATGTAGTGCACGAACTCGGTGGATTGTTTTCCTAATAACTGCGAAGATCTGGCTTTTGTCGTGTTGTCATAATAGTTATCGTGACGATCCCATTGTATCGTAAGTCTGAAGTAGTTTTGTTATGACTTGTAACGCAATGAGCAAGGAAGGTTCAACTCTCTTCAATGAAGTGGTCAATTAGGAATGTTAAATCAATTATATGAGGATGATCTTCTTAAATGTTAAAACACAATTAACCATGTTGGTGCGTACGTTCTTCAGAGAGAAGCGCTATAAAACATTCCATTACTTATAACTACTGACTACGACCCAGTATCTCATTTTCGATTTTAAGATAGTCTTAAGTACCATATTTTCACGGGCCTATGACAGTGTATCTTTTGTGTACGTTTCTTGTGACGTGAATGACATATGAACCTCCAGATTCATTACACTTCTATCATATAAGACATGCTTATAATATTTGAATGGCACCAAGGTCTAATTCACTGCTCAAAAGATGTGGTATTTATATTATATATATTATCGCAACACCCTTATGAATATTCATGCAGCCACTTAGCGCACCAATCTAATAAAAGATACTCATCCTTACGAGTAACAGTTGCGTGAACTGGAACATAATATCGCAGTATTACGTATCCTACTGGACATTGCTGTACCAGCAATGTAGGTGTCTGCATGTCTTCATGTGGCCACCATCTAGGCCTGAAGAAACGTGTCCGTTTTTGATACAGAGTTGTATTCTGTATATTAAAGAGCCACTCCGTGAGTCGTTGGAGTCATATATGCCAAACTTAATCAATGGTGTCATTTGAATGCAAAGTATCAACTGTTACCAAAAAGACATATTTTAAAGCTTATTGTTTTTTACAGTGACAATATGAAGCTAGAACGTCGAAAACCGGACATTGGCGCGTCAAATAGTCAAACGTAATTTTGGAGACTTATCTAAAAAAAAGCCAGGTGGGCATTTGGTAGTTGATAGCGTTTGTTAGGTTATATAACTAGTATCCATGTATATCGGACGTGATATCTACACCTCTGTGCATTTTAAGGCTGATTTTAGATTTTCATGGAAAACCAGTATTTGTCATATACATGTCTTTTGGACATGAAAAGTTTAGATGTGTTGATTTTATATCACCACATATGACATTTAGGTTCGTATCAAAGGTAAATAATATGTTATGAAAATCACGGAGTGGCTCTTTAAAGCTTAACGACACTGGGAAGTCTATACGCAACGTTGAAAGGTTTTTAAGCTTGGTTATTGGAAGCCTCTGTCCAAGCAGGTCAAGCTCGGTAGATCGCTTGTCTGACACCAAAGGCGTCGTCTTTATGTTACTAGTGAACAAGAAGTGAGTAATGCACCTTCTAAATCCTGAAAACATCCGCAATTACGTCTTCATAGAAGATTTTATGTACGTTTAAAATGTACTTTTCTGTATCGTAAAATGAAAAGAGAATTATATGATGAAATGATCTACTTCTTTATAAACTTATTGAAGCAATTTATCGTTATTACAATATGTATTATAATAATAGCTTATCAAGTGACAAAAACGGTCATTATGATTTTATCGTTTGGATTAAAGATACAGCTTTATAAACAACGTCATATTCGATAACAGAAAGGATATAAATTCTTAAAACCATTGAATTTTCGAAATGATTTATTTTCAATTACATTGGCTACTATTACTGCAGGAAGAACGCCAATAGTCAAGCATCGGGGCCAAACATATAAACCATAGAATATCTTGAGGTTTTTTTTTAAATGGAACAGATAAGATACATTTATCTTTCAATAGTCATGGTTTGAAATGAATATTTGTTCTTTTCTTTTCACATTTTTTAATTAAAACGGATATTGATGAATCATTTGTAATGTGTACTTTTGAACCCAATGGTTACGCACTTATCACACTCATATTTAGATCTGGCTGAGACTCAGTACAAATGTTTTTATCAACTTTACATTCCTATCATCTCACAAACAGAGCATCAAACTAACTTCTAGACCTTTTCACGGCAATATTATGCTTTTCACGCGCCATTTTAATCAGAGAGTGTATCTGCTCGGTTCCGCTCTGGCAACCGATATAACATTTTCCTTTCAACTTTTCATCAACAGGTATAATACTTTCCTTTCAACTATTTTAGTATGTGGTTACAGCCACAGAGCGTCTGATGACATTCGACTGTAGGTGCAATGATACTGGATCTAACGTTCAAAGCCGCGCCATTCTTTTCATGTACTGTAGTCATAAGAAGCCCACTAGAAATTGGAGCTTATATTTCAAATAGGTATCTTGTGAGTTTCGTTTATGAATCGCCAGGTAGGTGAGAAAGACAGGTATACACAAGCTGGATGACCACTTTATCTGTCTGACTGCTTCAATGCATGTTGACGCCTATGGTTTGTTTTTATTTTCTGACATCAGTCAAAACATAGCACTTTATTTTCTCTCGTAAATTTCGGGTCTTGTTGTGATCGTTATCGCGCAAGGATATGTTCAACTGTCCCCGTTATCAAGACAGAAGAAAACCTGGCCAGCCTCAGGTTGGCTTTGTAGTAAGCGGCTCCACGCGACAGATCAAAGCGTGAAAGGTAAAGATGATGGATACTTGAACAGGCTCGCAGTGAGGGGGCATCAAAAAACATCCTTGCATCGTCTGACGAAGTAGTTCGCTAAACACGATCTTCGGACTTGGAGGCAGATCAAAGAGAAGCCGACTGAAAGTAGTCCTTGCCAAATGACGATAATAACACACGTTCTTACAGCTACATTAACGTAGAAATTATTTCACTGACGATAGTCTGGCGTTAAAACAACGATACTCAAATAATTCTTAGTCCCCCCTGCACTTATAGTGATTAATTTCAACCCAAAGCGTAGAGCCAAACTTTCGCATGCGGAACTTTGTGTAAACTTCAAAGCGGCTGCTGTGGTATTCATTTGCGAGGCATGCTCAGCACGTGTTAAAAGGTGTCATGTTGTGGCCCTGTGCTAGATGATATTCTAGATACGACAGGCAGTAAAACATATGTACCTCCCCGTCTACTGGCAATCTCTAGGTGAAACACACCTGTATACCTACATATATACATAATTACCAGCCGTTACTGTAAGTAAAAAGTACCTGTGTCGGGACAAGGTTCATAATCGCTTAGTTCATTGAGATTGGTTGATAACGAGAGTGCAATTTATAATCACGCTTTCATCGAAACAGGCAAAAATACAGTTATGTACATGCATCTGGTTCCATAAGAACTTTCATTTATGGTTATACAGACTACCTGTCATTATCTTATTGATAAATACGTGTGACATTTGAAGGTGTGAGTGCAAGAAGGGTATTCGTTCTACATTGTTAACTTGGAACATCTGCCCTTCGTGAATTTACCCCTTCATTTAATACACTCATTATGTGTTCGTGTTAGGTGTTCGTGCGGCTATTGTAACGAAGACGCTCTTCACTACCTGTTTGTTTGCCGTAAATACCACACTTTAAGAGAGAATATGTATTTTCATACATTAGGATACAATATGAGAAGTATTGTATTGAAGATGAATTTATAAGGCAGGCACAATGCCTTAGTTGAGATCAATTGGGATTAATTAGGACTGGTCCATTGTAACAATAGGTAAGCGCTTGGTCTACTCCAACTCCATCTTCCTACGCAAAGCTTAACTATTGCCAGTCTCGATTAACTTGGACAGTTCGAGACTGGCAATAGTTAAGCTTTACGTAGGAAGATGCTCCAACTCCTTTGTCTGACAACTGAGTCGTCTGACTATTGGGGCGTCTGACTATTGGGGTATCACCGTAAATAACATATATACTATAATTAATTACTATAATTAACCAATTAACAGGTACCCTACATATATAAAGTGATGTAGATTGTAGATACATAATGGTGTCTAGGTAATGCCATTTTATAAAGTGCATATTAACACCTGTACATTGATGTTGGTAAAACGAATTGACAATATCTAATTAATAACTGACTTTTATGTGAAATGCATTATATACCTTTAAATCTCTACATAGTTGTAAAGAAAGCAAGTTGTAAAAAGGAACATGTGTATCTGTGTTAATGATGATAATGATAGCCTACTTTAAAATATTTTGTTAACAAATCCCGTAGATGAATATGTATAAGTTTAGTACGTTTACTCTTAAAGAAGTTTACATTACTTAAAAACATTTTTCCAGTGAAGCATTTTGTTATTATTATGAATTATTATACAAGGTTTATATTATTTGCGTCTACAATGATAGAAACGTAAATTAATTCCATTTATGAATCATTTTACGAATCCCATTCTGATTGTTATTGCATTCCACCTTTAATGCTTGAAAGTGACAAATGTGCCGACGATGATTTTTTTAATTATGATAATTACCAACATTACTCACGACAGGGAATATATTTTAATGAGATTAAGTTTCTATTTTAAATTCAAAAGAAAACAACTTACTTATTTTTCCATCCAAGTAAAGTTTATGTTAAGAAATCCGAGTAAGAACGTTCCCATCATATCAAACTTCGATTCCTTAAGCGTTTCTGTAAATCACACCTGGTTGTCACACCTGTTGGAGCGTTGATTGACACACCTGTGGAGAGTTAAATTTTATATCAGCTGACGTCAGTAATAAAATTCCTGTCCGGCTCCAGTAATAATCACTTCTAAACGATTCCCATTTGTAGCTTGCTCTTCCCTGACAGTCGTTAAGCAATGTGACATGAATGGAAAACTAATCAATTTCACATAAATTTCAGTGGGTTTTAAACAGCTTTCAAAACAAATAAAACACTTGAGTGTGATATTGTTTCTAAGTACAAAGTTTCTCCGACATCGTTCATATTTGATAGACAAGTGGTTATGTATATTTCAGAGAAGAGCGCCAGAGATATACACCAGATCCTCGCTGCGTTTCGGTGATTGTGTCGATTAGCCGGGAACGGTTTAGGCACAGCAATTCAGCCTTGCGGATTGAGCTGCTATCGAGTAACTATCGTGGGAGGGGAATTCGAGGGGTTTTTGCCATCCGTTGTTTCCTTCGCTTGAGAAATTACGTGGACAGACCAGCTAGACTTTGAAGCGTGATAATTGTTACCGCTATGCCTTTGAGTCACGGCGAATCTTTTTAGCGTTGGGGCTGCTTTGAAGATAGAGGTGCAAAAGCCTTTGAAATGTAGTATAATTGGAGCCCAGCCACAATTATTGTCCAACATAAGCGCTTTGCTATAGCGAACACAACCATGGTCATTGCACAAGTTAGTGAAGAAATGTTCAAAGAACTATTTGTTTACGCGAGGTGGTCAGGGAAAGGTCGCCCTGTGTCCAAGCAGAAATACGTGTCTACCTGCCTATAGCACAAACACCTGTAAAAATGAATATTCAGTTGCTTTCCCATGCAATAGCTTTATAAAAGGTAAATTACTTCATCGACATGTATGTCTTTGAAGTCTATGAAATAGTTTTCGCATGTTTCTTACTCTAACGTACCCCTATCTTTAAAGGGTTTAAACGGAACTGGTCTTTGATGCACAGGGTACAGCAAAAACGCGCTACTGACATTACCGTAACGAGTGAATAGCGAGATATGCTATTCTCACAGACTGTTCCGATTGATCTGCATTCAGAACGTACCTGGTTTTCCGAAGTAATCCGATTGGAAATCTCATAAGTCTTCAGCCCAGTCATGTACGATTTAGCCAAGTGAATTGTGCCATTGTTAACGAGCTTGATCAATCGCTCTTAAATGTCTTTGATGTACTGGAAGAACTTAATCACGGGAAATGTGACACAATACAGAACAAACCAACCAGAGAAGGGTGTTCTGCCTCGCCGCTGGTTCTCATTCAGTGACTAGATAGTATACTAGCAGTTAAGTGTAACCGTTTTCCCTATCTGCTAATGTTGATCAGGGTGTCTTTAGTTCGCATCATTTTACAATCTATTTTACGAAACCTGTTTTTATCCTTTATAATGTTAGTCAGAGCTGATTTGCCGTCATGAATTCATTCGTATCAATCGTTAATGTCAAAATGGAGAAACAACGATCACGCCTTTTTTGAGAAATTTATGGAGTGACAAATGTATAAATGCTAAGGGGTTGTCTTAAGTAGATAAGTAGTTTTGATTTAATCAAATTACGAATTCCATTTTTAATTTAAGATTACCACGCATTAAACTTTCAAAACTTTCAGATATTTCTTACATACGTACGTGTATCATATCTTCAGATCAAAATTGAATAATTATAATACGTCATGAATACGAAATTCAAGATGTATTTCGATAGCATTGCAATTAATTATAACACAAATACTCCTACCGTCAAAGGGTACATTTTCATTATTTTAGGCCTAATCTTTTCGACTATTTACGTCATCGCGAATTATAATGTATATGACCTTTTGCTTTCTCTTGCATTCCAATTCATCAACCAAATTGTTTAATTAGTAATAAGACGAAGTCTGTTACAAGTCTATTATAAATAAATTCTGGTGAATATGTTAATGTGCATAATAACGTCATCAAAGACGATATGGCCGTTAAGTGCAGCTTTGTTGTAAGTGTGGGAAGGGGATTTAGACGTGAAATACATCCAGAGATTCCAGATTTGGATATCAAATTCTATTGCGTGTATTTCAACTCCAACGTTAAGTGGATGACGGTTGATGATCACAAAATCATATTTTCCTTATGTAACTTACTAACTTATCCATCACAACGGAAAGACAACATACGCGATTTAAACTTTAATAATAATAATAATAATAATAATAATGTATTATGTATAATAAGAAGAGGGATTATATCGGTCATCATCATTTGAATTGCCTTGATTTCTTCCAAGAAAAAGTAATTCAGCTGAAAGAGATTCAACCTCAGCTGTTAAGTCTGTAAATCATAGTTTCAATAGTTCAAGTCCCGTACTAGTGAAATGACAGCGGTACTTGCATTGTGACGTCATAAAATAATTATCAAGCCATACGTCTACAATGAATAAATACAATATATTTTTTACACTGAATTATCTTCTAATATGTATCAAATCCTTAAAGGAAAACACCAATGTATGAATTTATCTCTACTTTTTATTATTTTTCTGACAACGTCAAGTGGTGTATATAGGAAGTACCTCTGAACAGGACGAGAGTAATTCTTCATTATATGCACTAATGACATGAGATGAAGTGATTTGGGGTTTAACGCCGCTTTCAGGAGTATTTCACTAACATCATGATTGCTAGTACTTTGGCAGGTAGAAGGCCCCGCAAAGTCATACCTGCACCGGTATTAGTAAAACACAGATGGTAAACTTCAGTATAGTATTGCATCCAAACCTTACTGCATGCAGAACAGTTGTCCACTGCAGATAAAGTTGACGAGCCCCTGGCGGGATTCGAACCCCGGATATCTTGATCCGAAGCTAAACGTACAAATAACAAGACTTATACATTATGATTTCAACTCATAGAAAGAAGATACCATTCAATCATGAACTCCTGCAAGCCAAGAAGGACCTCATCATAACCTTTTTCGTCAAAACCAGAAGGATCCGTAAGTTTCATTTAAACCATTAGCATTCGTCAATATAGTGCACACAGCTCTAAAATAATGGTATTCACATAATTGAGTATTTAAAGACGACGCCTTCCCTGAGGTGTCTTAACCATTCTGGAAACCTTCTTCACCAACATGATATGAATAATACAATTTACCTTAACTCCGCAGTTACTATCTCAAATTAACAAACTAAAAAATCAAATTAAACAATGGTATTTCACAAAGAAAGAAGAATCCCTTTAAGGAAACATCAGCCGTCAAGAGCCACCCCGGGTGGGAACTTAGTGCATGCACGTGCCCACTTCTCGCATAAGTGAACTCTCCGTGTTCGACAGGTGAGCTCAGGTGCAAACCCTTTGATGTGACCGCACAATGACACGCACACCCCTGATTGATTGATCATAATCATATTTGGCAATAAGCTGAGGGATCCGTTTTCGTTAACGGCAGATGAGAATCAGAAAGGCCGAGCCCTTTTCCCACGTTACTCGGGTAATACGCTAGTTGAGAAGCTGGCCAGGTTTGAGCACTGAGGGGAAAGGTGGCTGTTGATGTTGTAGTTGTCCTTTAACTTTTGATGTTGAACAGACCATGATGTAGTTGTTCAAATATTGATAATGGCAAAACGATGGACTTGATAATATTTTTTTGTTTATTTTTCCATCAGAACAATTTTATAGATAGGCAAGTTCTTCATTCTGCGAAAGCGAAGTTTCGATAAAGATTCTAATGTCGTTGTGAAAAAGTGATGATAAAAGTTTTTGCTGCTGGTGGTGGAGTTGTAAACTTTTATTTTCTTTCTCGATGCAGGAGATCCACTTATGTGAACAATTTATGTGACCATTGCTGAAGAAGAAGTTGTTTTTAAACCGTTGATGTATGGAATAATAATGTCGATGTCGTAGATGAAGTTGTTGTTCACTTAATATATAAGAAAAAACTAAATGGTAGATGCTGTTCACCTATATATAAGAAAAAACTAAATGGTAGATGCTGTTCACCTATCGATGTTTGAAGCGAGTTTCAGCTGTTGTCGGACTCAAAGTAACACTTGTAATTGTCATAAAGATGATTAAAGAAAGAAGCTATGATGGATTCGTATAAGGGAAAAGAAAAAACGGTAAATTTTTTATTTGTTGTTGTCGTTATAAAATCTGATAGTTTGTGTTTAAGGGAATCATCGGTAGTGTACATGTTTTCAGAGGTACTTTGATAAATTTAATTTGTGCTTTTTGTCGTAATAAAATGCATTTAGGTGAACAGTATCTTCAGACCTAATATGATATCATTCCATGTAGTAAGGAAACATGAAGCTGAGGACTTCGTAAGCGTGAGACAAAACTGTAGAATCAGTACATGGTACTGTTGTTAATTGTAGTAGTAGTTGTAGTAACAGTAGTAGTGAGAATAATAGTAGTAGTAGTGGTGGTGGTGGCGGTAGTAGTAGTTGTAGTGCTGGTGGTGGTGGTGGTGGTGGTGGCTGTAGTTGTGGTGATGGTTGTAGTGCTGGTGGTGGTGGTGGTAGTAGTAGTTGTAGTGCTGGTGGTGGTGGTGGTGGTGGTGGCTGTAGTTGTGGTGATGGTGGTGGTGGTGGTGGTGGCTGTAGTTGTGGTGATGGTTGTAGTGCTGGTGGTGATGGCGGTAGTAGTAGTTGTAGTGCTGCTGCTGGTGGTGGTGGTGGTGGTGGCTGTAGTTGTGGTGATGGTTGTAGTGGTGGTGGTGGTGGTTGTGGTAGTAATAGTACTAGTGCGTAGTGGTGGCGGTGGTGGTAGTAGTAGTTGTAGTGCTGGTGGTGGTGGTGGTGGTGGCTGTAGTTGTGGTGATGGTTGTAGTGCTGGTGGTGGTGGTGGTAGTAGTAGTTGTAGTGCTGGTGGTGGTGGTGGTGGTGGTGGCTGTAGTTGTGGTGATGGTGGTGGTGGCTGTAGTTGTGGTGATGGTTGTAGTGCTGGTGGTGGTGGCGGTAGTAGTAGTTGTAGTGCTGCTGCTGGTGGTGGTGGTGGTGGTGGCTGTAGTTGTGGTGATGGTTGTAGTGGTGGTGGTGGTGGTTGTGGTAGTAATAGTACTAGTGCGTAGTGGTGGCGGTGGTGGTAGTAGTAGTAGTAGTAGTAGCAGTAGTAGTAGTAGTGGTGGTAGTAGTAGTATTATTATATTGGTAGTAGGGGTGGTGGTGGTAATATCAAAAGGTGTTGTAGAAGTAGTAGCTGCAGTTGTAGTGATGGATGTGCTAGAAGTTATAATGTAACAGATATGTTTTAACATAGAATAATGATGCTATTTTCATGTCAATGATAATGCATTCAAACCAGGATTGAGTCAGTTCCTATACTATAGACATTATTGTTGTTAAGTATATAAAATTTGGCTTACGTGCATGTCAAAACACTAGTTATGATGATATCCATTCAAAACATCTCAAACATCATCCAAAAGTTCCAAAGATATTTCAATAAAATGATTTTGTTGAAAATCGAACAACACACTTATGTGTGTGCCGATGAAGAAATGACACGAAGGTTTTCAAGAATACTAGTTATAAAACCCTTACACAATAAACGCAAATTTTAACATCTACCTTCTAAAGATAATATCTTGTTTCCGATCAGAATCGCAACTGTATACCTACTTGTGTCACCATTCTTAACCGATTAGCAATAAAATTATGCGTTTCATCAACGGGTGTTACTTCTCAATCAAATGACGTAATTGATCAAGTTGGGCATATGTGACTCCGAAACCTCACCATTTGGGTCTTTAGCGGGGCAGTTTTTGTTGAAAAAATGTATATCTTCAAGTCTCCCCCAATAGATTCCCTAAATGTATCTTCAGAGGTAAACAAATCTAATAATCTTAACATCCATTGTTATGTGAACACTTTCTAATCATTTGAAGTAAGGAAATTTATTGGCATAGCATAACTGATCGTGGTACGATCGTTTTAAAACTGCTTCTTTTGAGTAAAATACGATGTGTTGCGATTAGAAAAAATAATTTTCTTTTCGTGAGATCACTTTATTAAAAAAATCGTGCTAATGTGCCTTTAAGGATCAATACACTGTAGGCTTAAGCCATCCATTGATAGACGTACACGTCAGAAATATACGTTGACGATGTCTGATGGCAGTCGGAAGTTTTTTCTAAGCAGTTTGCAGCGTCTTTTCTGGATTTTATTTTCTCTCGAAGGAACACATTGACCCACCTGTAAGCATCCTTATTCGTAACGACGACTGCTGATTTATTTACTCATTGATTTTCACTACATCAGTAGCTTTCTATTGCTCTCCTTCCTTACCTTCTGTAACTAACATTATGCCGTTATGTCTACACCTGAAAATTAGAAATTCCTGAAGCATCTGCATTTTGCTATCAATATTACTTTCTTAAACGGACAATTATTCAATCATACATACATGCTAATAGAAAATATCTTAACCTAAAGATACAATGTTTCATTAACGTCTGACTTTATTTATCTATCTAATCTCTTGTATTCAGCAGAGTTTACTTGTCTATTAAATCATGTTATGGTTTTTTTATTTCCCAGACCAAGTTTACTGGTAATGAGGGGAAAGTGATGTCTTTGATGCAACTTAACAGAGCGTGTGGCGAGAAGGTGCCAAATACTGCATTAAAGCAGAGCATCGGACCAACATCAAAGGAACGGCATCACCAATACATAAGACAGAAAAGTAAAACTTCCCAAAAACGCCAGGTATTTGGCAGGCTTAAAGACATCACAAGGAAAACAACTTGTATTTTCTTCACACAAAAAAACAACAAAATAAGTGGCGTCCATAGAGAATACATGCATTTACGTCGCCTCTCTATGTGAAGATATAATGGACCTGTCATTCTTCGACTTCTTTAAATGAAACTTAACCTTCTATGAGCTGTATGAATCACTGATGAATTTTGAATACTCATGGGCGACTTATGTTGTTCTTAACTTTATTTCAATGCCTATCAAAGTGTTTGTGCTCTCTTGCAGCACCAATTGAAGGGGAAAGTGCAAGAAGGGCACGCGTTCTATGTGTCCGTCTTAAATGCACCCTTTCGAGTATACGGTTGGTCCATTCTTTTAATGCTGCGAGCCAAACAAAGAAATGGCAACTCCCATATCCCATCCAAACGTTTGGTGTGGACGTGTCGGGAATCAAACCCAGGCTTTCTGGGTGTTTAGCGGATACCAACTGAGCTTCGGCACTTTATCCCATTTCATCACGTTTCAGTTTAAAGATATCTACACATTAATCTAACAAATCAACTAGATAATTCCCATTTCCCCTTTTTTGCGCAAAACACGTTATTGACTGTCGTTCACTTTAATACGTACAAATGCTAAAAGGAACAAACTATTGTCATCACCGATGAAAGACATCGGCTGTTTCATTTGATCATTATGTTATATTATGTTCTATACGAGTTCTTTACATAGTCTGAAAACTGTATAAATCATTTTCATGCCGTGACTCCATACCTATATACATCCATTAAGCATGTCAATGTCATGTGTTTGGTTATCAGTTCTTATGGAACTTATGGAGTTATTTCTTAAACAATATAATATCATGCATATTCGGGAATCCTTTGACGATAAAAAAAAGAGTAAACCAACAATGATTTAATATTTTTCGAAAACTATCATTATAATTAATCGTGAAGTAACTGAAGTTAAAATGCCCATATAATGAACATATGATGATATATGAAATTCAGTTTTTGAACTGTGCTTGCTTCTCACATTTATTGTCAAACTGGACTTAGATGGTCGCCTGAAACTTTTACACGGACAACGTATCCAAAAAACTAATGAATTAATCAACATCGTAAGAGAAAGGTAACAAATGAGACATAATCCGGAGTTGAAGAAGTGTGTAAACGATGATTGCAGAAAAACGCGTCTTACAGGTGAATTACAACGCATGTTTTGGAGCTTGTATCAAAGACCACGTGTCTATATTACACGGGGGTGCAGGTATGCCAGCTTCTTATAGGTTTTGTAAGGTGAAGGAGCCTGTATTCCGTCTTCATGTCCCGAGATGAAAGTCGATATAAGAAACCAGAGGGACCCGAGGGATTAATGAACCTGCAGTTCCCATTCTTAATCAAAGAGGACGAAAGACATTTGATCTTCGGTATCATTCGTTGCCGTGGCAACCAGGTAGATCAAAGCCATAAAATCCATTTAAGGTATAGTAGATCACCGACATCAAAGTGAAGCATCATAAGACTAAGCATTTATAGTCGCAAATCGTTTAAGTCAATTTTAGACCTCCATGTTATCATAGCGTTACTGTCAGGTAAAACATAATTGACAAAACGGGTTACATTAAGATAATATTATCTTACCTTATCTGTGGATTGTGATCAAGAGATTTGTATACGGTGTGGAAGTACAGGCTCCCTTGGTTGACAGAACGTGCGAGAGTAAGGGGAGGGAGAGAGGGAGGGAGCCACTGGACGCTCGGATACACGAGCTGACCCCATTGGCTAGCGGCAACATCAAAGGCTATCGACATAATCCGTACTTTCAATGATCTAAACGTCGACCATAGCGCGGCAAAAATTCATTATTGTTTCCGATTTGTAAATAGGACAATATTAGCTGTTTGTTTGTTTGTAGAGTTGTTTACGAGCGTGAATGACGATCCCACAATTTACACGGTCAGGTGGCAAGATCCTAGATAGTTTGTTTTTTTCACTCCATTCTTCACGATTAGGTGATGCAATGCATTCTGGTAATATAGAATGCGTCGTTGCCAAAACATCTTCTTTAATTCCAAGCCTTTCTTCAAAAAAAGAATATTAGATGAGAATGTATTATATAGTTTCTAGATATTTTCCGTTCGGTTCAAACAGAAAACATTGTAAGTATGATCATATTCAGATATACAAAATTGGGATAACAGCAAGAAAATGTATTTTATCTATATCCGAATTTCGCATCATTATCAGAACTTGACCTACTACGCATGGTGCTTTTGTGGCCTTAGTGACATTAAACATTTCAAACTTTAGTACTTCAAGGCGGAAAGGCAAGACAATATTAGAAGACAGTCTTGTCAAATGAAAAGTAAAACATGAATGACGTTTTAATGGAAAAATAATAAACGAATCCCAAAAGCTGATAGTTTCACAATAACATTGACACACGTGTGTACGCCAAGGAAACAGTTGGCAGCTATATGCCCGGTTTTGTCCGCAACAGGAGCTAACTACTCAAACAGCTTTGATCAATCACCCCACTCTGTTACATATGTATTCACCGTACTACAGGGAACTAAACACGTTCACCCATCGCCATATAATCAGTTAAACCCGGCGTCAACAAAGGGCAAACGCGAGGGATGTCATATGTATCCCTCTTTAGGACCCCTTGTTAGGTTTGTGGCTTTGCAGCATTAAAGAAAAGTCCCAAAACTAACCGTTATGATGATGCCTTCCATGTTTGTCAAGCTAAGTTAGTGAATTTTCAAAGTTCGTGGACATCTTGTGACGTCAGATTTAGACCATATGGAATGGCTGATACAGAGGGAATTGAGAGGTTCTAGAGACGGAACTTTCTTGATATTGGAAAAACAAATTGATCGTAAAATGGGTGACCCATTCCCTTAGTTAAGTTAATTCCAATTACCTTTTTAAATTCCGGATCTGCCACTAATGTGATGAGAAATGAGTACGTAACGTTATATATTTACGTTGACGTGATACATGGTTGGAGACCGGTATTTTTGTTTTTTGACAAATGATGTTAATTTTCAAAGACAGGTCAGATTTCTATAAATCAAACGTTTTAATGATGTTGCTGGGGGCAGTGCTTTACACGTCATATTTCTTCTTGAAGCTCTTTGTAATGATGAGATTATTCGAACAATCAAGTTGTTTTATATACATTTCATCGTTTATTCATCAGAACAATGAAAATGAGTCGTGCTGTGACATACTAATATTGGACAGAGGTGACAGAGAGAAAATTGTGAAACCCAAGAGTTTACTATAGCGTAGATGTTTAAAGTTCTTTCCTGTACAAATGAATATAAACATAACATCTATATCAAATATTTTTTCATGACATAAAATTTTATAATGACGTTCTAACATTTATATTATAGAATTGAAAAGAAATGGTTAGAAAATCAACTGAAGGAATCGACATCTTAGAACAACTGTTTCACAGGAACATTTGTTGATTATCACTGACATCAAGTTACATGTTGTATATTTGGACATTGAAAGTGTTTCTATGTTTTAAAGGTTAGTACAACAAGACTGAGTGCTGTGCGTTGTACAAGTTTTTCCCTTGATTGATTAAGATTGTTGATAAGGTTGGACAATATTATCATTGTTCCCCTGCGTTATGTCAAAACTACACTCGTACACAGCTATATAAGCTTGTTTCGCACCTGGTGTGGCTGGACGTTGTTAGGACGATGGCCTTATTAAAAAGGAATAAATGTTTTACTTTTTTGCTTTTTTAGATAATAATTGAAATACCAGATTGTCTATTTTTTATTTACCAGGTTTGGACTCTCTGTCATTTATCTTTATTTATGATTAAGAAAAGATCTAGATTTTGCGAAAACTGTCCGTATATAGGAAAGTCAAAATTTATAATCAACCAATGAAATCCAATAATATCGATAGGAATATCGTTGAGAACGATGTTCCTATTTCGATCATCAATTTCACTATTTTTGATCATTTCGTTTGAAATGTAAGTGTTCATCTAGGACATTTTCGAAAGCTGACTGATCCTCGTGACGAACCATTTGGCTATTTCCTGATCTTCAACGTGCCGATGCCGTAGCGTCATCAGAGAGAGCGCATCGAAGTCAGATTCCAAACATTCTTTAATCCCTGAATTAAACCTGTGTTACAAATCTGTTTGCATCCAGTCAATTCAAACCGCGTGTTGATGGATTCTAGAGCAGAGAATTCTTCAACAAATATTTCTTCAAATTTATGTAATGTAGGGTGATCACCTCCCCCTTTATATTTTCTCTCGAAAGGAACCAAAACGTGAACATCATAATTCATTTAGTACGATTACATAGTCCGGTCGTAATTCACTACATTTAGAAATTCTAACTAATAATAACATTATCATCGAAAATTGTATACATCGATATTTTAATTGATTGATAATTTATATACGACGTCATTTAACCTTGAAATTTAAATGTAATTTATAACAGAATATAACATTTATTAAATCATGAACTGTCAGTGCTATTAATTATCATAAACCCTTAGATAAGTTAACGAACACCCCAATTTTCAATAATGACAGAATCATATAATGATCTCTACGATGCTTAGATATTGAATACTGGGTTTGTCGTTAACTAACTGTCATTTGTTGGGCATAAATTGATGAAAACGATTCGTGAATAGATAGTGGCATGATTAGTTGTATCTTATGTGGGTGTCACCCTGTGGAAATACTTTTTCACTTTGTAATGACCAAAATTACTTCGCAACTGCCTTTTACTAGAAATCTTCATTTATTTAAAACAAACTTTGAATGCCCCATTCTTTGAAACTTTGGTCTTTAATTACGGTCTTCATGTACGGTCTTCAATTACGGTCTTCAAAAGTGCAAAATGCAAGAAAGAGAAATAAAAAGACAATCTATTATAGAGTCTAAATGTGATCAAGTGTTGAAAAAATAAAGATGGTATCCTTGAAGGTCTTCTGTGTTAATAGGTGAATGAGAGTGGATAAACATTTGATCTTGAGATGGCGGAATAGGGGAAGTGATGAATCTGAGCGTGTGGGCGGCCGATACATTCCGGGGACACCCAAGTCAAACCAATCATTGTGTTGTTCCTGACAATAAACAATTGTTTCAAACATTTACCTGGAATCGCTGGTATCCCTGGCGTGCGAGTACAACAGGTGGATCGCTTTGATGTGCCGACAGTTACCATCATATGACTTGAAACTTCATTGACATGTTCTGGAATAGTTTGAAGTACAGGAGCGATCATTTTGTATGCATTTCAAATAGTTTCTCTCTATTTTTGGACATATTTCAGCCATCGATGATGCAATATGGAATATTTTAAGGGTCGATCGTTTTTTTTTTGGATTTCAAATAGTGTATCTCTTTTTGGGGGGTCATTTGTACTTCGGTAGTGTTTTATTAGAATATGAAATTACAAGTCAATAGCCAGAATTTTAAATTAACGAGAACACATAATTACAGCACATACATAATAAAATACCAGGCAAAAGAAAGGTTTCACTCATTTTTCAATTCTATAAAATAAAAACAAACGCAGATGTAAGAATACTGACGATTGGTTTATTAACAGAAATCATTTTCCAATATTCTCTTTAACAAGCATCCATGAATCGGCATTTAATTTGCCCGCATACACAAGAAAATTGACAGGGGGGTCGATATGAAAAATTACACAAATATAGAGTGAAAATACAAGTGCACAAAAACTCTCAGTAGTCACAGGAATCACATAGTCTTCAACAGTAGCGAGTGTGACCACCCTGACATCAATGCGAACAAGTACACGCCTCCTCATTAAAGTCGTCAGGCGTCGGACGACGTCAGCAGAGATCCTGTTCCAAATGTTTAACAGAGCTCAAGTTTCTGCTGGTTGTCTGGAGGTAGCACCAGCTGTCTCAAATGGCGTTAAAGGTGATCCCAAATGTGTTCAGTGGGATTCATATCTGATGAGTTTGCTGGACACGGTAAAACAGTCAAGTTGGCGTTCTCTAACAATTCGGTTGTTGGTTGTCGTGTTGCAATATCAATCTTCTTGGCTGTTGTTGGATGAAAGGAACGACATCAATGTATCGCTGGATAGTCACATTCCCTCGAAAAAACAACCAGCGGCGTCGTCATTTGGCCACAAATCCCTCCCTCCGCCTCCAAACGGGTGAACCTCTCTATTGCAGTTTGGCGTTAGACGCTCGCCCCTTTGTCGATATATTCGAACCCTGCCATCGTTCCTGAATAGACAAAACCTGCTCTCGTCTGTAAACAGCACCCTCTCCCAGGCACGTCGCTGCCACCGGCGTACAGTACGTGGCCATCGTAATCTGCGTTGACGGTGTAAACGGGTCGAAGCCATTCCACGGAAGGGGCGGTAGGGTCGTATACCTGCAGAACGAAGTCGACGAATGGTTGTTCTTGTGCTAATGATATGACCGAGTGCCTTCACCGTTGTCGATGTCGCCGTAACGAATCAGTTTCGGAGGTGAATCTGCCTGATATAGCTTTCTTCGGCCGCAGTTGTTATCCTCGGTCTTCCCAATCTTGGCCTGTCCTGTGTCAGGCCTATCTGCTGGTAGCATATTATTAGCCTTCTGATGGTGATTTGGAAGGTTCTTGTCATTGACGTTGGGAAGCCCATAGTGGGCATACCGATCGCTTGGTCACGTTGTACTTGCGTAAGTCTTGACATACTTTTGGTGTTCTTTATGTCACTGAATATCTGTTCTTTCCAACAATAATATTTATGCCACATTGCTGCACGTGTATCACAAACCATGCCTCAAAAACACGTTTTTGCACGTGTTTGTGAATGAACAATTGCACAAAACGCTGCAGTAATACTATCAATTCCTGCTTAGAATCAATTCCGTAACAGCCCTCCTAATGTTTTTATGAAACAAAATAAAAGTGAAACCTTTCTTTTGGCTGAGAGTTTAGAAATATTGAAACTATTTTCTGGATAAATTTTTCGTGACGTCACTATAGCGGACGGCGCAATGAAAGCCGGTCGTTTGCTTGATGTCTCCATACGATTCAAGTTGAACACAATCAAGCCGGAACCTTATCTTTCAAACAACAATTACGCAAATACAAATTCTCATGACTTTGATACTTGTGCATAGGCTCGTGACAAATAGACACAAAGTTGCTTATATAAAATGACTGTCATTAATTTTATTGGTAAAAGCTTTAAATTCGAAAAATGTCACACGAGAAAAACGAGCGTAACCTGTGAATATTGATAAAATTGAGGGTAACGTACGTACCAACCAAGAATCGAAATGGTTCCTGCCTTTCCATTGTCAATGTTGTAGCGGAAAAGACGGAATGGAAGAATATTGGACAAGCCCAGAACATAAAAATAAATACTTTATTTTTTGTGTTGAACACTTACATCCACTTGCGTTAGACCATCGCCAACATATTTTCTACAAAAAGTGCATTATTTATTTATTGACACACCTAGGTTGACCATATTTTATTTATTGTAACATATTTTACATAATGAAAAACTTTAGTAAATTTTACATCTCTACGACAATTTTTAAGGTTCATGTTTTCATACTTTTACATTGCTTCAAACTTTAACAAAATGTCCTCTTTTGCTAATCGTTTATCCGTAACATACGAACTGTTGATATCAAGCATATTAGAATTTCTTTTCAGTGGCATATTTAGAAGTTGATACGAGGAAGAAATAGGAAATTTACGGATTTACAACTTCTTTATTGCATAGAGATGCGACCTTTCGGCGAAGATACTTACACCGTTATCAAGCAAGTGATACTGAATGTTAAAACACTTTGATTACATACGGATTGAGAGGGATTAGCGTTGATTGGTGTTGATCAAGTGATGGTATGCTGATGGGATGTATATAATAACCTTGTTCTCTTTTCATGGCGGGGTTAAATTTTAAAATAAATCATTGCTTCTAAAGTCTTTCATATTAGAATTGTCGCCATTTACTGCATCATAGTCATCTCATAGAGTAAAGTCATCATAAAATGTATGTAAGCTTTGTAAAATGACAAAAAGCTAAACTATAAAGAACCCGGATGTAAACAATAAAAACTACTGCACTCTATTACGCCATCAATGTGATGTACATAGCCTAACGTTCCCCTCTCAAGGGCTGTGTATATCTATCAACACAAATCCGTATATAAGAGTAATTATAAGGTGGAGACGATTGGGGTTTATAGAACACAAGGACGATGGGTTGCTGTTTGATGAGTAAAGAAACGATTTGTGTCAATCTAAAGCTACTGGCTTCTTTTGAAGTCAACCGCAGCCTGGTGTCAACCTTTATCTAAGATTGACAGTTTCTCATAAATCAAGGCTAGGATGTATATTGCACTCAAATCCACGTGCCTTTTACATACTTTTTAAATAAAATGTCGCAGTTTATTTCTTTATGCCTCATCTTGTCTTTGAACTATTGCAATAAAAAGATTAGAGTTCGTTTAACTACAGCCAACCTTCCTGTTCATTTGGAAATGTTCAGACCTACAGATTTTGGTAAGACTTTTGTGTTTGTTCAATTCGAAAATCGAAATGAGAAAGAGATTTTCATCATATAAAAGTAGATTAATTGACTCTGTAACTCATCTGGGTCTTTTTGCATTTTTTTCCTCTGTCGTTTTCATTAGAAAAAGTAAAATAACTAGCTTATATGGTAAATCTCATTGTATACCACATTGTGACTTGATAACAAATTTTATGTTATATACGGCGTTTATAAATCTCAATTTTGAAAATGGTATACATAAGGCATGAAGTATTGTTTGAAATAGCTAATAAACACTAATATTTGTTTCAACATAATGTTGCTCATGAGTTTAATGCAGTTTTAAAAGGAAAGTCGAAAATATGTTAGGTTACCTGACGACGGCTGTTAAAAGTAGCAGCATCGGTTCCAATGTTCAATTCTTTGTCACCTTGCTGATAAATCTTATCAATATATACGCAGCACACAAAACCTTCCTTTGACACCATTTAGGAGTTATTTTAAAAAGACATACATGGATTTTAAGAATTTGTATATTGAAGAGGGGAAACATAAAAATCTTATTGTGAAAGCAATTTAAATGAGAAATTCCTCCATCAAACACCAGAAAAACCCTTTTTACACTCTCAGCGACATTGGATTTTCACACATCACAATCACGTATGACTCCATAGTGCCTTGATGGAAGCAAGGCATCTTCAACTCATGGAACGCACACCATTTGCCTAGAATGGGTTACGTTGTATACTCTACCAATTGATTGCAAAGCTGAAGTTCCTATCGATTACACCTACTGTGTACATCGCTGTAAATTTGAAGAAATACTTTTCACAACAGAAGCCATTAAACGTTAAAACACACCCCTGTTGTTGGATTTTGTTCAAAATCTGACGTTCACTTGTTGAGCAAAACCCACGTGATATAGTTCCCAATTCTATTATCCAAATAAACCTCCACCGTTAATATTCAAACTGCAAACGGCTTCTGTTAAACTATATATAGGTAAGCATATAGATGACAATTGCGTCATATGTTTTTTTATCTCAAGTATATTCATCCTAATGTTGTTTCTAATATGAACAAAATCGATATATTATCCGTCTCATTCATTCATTTATTCATTCGTCTGTAATTTCCAAGTCATTCATTCATTCGTGTGTATTTTCCCAGTCATTCATTCATTCATTCGTGTGTATTTTTCCAAGTCATTCATTCATTCGTGTGTACTTTCCAAGTCATTCATTCATTCATTCATTCATTCATTCGTATGTATTTTTCCCAGTCATTCCTTTATTCATTTATTAATACGTGTGTTTTCATCCACTCCCAAATTATCAGTCGCATGACGAATCCTGAATCCTACAGACTAAACGCTTCTCGATATCCAAACTCTCACTAAGTATTTTTCTCCCCATTCCACAGATGTTTGACTACAAGCCCTCTACACCTGTAGTGTGGCGAAAGATCAAAGGTAACACACCTGTCACAATGTTAGCGTTTTTTCACCTGTCCAATACGCATATGTAATAGCAGCTTCGTCATACGTGTACTGTTGTCAGTATCTTCATAGCTGATGATGATACTGTACGTTTGTTTATCCAAGTTCTTAAAACAAAGGGTAAATGATGACACTAGTATACAATAGTAATGTGATAATTTCGACCAATTTTCCTATTGTTAAAAATCGAATCATTAAAAATATAAATGCTTTTTAGTTTACTCTACTAGCCATTCTTTTTCGTTGAAATATTGTCGCGTTCATGTTAATTGGACTCGCTTAAAGTGCATGTTTTACCCATCGAGTTATCTTTGTTTAATGATTCGAACGATGCAAAATGCTATCATTCTAATACTCTTCTTATAACGTTTTATTTCTTCATTCCGATGATGATTTTCTAGGCCTTTGGAATGTGAAATTAGTTTTTCAAATTTTTCGTTCCCATTTATTCATACCTATCTTTTAAATTTAAAAAATCGGACTATAGAAATTGAGATAATTCAAAGCATAATTGTTTTGAAGCTACAGTTTTGTCTACCGTATAGTGTTCAAGCCGAGTTTGTCCCGTATTGGTTCATTTTTCCTGTATATAACAAGTTATCGATTCATAAAAAGGCGTAGAATACTGTGAAACTAAACTTTAACGTGGTTGAATGATAAAACAGCTTTTTTCTCACGTGTCCTAAGGCCCGATGTTGTAAATGCTTAAAAATACTGTAATTCCATGTGATAAATATTGGACAAATATTTTCATATATGAAAAAACCTATTGAAGTATAAACAATTTAAAGAACTTCATATCAGATAAGGTGAGCTCTTTTATTATATCAATTTTTATTGGCTTTGTGATGATGAATTGCTTTTTGCTAGATAACATGGTATCATAGCGTGGCATCAGGAACGTATTTATGCTTGGTTTTATGTCTTGATGATTTATACATATACTTTGACTTATTTTTGTAAAAAAAGACATTCTGTTGGAAATGGGTCTATGAAACATTCCAGGACGGGGCATGTTTATCCATCACTACATGTGTGTGAGCCTCACAACATTTAAGTCTTATAATATTTGTTTTTATTTAAAAGCTCTGAGGCTAAATTTTCCAGTAAGAAAACTTTCTTTGATCAGCGTCTGTCTGTCAGGGGGATTGATTTTACCTGTATATAACAGCGTACCTGGGAGAAAGACTGTTTGATCTCGACATGAAAGCCAAGACTATCTCTAGCAAACCGGCACATAGGTTCCCAAACGACAATCGCCAAGAAAATACCCCGTTAATTAGCTCGTCATGAACTCAGGGGAACACTAATTCTCATGGCTATTGTACGGAGCAGCAAAGACTGTAATTTCTACACAATCGCCATAATTCTATACATCAAAGACAAGATTTTGTAAACACTATTTCAACGTGAAAAGGTATCAGATTGCAACTCTGTGTGCGAAATTCTGACTAAGGCTTTGCATGGGCTATGCTTTCATAACTACTCGACATGAATGAACATAACCTCCTTGGGCTGGCATACCGTCCCAGAGCTAGCTGGCGGGTCAACTGTATCATATAGTCGACATGTAGTCATTACTATGACAGCGCCGTTCAGCTACTTTCATTCATCCAGCTTAACTACTATATAGACGAGCCTGTGTTGGCTTTTTTCTCACACACTACTTCAATGACATTGTTGACATTCTGGCGTAAAAAACAAACAGAAACACATATTTATAAAGGGGGGAAACAAACTTCCCTTTTTTAATAATGTGAGATAAAAAATTGTACGCATCATACATCAGTACATTCTCTCCCAACAGAGGTAGTTCCTTCATAAATTTCTATACAACCTCGATGTTGTATAGATATTTATGACGGAGCTACCTCTGTTGGGAGAGAATGACATTAGTACTATACTCCTATAACTAAAAGAATTAGAAAGGCGTATTTCTCTTCATAAAACGCTTTTCGCTGACGTGAGAAAATAAAATATTTATCAATGAAATAATGAGAGAGAATACTGATGAATATAGATACTGTTCGCATCTATAAACGCTAGGTATGCAGAGGCTTATGCATTGACAACTGTAGCTTTGATACACAACTTTCAATGCGCTTCAAAACAACAAGTAAGTACAGACAATTTAATCTGAAATTGTTTCAAAGATTGCAAAAAAATCTTTTTTTTAATTGTCTTTTAAGGGAATTTTAACGTTTACATATAGAAAAGTCATTTTCAGAGAGAACGTTAATGACTGGAAATATTGCATCACCTTGACGAATGAATGCAATATGTCACATACCTTCTTAATACTACTTCCCTAAACACTGAACGGACATGCAAGAAGAAGTTAACGGGGGTGGACATACCAAGCATAGCACGCAACACGTTAACTAGTAATGCTGATATAAACTGTCTGTAATACGCGAGTCCATATGCTATACAAGAGGTTGGTATTAGCTCCTAACTACTAACAAACTACTAACGATGGATCGGGGCCTCTTTAACATTAAGACAATAGGAAATGATTTGGGCTTTACTCTTTCTTCTCTGTAATATGTACATTTCTCTGACAGTAGGAAGTGATTAGCGGATACCTGCATTGTTCTGACAGGTACCTGTGTCTTACTTCACGTGGAGATAGTTTCATCATCTCTCCTTCAGCGTTAAGTTGGCTTCTGTGACATGAATGAACGACTGTAAGTAGATACTTATATGGTAGGTATGACAAGCATTCTAAAGCGTTGAAAATGTTAACTGTTTGTTATGTAATGTATGTTAAATGGTTTGACTGTATGGAAAAGATGATGATATGCGATATAAGGCGTAAAAGAAGGTTGAAAAAATGTTACATAACTGAATGGTTTGAATAATATCATAAATTATATTTTTTAACAAGGAATATTGAAATAATTTCAACCGGAATTAACTGATGTCCTTGTTTGAAAACAGAGGTATTGTCTCTGTAACTTATTAGACTTTGGAAAAGAAAATGTTAACTAAACATATCCAATAAGAATAATTAGGGTACTATCCATGTATCCTAATTCATGGTTTGTACAGTTGCCAAATTCACAACAACATTGTCTTAAGTGTATTCAAAAATGAAATAACAAATGTGACATTTTATTTCAATTACAGTTTGTCCGAAAGTATTCGCCTGTCGTTCCTTTGCTTTCAAATCACATAGATTATTGAAAATTTGGTTCAAAAGTGGACCCTCTTCTTAAACCCCCTGCAACTGGCTTCCTACTCAGTGCACCAATCGGTCACACTAGGTCAATAATGTTAGCCTTCCGTTAAAGTGCAGATGAGGGGCAGTTGTGTAGTTGGGAGTTAACTCCCCTGTTGTCATTCACATAATTGATGCAGCGGACCACTGATCTCATTTCATAGACAATATTCAGACGAATAGGGTATTGTTCATAATTTTGTGTTTAGGAGAAAATGTCTGTCAGTTTTCTATCGAACTACGTCCGACGGACGGTTTTAGAATGGACGGACGTATGACTACCACCCTTGTCATAAGCCCGTATGACTTATGAGCTGAAACCCAAAGGTAAAACAAAACTGAAGTTAAAAGTCAAAATGTTTAACGCAGTTGTTACAACGAGTCAAATGGGCGACCGACGATGACAACACTTTTTCTATCACGTCATCCTAAATTCTCGAAATAAATTGATTCTGAATCGGAAAGTTAGACAGCTTATTAAAGGTGACCCTAAGAATATAGTGTACACGTGTGTTTGTTTATGTTTGTGGAAGACTGAAATAATGAAGCGTTTTGTTTAACGTGCTTGGCCATACGATGTTCATTTTGAGTCTACAGACTGTTTTGGGATTATTTTTACAAAACTGTTTTAGATTGCTTAAAGGTCAATTCCACACTTTGCTGATGTCAAGTGAAAACACAAACATTTATAGACTGGGGTTCTTCAGCACAGACGAGTTGACGAGTCTTCCATTGCGCAAGGTAAACTAACAGGGGCAAGCGGTCTCAAAGAGAAGACATGTGCTCGCCATATTGGAACCGTTGGTCTTCACACAGATCGTTCTGCTGTCAAAAACGTTTGCAGTAGAGGGAATATGTAATAGAAAGTAACATCTGAAAAAACATGTTGGGCCATATTGAATCGATCATTATGAACACAGACCATAATGTTGTCAAACTTTTATAGGGGACAATAAATCTTCAGAGCCATATTTGGACATGTCGTCTAGACTCTGCGGTCATTTTGTGGAGTGAAATAGGGGCAAAATTCGATAAACACAAAACACATTTAACTTTGAGTCAAAGTAAGGTGTATGTATATCATACCTTTTCGGTAGCTACTTTACCATTTATTGCACAATGACGTGTTTTAGCCTACAATAGGAGTC
Organism: Phorcus lineatus; assembly: GCA_921293015.1. NCBI lineage: Eukaryota > Metazoa > Mollusca > Gastropoda > Trochida > Trochidae > Phorcus > Phorcus lineatus. The sequence goes on along the minus strand of OV121085.1, from coordinate 34,161,186 downwards.
GTACAGTCATGAAGTACGGTTTTTAATCCTTTGTCCAAATTTTATAGTAAACCAGAAAATTTAATTATTATTTTGAAAACAAAATGGTTTTAAAAAACTTCATTTTATAAAATGATACACGTGAACCATATTTCGAACCAGGCTCCAGACTGAACGAATCAGATTCATCTAGTGGGATATCATGTGAAAATATTACAAATATTCCCTGTTCCCATGTATGCAGTGAATCATAATAAATCTCTGCCTGGAAACGAGTAAATTGAATGACAAGAGAGCTCATATAGACTACTGATGACGTGTAATATATTTACATAACTAAGATTTCGACATTGAAATTGATGCAAAACTTATTTGAAAAGCACAGACTAATTATTCAAAGATTATTATAGTCAATAGAAGCATGGAACCAAAAAGTGTAACAACATGGAAAGCCTTTTCTCTGACTCTTGTAGGATATTCTACGATTTCGTTTCTAAAGGAAATGACGTTTATAAATGTATTTGTTCTTTCTAAAGTTTTACATTTTTTATTTCATTATGGGCAAAACTTAAAAAATATTTGATTTTAGAAAAAAAATTCAAACAACCAAAATACCCCAAATATGTAACTGAATGTTCTTTAGAGAACATGTCATTTAAAGAGAGAACAAACATAACATTGTTATATTTGTGATCACACTATCGGCAATATTATAAATTATTGTACTTTTTTGGGTCGAGTCCCTTGTTGGATTCGAACCCAAGCCCTCAGATTCATGCAACAACGATAGAGCAGACCGTACCAGCATCTCGCTAACTCGCCCGTCTCGCATGGAATTTGTACTATTGCAGATATTGTGTCTCCAAATATAACAATTTTACACTTTAAAAGATAGAAATATTTTTTTAGAAATATTTATAATTTCACGACTTGGGGCATTTACCTATAATTTACCTTCCAGTGAAGGGCTAATTGGCACACCCATATCTCGCAAGGATAAGCGATGCACCGTCAAAACACAGTTACTCAGTGGGCGAGTCGGGTCGCAATGTGCGCATATATATCTGATCAGTTCTCAGCGTATGTTGTGTAGCACTACATGCTTAACGAATTAACCGGTTCTCTTTGAAACACTACGCTGCATGAAACCGCCAGTTCTTTCAACATCTTTTTGAAACTAGTCCTATCAGTCAAAGAGTCTGTCAAAAGACGATATGTCGCCTTTGATCTAAGCGAAAAAAGGTCGCATGATTGCGAAAGCGTTTTGAACTTAATGGTAAAACCATTAAGCAACAAAGAATCGGGAACAGGTTTTGACGGAAGGTTGCCAGAAATTAGAAGAATTTGAGACTGGGGAAGATGAAATTAAGTAAAGCTTTGTCGGACATGACGTTATTGAGTTCCACGTGAGATAGGGGCAGTGTTTGATGTGTTTAGGTGCAACCTAGCTATCGTCACCGGTACCCATCTTTTTTTTTGATGATCGATCTCTCTCAAAGTTATTGAGACTAACAATGAGTGTCATGGTTAGATTTGTATTCCTTGTGCTAAGTCACCTTATTAACGATGTTCCTTAGAATTACCATCAAAGAGCAATTTTATGAGTATTTATGGATAAAGTATGTATGGGGGAAACTGACATGTTAAGGTAATATTAAAAAAACATGGCAATGATATGTCATTCCTCATCTTAGCTTAAGAGGCAATACGTAAATGAAGTCACAGACGAAAGCTTGTAGGTCATTTTACTTCTAAAAAAAACTTTGCTAAGAGCAAAATAATTAATGAATGCGAGATACCAAATGACCGACTTACACCATTCAACTCGTATCGCAACTAAAGGTGCGCGGTGCTATCGGTATATACTCGCAAAGTCTAGATAGGACAAACATGTTAAAATTCCGAAAACAGTCACTTAGATTCTCTTTTTTAAACGACGGTCAGTTGAGCATTGATCACAATTTTAATTGCCTGTTTTAGTAAAGAAAGCATGATAAAAGTGAAATATGACAAGACCCAATATATTGCAATACGTATTGCAATACGCTTTTCTGTATCGCAGTAAATTGCATATACGGAAATGAGGATCGATACCCATCCATAAAATTTGCAACGTTACAGTATCTACCTGTATTAATATATCAATAGAACGGCTCGTACCATTCAACACTTATTGCAATGTTACAATATTTACCTTGTACTTACATCCCAATCGAACGACTTGTACCATTCAACACTTACTGCAATGTTACAATATTTACCTTGTAGGCCTACTTACATCCCAATCGAACGACTTGTACCATTCAACACTTATTGCAATGTTACAATATTTACCTTGTACTTACATCCCAATAGAACGACTTGTACCATTCAACACGTATTGCAACCTTATAACATCTAGGTTTTACTAACATTACCGATAGAACGACTTGCACCATTCAACACTTACTGCAGCGTTACCTTTTCAATCTTGTGCTGAAATAACAAAAGAAAGCATCATACTATCAAACGATTACTGCAATGTTACAATATCAACGTTGCACAAACATACCAAAAGAACTACTTCTACCATCAAACGATTACTGCAATGTAACAATATCAACGTTGTACAGACATACCAAAAGAACGATTTCTACCATCAAACGATTACTGCATTGTTACAATATCAACGTTGTACAAACATACCAAAAGAACGAGTTCTACCATCAAACGATTACTGCAATGTTACAATATCAACGTTGTACAAACATACCAAAAGAACGAGTTCTACCATCAAACGACAACTGCAATGTTACAATAGCAATGTAACAATATCAACGTTGTACAAACATACCAAAAGAACGATTTCTACCATCAAACGACAACTGCAATGTTACAATAGCAATGTAACAATATCAACGTTGTACAAACATACCAAAAGAACGATTTCTACCATCAAACGACTACTGCAATGCAACAATATCAACGTTGTACATACATACCAAAAGAACGATTTCTACCATCAAACGATTATTGCAATGTTACAATATAAACGTTGTACAAACATACCACTAGAACTATTTCTATCATCAAACGATTATTGCCAATATTCACAATCTATTAACAAACTGATAAAACGGTTTGTACAGCTGAATACTTAATATTGCCACGTAACAATATCCACGTTTTACGAGCATAACAACTGAAGTTAAACAAGTTCATAACGACCCCTACAAGTTGCATACAACCGGTCTACGCGGAAGGTGCGTTAGTGCAAACTGGTTAATTAACATTTACCCATGTGTTTAGGAGCAGGTCGGGACATCACATCTACTCTTTAGGAGCTGATGTATATGTCTTGTAAGCCCAAAGTGAGAGGGTTATCACAAACGAGTGGCCCTCAGCACCGACGCGAAAGCTTATACGGTCCGCCATGCCTCGCTATCACAAGAACAAAGAGCGTCAGAGGGATGCAAAAACTCTAAGCACGATTAGAATATAAACGCGGGCGATAATGCTGATACATTTATCACAGACGAAACAGAGTTATCTAACTTTGCGATATCCGTCGTCGCCATATTGGTTTTCATCGTCTGCTTATGTTAGCTGAATTTCTTTGATCGACGTTTCGGCAGACGACATAAATTTGATTGGCTATCTGAACAAGATTGTAGGTCCGACATTTACTTTGTAAAGGGGGTTTAATTGCGTCATTAGGACGGCATATAAGCTTGATGTGGCTGGAGGTTAATCGTGGATGCACGCCATTTGCGATTAAAAATGTATAATCAGTAACATAACGACCAATAAATCATAACAAAAAATATCAAACGATCCTTGAGGGTTCTAGTCTTGCTGAGGTTACAATTGTTTACCATGAAACATGTTCAGAGCGATGAAGGCGCCACGAAATATATTATAAAGTGAGGGTATATAATCATGTTTTAACAAATTTGTTCAGAGTTCAAAGAAGAAAAGATGTTTGATAATTTTAGTTGCCATTTAAATCCATGAATTCATGAATCCATGAAAGAGAATGTTTAAATCATCTATCTCCAGCTATGATTGACGTATTGCTGATAAAATGTTTTTCGTGCAAGATTGAAGCTTATGAATGATGGCTGATATCTACTTATGTCTTATTCATCTTTGAACTTTGATCGTACGGTTAACTGAAGATGAGCTCCATATGATATGCCAAACATAGAGAGATTAAACGCACTTCACCAACACCTGAAGATGTGAAACAACGTTTTATTTTCCTAGGTAGGCCTACCTCTCCTAGCATTTCATTCATCTGGATTCATATGAAGCTTGCCGATTCAAGTTCAAATCTTGACTTGCATATTCATTCTCAAATTTCAATACATGACAATGAATTGTTTTCAAATAAAATCGAGCAAGGGTCCAATAACACTCCAACATTTTCTCAAAAAAGGCAATAAATAAATGCATAGTACTAGCGTATATTACAAGTAGACCAAGTAGTTAAGGTCGATGTTCTTCCCACGCATGGTCCATCCTTCCGCTATCCCAAATTATTTGCTAAGATAGGCCTAGCAGCAATTCTCCAACTTGTCTGTGCTTGTCGCCCAGGATGCTGCGACGGATCGCGATAGTCCAACGACGAACCCTATGAGGATTGTATCGTTTCGCGAGGGCGCTATGATCAAAACACGAATTTGGACGGGTTGGAAGGAAGATTGGTGCAATTTACAGCCATGCAGGGTAAGATGATAGCACAGTAGACTAAATGTTTTTGGTGGGCTTCATACCTCTATCAGATATATGGTAATCCCTTGAGCCTCACCAAGTCACTTTGTCTGTCACCCCCCAGCAAACCGTGGTAAGATCTGGTAAATGCTGGTAATGCGCAAGGATTGACGGAGCAATGTTTTCAAAGGTAATTAATGTCAGTAACGGGTGGCAGGAGATTTTAATGTTCGAGTACATCTCAACATATTCTTTCATGTAGTTGAACCCCAAATTTCGGGGCGACTGTTTCCTAAGCGTGCTGTGTCTATCGCGACATTGCACGAACCGTTTCCCTGAGTATGGGCACCTTCAATGACTCTCGGGCATACGAACAAGATATTCTGACACAACGTCATCGATGTCATCAAGTGACAAGGTCTGAGATGGACTTTCACCAGGAGATTCATGCCATGGCCTGCAAAATCACTAGATATCTGCCCGAAAGGGAAAGGTTGAGATGAAGTGGAGCGCAATCTTAAACATCCTCTTGATAGGTTTTCTGACTTGGTTCCGTTCTTGAGAGAATATAACAAGACTTTCCCAAGCCCTTCCATGGTTATTTGGTAGTCCTTGATGCACTGTTGTGCTTCGAGCACACGATTTTCATGCCCATTAGAGACTCCTGTTACATTGTCGGGGACCCATTTTCAGTTTCCAACTTCCTTCATCATAGTTAGAAGTATTGTCCGGAAATCGTGTTATGTTCATACCATTCAACGTATAACGTGTGTCGTTCATTTATCTTTTATCTTTAAGTTTTGTTTATTTCAATTTTGAATGAATTTTCTACCACAGACTTTCTTAGTATAGCTAGAATAATGTTCACACAATCCTATAGATATCATAAATATCTGTTTATGTGCCCAAATCCAGGTAGGCTCACATTCAAACATTCAAAACAGCCATAGTGAAGTGAAAGAATAGTACTAATAAATCTTTTTATCTATTAATCTTCATATTTCTCATAGAAATGTTAGCCACTTGTTCAATATTTTTTTTTCGTTTTGTGTTATCAAAATGCAAAATTAAAAAGATTATACCAATGGGGCAGTTACTTATGGTTATAAATAAACCCTTAAATGCACTCTGATGCCCATGTTGGTCACAGGGTCACCTAAATGAGTTAAAATCACAATCAGTTAAGGAGTTTACACAAAAATTCAGATTTCTAGACCTCTTTCATTTGGAGAAAAATGAAAATAAGTTATTATGGTGTGGTCCATTTGGCCCTTATAAGGGATTACAGGGTGATCAAATCTAAAAATAAGAAACCCTTTTAGCTCAGGAGTCTGTATACAAGGTGTGAGCTTTCTAGGCCTCTTGTTTTCTAGAGAAGAAGATGAAAAGAGACATTGTATGTGTGGCCCTTATTAGGGGTCACAGGGTCACCAAATCTATAAATTAGAAGCCCTATCATCCAAGGAGCCTGTACACAAAGTTTCGGCTTTCAATGCCTCTTGCTTCTTGAGAAGGAGAGGAAAATAGGTTTCTAGGTCGTAGTCACTGTGGCCCTGTTTACAGGGCTTGCCATACCAAAAGTCCATTTTGCCTTTCAGGCCAAATGAGCTAGAAAGTCGATAAACTCAAAAAGAAATGCGTTTATCTTAAGTATAGGCGATGTAATTACTGGATCCTCAATATATTGTACTCGCAATGCGACTCTTGGGGTACACTTCATTTGCTTGCCGACCAACCTGAATCTTAAGATGCGCCGTTAAACAGCGTCGCCTAAACTGTAATACAGGCTTGAAACTGAAAAAGAATGGTCAGTGAACATAAGAAGAAGACTTGAGGAAGAAAAGATATATTTTATTCTAAATAGATTTGATTATGAAAATCTTAGCATAATAAAACAAGTTTGACAATGTAGGAGACATATATAATATAAATAGCTGTCACAGTGAAAATGTTATAGATATGTTTCATGGCTATCATGGAAACCCTTTCTATTGAAACAACAATACCTTACAGGAAATTGCGCAGAATCAATCCTTGGTAGGCAAGAGTGATATGTGCACTTATGAAATATATGTCACTAGTAGTAGTGACTACGTCTAATCAGCCCAAAAGGGTAATATGCAATGTTTATGTGTGGGCCATCTTTACAATAAAATTGAAAACCTAACATAATGGACAAACATGATATCATTAAAGTACTTTCACATTTAAGGGTATACATCATAGTAACAAATATCTTATAGAATAACACACAAGATAAAATATATATCATCTTATTGTCACTTACAACTTGAATGATTTCTTGAATAAATATTGGGTTATACAAAGTTTTAAAAATCTGTAAAATTAACTCTAGATTACATCACTCACACAAACAAAACAGGTCCTCAAAATCGGACAAACAAATCAACAGGTCAACCAATCAAATATTATGTGTAAATAACTGGTCTGAATTAACTGGCTTCTACAAGTTTTAAACACACAAAAATAATAAGCGGTAAGTATGGAGGTTTGACTGATAGGTGATAGAAACGATAAAACAATGTCAGATAATTTAAATGCTGAAGTTTGGCACAGTCACATTCAAACAAAATGAAAGTAAATTGATAAAATTATATTTTTTCATATTGATTGGTGTATACATATAGATATAAATACATTTGGAATGAAATTATATCTGTCATTCATACATATACTACCCATTCAAATTCCATTTGTAAATTAATGTATCATAGCATTCAGATCATTTTGATAATTGCTTATTTATTTGATAAAATTATTTTGATCTACAGTCTATAGACATCAGTATATTAAATATTGCATATCTTCATACATTGAAAAACAATCAAACATGATCATTTAGAACAATCTCATCAGAAAATATTACGATGATAAAAAAACCATGTACATTAACAAAAATAAAGACATTTACAAAGAATTCATACGAGAATACAAAAACATGATGAATCAAAATCTCATGGTTAATTTTGATTTTGACTCAAATACTCTCAAAATAAAAAATGTCTTATGAAATCCCAAACATAACAGTGTCAGTGTTATTTATGAAATTGAACACATAAAAAAAGATTTTCTCTGACAATACCAAATCACTCTTTGATGTGCATATGAAAATTTTTTATTGTCTTAAAAAAGTTATTTTCATCGTCTGGATCAACCCTATCATTGATGTGTCAACCAAATATGCTTATTCGTAAGAATGATTTCTGAAATATTGTTTTATACTGGCAGCACTTTGAAACTATATATTTGATGACAAAACCCCATTTGTGTTCCTTCCTCAAAAAAATAACTAACGCCCTTCTTCCAGACAAACTGAGTTTGACCTACCTGTTTCCATGGTCAAAACCAGGTAGATGTAAAAATTGCACCGCGGAGGTGATATCAATTAGCAATCATAAAAAATGTCACTACTTTAATGTCTGCTATGCACAAATAACTGCAGAGGTATGCAGTCACACAAGTCTCATGTTTTGATAAATGCAAAATGTTGTGAAAATAACTATAATCTCTGAAAGATGAACAATTCTTAAGTAAATAAATATCTAAATCTTGAGTTAAGGATGACAATGCACTGTTACTGCAAGTGGACCTGAACCCCATCCTCCCACTACCCCACTCTATATCCAGTCCCGTGGGTTCTTCAACACTTCTGTCAGCTTGGCTTCTTTTGACCCGGGGGTGGGGCTGTGACAGTACTCCCATCTCTGCAAAATGTGAGAAGTAATAAAGTAGAAATGGTGAAAATAAGACAAATGTTGTCTGGTGCAAATAAGCTTACAAGAATTGCCTCCCTTTACAACATACTCCTCAAAATGGCTTGAACAGCTATAATCATCACCTGGCAGGAGTTGTTTCCCTTACATTATATTCTCAACATTGACACATACCGGGAATACGCGTATTTAAGCCCTGCCGTTATTAAGCCCATGGGCTTAATAACGAGTTTACATTTTGAATTTAAGCCCATGGGCTTAATTTTGAAAATAATTTTAGAGTGGTTTCCCCTTCAAAATTTCAAACCGCAGGTACTTACTTTGACGGCATCACGTCGAATCGGTGATTATAACACTGTCAGTGCCGTGACAGGGTTTCACATTTTCAAAACCCACTAGACTCCCATCGCAGGTGATATTCTAATCACTAGATATGACAATTTAAATGCCTATGATCGATACTCAGTGGCTGTCGAGTGTAAAAACGTCATTGTCGGGCATATTCCGATTGAGCAAAGCAAATTATGTATCTTTTCATTCGCAATTACACATGACGGGGAATCACAATTGTGTTTTACAACCATTCTTGTTTATCAATTTGATTTCATTCAATTCGTTCCATTAAAAAGTATAAAAGAACAATGTTTTTTGTCATTTACCTCTTTTAGAATTTAAGCCCAGGGCTTAAGTTCAGTTGAAATGTTTCAACGCACACATGGGCAAAATTCGAAATTAAGCAGGGGGCTTAAATACGAGAAATACGAGAATTCCCGGTACTTATATTTATAACCTGGCTTGAAAGGTCCTTTGACATAGTGTAAGAGGATCATTGTATAATTAAATATTTTGAAATATGTGGATATTCATAGTCTTTGAAGGGCATTTAGAGGTGATATAAATAAAAATGACAAGATTTTCTGGATAATAACTTCTTAATTGTGAAATTCACTATGTTTCCAAAACAGTATATAGAGATTATTACCCGAGGAGGTGTGTCATATGACTTTTACGAAACGAGTGGGAACATTTGTATTGCCCGAGCGAGAGCGAGGGATATACACAAATTCGCACGAGTTTCGTAAACGTCATATGACACACTTCCGAGGGTAATAATTTCTTTATTACCGATTCTATTTCATTTCAAACGCATGGAAATATTCAGAAAACGGCCTTCTTCCCTTGCGACGGCCCGCTACAGTGACGTCATTAACAATGGTTTTATGACGTCACAGACGACTAAATATGGTCACTCGCGCTGAAAGAATCGTTGCTAGGCAAAAGTGATATGTGCACATGTGCTCATATTGAAAATATGTCACCACGTATGATTAACCATATGGGTAATAAATAGATATATGATGCAATCCCCTTATACAGTGTTTATGTTTTTAACCTTTGCTTAAATCCACTGATGAGTCTCGCATATAAGATTTGATTCTATCTAATGTGTCATAAATGATCTTTAGGCATTTATGGGATTACAGGTGTCTGTTGGACTCAAGTGTGTTTCAAGAATATATCTAGCAAGACATGTACTCACAGCATTTAGTGGCAACGACATGAGAATACTCTCATATCTGGCGCCGGGAGTATACAGGCCGAACTTGGTGCCTCGATCATAGATCAGGTTGAACTCAACATACCGCCCACGTCTTAATAGCTGCCATTTCCTGCAAAAGTAGAGAACATACATAGGTGAACAGTGTCTTCAAGATTTGAACATGAACATTAAAATAACAACAATAACAGTCAGTGAAAATCTTGAATCTTTTATTGAAAAATATAAATTGCCAAACATAAGTTAACAAGACGCTGGTCCTTTGTTTAAATCACAACAATGCTCTGATATGACATTTTCTTGACATCATCTCTTTACCAAAGTGACAAACGATTATTGGTTCCAACTCCAAAACCACTATGAATACAAAATTAAATCAACTTTTTTTTTAAATTTGTTTTTTCTTGACAAATACTATACTTATCTCATGTAGAAAAGTTAAATATTATTGCAAATATCTTGCAACTTGTGATAATTTTTAACTTTACATCTCATTTCAAGAGACAACATTAAAGAGAAAGACAGATGTCCTCTAAATATCAGTTCATCCACAGCATGGTACCTTTCATCGTAGCTGTAGCCATCATTCTTGTGTTTCCACACTATAGGCAGATAAGACGGAACCACAGACTCCGCGCAGGACTGGAAGGAATATCGAATATCATTTCAACATTGTACTATGATTCAGAAACAAATTACTCACATTTAAATCCTGGTAATGTCAATTTCTTTGACCAGCACAATTTGTATCTTTTTAAAATTTACATAAATATAGACTCTGCACGGGACAGAAATATAACATAGTAAGGATGGATAGAGCTCCTCATTTCCATATTGCAATATATTGCGATACTGAAAAGCATATTGCAATATTTTAGTTTTTCCTTGCTCTCTTGGCTAGTTTCAGAAGTATACTGGTATATACCATGTTGTTTCTGTATTGCAATATACTGATAGGTACGCGCATCCTTATGATATAGCACTACCAAAGCGGATAATCTGATCGGGGTTCAGATTTTTTTATACGATGAACTTTGGCATCACATCACTTTTTCATTGTTATGTCATAAACAATACTTTAACGTCAGAGTTTGCCTAAGACGTAGCATTTCAATTGCTCTGAAGGTAGAAAATCAGCCATTGTTTGGAGTGTGAATTTCATTATTTTCTTTGATATCTTGACTTAGACGATAAACAGAGTATCATATATGTGTCCATGAAATACTATGTTTACAACACTCATGCCCAAATATCATATTATTCTTTCTCTTGAGAAATGCGAATTGGAAGGCACTCAAGTCGTAAACATAGTATATCATGGACACTCACATGATTTCCTCTATTTACCACAACATCGTAACATCAAACAGAAATAAGTCACATCTCAATCTTTGATATTGTCATTTTCTTAGACTTACACTATTTGCATTGATTTCTTTTTGATATTTATATTCTCAGTATCTTAACATTTAACATAGATTGGCTTTCAGTTCATGGAAACCAAATCTTGTCAATATACAACATGTACTCACAGTGACAAATTTGAAAGCTGCTTCTTGATTGGGTCCGTCCACATCATCGAAGAATATCCCCCCGACACCTCGGCTCTCACCTGAATCACAGGTACATATAATCAGAGTTCATATCAGACACAATCAAGCCCCTCCGTGAGTTGTATGAGTCATATATGCCAAACTTAATCAATGGTGTCATTTGATCGCGAAGTATCGACTGTTCCCAAAAAGACAAATTTTAAAGCTTATTGGTTTTTACAGTGACAATATGAAGGTAGAACGTCACAATTATGATAACCGGACAGTGGCACGCGTCAAATAGTCAAACATAATTTTGGAGACTTATCTAAAACAGCCAGGAGGGCAGTTAGGAGTTGGTAGTGTTTGTTAGGTTATATAACTAGTATCCCTGTATATAATATTGGACGTAATATCTACACCTCTGTGCATTTATAGGACTGATTTTAGATTTTCATGGAAAACCAATATTTGTCATTTATATGTCTTTTGGACGTGAAAGTTAAGAAGTTTTGATTTTATATCACCACATATGACATTTAGGTTAATTAGTATCAAAGGTAAATAATATGTTATAAAAATCATGGATTGGCTCTTTAAGGTTTAGCCAATGCAACAAAATGTGACTGAAAGGCAGATAGTTGGACAGTTTGCCACTTATTCTTAAGAAAGGAATATTCTACTTCTACTTTCAAACAAATTTTAACACGCTGCCTACCCCTGTGTTTGATGAAGAAGTAGTCATCGCACCACTTCTTGAAGCGGCCATAGTACGACTTGTCATGTCTGTCACATGCTGACTTCAGGGTCTTGTGGAAGTTCACGACATCCTGGTAGAGCAATTTAAACAGAGTTTCACATCAGACCTGCCACATATCTTATAATTCCCTTTGTTACCAATTATGATTCCTGAGGTTAGTAAATCAAACTAGCTTTGAGACAAAATGATTCAAAAGACAGAGTTAACGGGGACAAAAAAATCGGTTCCACGACAGTTCAACAAAGACCCACCTCCTCCACGAGATAGTTGGGGGTGAGATCGGTGCCCCCACCGAACCACCACTGGGTGCCTGTCTTTGTCTCAACCTCGAAGTACCGGTAATTGAAGTGCACTGTCGGGATGTGTGGATTTTTCTAAAACAAATCAATACAAACTCAAATCAATTGATACAAGATGTCATAAAGACCTTGTCAACTCAAATATCTGCAAAGATTATTCTCAACAGATTAAAGTAGACTGTTCACTGCAGTGAAGTACATATTTAATGTTGTTTTCAAGAGCCTCGTGACAATGCTGGTTAGTACAACCAATCTAATGGTCTGTAACTGACTTGTTTATGGATCATGTCACTGACAATTACTGCATTAGGGATAAGCTCCTGGAACATGCAATCTGTCATTAATCTGTAATAGATCCATGAATTGTATATATATCATTAGACATTACCATTCTATATTACATATGTGTTTCGATAACTGGTTATTCATATCTGTTTTAATTTCATATACATATTTTACTCTTCATTACAATGATGTAAATAAAGTTAGATCAACATTATTAAAATACACGCTATATAAGAATAGTTGAAGGAACACATGCTGTGAATGGTTTGAATCCAACTTGTCTCCTACTTTGTTGGTGGTGAGCTCCGATCTCTATATTCTCTTCAATACTTAGTTTGAAACTATAATTCTTATGACCTATCCTGCAAATCTAAAAGAATAAATGATAGGGACCCACTCACTGGATGTATGACAGCACTGATACCAGCAGCAAAGAAAGGTAGAGATGTACCTTCAAGTGACTTGCCCCTGAAGTAAAGATATTCATTAGTTGATCATAAAGGTAACACCTTTTTACAGAGCATTACCATTTCAATAGCCTAAGGTCTTCAATTATATTAATGACGATAATAATAGTTCATTTTTATCGCTGTCCTTCATGCATCTAACAGGGCTCAATTAAACCAAACCAAGTTGAAAAATTCCAACACTTATGCGTCGATGTCAAATCAAAAGGAGTATTTGTTAATTGCTGTGTTACCTCATGAGGGACCTATTACCGCTTATTACCAGTATGTGTTAAATGCTGTATTACGTTAAGAGGGACTTATTACCACTTATTACCAGTATGTGTTAACTGCTGTGTTACCTCAAGAGGGACTTATTACCACTTATTACCAGAATGTGTTAACTACTGTTACCTCAAGAGGGACTTATTACCACTTATTACCAGTATGTGTTAACTGCTGTTACCTCAAGAGGGACTTATTACCAATTATTACCAGTATGTGTTAACTGCTGTGTTACCTCAAGAGGGACCTATTACCACTTATTACCAGTATGTGTTAACTTCTCTGTTACTTCAAGTGGGACTTATTACCACTGACCTACCTTGACCTCATCTGCTGCACTGCTCCAGGAGGAAGGTTGCCGTGGACAACGGATATGTTCACACCCGCTTTCTCAAACACAGTTGCGTCTTGCATAACACACGAAATTCCTCCTCCTCCCTTGATGATAAACAGGGAAAATTTTACTGGCAATGAAGCATGTTTTCTTCAGGAAAAGAGTCTCTCACCAAAACGCAATTAAAGAGCCACTCCGTGAGTTGTTGGAGTCATATATGCCAAACTTAATCAATGGAGTCATTTGATCGCGAAGTATCGACTGTTACGAAAACGACACATGTTAAAGCTTATTGTGTTATTTACAGTGACAATATGAAGGTAGAACGTCACAATTATGATCGAAAACCGGACAGTGGCGCGCGTCAAATAGTCAAACATAATTTAGGAGACTTATCTAAAACAGCCAGGAGGGCAGTTAGGAGTTGACAACGTTTGTTAGGTTACATAACTAGTATCCATGTATATTGGACGTGATATCTACACCTCTGTGCATCTATAAGGCTGCTTTTAGATTTTCATGGAAAACCAGTATTTGTCATCTATAAGTCTTTTGGACATGAAAAGTTAAGATGTTTTGATTTTATATCACCACTTTTGATATTTAGGTTCGTATCAAAGGTTAATAATATGTTATGAAAATCACGGAGTGGCTCTTTAAATGATAACCAATGCAAGAAAATAATTTAAATCAAGACAGGGAATTGTTATATATATATATATATATGAACTGGCGTTGGTTAGGCTTCTTATGAGATTAAACATTGTTCACACTAGAATGGCTGCATGCTGTTTCCCCTTGACATGAGACATTTTACTCTATTTTGATGGATAATCCTGAAAAGTAATGAGATTAATATGCTTCAAAGAAAAATTTGCAAAAATCCTTTTTACAGTGCTTTTAATGTTAGAGCAATAAGACATGTAATAGATACATTAATTACCAAGGAGGTTAAACATAAGCCATGTAATATGTATCATACAGCAAGTTTTACGTGTAGTCTGAACAGGAAAACTGGTTTTAAAAGAAGTGCAGTTGTGACATTATACCAGTAGTAACCATGATATTTCACTTTTAATGAGAAAGTCATGAAGCAGAGAGTTTCAATCATAGTATGTAAGGGACTAATAGGTACAAATAATACAAATTGAGTAAACCATATAAAACATGTTTGACCTTTGTTAGAGGTTATCCTTGACCACAAAATGAATGATTTTGCTTTCCTGATTCATTTGTCTACAGTGCCTTGCCACCTACATTTTGATGGTGACATTACTTTCATATACTTACTCATTGATTAAGTTTAACATAAAGAGGATATCATATGAGTGTCAATGACATACCATGTTTACAACATGAGTGCCTAAATATCAGTACTTCCCGAGCGAGAAAAATGTCATGAACATTACCAAAGACACAAAATCGAAGGAAATTATCAAAATCAATCTACAAGCACTGGCAGTTACCCACAGTCGTCACATTTGGAACACAACGTCATAGACGAACTGTGACGTCAAAGCATTGTTTATGACGTGACGTCACAATGATAAAGTGGTTTTTGCCCTGGAGCACTATATGAAAAATATGAAAGCCCTCATAGGTAATAATTAGAAATAATGTTCATGAAATAATTTCTAATTTTGGTAAGGGAGAAATTTAAGGAATTGTTACTAGAGGCAGCACTTGAATCATGCATCCCCTTCTTTTAACCATAACCACACTTATAACGTATCGGAGGGGTTTGGTTTTAGGGGGTGGTCATTTTTAAGCTCGCCTGTAAGGAGGGTGAGCACCCCTATCCCCCATCCACGTCTTTGAAATTGGTGAAAACACTGAGAAATGTAAATGATGTTACCTCCTTTCTCTTCCATCGATCCACGAGAAACTTCTTCTCTCCGTCCGCCTCCTCTAGAGCTCGACACACCTCTCCCTGCAATAGAGACAGAATTTCACTCAGGCGGATTTGTTGTAAAATTCACAGTGCCATTAGGTATTTCAATGTAACAAGTATGATAGACATCAATTGCTAGAAAGAAACTCATCTAAAACATGACTTATCAGACATTAGTTTCAAGAAAATATAGAGAGAATATGATAAGCTAAATGATAAATACAATATGCAATCAACAAACCTGTATCCTCATAATCATCATCTCCATACGACTTTTCATATCTGAAGAATTCTGAAACATACAACATTCTTTTTTATAGGAAATGTTTTCAAGAAGGGGGATGGAGGTTCAAACTAATTGAACCCTCAACCCATTCCATGTCAGTTATCTCATTTTAGGGCAATAATTCAGTAATTCACCCTTCAAACTCTAAAATTAACCAGTGATCAATTTGCAAGATATGACCACAATTGTTAAAAATCACTGATAAAAGTTTCCTCAGCGTAATTTATACAGGACCATGTGTTGAAAATTCAATAATGCATGTAGCACCGGAAAATAACGTTTAACAAAATATGACAAAAAAACATTTTGTTAATCACAAGAAAATAAGTATTACAGCTTGATATATGATATATGGATATATGTGTTACTTCATCAAATCATCTAACCTTCTGTAAATCATCCATATCTGTTATTGGATCACTCATCCAGTTTGATCTCTGCGACTTCACATCAAGTGCCAGTGCATAAACCTGGATCCAACAAAATAAACATTTCAACCCTTTTTATTTACATATGAGAAAAATATTATACTAAAATAACTTTACTCATAATAAAAATGACTATTATCTTAATGCATTGTGAATAAATTTTCTTTTCAAGGAATTACAATCAGCAGGACAAAACATAAAATTTCATTAATTGTTCAAACTTCAAACTAAGAGTATTTTTTGCTATTGTTTTCAATTTAAGTCCAAAGGATATTATCAGGAGTCATTGCAGTCCTATACCTGAGAGCCAAGAAATACACCAAGTAAGAGCAATCTCATTTAAACCAGGGAGAACATATCACTCATATCTCACAGCTTTGGATTTGAGTACTGCTCCATTAGGGTCCGGTCAGGTAACCCTTGCACTCCATCTTATCAGCAAATGAAGGTAGAAAGCTATTTGCTTGATTTGATATTTTTTAAACGCCTTGAATTGTTATGGAAGGTGAAAGGTCTCAGACAACGACATCTAAAAAGACCCCTATGGAACTGTACTCAGATTAGAAAGGCAGCGAGGTAAGAGTGATAGGTTCTCTCACATTTCAATGAGATTTGCAGAGATTGGGAAAGGCAGGGGCCAACCAATGTGAAAAATGGCCCATAAAAATTAGAACATTTCCTATTGCTTCAAGGGGAATTGGCCCGTTCAAAATTAAGAAAATGACTAAAAGCCCTAAAAATGGCCAATTGTCAAAGACGTGTTTTCCATTCCCTGGATTTCTTTAGCAACACACAAATTCTGTATTATTACTTTTGATTACAATTATGATTCCTGTAAATCAGCCACTCAAAATAGTGTTTGATAACATCCAGTGTACCTGTGGTGTTCCACTCATCTTATAGTAAGTTGTCCCTCCAACCACCAGACCAAGAAGACTGTATCTGAGGGGAGAAATATACAATCTCAAACAACAGTCTTCTTGTATAAAATATATACACATGTGAAAAACAACCAACGGCAACTATGTTGAATAAATAAACCTTGTTAAAATGTAGAATACGGGTAAACAAATTATCAGTCGAGAAAAGTTTAAAAGATGAATGAAATAGTCCCGTCACAATGTTAATTTTCATTGGTTTACAACAACCAATCATATACCAGGAAAATCTGTAACTCCCGTGTGACTTACAAGAAAAATACTACCCTGTTTTCACCTTCCCATATGGGTAATATATCACTATATTTTAATAAAAGTTTAAAATATTCAAGGCTTGTTGATAATTTTACTTTCATCATCAAAAATGATTTGCAGGGTTTGAAATTAGCACTAGGCGGGTAGCTCATGGCTGGAGAAAAGTAAAATGTTTATTACCGTATTCGACGTGATAAGCGCCTGGGGCGCTTAAAAAATTGGTAAAAGGGGGCGCTAATTAAAACGATAAAAATTGTTCTCAAGTTTAGTCTTGAAAGTGTTTTCTTACGATACACAGGTCTTTGAAATATGGTTTTGTAACTTTTATCATTTGAATGGTGGCTGGGGGTCTTGAAATGGTCTGTATTCTTCACTTTAGTGGGAGTAAAAGACTTATTGCAAGACTGAAAAACCTTCTTCAATGAATCAGCATGCAAGGTAAGCAATGTTGAGAGGTGGGCGCTAAATCAGGATGCATATTGTTCAGTCAAAAACGTGGTGGGTGGGCGCTAATAGGGGAGTGGGCGGTTATTAAGTCGAATACGGTAATAATGCTTATATTTCATTGTAAAAGCAAAATTACAATCTAAACATTGTACATTTAATAGATCTAGTTGACTATCCTTTTCAATCATTTACCTGTGCTTCTTGAGATGAGGCGAGATTCTTGTTACCGTGACAACGCTGAGATTATGCAGGGTTTGAAAGCAATGAGTTACGACACGGGCCATCTTGGACAATCTGTAAAAGATTAAAATTGTTTTTATAAAAAAAAAACAAGAGTCTGTAAGTAGACCTCATTCAATGGTTTTAATATGATTATATTAATTAATCATTCCATCAAAAAAACCTGCCACTGCAGTAAAGGGTAACGGAGAAGGTAAATTCAAATGGGGTTCTCAACAACAACAAAAAAGAAACAAAATTTAGGTTTCTTTCAATGCAATGTAAAAAGGACCCTTATGTTTTTCATGACACTCATTTTGATTTCATACTTGGCAAAATTTCATAAATACTGATTCAAATCCAAAAGATCATACATCCTAAAATGCAAAAATGGGATAATTAAGATTTTAATGAAGACTTTATTCACAACAGATTATGTTTATGCAGAGGCCGACATAAATTACAACTGACTTACTTGAAAACTTATAAACTATCAATCATTCCGAATTCTAATCTGCCCTAACGCGCTTATTGGCAAGTGGAATCAAAGGTCATTCAGTATCCTCTATTTATTACTTTCGGTCTAATTAATGCTCTGGGGTTTTTTTCACAATCACAATTCATTTTTCTAAATTTTTAAATTTAATGGTCAAAATTTGGTTACCACACACATACATATCAATATCATAAACATGGATATAAAAACACTTAATATGATGTACAGAACACATATTGTCAAATAATTCCATACACTGTGAGACACCTTGTTAAACCCCTTCACTTCAACACACCTGTCGACAATACCACGAGATTCATCAACAAAGACTACTGTGCACACTGGGTCACACCTGTTCATGGGCTTTGATGATCATAATGGAGGGGAATAGACATTCAATAACAGTATACTTCAAATTGTTATCCTGCCACATCAGCTTATCTATATCTTAAAAACTCCTGAAACACCTTGACATCTATCAAGGCATATTCTGAATGAATATTGATGACAATTGTTTTTCATGTGTTTGTACATTGCATGGATTTTCTCAGTCAATGAACTGTTGTTATGCAAGCAGCTTGAAGCAAAATATTTGGAACTCAAGGGACCTGTCATCCAGGTACTGCTGCATTTGCTCAAGGATAATAAAAGCACCGTACTATAGGGAATTATTTTGTAGAAACAAAATTCAAGGGGACATTCCAGAGTTTACATGTAGGTTTTAAGCACATGATTATAGCTTGAGGTTAACATTTTGGTTGACTTAGATTAGACATTTAAATATAAGAGAGTGCACACTTGGTAAATAAAACAAGTGAAGCCATTCACTGGCGCTACGAGTGTGAAAAGTCTTGCTAAGGCATTACAAGGCATTGTTGATTAGTTTGATTGAATAATGTGAGCACATTCTATCCATACATACAGTGTAATTTTTAAATGTTGTAAAATTATTAAATGTCCTAGGACTTCTTTCATGTCATTTCCCTCAAAACAAGATGGAAGATGGTCATCAATTCCTGGAGCAATAGGAGGCACATGGTCCTCGTGGATTCGAATAATCTGATGTACCAGGGTGCAGATTTTTAGTGTAAGATACACATACATTCACAAATTACAATTTCTTATGAGAATATTCAAGAAATTAATAATTTGTTCAATAAGCATAACTGTTGGAGAAGACACAAACACATGCTCTAACTACTTGAGAAAACATGACGTGTCTTTTTATTTGATGTTCATGTTTAAATAAACAATAAAAATATTCAAATTATCTTGTGTAATTCATTCCTAAATTCAGTTCCTAATAATAGTTTTCTATTCAAACTACAGTCTTTTAATCATGCAGATGCCAAAAAGAGACACATTCCATTCACATGAATAATAATAATATATAGCTAAGCAAATACTATCAACACTAAGCTGTCTTTGTATTTGCTTCAGTTAACTTTCCAAAACGTATTTTGACATAATTTTGTGCACAATATAAGGGTTTTATCTACATAACAATTTTATATTGTTCGTTGTCAAATTACTGAACTGATATGCAATACAATGATTTAAGCAATGGCAAGTTTCTGTTATCAGTAAAATGACAACATTATTAATATTTGGCATTTATAAGAGTAGCTACAAAGCCTTAAGCTGCTTAGATATGTCACATCATTGTTGATTGGATAGAAATAGAAAAGTTATCACCCTAGCATAACAAAGTTTTACATAGTACATCATAGACACCTACCTCTTAGAGAACCAATGCTCAAGTGACTTAGAGTATAGAATGAAGCAGCTACATCCTACTAAATTACACATTGTTGTATATGACTATGTACTGAAAATAGCATTCTGTATTCCCCAATATTCTGAGTTATAAGCAAGTGTTTGTAGTAAACTTTTACAAAATGCATATTCTGTTATAATATGAAACATTTTACCCTTACAAATTACATTTTAGTCTTTAAATCCTAGTTGTATTCTTGAAATGCCGTACAATATAATACACAAGGTGAGGGTTATGACAAGAATATATCGACAGGACATAGTAGATATAGGTTGCTCATCACATTCACCATTAGTTGGCAGAAACAGGATTAAGGAAATATTTACAGTGAATGGTCATTTCCTTCCTTAACACGTACAGCAAATGCTACTTTCATTCTCTTATGAGTATGTTTTGTGGACAAGGAAATTCAACCAAACATTCCTGTTTATCAATATATGTTGTTAGTACATGATTTATAATCATTATAACACAAAACACTTGAAACATGTTATTGAGAAAAAAAATTTGGTTGATTCAGATTTGACAACATTATATAAATGACAGCACGTAAGTCAGTTATAAAAACACAAAAACAAGAAGTGAAGCCATTAATTGGCGCTACGAGTGTGAAAGGCATAAGGCATTGTTGATTAGTCATATAAAAAATCATTTGTAACTGTGTGCATAATCTATCCATACTAAGGTATTGTTTATTTCTATCATGTCTATTGAATGTTCCAAATTTAGTCAAAGAAAAGCTCCATTATCAAGTCATCTTAAAAAAAATGGCAGACCAGTTGTCGATATTCGGTTATCAGATGTTTATGATATTGCCCCAACCAATATTCAGCTCTCTACAATAATGAGGGCTTGACTCCAACAAGAGATGTGACGATGCGATATGTATCACGATATCTCATACCAATACAATTTGATACTATACGAGACACACACGATACACTATCTACCAGGATTTTTCATGAAAAGGAAGATTAACTTATACTTTGATTTCTACGCAAAATAAACAGTTTCAAATTCAACAATGCAAAGACAGTCATATGATAGGTATATTTATAAATCCTCAGATTAAGTATCAAAATTCTTGATACATAGAGGATACTAAACGACCTTCCATTTAATACTATTTTTATTAAACGAGTTAATGATTAAGTATAAAACGAGCAAAAGCGAGTTTAATACCTAATCATTAACGAGTTTAATAGAAATAGTATTAAATTGAAGGAAGTTTAGTATTCTGTTTATTACTTGACCTCAGTAATCAAGCATGAAGTGTACTGAACGAAGCATTTCCGCGACTTGGCCGCCATTGTGACGGCGGTGCCAACATTGTGACGTCACAACCACACAATAGTATGACGTCATACGTGCAGCGGTATTACACTAGTTTAATATCGCCGTATAAATATTACACTGTGATATCTTACACGGGCGAGTAATAATACAAAATATTGTCTCAGCTCTACCTACCACAACATTTGAAATTGTTTTCAGATGGCCGATCAATAAACATCTGTGGGGCACTTTTTATATTGTTGAACTTAAACTTAAACTCATGCATGACTGTGCAAAAGAAAATAATTTTTAAGAAAAATCTTGAAATCTTGGGGAAAACATACTCTGAATCAAGGACCTGTATCTGAATCTATCTATATCAACAAAACATATTTGCAAGCATATACATCTTCATATTGGTCCATAAAAAGAAACACTAATTGAAGATGTATCATGTCAAAGTCTAGTATATATTTGCCTAAAGTATATATCATCATTGACAGTATGTAATGACCTTCGACCTCGCCGTTGAATATGTTTATTTAACCGGTACAGTATATTTTGTAAAATGCACTCATATCAAGTTTGACAACAACTAAGATTTACGAACATTTAAGTTTTCATATCATTATCTTATGAAGATGTATAAAATAAAAACGTTTTAATGAAATAATCACATGAAATCACCTACGTTCAGTTCAACACGATCGTCTACTGACTGCTTTCCACGTGTGTCACGGCCTTGAACCCGATGTCACAATATGACCTTCACCTAACAATCGGGCAATCTCGGGATAGCTTATTCCGATTACAATGGAAAATCAATAAATTGGATTTTACCGATAATCATGAAAATTATTTGATCAATTTATGCAAGCAATTTCGCCTATTTCAAAACATTTAAAGCTTCCGTTTATTTGTTACAAACAAAACATGTTATATATATATATATTAATAAAAGAAAATTATTTTCAGAAAGAACAATTCTACGTGTGCAAGAGATAATTAATCTAAAGGTTGTTACGTTAAATCAACCTCCTGACATCAAATATCATTTTAAATGATATCGATATTTTGAATGATCTAAATTAATTACGGAGTTATTTCCCCTGTGTGTAGAATCATTTCCTCGATTAGGATGCATTTATGAATTATTAAACTTACTAACACGTACTCGGCAGTGATATAGGCTTATAAGTTATCTCAGCATTTGACACACTGTCGTGTTATTCTTTAGTGAAAATGTATTTAAAATGCTAACTACTTAAATCTTTCTCATAAGATTATTTTCAAATATTCGATTATTATTTCTACAATTCCAACAAAACTGCTCGTTAACTCTTTAATTTGACTTATATTTCTTCACGCCCGTTTTTTAATATCTTGATAGCATGTCAAATTAGCATGATATGCCTCCTGCCAAATAGGCTTCAGTATCTACCCCTTGTTAACTTCACCACTGACTTCTACATATTCCCTATTTCTCAATCATGTACTTGTTTTTATTGTTGACAATCTCATATTGTGTTGTACCTGTATATAAATATCACATTTCCTCTAGCTATATATGCCATTCAGGCTCGACAACGATAAAAGAAGCTGTGTAGAAGCTGCATTCTGGTTGTTAGACTAACGTCATATGTGTCAGTTGTAAGATGAATAGAAAATCACGGAATGTCTCACGAGAGGGTATACCGTTTTATTTCACTGCCGATTAGGCCTATGCACTCATCATAGTCAACATTATCAAAGTACCAGCTGGTTAGTTTGCAGATGGGTCTACCGTACAAGCAAACACTTACAGGACTTTATAGCATTATCATCAAAAGTAATACATTTGATAACAGGCGTTTAAATTTCTGTTTGGTATTTTATGGCTGCTTCTATTACTAAATATGACTTTACACGTTAAAGAATTTCCTTAAAATCCTTTAAACTTATCTGCCCTTACGCTTATTCAAAGCAGAGAGGTATACTTTCAGGTACAATCTAAATGCATTCAGATTGATCTAAAGGTTATGTTTAAGCTCTTGAGAAAAATCTTATTCACATGTGATCTCAGAAAAGTCTATAGTAATTAAACTTTAGCTGATGCATGCGTCCTTCATCGATTATAAGTAATATTCTACCTTGTCTAGTCACTAGCCATTCGTATTTGTTGTTCTTTTATGTGTAAATATCAAATTAATATTGTTCATATCTAATTCCTCGATCGCAATATTATGGTAATTTTTATATTAAATTATTAAATATTTGAGTCGTCACAATAAAATTCCATATTTGAAGCATTCTCTCACATTATTGGCTGCCCAAGTCTCCTTTTCCGGTAGCCTCTGTTACATGTAGATAATCTACTGGACTAGAAATATTGCAACCATGCAACGATATTGTTTAAACTGTGAATCTGACATTCCCCGTAGCCGTTGAGAAGGCTGTAGTTCATCAACCAGTGTGGTGCGCACATATTTGTCACCATAGCAAAAGTCCGTATACATTGAAAACGATATTTTACTGCGTATAGATATTTGATTCCGTATTGCATCTTGCAAATGTGCATTAAGGGATTCCAAAAAAGGGTGAAATACGGCGGACATCATTCTCTCCCAACAGAGATAGCTCCGTCATAAACTTTGTATTATAATTTATGAGATTTATGGGAGAGAACGGGCGGACTTATAATAGAAGTTAAGTGAATGAAAAAACCTGAGTAACCTCTGTGGGAAGAGAATGTCCTGGAGGTTGACACATGGGAAACATTACCTGTAGCCTCCCTGCCGAGAAGTGATATCGTCAACAATCTTAATGTTATATCTTTTTGACAAGAAGAACATAGTTTTAATGACATAAAGTTGGTGTATGTGCAACAAACACTGACTACACATGTGAGATCAAATTCAGTAAAATCTAGATAATTTCTATACATTTTGTAAATCTCTCGTGTAGGCCCAGCCTGATTCAGGACTTACGTCAACCCTTTCCTTCATCAATTCACATTGAATATTTGGTAAATAAATTGTCAAATTTTACAATAACTAAAAATATACATGTCTCCCCATCCTCCCCCTTTTCAATGTAAACAAAAAGTGATAATGGCGATATGTGCAATAAAATTAGTCACATAATATTACTCTCCCAGAATATATTTCTCGCCATTTACTATAATATGATATCATTCTCAAGCAAGAGTTTGAGGACGAGGACGCGTGTACGCAAGGAACATGTGTAATAAGTTTTCAGCGCTGACGTCAATCGTTTTCAATCTTCCAACAAATGTTCTCTTGCTAACGTCAAGTGCAACAGAGTTAACTCCCTTGTGTGCATTACAATTTCCTCAATTACAAATGATTTAATGAATTATTAAACTAACAATTAATATTACCGGACATTTTGTGAAACTTGATACTTCATACTCTATCACACCATTATCAGATATCAAACTCATATGCTTCGTTTGTTGTTTTATTTAGATATTTCAAATAAAGATGAATTTAGAGGCTGTCGGAAACCTTACAAATAACATATTGTTGGCTGTTGTGGTTTTTGGAACTGAAAATATTTTCAAGAAATATTGTAACCTTCAAACCTTCTTCTGTTTTAAACCTTTGTAAACGATGATGAATCTGTGAATAATTTAGATACTGAGTTGATAATTGCAATCTCATTTAAATCAGATCGAAACTTGTCCCTCGTACCTCGCTGCGTTTCTTGACAAGTTTCGATCTGATTTCAATGAGATTGAATTGTAAACTGTCCACGTCTTGATGTGACTATGAATAAAGTCAATGTCATTCAAATCGAATGAGATGAACCTGGTTTTTATAAAAGAACTATCGCATCTGCCGTTCGCCATTTTCTTAACTCATTTCCTTAAAGGGACAGTAGTACGTAGTAGTATCTTAATCAATAGAAGCCGTTGTAGAAGGAGAATAACATGTTCAGTTAAATTTCTCAAATCAGTTTCACCAACTAGCATCATTGAAAGGTGTTCACACTAAGTGGCCACCAGGAGTTTTCTATTGATAGTTGGCGCCTTCTACTACTACTACTACGTATAATCTGGTTAAGTAAGTAAGGTCTCAAGATGTACTGCGCATAAACATATATTTATTGATGGAAATTGAAGAGGTGAGGTGATTTGGTGTTCAACGCCGCTTTCAAGAGAATTTCACTTATATCGCGGCTGTTATTATTATTGCAGGGAAGAAAGCCCGCAACACCACTTTGGCTATGCATTAATAATAAAAAAAATTTATAGCGCCGAGTTTCAGCTGGGCTGTTCACAGGCGCTTTACAATCATTATTACCCTGGTCTAACCCAAGCTGCCGATTACAGCTCTTAAAGGTCACCTCCAACACAATCTACACCAGCTACTGCTGGGTGAACAGAAGCACATTTAGAATAAAGTCTCCCACAAGTTTCCCATCACGTGTCTCAGTGTGGGACAGGGAATAACCCTTGAACTCTCAGTTAATACAGCAATGATCGGGTAACCCACCCATACGGCGAGCCACGCCAGATGTTGCTGAACTTTTCTGATAGCGGTCAACTGAGCTACGCACAGGACCATGTGCCACCACATTGCATTGCGCATTGCGGTGAAACCTGCGAGCATCGGCTGTAAGGAAATTTAAGACAACTTTTTTTTCAAATACATGCTACTGTCCCTTTAAGTTGAAGGCTTATTGAAATATCAACCCGCTTAAACAGTAGCATTCCTCCCACTCTGTAATAAACAGATAAAATAGTTTATAGATTTCCCTTTCATTCCTGTTATCTTTCAATTATCGCTGGCCGTGTTCAGTTCCAGTTAAGATTGTGAAGTAATACAGAAAAAGTGGAGAGGGATCATGCTTATTAAACTAAAATAATTGAGAAACAATCTTGAACAATTATAACATCTTTAGAAACGCAGTGATTAGTGATATAAAAAAACAATACTAAATAACATGAAGTCTGTTAGCAATGGTATTAGGATTGAATACGTGTGTTTTAGAGTTATTAGACTGTTGTTCTTGGATTTTTATCTGGTTGTGACTATGTCTATACCAAATGCTAAATAAATGACTATTTTCGGTTTACCCGTTTAGAAGCCAAAAATATACGTCCTATTTAAATTTTATTCTAGTTATATAACATACTGAACAACTAAAGCAGGATCTATATTTTTGTCTTAAATAAAAAGTTTACAATTTCAAATTTGACTAATTAGTGCGCTTCCAAGACTCTAAACCTCTATTTTGTCACTTTTCTGAACAGATAAGCATTAAAATGGTATTTTTCAGGAATAGTAAGTTATTTAAGATAACTTAATACCATTGATAACGCTTGACAGGTGTGACTCGGCAACAGATAGTAATACTTTAAACAATTCTTAATAACATTAAACGTTATATCGATTGCTACTTAACTTAAGGCAATAGAAGTATGCCTGATCATTTAAAAATGTATATATATATGTATAATGTTTTTATTCCTCTTACACTATAAATCTTAGCAGCCAGGGAACTGCCAAGTCAAAAGACATAAGTGAAATTCCATTCGGGTTACAAGGAACCGACAAATAATTCACATACCTTTCACAACAATACAAAATCAATTATGAAGCAAAGAAGAACAGTAATTATTCAGTCTTTAAATAAAGTATATTACATAACCCATTTGGAATTAAAATTTGGTTTACTGTATTATATAAATTTAAGAATATACATTTCAAATATCATATCTCAGTCTCAAGTCATTCTAAAACTCGACAATGAAGAGTTCTGCATGCATTTGTACAATTGGTATTAACCTAATATGAATAAATAAATAAAAATCCTCATTTAATACATTCTATTTTTAGCAAAAGATATCAATTCCAAAGAGGGTTTGAGGTTATGAGTGCGGTCACAGTTTCCAGATAACCAAGACAGAAACGTTGGCCATGAACTTTGTACAAATTCATAAACCCATACCAAGTGATAAATGGTTGCCTTTAATTCTAATTTTTAGATAACTAGTATATAAAATACACTTCCATTTGGGATCTTTAGTGACTAACTTTCTCGCCCATGTCACTTTCAAGGCTCTGACATATTCAAATAGATTACCCATACCCAATCCACCTTCCTTAACTGTTATACACAGAGCTACGTAGAGGTTCTCGATTTATTCTATCAGGGTTTTCAATATTCAATACAAATTCTAACAACATTTGGCTAGGTTATTTGAGAAAAGTTCCAGGAGAATTAGGTAATGCTAAAAAAATAATTCAGTTTACATATCAATAATGATTTCATCAATACAATCTTTCCCAGTGGTGTTAAAAATCTGTAAACCCATTTATTCGTCACTAGTTTAAGTTCAAAGAGTCAAAACTTCATATAAGCATTTTTTTAAATAGTCTTGCTAACAGTAACACCCAGTGCCTTAAACGTTAAGGGATTCAACTGGAGTTGTGATAGGTATCATGTCGTACTGTTTCTGATAATTCCAATCCATATCACAAGTGATTTTACATAATTTTTCTTCAGTCCGGACATCCTTCCAAAGGTATCCAGAAATTCAACAACATCTTCAGGAGACTGTTTGCTATGGAAGGGGATGTGTGCCAAAAATGAAATCATGTAAACTCGTAATTCGCAAGTTGTAACATGTTGTTCTCAACCATGCACTTCTCGAAAAGACAAGTCCAAGTCTGCAAACCTAACATTTCATTCCTGTAAAACTCAACTTTCCGTTCTCAACTTTACAAAGTTCAAATGTAATTCTAGAAATGTTAAGTCGAAATTCATTTTTGTATTTCAAATACGAGGGATATACACATTTAGCAATGCTACAAATTACGTTTTACAATTGGTGAATGAAAAATGAAGAGTTGTAAAATCACCCTTTGGAAACAGACTTTTGCATCTGGAGTTTTACATGAGTTGCATGGTTATGATTGCAATGTTCCGAAATACATCTGTACACGATTTCGCATTGACCATATTTGGAAGTTTAACGAAGTCTGCCGATGATTTCCGAAGATGATCGGTATTTGACAACAACGAGACCTCCCTGATCCAAGCTCCATGCAACGCTTAAGTGTTGAGCTGAGTCCGCCACAATGCGCGGAGCTTGGGCATGCGACCTTCACCTTTTGTCAAAGTTCTTAGTCAATTATTGATCTAGATAATTTGTTTCTACTGTTTTCGTAAGGGTTACACGAGGTTTATCTCACGAAAGAATATTATGAACTTTAATTCTGGGTTAGACTTTACTGGACACTAAATCTCTGCACAACTTACTGCATCGAGATGATTCACTATAAAAAAAATATCGTTTTAGATATTTAGGTTGGGTTAAAAAAACTCACCAAATTACGAGACTGGATTTAGAATAATGAAACAACGGCATACTTGTCTCGCAAAGACAAATAGCGGTAGAAAAAATATATCTATATTGTACACCCACGTTACCCTTAAAACACGGGCATGTTATTCTTTCAAATTAATAGTTAGAAAAATAACTACGCAACGTAAAGTAAGGGGAAAGTTCCAAAATCATTGAAAAGAATATTTTTTTCTTTTGCTAGTCTTTCATTCTGTCGTTTAACCAATAAATATTATTTCGTTAAAAGGAACATTTATTTAATACCGTTTAAAGTCATGTTTTAAAGCTATGAACCTTCTAAACCAGACGTTTGTTTAACAGTTTGAACAAATTTGATTGAAGAACAAGTCTCCCCCCCCCCCCCCCCCCCCCCCACTCTCTCGAAATTGGTGCTACGGGCCTGTGTAAAATTACAAATCTTACCAACTGTGTTCATCAACTGAAGGTATTATTACGCAAGTGCGGCTTGAGGAGTACATGCATAAAATCAAACTTCACATCAGTTAATTAATGTAAACCATTATTCTCCTAGTGATAAATCATAATAAGGTGATGTCATAAAATAATAATCATTTAAAATTGATTGCCAAGACGACACAAAAGTATGGTGTTGAAAGATGGTCTACAAAGTAATCATGCTTTTCCAAATGCGTCGGAAACGCTCATATTCCATTGTTATACCAATTACTAAACAATAAACATGTACTTTGAAAAAATGATACTTTTCAGTTTTGTAAAAATTTGTTATGCTACGAAATTGATTAAGTATTTTGAACTATTGAAATCGGCCCTCGAAAAGTTAATATGCGTTGACTCCGTCACAACATCTGAGGGGCTCGAAAAGAGTTCGGAAATTTTCTTACAATAAACACGGGTATATTTTAGAGAATGACGTATTCACGAAATTTTTTTGGGATAATGGTCAGATAAGAATTAATTGCAAATGATATTTGTTCTATTACAATTGTTGCTATTTGCCTTAGGGGTCCAAAAACACCGTACGCGAGTTACTGAGAACTTTTACAAAAGATGACGGCATGCCCAAGCACAAGCTCCGCGCATTGAGGTGGACTCAACTCAACACTATCCGGAAAGCTTGCACAGCGTTGCATGGAGCTTGGATCAGGGAGGTCTCGTTGTTGTCAAATACCGATCATCTTCGGAAATCATCGGCAGTCTTCGTTAAACTTCCAAATATGGTCAATGCGAAATCGTGTACAGATGTATTTCGGAACATTGCAATCATAACCATGCAACTCATGTAAAACTCCAGATGCAAAAGTTTGTTTCCAAAGGGTGATTTTACAACTCTTCATTTTTCATTCACCAATTGTAAAACGTAATTTGTAGCATTGCTAAATGTGTATATCCCTCGTATTTGAAATACAAAAATGAGTTTCGACTTTAACATTTCTAAAATTACATTTAAACTTTGTAAAGTTGAGAACAGAAAGTTGAGTTTTACAGGAATGAAATGTTAGGTTTGCAGACTTGGACTTGTCTTTTCGAGAATTGCATGGTTGAGAACAACATGTTACATTTTGCGAATTACGAGTTTACGGGATTTCATTTTTGGCACACATCCCCTTCCATAGTTTGCTCTCATCAAGAAGAAAATCATTATCGTCTGCATACTGAGAAATAAAATACTCTGTATTATTTACAAGAATGCCTTTAACATTCATGCTTCCCCCCGCCATACCTTTCACTATTTCCGCAAACAGCGAAAAACCCTATGGCGACAAGGGATCTCCTTGTCTACAGCCCCTTAAAACTTCAAAGGAGGAGGACATTTTATCATTTATGACAAAAGAAGATTTAATATCCTTGTGAAACATTTCAATCGATCTTCTTATGACAGGTCCATGCCGAAAAAGGATAACGTTTTCTGTATCAATGTCCATGAAACAGAATCAAATGCCTTGGCAAAATCTACTCTGAACAACATATCTGGAATATTCTGGACTCTGCAAACACAAGAGCATCATATTCGAATATACCATCGCCAATATAATATAATATATATATATATATATATATATATATATATATATATATATATATATATATATATATATATATATATATATATATATATATATATATATATATATATATATATATATATATATATATTTGACATAAACCAGTTTGGCCATTATATGTAAGGATGGAATGACTTTTTATTTATGCCTTTCCGCAATACAAGAATTAGACATGACGAGAAATAGTAAATGGACCTCGAGTTGGGTTTATCACCCTTTCAAGCACAAATATCAAACATCTAATTTGTGTGCAATAGACAATTTTCCAACTTCAAGAGCACTATTGACAGAGCTCAGTGCCCTCAACAATTCATCGTAAGTAATTTATCCTTTGAAAGAGTCTGAATCCACTTTATCCATGACAGGTAAATCCTCACACAAAACATCATCAAAAAATGTTACATGCATAGAGAATCCCATAGAAGGAACTTGATTCCTCAAGAATATCATCAGAGGGTATGAATAACAGGCCCATCAGGTTTTTCAATTTCATTAATAGTTTGGCTAACAAAATTCCTATTTTCTAAATTAAAATATTTTTGTGTGTAATTTTCTCTTTCTCAACAATGCATTTGGCCCTAAATTTAACGAAATAAACTGTCCAATTCCTTTTTCTTGTCATCTAAATCACGGGACGTTGAAATTGATTTTACCAAAATTTAAATTTGTGCAATCGAAAAAATCTTTTTAAATATATGAAGAGTATGATATTGACATTCCTCTTATTTCCATCAACATAGTTTCAAGGAGGAGTTGATCACTGTCAAGAAACGCTCGGTTGTAATCAAAGTACACAAGTACTGCATATTGCCTCTTCACGTTTAAGATTACTTTATTGTCAAAAATCCTTTTCTTTCAGAAGAGAAATAAAATTTCTAATAAGAGGTATTTTCTCCCTGATCAATGAAACTAAATTGTACATCTGTAAGTAAATGGTTTGTTCTGTAACCGGCAATGATTGAACGTTAGGGACAGAGATTCAAAGACCAGAAAGAAGTCCATGGCATTAAGCTTGATAATTAGTTTTAACTATGCTACATTAAATATGATGTCAACGGCTGAAACACCTTCGTGTAAGCCATACAATAGTCTGTAGGCCAGACCCTGAAATAAGGTAGAAGCCTAAGCAAGTCTATAAAAAGACTTTTAAGCTTTATTTCAGTCTCCTTTTCATTTCATTTATAATAAGTTTTTAGATTTTCGATTAACTGATGCATTTTTCATTTCAGAGTCTAATTGTTAGACTAGCCATACAACGATCAGCCCATCCGCTCAACGTTACAGCCTTGAAGAGACATGGGATACGTTCAAGTTAGGCGCTTCAACCGTTACCAGATCGTAGCCTTACATACTGGGATATGAAGTTATGTTATACTTAGGCCTTAACTGACGTTAGACGTTTACCGTTCTAACGTAGTTAATCGGGTATTGTAAAAGTATTGAAGAAACATATTGTGGACTCGGATCGTCTAAACCCAAAAATTAAGAATCACACAATTCAGCTGTTTGCAGTAAAGGATTGATATAAAATCAACTCAAGTAAAACTAAATTTAGTAAAAGTATAGTTTAATGGCAATCAGTTCAAAGTTTTAATGTGTTAGACATTCAAATTCAATCGAGTCTTGAAAACACTATAAGGTTTCGTTTCATTTTAGCTCATTTGAGTTTGAATACACCGAACTGCATTTGGGGTGCGGTAAATTCGTATCCAAAACAAACTCGTATAAATACGACCACAACTAAATTAATAACATGAAGTGAATTTCAAAACAAAAATGTGATTAAATGACCGATTTTAGTCTGTAGTTTTCCACTGCCTGAATTATATAGAACCTGTAGGCCTAAGAAAGAAAAGGAAGAGGGAAAACAATTTTGACACAGTTTTCCGACAACAAGATTTAAAAACAGAAGAATGTATATGGGTATTTTGCCTTCATGCATTATAAAGATTGATTGATTGTTATTTTTCTAGCTTCAAATCTTAAAAATTGGCTACTGCTGCGTCTTAAGTTATACACTTTTTAGTTCCCTATTGGTCAAGGAACATGTAAACATCTAATTTACCAGATACATTGTCACCCTCCAGGCTCTGTATCGATTCGATCAGGCGTACTTTTATATACATACATGTATATGAATATACTTACAGGCGATATGAGATACCCGATATGCCGATATATTACTGTTCAAAGTCCGTTTATCTATATATATAGCAAATACAAACTCAAATAGGCCGATTACTGAAAAACTGAGAAAAACAACACCTTAAATACTTATATATAACACAACAATTATGTATGACAATAAAGTGTAACTTTTTCCCTTATGTGAAAAATATTTTGTTGAATATAGCTACGAGTTCGATCTAGGTACGAAAATATTTTTGTGTACGAACTACGTTTCCTAGTGACAGCCGTAAATCTAGTACGTTCTAGTTTAAAACAAACGTTTTTTAAAATGATTTATGAAGATCCCAATGGCTGCTGTTAGATCATCTATTCAACTTCACGTATTACTTGTGATCCAAAGATTTATTTGATCACAAGAATACACAGTGCATGCGCGATCGAGAGACATTATTTGAGTTGAAGTCGACGCAGGAACAGCCAGTCAGGTCAAGTACGTAGCATTTATAACTTTTTAAAAATTGTTTGATATGTCTGAGATAAATTTTCATTGTTTGAACAACCGTCTACAATATCCATTTTTAAATTGTGCTAATGCTTGTCTCTATTTTGTGACTGCCGGTCGATA
This sequence comes from Phorcus lineatus, assembly GCA_921293015.1. Classification (NCBI taxonomy): domain Eukaryota; kingdom Metazoa; phylum Mollusca; class Gastropoda; order Trochida; family Trochidae; genus Phorcus; species Phorcus lineatus. The sequence goes on along the minus strand of OV121085.1, from coordinate 34,127,116 downwards.
TGACACATTTCTAATCGACACGTGTTTCATCAGAGAGAAAGAGAGAATTCGTGCCAGTATTGTTATTATAAACAATTTTCAAATGAGGGCGGCCTTAATTATTATAATGCGTAGTTATTCATTATCTAACATTCATTGTTTAACAGACAAGCAAGTAATATATCATATTTTGACTGTAATTATGGCCTTCGCTTTGTTTTGTTGCGGTATGCACTTTTATTGAAGTTGTCTACCCATAAGACGTAGAGTTACGTCCCTTTGGCGGCTTCTTTTCCTGGTATCCCTTCAGTCGGTCGATTCTATAATGCTATCCTATCGCCAACTACCGAGTGGTTTACTTATTTTACATTAATTTTTACATTTTTTATAAACCAGGAGCTGATGTTACCAAAACGATGAAGTGTTACCCAGACAGAAACAAGACTAGCAGGTATAGATCAAGCAGTTCGGACTACTCGAGCTTGCCTTGATCAAAGTTACGCGCTGCTGAACTTTGCTGTATATCTGATTGTCACTGCGAGACGAGTGTTGCATCATATCTTGTGTAACAGTCTCCCTGTTCGTAAATATAAACTACTTAAAGAATATTGCACAAACAAATAATTATTGAATACAGATTTTATGATGTTCAATTTAAAGTCATTGTCTCATTTTTGCAAGGCAAATTGTTCACCACTCACAGAAATCTTTCCCCTTACGTTTGCAACAATTTTCAGAACTCTGCAGGCATTCTAGCCCTCAATAATGAATTTCAAACTACCCTACCCTACCCGAATATTATGTTTTTTGCGAGCGTTAGTCCTTACCACGTCATTTCACTAAGGCTGTGATGAAGAACACATTAAATTTCCCAGCTTACGCTTTTTCAAATACAGAAATAACAAAAAGGTGGTAAACTCAGTGAAGAATGTGTCGGTCATAAGTATCGGCGCTGCGATGAATAGATTTCCGGTGTTTCGTACTCACGATGGGATTGCACTTGATTGGGTACCTCATCGGTCTGAAACGGCATACGCCAATAAGATGCTTCATCCAAAACTGTAAAACGGGCTTAAAAATGAAAATCTATACAAATGCGACAGGAAATATTTGTGTAAGTGATTAGATTTTGTTCGTGAAGAATAATTAGTTCAGTTTAGTTGCCTTACAAAAATGAGACTATGGCTTTAACTATACAATTTATTGTCCACATCTGACATTTGATTTTGAATAATCTCATAACTGTATCTGACTGTATTATTTTCCTCTTATTTCAGAGGAAATTGACAAAATGTCATACATTTGTAAAGAATAATAAAATTTCCTCTTATTAATAAAAACGAATTGCTTCTTATTGGATGCTGGGCTATATCCTGTAAATAAATTTTACAATATAAAAAGTTTTGAAAGTAGAAAAATAATTTAAGATCTTTTATCTTTTCAGTGCTGCCAAAACGTGGATTAACAATGGGGTAATAATTTGTTTTTTTTGTTAGGTTGAAAATCATTAAAACTTTCTATTTCTCTCACTGTCTACTAAACTAGCATGAAATGTCATTCATATATCATATGTAGACTTGGTAATTCCTTCACTGAATTGATTTATGGCTTTGCATGTTAGTTACTCTGGTACAAGAGTAACAAGTTCAACAAGGGCCTTTCCTGAGTTCTGGAAAAATTAAAACAATGTAAACAAAATTAATTAAGGATAGCTTAGTTATATAGATTTGATTATTAAAATCCCAATATTATTACTTGTGAAGACATAAGTTAGGCAGTTCGGATCAAAAACAGAAAAGTTAGCTGTTGTTTTGATCTTCAGACAAGAGCTTAGCCCCACCTCTATATTAGTTGACCCTTATCTGCATATTCAAATATGTGTGTCGGACACGAAGGGACTTACCTCCCCTGAATATGAGAGGGACCAGTCATTTTAAAGTGTTAAACTGTTTTAACATTAAACAGTTGTAACGCGAAGCATTCGTAAAATAACCACCTTTAACAAAATATTTACGAAATTTATCATGCATACGATTAAAAGCTGTTCTTTTGTTTCAAATAGAGTTTGTATGCAAATAACTCAAGCACAAGTATCAATTTCTTATATCTTTCTTCCATATGAAAAAAGTATCTTAGTCAACCATGCCCAATTACAATAGTGGTATCAGCATATCGATTACGTAGCTAAAACAACACAACTCTCCATTTTCGATTTATTTCTGCAAAAATCTGGACAAAGAAAAGGTCTATCTTTATGTGTTTATGCCATTACACATACACACACACACAGATATATATATATATATATAATAGACAAGCAAATTAATTTAGTTATCATTAACAATGTTACCATTAATGGCAAGTTCTTTCTTTCTTGTGCTACTCTTAAGATTGGAAAGACATCGCAGGAACCCACAGAACAACTTTTTAGCGCACAGTACTAAAGACTATTTAACATTCGATACCAATTTGGCCATCATACATAAACTTAAATAAATGAAATGAGATATTTTACGACGACTCCCGGAAGATCTAAGATTGATCAACTGACTCGCTGTGCATTGTTAAAAAAATGTTGGTCCCTCTCCCATAATGTTTCTTCAAAGAAAAAACAAAACATTATTAATGCTGTCGCTAGTTTGTGTTGCTCACATCATGATCGTGTGATACAATTTTTTCTAAAATATATACCCCTAAAGTTACCCTGACCCTCAATCCAATGTGTCACGTAAAATTGTGTGATCGCTGTGTTCAGAACCAACAGATGTGGGATGGGTGGATTTCAACACTTTTGATATTCATTTAGATGATTTACATTATTCACCCTAAATGCATACGACAAATATTCGACCAGCGCACAAGAAAGCACATATGCACGTGTGGGAGAGTATTGCATATCATTAGATGACGTCATCAAGATCAAGTTTTCTCTGACAGTAGGATATGCGCTTTAGAACTCCGAACTACCTACATAAGTCAATTTAGTCTTAGTTTAAAAAGTCTTTTTTTCAATTTTCATTTTTTTTTACAAATTTTTTTTTAGATGATTGAGGCATGCATGGTGAGGAAGTTTATTGCAAAGAACCTAATTTTAACTGCATATGCCAATTTGTTTTCTATTCAGTGATTATCTCAAACTGCTTTGGTAAAAAATATATTCAATGAGCGTTTTCAATAGATGATTTTCTTTTGCCTTGAAGAAAAAAATCATCTTATATACTAGTATATGATTCTAGCTGCTCATCCTATTCAACAAATTTTGATATTGTATCTGTATTGACTTTTTCCAAAAAATGTTTGATCATGTGAACCAGTTAATCTATGTCTTTTTAGCAACATAAAAATTTTCAATAGCTAATCAGACTCTTACAGGCACAGTTTTTGGTTTTGTTAATCATTGACAAATGCAATATGATATTTATTAGAATTAATTAACTTGACTTCACACAAAAAATGTTCACTTCGTTGTTTTAGCTGGAGGAGAAAGCTACTGGAACAGAGAAGTGAACCAGTGACAACAGGGAAGAAACTCTATGCACAGTAGGTATAATGTAACTGTAAAATCAAGTTTCTTAGTTTAACGTCAACATGGTATATGACTAGAAATTTAATAAAAGTAATTTCACAAAGAAGCATTTAGCTCATCTGGCCTGAAAGGCTTGATGGACTAAGTATAGTATGGTATTGCATGGCGGATGACTACCATTTGTTTGTCGGTAAATGTTAAACTATTTTTACTTATTCACCAGAGCCAAAAAGCCTGGAAACCTAAAACTGTGTGTAAAGAGTCATTTAGAAGATAAATAGCCGTTTTAGACTAAATTTGCTGGTGTAGAATAACAATGAATCACGGAAATTTTACAAACTCAACTAGTTTTAGATATTGTAATATGACTGTTTAATATTAAAGTTATAGAGCGAACTCTGGTTTTGCCTACTTATTTTTGTGTGTAAAGGACTTTGTGACTGTTTTATTTCTGTAAGAGGTGTGTTGAGGTCTCACCTAATGTGAATCCCTGGCATTATTTACATTACAAACATTGTACTGATAAAACCAGACAGTTACATTTGTAACAGCGGGATCTTACAACATACTTGTTTAATTTGAGACCGAAATCAACAATAATAAAGCACATTAAGAAATATTTTAAAAGCCTCACAAAAGTATTAAACTAGACCAAGACCATAGTGACAGTGACTCAAACATTGTGACATCAAAACGGTTGGCCTTTGTGACTTCATACCATAGGAATGGCATTCAAAAGAAGGCGGCCGCATGAAACAAAGCAGAAAACTTGGACTTAATAAGCCAGTTGAAAATATTAACATTCTTGATGAAAAATAAATGATATTAACATTTATTTGTAATTTCTATCCGTAGACACAATCTAAAAAATGACAAAGACAACTGTCAAATTGGAGTACAGCACGAATTTTTAAGAAACTGGATAATTAAATCTTGAGACAGGCCAGATCTAGTTTACATGTTGTATCACTTAGCTGTGATTCACCTTAGCTAATTTGCAGGTATTCATTGTCATTCAACATCGAATAATTTTTCAAATCGACATATCAGAATAAAAAATTCAACAAAGTTATGTTGCTATAACTGATGAAGATAATGATTTTTTGTATTTGGTTACACTGTGACACACGCATGATGGCATAGCGTCCAGCTTCTGTCTGTCCATCTGTCCGTCTATAAACTTTTCACTATTTAGTCTTCTACTCCAGAATCATTGGCTCAGAAATCTGAAATTTTTGTACTCCTTGACTAATGAGCTTTCTAATACATAGATTTGATGACCCTGTGACCCCTAATTGGGGCCACATGGACTATGCCCAAAAAACTTATTTTCATTTTCTTCTCCAGAAGCATTGGACCTAGCAAGCTGACACTTTGTGCACAGACTCCTTAGCTGATAGGGATTCTAATTTATAGATTTGTGACCCTGTGACCCTCAAATGTAACTGTTTCTGAGCCCTAGAAACCTATTTTTATCTTTTTATCCAGAAGCAAAATGCTAATATAGCTAAAACCTTGTGTAGAGACTCCTAACCTCTTTGGGATTATGGTTTGTAGATTTTGTTATTCTTTAGCCCCTCAATGGTGAGCCTGTAACCATTTGTAAAAATCATTTTAGATGGCCTGATGAGCTACAAAGCCAATGGGTCTATTTTTATGGCATGGTGTCCATCCTTATATCAGTTAACTTTTCACTTATCAACTTTTTAGACCTGAAAGGCTTGATTGGCTTATGAAATTGCATCATTTTTTAACATCTCCACAATTTCTGCACCCAAAAACCTTAATTTTGTGGTGTTGATAGACATTGGAAAGACTGCACCTCACTAAGTAGCCAAACTAACACAGGACAAGCATAACAAAACCTGACAAGCCAGGGGTTTTGTTGTTAATTTGGTAAAGGTGGACACGATAGGTGGGTGTTTACCTTAGTCTTGAACATCAACAATTCAAAGAATGATGAGCTACAGAGCCCAAGGCTTCAATTCATTTATCTGTTGCAAGTGTATATAACCTCCCTGCTGGATTGTTTGCAGGTTTTTTCAGAGAGGACGAAACTGTAAAATTATGTCACATAGGCATACCTCATGTAAAGTTGTTCTCTACTTTATCGTAATGTTTTTTTAATCAAAAATCAAAATATTTATACAAATGATATATTTTCCTTACTTAATATTGTCATTATTTCTTTTTCAATATTCTGATAGTTTTCAGTAGACTTTATATCCACTTGTTGATGAATGAAATGAAAAAAATCACAGGTCAAACTTTGTACTAAATTTTCTTAATCAGATTATATTGTCAATAACCAATTCTAAAAAAATATTAGGGTGCATGACTGGGATTTCGTTCCAGCAGGCAAGCACTTGTTTCTATATTTCTCACTGAATGATGCAATTTACTTTCGTGTTGATAATTTACCAAATAATGTATCAATCGTTAAAAAATGTACACCCAATTTTAGGAAATTAATTACCTTTCTAAGTTCCAAACATGAGTATTAAATATCACTTATTTCTTATTTTTGAACGTCCATCTTTCATTGTAATCGTAAAGAGAATTGATGAGCTCGTCATAACTGCAAGTAGGCACACCGATCAGTGATCACAGAGTTTACCATTCAACTCTATTGTTCTGTAACTAAGTTGATGACTGTGTTTTGCTTGTGATCAGGTTGTAAGTTTAATGAATACAGTTGTTAATCTAACTTACTCACCTGTAAACAAGTTATAAGTTTAAAATAGTTGTTTCTCATAGTGAAGCTGATTTGTAAAATATCTTGACTTTTGGAGCAAGAGAATTTATAAATGTTTTTGTCGAAGCTGGGGATTGCAGTGGGATTTCCTCATGAATTATGGTGCAAACACTTCCATGAGAAATGCTGAAGATATCTCATCCACCTTAATTCTAAAATTGAAAATTGTTAAGCACTGGCCATGTGCAACCATATTATCTTTAATAGCTTCAATGGGCTTCCTGACCTTTGGTTATCGTCCAAGGAGCTGCAATCCCCCTTAAACTCAGCTGACCATTTTGAAACAATACAATATTAAGGGGTTTCTTTCCAATACACATTGGTCATATTGTGAGAAGCTTGATAACCACACAATTTCAGTTTTAGAACTTTTCATGATTATAGTGAGGGGACCTGCGTTCAACAGACTCTAAGTAATCTCAAGTAAATGATTGGGAGGGGTTGTTTATGTCTGTAAACTGTCGACAGAAGTCCTATTTTTTGATGACATCAAAGATGATGTCTTTAGGGGGTGTATCAATACTCACTTCTATAAAGTTACTGACTTTCCCTTGTAAGTTTTTTAATTTATGAGAAAACCTATTAGGTAAAAGATTCTATTTTCATATCAAAATTGTCCTTTGTAACATCAAAGCTATTTGAAGAGGAAAGTAAATTTTCCTCGATAAAAGCTTAGAACAGAATAATGTTATATAGACCAACCTGTCAAGATCAGTAATATCGCCTTAACTTACCTGTTCATTATCAGTTTGCAATTTTTCACTGTGACTTTCTTAATTTACTCTTTTTTGCCGTTAACAGAAGTATGACTTACGATTGAACTGCGATTAAAATGTCATCGCTCAATGACGTCATCTAACAAACTCACCACGAGGTAGGTTCTCTGCCATGGAGTAGATCCCTGTCAGAGATATGAGTGCTACATTTTAAAATGGGAATTTCTGGAAACAAGGTTGATCAAATATATCTCATTTAGAAATGGACACATTGTCATTGAATCCAACATACAAGTTTGACATTCTTCTCATTTCAACAGTTGTCAAAATATGTTAAGAATTTGAACATGAATAAGTTGCAGATATTTTTCACTTATACTAAAATCTATATTTTATTCTTCAGGTTGATGACCCAGCTAAGAGCAAGCCATGCTGCTTCGGATTCATCAGTGTTTGTAGAACTAATTTTTAATAAAGCTGAATAACAATGATTCGGATGTTTTATTTGAAGATCATCTTGACTGAAACGGTCTAGATGGGTTTGTGTGGTAACGTGTCAGATGTGTCTGTTCATTCAGTTGTGCCCTAACTTTTAATTATTGATGGATTCATTCTCAAATTAAAGATTTGTGTTCAGATAACGATAACGATTTGAGTAATTCAATCAATGTGCCTAGCCTTCCAACACTTGTATCCTCCTTCATAGATTCCAAGAATAAAGGGAACTCATTATCTCATACTTTCTTGAAAGTTAAAGTTAGCGCTACCTTTTACAAAATGTCTGCCTCAATGATGATATTTACCTTGTGTAAAAGTAAGAAAATTGAGGCTATCTAATTCTCCTGGGATACTATTTTCTAAATAGAGAATATCTGCACCTAGAATCTTCACTATGATACCAACCTCTATGATTGGGATATAAATTTTTGTAAGCATGATATCTTTTCAACCCTTGCACAATGAGTTTTCGAATTTAGTGTTATAAGACTTCAATGGAATATGGCTAGAATATGCATACATGCTTATATCCATTCTACGCACAAGTTCGTAGTATATATTGCAAAAATACAGCAGACTGTAATATGTGTAAGCTCCTGTCAGGAAATGGCCTAAAACTATGGATAGACACATATGATACATGTATAACTAAAAGAAATACAAAATTGGATAACAAAATTTTTTATTCGCTATCCACTGGCGACTGCTAATAAGTGTAAACCTTTGGTAGGTATCTGAAAGATATGGATATCACACAAGATACATCATGCCCAACCAAAACATGATCCTCATCTTTTCTAACGAATTGCAAAGGTTTGTCTTGTTTATTCAAAGTAATAAGCAAATACTTGAGAGTGAGTTAATTAATGGTCCAATTACACAAGTGTTTCTATTCATGATAAATCAACGCAAGATTTAAAAATCTGCACACTGCACTGAATGATGAGCTCAAATGAAATTTGATCCTGTGATTCAACTTGAAAATAAAACTTGGTTTGGCATTTTTCTTATTTCTAAGTCTTATGATATCGGTTTTGTGCCACAATCTTTGAGATTTTGGAAGCAAGTGTATACTTTTTATAGAACCAATATCATTGAAAAGCAAAACGATTTTGATAACATCATTTTGATATCACAAACGCAAAGTCATGTCATTGAACCTCGTATAGAGTTTGGCAAGAATGAGAAAAAGAAAGAGTCGACACGAACTTACGAAATGGATTTTTTTTACGGCACCAAAGCGAGATACATTCTATGACTGCCGGTTATTTCCATGAAAGCCTTCATAAATATGATTTTTACACAGCAGCTGCCGACAAATCGGGGTTTAAGGAAAAGACTATGATTTTTGACAGTCGCTATTGGTAAATGCCATGAAATTTGGTTTTCGGAACTATATAGCAATTGGTAATTTTCATGGAAGTGAGGTTTGGGATTAAAGATATGATTTTTAAACAGTATCTATTGGTAAATTTCCATGAAAGAGGGGTTAAGGAACAAAGATACGAATTTTTACAGTAACTGTAGGTAATATGCACGAGAGTAAGGATTAGTATCAAATATGTGAGTTTTACACAGTAACTGTCGGTAATATGCATGAATGTAAAGTTTAGTGTCGAATATGTGATTTTTACAGTAACTGTAGGTAAAATGCATGAATGTAAAGTTTAGTTTAGAATATATGATTTTTACACAGTAAATGTCGGTAATATGCATTAGAGTAAGGTTAAGTATCAAATATATGAATTTTACACAGTAACTGTCGGAATATGCATGAGAGAAAGGTTAAGTATCAAATATGTGATTTTTACACAGTAACTGTCGGTAATATGCATGAGAGAAAGGTTTAGTATCAAATATATGATTTTTACACAGTAACTGTCGGTAATATGCATGAGAGAAAGGTTTAGTATCAAATATATGATTTTTACACAGTAACTGTAGGTAATATGCATGAGAGAAAGGTTTAGTATCAAATATATGATTTTTACACAGTAACTGTCGGTAATATATCGGTAGAATAAAGAAGTTGTCATCCATATATCATTTGTACTTAGTTGCCTCCAACTTCTAAAATGCCACTCAAAGAAGTTATCGGTAATATGCATGAGAGTAAGGTTAAGTATCAAATATGTGATTTTATACAGTAACTATCGGTAATATATCGGTAGAATAAAGAAGTTGTCATCCATAAATCATTTGTACTTAGTTGCCTCCAACTTCTAAAATGCCACTCAAGAAGTTATCGGTAATATGCACGAGAGTAAGGATTAGTATCAAATATAGGATTTTATACAGTAACTGTCGGTAGTATGCATGAATGTAAAGTTTAGTGTCGAATATGTGATTTTTACACAGTCACTGTCGGTAATATGCATGAGATTAAGGTTTAGTTTTTAATATGTGATTTTTACACAGTAACTATCGGTAATATGTATGGGAGTAAGGTTTCATATCAAATATGTGAGTTTTACACAGTAAATGTCCGCAATATGCAATAGAGAAAGGTTAAGTATCAGCTATATATGTGATTGTTACACAGTAACTGTCGGTAATATGCACTAGAGAAAATTTTAGTATCAAATATGTGGTTTTTACACAGTAACTGTCGGTAATATGCATGAGAGCAGGGTTAAGTATCAAATATGTGATTTTTACACAGTAACTGTCGTAATATGCATGAGAGCAGGGCTAGGTGGTACCTATGAAGTTAAAGAGCCACTCTGTGATTTTCATAACATATTATTTACCTTTGATACGAACCTAAATGTCATATGTGGTGATATAAAATCAAAACATCTTAACTTTTCATGTCCAAAAGACATATATGTGACAAATACTGGTTTTCCATGAAATTTTAAAAACAGCCTTATAAATGCACAGATGTGTAGATGTCACGTCCAATATACATGGATACTAGTTATAAAACCTAACAAACACTATCAATTCCTAACTATCCTCCTTCAGTCTTCAAAATTACGTTTGACTATTTGAGGCGCGCCACTGTCCGGTTTTCGATCATGATTGCGACGTTCTACCTTCATATTGTCACTGTAAAAAACCCAGTAAGCTTTTAAATGCGTCTTTTTGGTAACAGTCGATACTTTGCGATACTTTGTGTAATATACACGAGAGAAAGGTTTAGTATCAAATATATGATTTTTACACAGTTACTGTCGGTTAATTCTATGAAAGTAAGGTTTAGGATCAAAGATACGAATGTACACTGGAACTGTCTTAAAGTGACACAGACTATGTTTTTGGATTTTTCATGTTCCTTGAATAAGAGCAAAAATACCATATTGTCCTCAATTAAGTTCCAATCGCCTACCTAACTCGCAACTTTATCTCTAAATTTCCCAAATTGTGCTGTTTTTATGTTTTCAATGAAATGAAAAATGGCCATATTAATGTCAGGAGGTCGAAATTCGGCGTACATTTTACATGTATATTAGTTAAAAGTCATAATTAATACTACCAATCCATATTTACATTTGTGACTGCTGTAAATAAGTTTCCAAAATTACGTTTGAGTCATTGACGCGCGTCATTGTCCGGTTTTCGATCACAAATCAATCGAAACCTGTTTTTTGTCACTATAGTGAACTAAAAAGCACTGAGGTGCTGATTTATTGAAACAACCACCACTTCTTGTTAAAATAACACCATTTACGAAGTTTGGCATATTTCACTCCAACAACATACTCTAAAGAAAAGGATTAGCAACAAATGAAGGAAAAATAATGTACGCAGTAACTATCTGTAATTATTAAGGAAAATATATGTAGGTTGTGTTTTAACAAAGTAATGATCGATAATTTCTGTGAAATTGAAAATCAACTGTTCGTGGTTGAAGTCTGCAAAGTTTTCACTATTTCGTCTTCTTTTCCAGAACCATTGACTCAGGTAGAATGAGAATCAGGTAGATTTGTAGATAAGGGCCTGTTGTCAACTTTGATTTCACATTTTTTAATCAAAGTGTTTTAAGTCAATACAGCCATTTTGGGGTGAGGTCAATATACTATAAAGTTGACTTTCATGTGACTGGCTCTCACCTTTACGTTAGAATATGGTTCTATATTAGAAACAGTATGAAGATGGTTCTTACCTGGCACAAGATATATTGTTATTTTGTATTAGAAACTGACAATTCTGATTTCAAGAGCCCATTAGGATTAATGCAATACATAAACGAAAATGTGTGCCTTTAGGATTAATACTGAATTTGAAACTGACCATTCTGATTTCAAGAGCCCAATATGATTAATTAATGCAATACTTAAAGAAAAATGGGTGCCTTTTGGATTACTACTGAATTCATGATTCATTCAAAATGAGACTTCTTATTCATGTGATGTTACCATTTCACTCGAACTTAAGATTTATGGCATAACTTGTAATGTAAGTTGCAATAATAACCATTTAACATCTGAAAAGTTACAAGAAATAGCATCTTGAATAAACTTACAGTCAATGTATCATGTAGTGTTAAAGTTTATTACAATTTAGTATCTAGTCGAAAGAAAGATAGTAATTGCTGTATATATAGGAAACTGAAATCTATTTTTTAGGAGTGAGCAAAAAAACTAAATAGTTTTATACTTTATTTTTAAAAATATTTGTTACATAGGTCACATGCATCATTTCATTAAGCTCGTGGTTAAAGATCCTGTAGCTGCAGTCCAAACATCAACTTCCAAGCACAAGATTTTCATCACTAGGAAATGGGTAATCATCCATTCATTGGAGAATCTTGTTTTTCTCAACATCTGTCATATTCTTTGGTCCATGGTCAAAGTCCAAGATATAGAATCCCTGGAATGCATAATCATTAAATATGAAATATGAAACAATTTGCCTCTGTAGTTCATGGGGCTAAAAAGTAATTTGAAATGTTATATAGAAAATAGTATTGTTGGCTCTGAAGCTCATCAGGCATTTGATGACTAACGTTTCTGACGATAAAGCATTGTCTTGGCAGTTGCTATTTTGCTTCTAACCACTTTATAATTCATAACTGTTAGATACATCAAAACTTAAACACTTATATCATTACAGCAAGGTTTTTAGAGCGACTATAAATCAAATATGTGAAGATAAATGTCAATCAATCACTCCAAAAGAGGTAATTCTTACTTCGCAAAATAAAGGATTCACTAAGTAACATGATGAAATTTTGTTAGGTTCTTATAAATGTATTTTCTCTTAAATGGTGCACATTTAGGGGAGGGGGTGGAGATGAGATAATGTCGGAATGGGCTCGTGTAATTTCAGATTGGTGGTCCCAAAGGGGGGGGAGGGGGGGGGGGGGGTCAGAACATGGAATAAGGATGTTCATAAATGATATCTTGCTGATTTTAAGCATGTTTTAAATGCTTTTATTACTTACAAAAAGTATTTTCACAAGCCATAAGAGAGCAAATATTTAAGAGTGTGGCAATTAGTCAAAATTTAGTTACAGCACTAATTTTTATAAAATTGAGATTCCAAAGTAAATTTTTTAATCGCAATGAAAAGCAGAAACGTACTCATTAATAGATGAACCTGTATAAAAAAGAGCAATATGCTACAAAATTGCATCAAGTGATGATAAGTACTATAAAAACTCAACACCGCAAAATGAAACACTGAATACACAATCCTGTTACTGTGCATGCGGAATAATCAAAGTACAGTAAAAATTCGTTTAACATGGAACTCAGCCGCATGTTAAAAAGTAATTTTGAGTAAAAGAATTAAAAATTCAATATGAGCAGGTAAAATAAAAAACTGATTATGAATTTGACAAGAAATCACCCTCCGTGAGGACATTTGCAAAATATCTTGTATAGCTTCCATTTTTTTAATGAGCATGCCTAGTAACAGTGTTATCAAGCATATCAAGTGTTTCATTTTACGTTATCATTTGTTTAAAAGTGCTTATCATTGCTTGATTGATGCTATTTTGTAGCTTTTCATTGGTTAAACTGTGATGCGGTATTGTCTGATGATGTGATTTTTTTCTTTGGTAGTCCTGGGAAATATCCATCATGTTGTTGCTTTAAAGTCATTTTTAAAAATCTTTTGCTTGTTATCATTTGAAATAAATTGCACTCTGCTTTGTACCTGCCTGAAAATCATCGATTTGTTTCTTCATAGTGTCGTGTGGAGCTGAGACCAGCTGGCATAGACTCTGCATCATGTTCTTGTCACCCCCACACATCATGTCACCTGGCGACCATAAAGATTATACATTCTCTTAGGCAATATTTTCCATCATCAAATAGAAATGATTAAACAATTCAAGAATTTGTTACAGAGAATGTTTTTGGAGTGAAATATGTCAAACATTGTAAATAGTTATTGTGTGAAGAACTTATCATTGTTGAAAAGTATCATTTCAATGCTTATTAGAGACATAGAGACACTATAAAGGAATAAAGTTGCATTTTGTAAAGAATAGTGGCATTTGGTCTGTAGCTCATTTGGCTATCTATTATATATTTTATGAATGGTCACAAGGTCACCATTTGAGCTGCCAAAGGATAAACAAATCCCTTTTTTATAATCCTCATCAGCTTAAGTGTATATACATTATATTTTAGCTTTCCAGGCCTTATTCCTGAAATGGAGACAAAAAAGTTTTAATGGTGTGGCCTCTGGGACCCTCATTAGGGCTCACAGGGTCAACAAATCTATACATTAGAATATCCATCAGCTAGTCAGTTTGAGACCCAATGCTTCTGGAGAAGAATATTTAAATAGGTTTTAAGGTCCATAAAGGGTCACAGGGTAACCAAATCAAACATAAACCTCCCCGTCAGCTAAGGAGTCTTTTCACAAGGTAATAGCTTTCTAGGTCTCATGCTCCACAAAAAGAACATGAAAATAGGTTTTTAGGCTGTGGCCCCAACAGTTCTTTACTGCTGATAAAGTTGCCAAGCCTCTGGCGAGATTCGAACAACAGACCTATGATCCAAAGCAGACCACTCTGCAAGTGACTGTTATCCAGCCCCCTATTTGTCAAGGAGTCTCTATACAAGGTTTCAGTTCTCATGAGTCAATGGTTCTCTAGATTAGATGACATAATGAAAAGTTAACAGATGGACGTTGGATGACATGCAATGCCATAAGTCAATCGGACCTTGCCAGGGCCTGTATTTTTTAAGCTCTCTTAGTGCTAAGACAGTCGTAAGTACCATTAACATTGGCCTACGACGATTTTAACGCTTAGAGACTTCGATAATCTAGAACCAGATGAATTAAATAAAGGATATTGAACCATGACTGGTGAGCACCAATGAGTAACACATTATTTCAAAAACTCATCTATAGCAAAAAAAAAGGTCAGATGTTGATTGGTTACCCTGTGACCAACCCTTTTAGACTTGTGGTTAACCCGAAACAACTACTCCGTTTTATTTCATTGCTCTTGACACATGAGGTCAGCGTGAGATTACATTTTGTGAGACAGAGATTAACAAATAAAATAATTCAATGAGAAGTGTTGTATCTATCTTATGATTGGTGCTACAGTCCACAGAAATTGCTATTCGATAACAGTCAGCATGTGATCATAGCCCTAAACAGGATTAACAGTCCTGAACAAGGTTAACAGTCCTAAAGTTTCACTCCACTCCTGCCATGCTTTAAAGAATGATGAACTAAATCTACTAATCTTGGTCTTCATTCAACAAAGATATTGATAATATCATAACTTTTTTAGCTTTCTAGCCTGATGAGAAAAGATGATGAAGATGTAAGGACAGACACCCTATCACATTTCAGGTTTGAGGTGAAGCAGTTCTGGAGGAGAGGTTAAAAATGTGAAAAGTTTATGGTTGCTGGTTAGTCCCATAAGCCCATCTGGCCTTTCACGTCTGATGAGCCAATACAGATGCAATTTCAATATATATATAAAATATATAATTATAATACAAATATATATTTATGTTTCATTGAGAACCTTTTTGGAAAAACATACAGATTTTAGTTATATGAAAGATTACTCTGTAATTTATTCCCTAGTAATCTCTGTGAAAAGAAGAGCAATTTATTGGTTAGAAACACCAAATCCAACCTTTTGTAAACAAAGTTTGTTGTGCAATCTGCACTGTTAGTTTGATTTTTAGTGTCTAAATTGTACTTCAAACATTGTTTTGACAGCACAATTTCTTCTGAGATGTCAGAGGTGAGTCGGAGATGTAACAGTATTTGATTTGACATAAATAAGGAAAGCACATATCTAGCAAATTTTCACCACTTTTGGAGTTTGAAAGAGTTGCAAGGTTAATGTGGAAAGAAATGACTTGAGTGCCTAAGCCTATGAGGGGAGAGAATGAAGCAGTACTTGTTACCGAAAAAGAAAGTTTGATGATGGACACTCTGCCGCATCAGTAGATGGGAATCAAGATCTACTGTACAAGCTTTTCTCTCTAAAAAAACCAATAGGTTAATCTACAATTTGGACTTCCCATGCAATCTGGTTTTTGGGTAGTTTGAACCACTATAAATTGAACCCCCTGCCGTGCCAAAATATTTGAAGGACATGGAAATTTGCAAATCTTAATCTCCATCCTATAAAGATGATAATCTTACTATTTTAGATTCTAATCATTACTGGTTTCTGAAAACAAGTCAAAAGAAGGTTTAAAGGAAAATTGTCTGGTCTTTTTGACTTGAGCTAAAGTTATATTTAATTGGTAAATTTTAACACACAAAAAATTTCACAAACCATATTTTGAAGGCATCCAGGCTAACAGAAGGCAATTTGCAACAGCTATCTTTTTTCTGAAAAAGATAATTAAAATATGAAGAGATAGTACAATTTCAGGAAGCATTTATTCCCTTCAAAATCTAAATGCACAGCATTAAACTATATAGGCAAGCATCAATTGGTTCACTGACTTTGCTAATTTGTGACAGTTAATGATATATTCCTGCAACATGAACAGTAAGTATCATCTTCTAATATATGCATGTAAATATTTGTGACAAACTTTTAGATACAGGAAATAAGCATACGAATTACAAGCAAACTGTGAGAAATAATTGTTCACTTGTCAAAGTTTATCAATTTTAAAAAAATTTATTTTTAATTGAGATAGTCTTTGATCAAATATGTTACTCGGAAAGTACCACCTCATCTCAAAGGTCTGGTGACAATAAAGGAAACACACTTCAAGTATCAAGTGTCACTTATATGCATATGAATGAGAAAATGTAGTCCTGCTTCATGACTGTTTATTAAATAGGAGTTCTCAGTCAGCAAGTCTAGATTTGACTACATACATATCCCATATCTACAGAGCCCAAAGAAAAAAATCAAATGGATGAAGGAACAATGACTTATTAAAATATTTTGAAGACTAAATTTTAGTCCAGAGAAAATGCATCAAGGTAAGTAATTTGATAATTTGAATAAGTCATATCATCAGCATACAGCCTACCTTTTGTTATGTGAATGTTTAGACATATTGTAATATTTATACATATTTTGCATAGAGGATGTGTATTTTGTTATTTTTATGTATAAACAAACAATGAAGGTAGTATTTTAGGGTTAGATTCATGTTCTGGTTGGATATTTCTAAACCTTTTATCACTTTGTTACCTAAGAATATACAGTTCACATTGAACGTTGTAACACTTTAGTACTCTGATACTCAAAACATATTGCTTGAAGTAAAGATTTTTTTTCAGAATAGATGTACAATTTCCAACATTGGTGTACAATTATATTTTAACACTGTTAAGTGTACAAAATCGACAAAAGAGTACCAGTAGGCTGCTTAGTAGACCTGTGTATCCTGGCCTTGGTGGCGAGACGATATATCCCGATTCTAGTTTTATTAGGCGAGATGATATATCATGGAATTATTGCCAAGGAACCTGTGAGACGATTATCATCACGATACAGTAGTCGCGATACAATACGTATCCCGATTCTCTACAGTTTATGAAAGAACTATAGATAGGACATAGAACAGTAATGTTAATCCTTTGATACTAAATTGTCATAGATATTACATGAAGGGAAGTCACAAAATTAGAGTGACTGTAAAATTACATATCTAATAATTAGTAATATCAGAAATATCATGTAATTTCTCTTTCTGTTTCTGTTCTAATCACTGTTATCTCTGAAATAGAAGAAAAACCTTTCTAGCTTTTATAGTCATTTGTTTGAAAAAAATTATGTTAACAGTATCAGGATATATTGTCTCTTATGGCGATACATCGATGTATTGTGGACCCTCACGATATAAATATTCTGATATATTGCCTAAACATGTTTTGAATCGATGAACTCGTATCGCGTAGTAGACGATGCAAACATCGATACTATCGATGAATCGTTACACCACTAGTAGGCAGCACTGCATCGGGTTGGGTAAATCCATTGAACAGGATAATTCAACGTGATTGGCCTATTAATGCATCCTATCCCATATTGAGATAATGTCTAAATATTTCAAAACTATAAATTTCTGCCAAAGTGTTCCGTATAAACTTTTAGAGAGAGATTTGGCTTACAAAATAAACTTTTATGATGAAACTCAAAATCATAAAAACTTCTAGGATTTAATCCTTTTTAGAATTTAGAGTATTTGAAACAATCTCCTTCTAATTATTGGAAACTAATAGTAAAGCAAAGCATTTTCAAAAAATATCAATGACTTTTATCTTACTGACATTTTGCAGCTAACAGACTAAATTTAAGAATACCGTAAATAAATCTTATTGAATATCAACACTCTTTTCCAATTATCCTTCTGAAATGAACCATACCTAATTAAAATCAGAAAATACATGACTACATACAGATTGGGATATGAAAAATAATCGAAAATTTAATATAATAGGCCACTCAGGATATAATGTCGCGTTCAGTGGGTTTCCACAACCTGATTAAATTACAATATCTATTGACATACGTACACCAAATTCTGTACTGAAGTTAGTACCAGCTGCAATTATGAACCATTCCCTCAGTTCCTGAAAAATTGAATTATCAATACAGAATATCATGACATCTAGTAGCAGCAATAGTGTCTTTTTAGATGAAGATCTAGACTACTGTAAATTATTCAACAATATCCTACCTTTTTTTTAAACCATCTTCTTCGAGCGTATAAAACATCTTGATTATAAGTAATTGTAAGCAATGTTTAACAGTGAGGCATGGTGTTTTTGTGTACATTTTATTAATGGCTGTTATAAAAAAAAAATGTAACAAAATATTAGTGTCCACCTTGAATAATCAGCTGTCTAAATAATTGCGAAGTCAATTAATCACAAATTATGGTAATGTTTCAATGGGTCACCTGTTTTCGTGGTATTTACAAATGATGTCATTTCTCTCTAATCATGTACTGGTCATGGCCAGTTAGAAGTTATTATTTTATTGATCAGTTGTCCTTCATGAATCCAAGCAGGAAATGGTCAGTATTTCATCAATCTAGAATCTACTCAACAATTCACTTCAGTGATGAAAATCAAATGAAATTTTATGCTTTTCACCTAATACTTTTTTTGGACAACATTTTATTTGATTTATAAAAATATAATAATAATCGCTATAAATTTTTTTCAAACAGTGTCTTCCTTTAATCCTATACATTAATTAATGTTATCCTGAATCACCTGACAAAAGGGTTTAATCCCAGTCAAATTGAGAAATATGTGAAATTATAGAACGCTTATTTCTTATGTAATTTTGGCTGTTAAGGATTTTCCGGTGCAAAGAAAGCAAGTTATTAATTAAACAGTTAAACATTGCTTGTATTGCTCATACTAAATATATAGGTAATTGAAATGCGAGATATTTGGTGACTCTAGAAGGTTTTCTGATACCAAATATACACTGAGCAGACGAATGATTTCATTACTGGACCATTTATAGGCCATTTTAAGCTCAGACAAACATGTATTCTATCACTTTGTGATGTTCAAGATGGTTGTTACTATAAGCAATAATGCTAATGGAAGTGTATTTCTTAATACCACGGAAACAGGTTACACGAGGGTACGTATTTTTGGCAGATATTTCTGAATTCCTGGCCTTCTGAGGCTAAATGGCTGGTTACAACTTTAATAAGTCAGATGCATGTTCTTACCTCTATTACTATGATCCACACTGCTCTCTTGTTGCAAGACGACCTTTTTCTATGTTACAACGACCATTGCGTAGATCAAGATTCCTCTTTCAATCCAACCGTCGTCGACCGCCTTTAGTCGAGCGGATCTAAGCGATGGAAGGGTGAGTTCGCCAAAATGCATGACCTTTAGTAAGGTAAATAATTTAGTAATATCTTCACTATAAAAGACACTATATGAAAAGTAGAAGTCTAATTTACTAGAAATAAAGATTTTAGATCGAGATCTAAGCCTATATGCCATGAAATGACGTGACCTTGAAAGGTTTGGTCGCGGTCTACGTTGACTGAACGTGATTGAATATCCGCGATAACCACATTTTTATCTTCACGAAAAAAGAGTACGATTCAAGAACAATAACTCCATTTTGACCTAACATATTTCAGAGTGGCGAATATGGAAATATATTAAAAAAATTCTGAAATGGGATGCGTAAAATAAGTTTAATTGATTAACGAGTTATCAGAAATTGATACTATATTACAGTTAATCTACAGTGCGTGCAAATAACGATGACATATTTGACCTTAATTGTACCCATTATCTAACATGTTACTTGTCGATCACATTTTTTAATTCAAGAATGGCAACAGTTATTCTTGGATTGTGACAGTTTTTAAAACTTTTTATTCGCTGCAAACATGCTGTATGCAACACTATGAATGGAACTCAATCAAATATGGGCTACAAAGATACTGAGTCCGACGTTGGTTAACGCTTCCTCAAGCACTAACGCTAAACGTAAAGATACAGTTATGACATTACAAGTTACCGCTTTATTGTAGGGTAACTTCGTATCCTAGCGTATAGGGATACAATCTGGTGACGTTTGAAGCGGTTAACTTGAACATATCCCATATCCCTTTTAGGCCTTAACTCAGGGAGGATCGGGACCAACGATATCCCTTTTAACATGATGATTTAATGAGAAACTGGGCATTTTCGAAGGTGTCATCAACATTATTTGACAATAGTGAATGCAAATGATTCTGATAGAGACAAATATTACGGAAAACCTTCTGCACCGACGAGCACTTGCTCAATGAATGGAACATAACTCCCAACATACATATGTTCCATAATTTTTGGCGAAACATGTTTCAAATTGTAAATGCGTAAATGCAATTTGTATCTACCATCTGTGTAACAGTGCCATTATCTATTCGTTCAAACAACTTAATTGCAATAGGTGTTTTGTTTTGTCATTTTCATAACAGTAAACAACTATTTGGAGCACTAAAACATTATGAATACAAAATGTATTGAAATAATTGCAACGCACCAGGAAATAAAATGTTGGTAGGCCCCTAAGAGTCTACTTTTTCGGTACAGGTCCAATTGAAGCAAGAATTTAAGGTGAAAAACAAGTTCGGTTTGATTACGAATTCGCCTTCAGCCTTTGCAAGAAATGGCACCAATGTCTATAGTAAATACTGAGCTTACAGTTGAATAGTAAAGAATTTGTTTAACGTGTTGATGCATAGCATTATCAAATAATGCTGAAGGGAAAGAAGAGGGGGTTAGAATGAACAGCGTCTTGTATAATATCGTCGCCGAACCCCTTCCACAGACACTAGGTTTAAGTCGTTTTATCGCACTGTTACATCATATGTTGATAAGGATCACAAAGACATAGACAACCCATTACAAATCATCCTGTCGCAGGGTAAAACGTACACGCTGCCGCTCATAAAGAAAGTGGAGCGGCAGCTTATACGTGTTTCACTGAAACAGGATGCTTTATTATAAATATAGTTATGTTGATCGTAAATCATATTGAAATTAAAACTTTGGTAGACTTAATATTATGAAAGAATTACGAAATTGGTAAATGTGTTATGGTCCGTGATGATATTTTCACTTAGCTTATTTATTTTACTTCAAAGTGACGAATGAATAACATCATAACGATGTTGAAATTTTAAGTCAAAGGAAGAGGAAGTCACTCTTCAGCACATTGTTCTGTTTATTAATTTCTTCAAATGAGATCAACCACGACCCAAAGGGAGGTTAGTCGTCTAATTAAGCGATAAAGTCCTTTCACCTTCATTAGGGGACAGAAATGGACTCACTGAAATACGTATGTCGTTGATATGTCTTCAAAATTGTGATTCGATTTTGTTAAAGTGGCACAGAGTATGTTTTGTGATTTTTCATTATGTATTTAGTAAGGACGAAAATACCTTCAGTTACAGTTACAATCGCCTCCCTTAATATCATCTTTATCTCTAAAATACTAATATGATTATTTTTTTTTTCAATGATAATAGGAAAACGACCCTATAAATGTTAAAAAATTCCAATTCCTGTGTCATATAACATGTATATAAATAAGATGACCTACTTGACACTATCAACGTGTTCTTGTCTTTGTATCTGCTGTAAATACGTTTTCAAAATTACGTTGAAACATTGGCGCGCACCACTGTCCATTTATTCGATCACAAATCACGACTTTCACCCGATTATTGTCACTTTACTGAACTGATAAGCTTAGGATTCCGATCTTCTGAAACAACTACCACTTCTCGATAAAATAACACCATTTATGAAGTTTGACGTAGTCGGCTTCATTAACATACTCTGTGCACCTTTAATGTTCTACTGCGTTGTATTAGACTCAAACTTAAAACAGCAGAATATCTGCAAAGTTATCTCGTGATAAGTAAAATGTTGTCGATGTAGGTCTTACATTCAGTATACCCTGGGACAGTTCTACAATATTGTTGAAATAAATGTTACAGTCTATACTGAAAAATAAGTTAGCATTTCTACACAAAGCATATATGAACGAAACACGTTGAATTTGTTGTTAAATCGTTCAGCATACCCACGAGAATATCCTTTCGATTCTCGTTTCAAACAAGGATCCGTTGTATTCATTGAGCCACTTAGAACACGTTACTAGTATCAATAGCTCTATAGATCTAGCAGTAAAATGCAGTGTATGGAAGTTCCTGATGAAAAAAAAGACAACAAAAAAACCCAACAACATTACAAAGTAAGCCCAGATCAACCACAAATTTGACAATTGAGCTAACAATCAAATGCCTATATGCACGCTGGACTGACATGACTTAAAAGGGCCACAGAGTATGTTATTGGAGTCAAATATGCCAAACTTCATAAGTAGTGTTATTTCATCGAGAAGTGGTGGTTGTTTAAAAAAAATTAGCATCTTAGTGCTTATGAGTTAAGTAAATTGACAATGAAACAGGTTAAAGTCTAGATTTGTGGTCGAAAACCGGACACTGCCGCACGTCAATGCTTCAAACGTAATTTTGCAAATTTATTTACAGCAGATAAAAATCTAAATATGGATTGGTATTATCAATTAGGATTTTTAACTAATATACATGAAAAATGTACGCAGAATTTCGACGTTCTAACATTTATATAGCCGTTTTCATTTTTCATTAAAATCATAAGAATAGCACAATTTGGGAATTTGGGAGATAAAGGTTCGAGTTAGGTAGGCGATTTGAACTAATTGATGAGATATGGTAATTTGGCTATTATTTTAGGAAGATAAAAACCCTAAAATATACCCTGTGTCACTTTAAGTTCAAATAATCTAACTTACTTGCATTTTCATACTCACTTGCCATATTTAAGGCAATGAGAGGACTTTCATAAACATAATTTGGCTTTGATAAGTGCCGAAATGTCAATTGTACTGATTTTAGTTCAAATAATCTCACTCAACTTGCATGTTCATACGAGAAACGCCCTTGTTCATGTCAACAAACCGAGATTACACATTCCAGTACATGTATATTGTTAATTATATTGGCTATTACGGTCTTATAATCCTTAAACCCTTATTTATCTTTTTGTCAATAGTTAAGCTTTGAAAATTATATAAATACATTTAAGTAAATGACGCGCATCAGTCGCGGTACATTATCCGGTTTTCGAAAATAAACCCACAAGACTTTTACATTATCAATACATTGAACCGGTAGACACTAAAATGGTAATTTGCAGGAATGATAAGTAGCTCTCGATTAAATAACCATTAATAACGTTTGACATATTAGAATCGAACAACGTACTCCATGTCGCTTCGACTTTAACCCTAAATTCAAAATGACCCAGACACAAAATTCAAAACCTTTATATTGTGTTCATAAACCATATGATATTCTATATTGTAATTCAAGCGACACGAGAAGACAGTATACATAAGGTGTCTACTATATGAATAT
Source organism: Phorcus lineatus (assembly GCA_921293015.1). Lineage (NCBI taxonomy): Eukaryota > Metazoa > Mollusca > Gastropoda > Trochida > Trochidae > Phorcus > Phorcus lineatus. Next base: position 34,103,296 of record OV121085.1, on the reverse strand, counting down.
CAAGGGTCTCTATAGCAAAAACGGCAATATGCATTGTACAAGGTTTCGACCATCTTCATATCACACGTAAACAATAGTAATAAGGAAATTATGGGAACGATTAACCTGGATTGTCGAAGATAAGTTTCCAGACACAACATTCCCATTCGTGCAGATTCAGATAGGAGAGAAATGTACTAAAACTTTTACCCTCGATGAAGCAAAAACATTTGGAATAATGTTATGAAAGTCTCTGGATCGATATCGTTTGAGATTCAATGCAACCATTCAAAAAGATTGTAGAACATGCATGTTACAATCAACTATTTCAAAATTATCCATAAACCTGGAAAACAATCTTTCTGAAGCTAGTGACAAAATATTGCAACCATCCATAGAGTAGTTTTCGTGATGTCACATCCCAACATGCAAAGAGGTGAAGAAATTTGAAAAGTGAATCATGTTGAAAAGAGTGCAGTCATTGAATATTTGTTCAGGAAAGAATGTCTGCACAGGAAATCCATGAAATCGATACATTGGGTGATGACCCCCTTGCAAACTCCACTGTTGCCAAGTGGGTTGCTGAATTTAAACGTGGCCGGCAGAGTGTTGAAGATGATGCTAAGTCTGGTCGGCCAAGAACCTCCACCACTGATGTTCAAGTTGATGTTGTTCTCATACGGTTCTGTTTCTGGTCACCAGTTAACATTCTTGACACCCATCTTGCAGAGAGCTTGCTCGTGTGAAGAACATCTGTCAGTATACAAATGCCCAGTGTCTGAGTTATGTGTTGTATGGAACATCGATGGCCAAAATGTATTGATGTCAGTGCAATCTCATTGAAATCAGATCGAAACTTATACCTCGCAAGGAACGCAGCATGTTTCTACCTGACTATGTTGAAAAATAAAATGCAAAAAGTGATACTTTGATCTTGGTTTTTTATTCACCCTTGTAAAATGAAGAAAATATATAATATTTCTCTCATATTTTAGAGAAGAAGCTTACACTTGAATAAAGTATATGCTACTAATAGCATACCTTTCAGACAAATCTGTTTCAGACACAATTTTGAATATAGTTGTATTATAAACACACAATGGATGATAATAACACCGATATAGGGTAAATAAGTGTCTTTGTCTTACAAAAGGAAGAAGGTGAGATAGGTCAATTTGTCATCTTACTTTCCAATGACTAGCTTACCGACCGTTCTGTCGAGATGAGATTCGACCCGTGGGATTGATGATGCATTTACTATCCACAGAGCCAAGAGGGACATCCATCATGGAGAGGCACGAGGCCGGCTTGATTGGGGGGAAAGGGTGGGTTCGTATTAAGTAATTTAAGGTATATGTGATCAACCAATACAACCCTTATGTGACGACTTATATAAAAACTTGATGTTTTTTATGTCAATTTGGAGCACACAGGTTTAAATTTTTTTTTTTTTTAAAAGGCTAAAAAAAAGATAGAAAAAACTCGAACAAACGCGAGCGTGAATTCTACCATGACCAAACCCACTCTAGCAGAAATCAACCCGTCAATGCAATAATTATGACGTTCCTCGATTTAAATCAAATGGTCGTATATCGCTTAGAAAGGCATATGTGCCTTATGCCCATGGCCATACAAAGCAAATTTCTATCTTTCTTTTTCTACAAAGTCTACAACATTTTGTATTCAATGAAATTCCTGTTTCCCCCTATATTTAGGCCTACATTTTTAAGTCGAGGTCAGTTTGAAATATAAGATTATCAACTGTAAGGAATCTTGGAACAATACGCTCCTATATGAATCAAAATTATATTTACAATTGTCTACAATAATCCATTGAATCCAAAAAGTCATTATCATTCGCAGCTTTTCATTATCAAATAGATTTACTCTACTTCGAATTCGCAAAATGCGTCGAATGTGAAATAAATCTGCTTCCAAGAACATTGAATACAGCAGGAAACATAAAACCGAGTAAAGTCGCTGTATATTTCAGCATGGTAAAGCTACCAATCCGAGGGGAATTGATTGACTGAGCGTATCTGGGTAGCAGAGAGTCTTGGCATTGGCACTGCTCATGTTAATTTTCACTCGTTCGCTCGGCTGTCACACTTGCTGGAGATTTCACTCTTCCGGGACTATTTTCATGGAATGTAACTTATTACCAAGTCGTTAGAATGTGTAACCTACAACTGGTTTCATCTCTTGGAATTTTGTTTTTGGAATAATCTATGTGGCCGATTCTGTAGCGACGCATCGACTCTGCACTGGATTGTTGGATCTAACATCCGGGCTTTCACGGCCGTGTCAAGATATATATTGAGGCTAGCAGTAGCCTAGAAATGGCGATCTGGAGGGTGGAAAATCGTAAACATGAGGATATTTGACGATTATTACAAATATGTCGACAGTTAAAGGGAAACGATTCACCCTGAGGGGTGTGCTGGACGGGCTACGTTCGTCCGTGAGCACACCCCCAAAATCGGAGATGGAAATAGAGGAAACGCTTCGGTCCGAGCATTTCCAAGTCTGCAAGGTAAGTCATATTTCCTCAAAATCGATCGAATATTTTTTATTTCTCGGTGTGCATAAAGTAAATACTGTTATTTGTATGTGTCATGATGCTATTTTATTTTGCAGACTGTAAGACATGGTTTCCCTTTCCAACCAACTGCTGTGGCGTTCGATCCTGTTCAACATATTTTAGCCATTGGAACAAAAACTGGGTCACTCCGAATGTATCCTTCAGATCATTCCATTTTCAGCTTATTTGCGTTGTGTTTGTGATACATTTCATTTATTTACATATCACTTAGCCTATCTGACAGACAACAAGTCAAAACACTTGCTGCGATCCCCCCGTCTCCCCCCTCAGCCCGTGTTGTTTTGATATTTGCGAGATAATTTGCAAGGCAGACAACCACTAGCTGTACTCGATGACAAGTCATTCTAGTTTCGTAATCAACTCATCCACAAATACGAAATCGAATTTATCTTTCAGCGAATTTGTTCATAAACAATTACATCAGTGGAGGTATTCAATAATATTGTATATTTTGTAGTGACAATATTTATTATGCACTATATATTGTTGTGGATGTACACACAGTCAAAAGGCAGTGAGGAGTAACTAGGTTTTAAAAAATAATAAGATTATGAACAAGCATGAAATATGACTGTCATTAATTAGTCATTAGTACTTTCCTTAAGTTAATTTTGTATATAATCTTTTAGTTTTATAGGTTTGTGCTATATTTATTGTCATATCTTTGAATATTTCTTCTTTAATGAATAACATTTTGATATTTTCACAAGGAAGCAAAACCTGGTCTTGTATTTATTGATAATTGTTGTAACTAATACAGTTATTAAAAATTAGGTTAAAATACTGTTTATTTTTCATATTTAAATTTTTAAAGAATGATTAAATAAATTGAATAAATTAACAAGACTAAGACGAATATCTATAAAACATTTTTGAACCACATTGATACTAGGAATGTCTACGAAAGAATATCTCAGAAATATATGATGTTTTGAAAAAAAAATTTGATGTTTTTTTCAAACCTTTTAAAATAGTTCTTATATCTAGGATGTTGTCAACAGAAAATTATTTGAAATTTTTTTATTTCAAAATACATGATTATTTGTTTGACATTTTTATTTTAAGTGAATAATGATTGCAAAGCTGTGGACTGACCTGATATTGTGTAGTTGCGAATGTGTTTGTCAGAAATGGTGGCATATTATTGATGTAATCTTGTATTGACCTCAGGATAGTCACAGATGGTCACACTTTGCTACATGAAAATAATAATAGCTAAGTTGCAGACTGTATCTGCGTGACTTTCACTCGTTTTGGATAATTGTGATCCTATTTTAGTTTGTATTATATTTTCATGATAGTGGGATATTTTTGGTGACTCAATTTATGTTACCTAATTTTTTTCCAGTGAATGTTTATTATTGAGTTAAGAATAATGTTTTATGTAGCCCTTTCTTACTTATTTACCATGAAAGGAATTTAAATCAAAGTTATTTAAGTAATAAGATGTATGTTCCCTATGGCTTTGTTTTAACTGGTACATAAGTGTTGACCCATGTACTAGCTAGTTTATCATCAACATTTTCCTTCTTGAATATTTGAAATATAAAAATATCTTTGGACATGATCGTAGCAGGTCTAAGTCATATCATAAAAAGGTTCACAGTTTTCAACTATAGATTTTTCATGGCAGTATTGTAAGTTAAAACAAAATGTTATTTCAAATGTGAGAAAATCATCATTTCACTACTTTACATGATGACAAAGAATACGAAAGGGTTCATTTGAAAATTTTCCTAATCATTGTAGAAATACACTTAATTTCTATCCTTGTTATATCATTTTGATATTCAAGGTTGGAGATCATGTCAGGGGAGGTAACTCTGATCTCAGCAAAACCAATTTTCATATGATTAACATATAGCAATTGGCCCCTTCATAAGTAGGCTATTAATGGAATTATTTCAGAAAATTGCTCAAGGAAATGTCAGAGAAATTAATTCTTAACCCTTTATGGGAAAATTATATTATTTCTGTTTAGTCAAACATGCCTGATTAAAGGAACACTATTTACTACTAGCAAATATCATTTGTTGACTTACCACATAATGTAATTTGATGTCAATAATGCTATTGTTATGCTTTCATTTTCATGGTAAGTAAATAACGTGTGATGCTTAAGTTGTGGATTTTGATTAATCTTTGATTACAAGATAAATCAATATTTAAATGTGCCATTTATTGACCATATTCCTCTGATTGCAATAAAAGATTGGCACAGTATAAATTGTGTTATAGACATTGGTTGTCAATAGTGGAACATATTGCTAAACTGTAAAACTTTATGTGTAGGAAATATTGAAAAGTAAATCTTGTCAAGGTCTCCATAAATTTGACAACAAGTAAAACAGCAATAAAATAATGTTATTCTATGACAGTCATATAAATATAAGACTACAAAACTGAAGCAAATTTTTTTTTATACCAGTGTTAAGTAACACATTTACGTAAACATTTTAGTGTTATATGACACCCCGGTCCCAAAGTAGAAAACCAAGCCAAATTTTCAATAACATTTTCAATATTTTGTTCCTTATAATGTAGAAGTCTGGGCATTTATAAACATTTAGGAGACATCCATCCCAAGTGATTGGGCTTAAAAAAGAAACTGTGTGTAAAACGTTTTGGGGAGGGTGATGTTACTGGTTTTTTTATTGTGTGTAATTTTTGTGTGTTTATATATTTTTTGGGTTGCCTGAAATGGTTAATTATTTTATCTTAATAAGAACTTTTAGTGTCAACAGATGTACCGGTAGATACAATTTGGCAATATTTGTCACTCTCAGCAGAGGGAGAGTTAATCAATAAATGCATCAATCTGTTACCCTGTGTGACATGTCATCAAAGACTGGTTACCATTGTGTGTTTATAGAAGGTAGTAATAAAGACATATGTTACTTACATATTTTCTGTTAGCGCAACCTGCAAACATCTATTCATGTTTCAAAATTGAGATTAATCAGCACTTTTAGACTGAAGCTTTGTTGAGAATTTGTGGATATGAATATGTAGATATTATATGTGTATATATGTAAAACATGTATTTGGTAGAATTTGGTTTAAATCATGATCGTAATGAAATGAAATATCTGCCAGTCAATTAGAATATGAAATACTTGAACTACTAAGTTTTTGTTAATATGCTATCCAAAATATCTTTGAGATACAATATTAATGATGACAAAGATAAAGTTTAAATACGATAGGTCAGTGATAATGTAACCATTAAAGACATGTATATCCACAGTGTAATCTCACATTGTAATCTAAAGGGTTCTTGGAGGGAGAGTCAAGTATTTACATTGCTAACTAACAAGCATTGATTGAGAAAAGGGTTCTATTGTGAAACACTTTCTTCATCATTGTATGAATAATTAAGGCGTACTGAAATAAATCCATATTTGTGTAGATAGAGGTTTCATACAGTAACAATAGCCCCTGATTTAGCCCTTCACGCATAATGCTATCGTCAGCAACAGATTTCGATGTTGTTTGAAGGGGTGATAAAAGAAAAATGTCGAAGTATTGCAGCATTTGTTGTCTTGCATTGGGCAGAGTTGTTCGTGCCGTGTTGATATTGACTATGTAAGGCAATGGATTGATATCACCTTGATCAATACTGAAAGAAGGCAGGTACTGTGAACCCCGTCTCTGCACGGCTCTACAACAGCAATTATTGAATGTGTTTATAGCCATCGTCAGTGTTCGTCTTGGGATAAACACAATAATGTTGTTATTTATCTGAATATGTGGATAATCAGACACCTAATGTAGGCATAGCTGGAATTTCACATAACCATGGTTATTGATTTTTATTATGCAATATTTTTTATGCTGAATTATTTTCTAATGACACTTCAAGTTTGACGCAAGCTTCCCTGCAGATCTTTTCAATCATGCTCCAAATTTTGGAAGAAATATACTTTTTGTGTTTGGAAGTTTATACACAAAGATTTTATCATATTGTTTGTTAATTCAACAACTTGTGCTCTTTATGTAGAAAAATCTAAATTTTCAATATATATTGGTGATTTCTTAAATTCAATGAATTATGAAAAACATAACTTAGTATTAATTTCAGAATAACAGAACAGCCAGGAGGCAAAACAATTTACAGGGTCATTTGTAGAATCTTGAGTTTAGAGTCCCAGTTAAGGCGTGATGTATAAGACAGCAAGTGTTGGTAATAGCTAGAGTCTGCCTGCTCACAGACAAGCTCAGTGATATTGATTTTAAAACCAGGACCCAACTTGTTATTTCAATTTACTTACTTGATGTTGATTTGTTCGCTACTAGAGTTTAAGCAGTAATGGAGAAGAAAGCAGTCTGGATAAATCAAATTGAGTTTGACAGTTTAGATTTGCAAATAATTAACTAAGTCAACATGAAAATGTCATCTATGGCTTGCTGTAGTGGTTACAGTCGCGATATACCTGCTGAATGGAAATACACTGGCATGTTCGTGTTGAAAGTAATTTCATTGCAAGTGAACAATGAGATTATATCAGCCTCTACTCACAAGGATTGTATTAAAACCTGCTTACTTCATGCCTCTAGTTCTTATGAATTGGAAATCTATCATCAATTTACAAATATACTCAGTATGGCAATATTTCACAATCTTCAGTTTTTTAAGATATTATTTATCTGTATCATCTCTCTGAGATAATGCTCAACCCAGACTCTGTATTTGAGCTCTCCATTCCTGAATCTCATTTACATTGGCAACTTCTTTCAAAAATTTAGTCATGGATCTTTAAACTTAACTTTTGATCGAAGTTTCTTCAACTTACCAAATTCTTTGGCATCCAGGATATGTCCTTAGCATTGCAATATCTTATTACTACTGAATTGTATATTACAAAACATAAGTTCCACCATAGATAACTTTGCCAAAATAAGGTTTCAAAGTAAGGTTGATGCTCTTTCCCTATCTCTTGAGTGTTTACAGCAGAGGGTGCCCGAGCGTCATGTGCCAATTAGCAGCTGACTTCCTGTTGATGTCTGCTACCAGATAGCTACGTTGTCAGTACATACCATTCTTAATCGAAGAGTTAAAGTTTAGTCTGAGCAAGGTCTTGACAACTTCATTAGTAGTTCAGAATTGTTTGCCATATATGTGAATTGGATGTAGATATACAAGGACAATCTATTTTATTGGATTACCACTCATAATTTGTTAGCATGTAAATTTAACTTAGTAGATTTAAAAGGGTGGCCGGCCTCATCTCAGATATGTCAAGTATGTACATCAATGATTTTGTGACATTATTCTTGAAAATGCTTTAGGCTGATAGAAATTATTTCTACCAGGGCAGTGTAAGTGAATGGATTTTTACAATCTGTTTGCTTGGGTGTTGAACTATTTGGTATAGTTACAATAGTTGTGCAGTTGTTCTCCTAGAAACAAGTCCTAAAATAGCTGTCGTGTAAGTTTTGTCATTTGTGAAAAAAGCATTAAATGATAAGGTACTTCAAAAAGATGACCACTTGAATAGTCGCTACTCGCTAGTCATTGGTAGATCCCAAAAGCAATAGGTCATTGGCAGATCCAAAAAGTAGTTGGTCATTGGCGTATCCGAAAAGTAGATGGTCACTGGCGGATCCCAAAAGTAGCTGGTCATTGGCGGATCCTAAAAGTTGGTGCTCATTGGCAGATCCCAATAGTAGTTGATCCAGATAGAATTGGTTTCAGAAGCTTTGACCCCAACATTGACATGGGTCTGTAGCATAAGAAGTAGATTTACAAGACCCCTCCCCTGGTTGAAGTTCCTGGAACCCTTGTGTGATCCAAGCATTTACATGCGGTGATACATTGGAGAAGCTCTTAGTTTCAAAGTGGTGCAATATCTAGTTGACTGGTAGTAGTTATACTTTAGTTTATGTTGCAGGAATGAGATCTTTCAGTGTTTTTACTATATATGTGCTATGAACTTTTGACAAATACTTCATTCCTTTTGAAGAAGAAACTGTATCTCTTGTTTTAATCTCTAAATTTTTATTTGAATTGGCATTCAGATCTTGAAAATATTTTTTGAAACAACAGTTCTGGGCCTACTTCAGTTTGTTTTGGATTTTGAACTTTTTTTAACTCAATAGAAAGGGATTTTGCAGTGCTCACAGACTAGCCTCGTGTGAAAGTGTGGACTAGCTCATTAGTCTCAAGCCTGGACATATTGCCTAGATGTGGCCCGATGTTTTGACTTTTTCAATTAAGCAATAACAAAGCATCAGTCTGTTATCAGTAGACTGCATATGCTTTGCTTCGTTCGTTATCTGCTCCAGACTCTGCCCTTTGATGGGCCGCATGGTGTTGCTTGTGAATCAGGTGACAATGAGGACGAATTTCTGCACTAACTCTATAGACTGTGTAATAATGCTTTAATTTCTGGACATACTGGTTTTATGTTTAAATTGTTTTGTATTTGTATTCTTTGACTCTCACAGAATAGACCTATTTGATTTGTAGCTTCAAAGCCAACATGTAGATTATTTTCATTTTGGAGAATTTGTGATGCTGAAAGAGAACGACCACATTTATAGCAGGTGTGAAATACGATTATTTCCATCGATTTTCGAAAACCGTGCATTGGATATTATTGACATAACTTTATATAGAGTCCTCAGTTATCCCAAGTTTCTCATGTAACATTGGCTAAACATTTGTAATTGCATCGATTTATTGATGGAGAACCCTCGTGTTAGAAGACATCTGAAGGAAGGGATCATTCTAACCTTTTAGGCCTGCTGGTATATTTCAGCTACGAAGACAAACAATATTGCTAGGAGAGTTTTATGGGCTGGATAAAACAGCGTGTAAAGGTTATTCAAGACAAGCTGATGTCAATATCTGATTCATCAAGTTCACATACAGCCAAACCTAATAGCTTCAAAGAGCACTACTTTATGGAATATATGGGCCGCTTGCCTGATACTCTTCAGCTGAATTTTCATCTTAGGCATTTTTTGGTTGGTTTTATAAGTTGATTTTTAACCTCAAAACTTCAAGTCGGTCGTAATAAAACCCAGAAGAAAACTGTTCCTGAATTTAAAAAAAACAAAAAACTGAGAAGGTAGTAAATAAAATATTTTATTAGGTTAAGTACAGCTGTAAAGTATTGCCAATGCAATTTATTTATAGAACTTGCTTCGATAGTTTGGAGGGACTGTTTTTTGAAAAAATCATTGTTTCATTTATTATTTGTTTGTGAATCTCTCCTGTCTACACTCGGCGGTAAAAAAACATTTTCTAAATCTTCAGATTAACAGTTTTCATTTTGACTGAAGCACAACAATATTTGCAGGACTTCTTCAAGAAATGTTCTTGTTCCATCAAATATCCCAGAATATCTTCAATCAAGACTCATCCAAATAATACAAAAACCCTGGGCATTTTACCAATTTATTCTGCATATTGACAACAATTCTTTCTAATCTTTCGTATGTAAAGCAATCATGCAAATTGTCCGGGCATTGAAAATCTGATAAGAGTGGTTCAAGTAGTGTTGCCCAGTGGTTACAAATTGCACTAGTGTGGATGACTGAACAGTTTCCCTATGTACTTGAGAGATTGCTCAATTCAGCGGAGATGTAATGATGATGCCATGCTTTAACGGCTAATGACAGGTTCACAACAATCACCAAATATTTCTATTACCATGGTAACCAGAGGAATTTTCATTTTCTGGATGTTTTGCCTCATTACAATGCCAAGCATGAAGCTGCCTGCCCAGCATCTCAAAACTTGCATCAGGTTTGTGATTTGAACAGGGAGAAAATGCTTATGAACTTAGCCTCAGGCTGAGGAAAATTGCTTGATGCTGCAAAATAATGGTCTTGATACTGAAGTTCCAACTTGAAATTTGGTTATTGCTTGTGTTTATTGATTATGGTTGGATTGAGGGCAAAAGCAGAGCTTATCTGGTGAAGCCCACCAGTTTTAGTGTCGATGACTGCTGAGTCGGTAGTATGGTGGTGGGATATGGCAGTGGGTGTAAGTGTGGTGGATGAGAGGCTGGATTGTGTGGGTTTGTTGGATAAGTAGAAAACAGGATTGTTTGTAGTCTTTGTTGCTGTGGTAATGGATTGTATCTGGAGTGAGATACAGGATTTTGTGTGGTTGTTAAGGATTGCTATTTGAGGAGGTTATTAGATACAGGATTATGCATAGTTGTTTTGGATTGATAAGAATTGTTTGTGCATTTCTTGTGTGAGATAAAGGATTGTGTGTGATTGTGAAGGGTTGATTAGGATTGTGTATGGGTGTGTAGGGTGAGATATAGGATTGTGTATGGGTGTGTAGGGTGAGATATAGGATTGGGTGTGGTTGTAGTGGTTGATATAGGATTATGTGTGTTAGAAACATAACTATGTGCGTCTTTTGTTAGATATCAGACTGAGTGTGGGGTGAAAGACTCTATGTGTATGTTGATACTGATATGGAGATTGGGACATGTTTCCCACTTATCTGTTAAAAGCAAAATTAAGATTTTAACTTGATGGTGAATGATGAATTTGATGGTTTCTATGAAAATTAGGTAGTTGTGCCTTGTTAACATTAATAATATGGTTGAAGTATTGGATTTCGTTTAATCTTTATATTTTCTGTAACATGAATTAGTCAGATGTATTATTTGATGTTAGTAGAGCAAGAATGGTACATGTGTTGAATCTATTGTGTTTCCTATTGCCTGTCATAAACCAATATATATATACATATCGCACCACAAAGGTATTTGGTAAAGCAAAGGGACATGCTTTCTATGAGATTTGATTTCAAGTGAGATCAAACTGTGCAAGTTTTTACATCTTGTTTGAACTTGATTATCAGATATATTAAGGTGAAGTTGGTTAACACACCCATTTATAATGTTGTTTTTGTGACTTTAGGTTTCTTACTTTGGGAAGATTGTCTGAAGTAACAGTGATCAGCCTAGTTGTAATCTCTTCAAGTTAATGTTCTTGTTAAAGATACCAAAACCTAACACCTGCAATTGCTTTAGTTTGAGAATTTCTCTAAAAGATTGAATCTGTCACTTCAATATTTAGTTTCGATTGTTACATTTTTACATTTAATTTCTTTACAGAAAATGTTGCCATATGGAAGGGAACATTTTATGCTCAACTATAAAAGAAAGATGTAGATTCATTGCCAGGAAGTTTTCCTTAATTCTCAAGCCAATTTTCAAGCAATTTTCAGTGGCTATATAAAACTATTTGCCCATATGCGGTATCTTGTTCTTTATGATCTGTAAAATATCAGCCTGATTAACTTCGAAACCGGTTACCTCTTAAAAGTTTGGCTTGCATGATGAAAAGATTATCTGGTCATCGATTTTCCTCCTCCATGGTGGAAATATGGAGCCGATTATGAATGAATTGGAAGGGTAAATGTTGATAATTCCACTTTATGATGTCTGATGGAAGAGTATCTGTAGATAGAACTGATCTGATACACTGAAGTCGGTGAAGCGGAACGCCTCTCTGATTACTACAGATCTTTCTGTCTGTCTCAGATGCAGCTTTCAATCGATCATCCTGCTTCAGGCCTTGCTGATGTGCTGGCAGTTCTACTTATCGCTTGAATTGTTTTACACTTTAATTTTTTAAACTTCATTTCAAGTATTTGTTTCTTTCCCCCGTTTCAAAGTATATCTTTTCATCTGTCCTTTCTCTGTTGACTGGTTTTGATTAGTGCTGCATTTGATCTAGCTCTCTCAAAATTTATCAAACGTCTGTCAAAATTTATCAGGGTTGCCTTCAATTTCCAAGCAAAATTATCCATCTATTTTACATCTTTCAATCCATTTTTCAGTCCATCCATCAGTCCATCATCCATCCACCAATCCAAGACATTCAACCATAATGATGAATCAATCCATCCATTCAACTATCAATACCTTTGTCTTTCATTCAATTTTCCTCCCTTTTGTTTCCCTCCCCATCCATCAATCCAACCATCCAACCATCCTTCTAATCCAGTCTTTCAATAAGATTCAAGCCATTCGGCCATTAAACCATCTATCCATTGAATTCATAGAATCAAATATCATCAGCTGTCATTCTTTTTCTTAAGTCGGCCATCGATAATTTCCTTTTTCTTTCAGTCTATTTCCCCATCCATATATCCATCCAATTTTCTTTTGGTCTATTCATTTATTCTTTACTCAATCTATGAAGTAGGGCTGTGCAACATTATTGGTTTATCCGTATACCGTGATAAACTGTGCAATTCAATAATTGCAATATGATTTCATTTCAACAATGTATCACCCCAAAGGATTTTAGATAGATATACTCAGATATAAATTAGACATGACTTGTTTTAAGTGCTGGAATTACAGGTTAAAGATGAAATAAAATGCTCTTGACGTGTTAGTATATATATGTTCCACTGAGTAGTGGCAGAGATTATTTTTATTATTTTTACCAATTTATCCTTTACATTTTCATTTCCTTGAGTAATGCTTTAAATTCAAATTTATATTTAATGTTGAAAGTGAACAGAAAGCATACAATCTATAAAATAGAGTAAATTCAATATATTGCAATATTATTGCAATACAAGAGCCAAGTATTCCAATATGTATTGAATACCAAATTTTATCTAATATCCATCCCTACCATCCATTAGTTTGAATGGTTTTCTTTAATTTGTCAAACTTGAATAAGTATCCAATGAGCTCCATAGAACATCTTTGATTAACATTTCAGTATGGTATTACCAAGGGAGGTTGGTTTGAAGTAAGTAATTATCTCAAGTCAATGCCTCACTTTCTCTCAATGCCCACAGAGGTCGTTGAGATTACGTTGAGTCATACTGGATTACTTGGTGTTAAACAGGCTTTGTTATCTGGGTTAGGTTGGATATTCAGTGGGCAGTAGAACCTTTTTTTTTTGAAATTTTATATCTTCAATATCTTTAAATTCTACTCAAAAGTCTCAAAAATGTCTAAACCAAATACATTTTTAAGGGGTTCATATACCTCATTACTCAACCCGATTGTCTGTAGTCATAGAAGAGTGTATCAAGTTTCATGTGAAAACTGCTGGCGACCATTTTAGAGTGAACACCTTTTTATCATTTTAGTTGTAGAAAGGTATTTGAACATGCAGGGATTGGGAAAGACACCTTTGATAATGGGCCATCTATAGAACTTTTAGTCTTTCAGAATTTTGATTGGTTAAATTTCAAATTTGAATGGGCCATTTTTTCATCCAATGTGCAAAATGGCCCATGGCCCCTGCCTTTACCAATCCCTGAACATGTTAACTTTGTTCTAGAATTCCTCTTTTTTGAAGATAATAGATTGCCTTGCAATTGTTAACATTTATTTTTGTCTTTGTGAGATCCCTTTGTTTATTAAAAAAAATATGCTGCTGCCCCTAAAGGATGGTTGATTTAGAACATTAACCAATCTTTCCATTCTTGCTATACATATTTGGGATGGTTGACACCAAACAGGAACCAAGCTTTTTTATCTGGTTTAGAGTGTTTAGGATTTTTGTGTCTATATATAACCTACATTTGCAATCTTGTACAGGATATTTAAACATGTAGATTTTCAAAAATAACCAAATTTTGCTTAATGGGTTAGGATATTAATAATGGTTGAAACTAAACATTCAGCGTGCATTGATATCTCGGGTAGGTTTTTTTAGGATGGTTGAGTCCACATTTAACCCACCTTTTCAATCTTGTTCAAGATATTTATGATGCTTGACATCCAAAAGTTACAAACCTTTGCTATATGGGTTAGGATTTTAGAATGGTTGACTCCAAACATGAGCCAAGCTTTGTTATCTGGGTTAGGATGTTTTGTGTGGTTTGACTTTGGCTATTTCTGTCCATGTTAATAAAGATTACCTTTGCTTTGAAACTGCTTTCAATTTCAGGGTGTCTGATTCCCTAGATTAACCAAGCTTTATTAGTGCTTACCATGTTGAGGCAGGGTAATAGATTCCTTACATTATACTAGCTTTGAAAAAGTTTGCCAGATTATTACTGGTCTTACCAAACTTAAAAGGTTTATTTGATGAAGGATAATGTATATGAAAAATATTGTGAATGTTTCCCCTCTCATCACTGCTTTCATCACTCATTGGTAATCCTGTTTACTGTTCTACACTTACTAAACAAGAACAGGATTGCTGAATAAGATGGCAAAATAATTTGCATATGTATATAGGTTGAGAGCATAATTGGATGTAACTGCAAAACTGTGGACCTAATAGGTGCATCCTGGAGGGGCATGGTCATTTGATGATTGAATGAAATTGGGTTCACTTTCTGCATGCTCATGTCAGACCATGCACGGGTAGTTCCATTTGTGTATTGATTGATTCCTAGTGCTCCTCCTGCTGTAGATGCTACAGACTGGATACAGACGGCCCTCCAAGCACCTGCTCTCTGTACATTGTTAGGAGTATGCATATTCCATTGTCTGCACCCAACTTTGTTCGGAATTTGTGTAAAGATGTGGTCCTCATTTGAAGACATGATGAAATATCATCACTCTTCTCAAGATACCCTCATTCTACAATCAGCACCCTTTTTGTGTGTAATTTGTACCATTTCTCCCATTTCTCCACTCTTTCACACCTCCAGGCCTGATATCAGGCTCATAAACATATTTGTGTCTTGTATTTTAGAGGTGAAAGGTTTAATTGATGTTAAGTGAATGCATTTTTGATATCCATGCTTCGTAACTCAACGTCCTCTTCTGAAGTCGAACCCAACTTTGTTTTGAATTGGTATAGTTTCTCTGAAACCCAATCACAAATCTGAACACACCTTGACAACACACTCTAACCCAGCTATCCTTATTCTGATTTTTATATCCAACTTTGTAATCTCATTTTGTACTATTTCCTGTATATTTAATCATTATCTGTAACAGGCTGGATTTCCACACTCGGTTTTAAAGATTTATTTAAGAGTTTGGACCTAGGATGTACTATGTCTTTGCCATGCACTGTGTCCAAAAATGGCTGTCTGATCTGGTCTCAACATGAATTTCACTTCTCTCATTGCTGCAAAATAGTCATGCAACTTCCTTGAACTTTCCAATGAATTTATTTGATTTTCAAGTTGAGTGAAGATATTGATTTAGTTGGTTTCCAATGTCTCTACTGTGTTTATTTATTACTCCTTGTTAGTTGAAGACAGAATTTTAAAGTGATCAATTATCCGTAACTTTTCATCCAGCACATTGAGGGTAAATGTTATGTAACTTTTCATCCAGCACAGGGTAAATGCTATGTAACTTTTCATCCAGCACATTAAGGGTAAATGCTAGGTAACTTTTCATCCAGCACATCGAGGGTAAATGCTATGGAACTTTTCATCCAGCACAGGGTGAATACTATGTAACTTTTCGTCCAGCACAGGGTGAATGCTATGTAACTTTTCATCCAGCAAAGGATAAATGCTATGTAACTTTTCATCCAGCACAGGGTAAATGCTATGTAACTTTTCATCCAGCACAGGGTGAATGCTATGTAACTTTTCATCCAGCACAGGGTGAATGCTATGTAACTTTTCATCCAGCACAGGGTAAATGCTATGTAACTTTTCATCCAGCACATTAAGGGTAAATGCTAGGTAACTTTTCATCCAGCACATCGAGGGTAAATGCTATGGAACTTTTCATCCAGCACAGGGTGAATACTATGTAACTTTTCGTCCAGCACAGGGTGAATGCTATGTAACTTTTCATCCAGCAAAGGATAAATGCTATGTAACTTTTCATCCAGCACAGGGTAAATGCTATGTAACTTTTCATCCAGCACAGGGTGAATGCTATGTAACTTTTCATCCAGCACAGGGTGAATGCTATGTAACTTTTCATCCAGCACAGGGTAAATGCTATGTAACTTTTCATCCAGCAAAGGATAAATGCTATGTAACTTTTCATCCAGCACAGGGTAAATGCTATGTTACTTTTCATCCTGCACAGGGTAAATGCTATGTTACTTTTCATCCTGCACAGGTTAAATGATAACTCTTCATCCAGCACATCAAGGGTTAATGCTATGTACTTTGACGAAGAAAATGGTTACTTCTTATCAAATAGGGCCCAGTAATTTTGAAAATTGCGTCAATTCAGGACAGAAAAGAGGCTTAGATTGATCTGTTCTGATCTAAAAGTTAAAAAAAAATATTGAGCTTAATGTGAATCCTTCAATATGATGATGTCAATTCAGTTGCTGTCTGTGGATGTTTGTTTGCATTTTGAAAGAAGATAATCATCAATTTATGTCAACTCATACATCAATAATGGTCTAGTTTTCCTGTTAATAATGATTGGAGGCGAGAACAACAGGAATGTCCTTGTAGTCTTAGGCTTGAGAGAGGGTTTGAACTTTATTTGTGTCAAGTAAACAAAAGCATAATTTGGTTATGTTTAAGATCTCTTTAAGTGTAGAAATGATAAAATTAAAAAACTGGAATCGATTATGTGTTCTTGGATATGTTTTGTTTTTTGGGAGCACTTTCAGTTAGGTGCTGGTCTTTGTGGGCAAGATGAGGTCTAAAATAACTATTTACCTGGTTATTCATCACGCACAAGTTCAATGTGAGTGTAATCACCTTTTAACTTGGAAAGTTCACCCTGCTCAATCATGTGAATTTTTCTTATGCTGAATGATTCAATGAATAAACAGAGAACATGCTCTTCTTTGCGTAGTATGATTATAATGCTGTTAACTCTGAAACTGCAGGCTTTGGAATATTCCTGTACAGCTTACCCTCTGTCCAGTCCCCTTTGTAATGGTTTGTGAGTCCTGTAATCTGGCATCTCAGATTGATTTGACACTAGTCATTTCTGTATGTAATTTTGGTATAGATACAAAGAGGCAAAATTGGTTAGGCCAGTTGGGTAGCTGTTGGTGGGGTCAATCTTAGAGGTGTTGCCTGACTGAGGGTGTATGTTCAAATCTTGTAAGGGTCATGAACCAAAAAAGTACAAGATTTCGTACTATCGCCTATACTGTGATATATGATAATGTTAAATTTGTTCACTATCCTTAGTGCACGTATCTCTAGTAGATTCAAATAGGTGAAAAAAGGATTTTATCGCATCAACATCAACATCAACTATTTATGATATGTTCGTTTAAGACAAATCTTCTTTAGAACAAAACTCTGATCATACAGAGCAAAAGTCCTATGGAACATAACTCTCGTATCGATACAACTGGAGGATATCAATCTGAAGGATTCTCCCACTAGCTATGTGTAGTCCTGACTACATGTCCCTGTGACCTATCAAAGATGATAGAAGAAGATGCCATCATCTTCTTGAAATCTTGCGTGCCTTGCCTTGATTACACATGGTAATCTAACGCCTTTGATGGGAGTCTTCGTTGGCATTGTTCATGACTCCACTGTGGGGGTGTTTTCAAGGGGCTTGCATGTTATTGCCAGGACCCTTTTTCTATACCCCTTTAATTGATAACTCAATGTGAGTCCAAGTGCTCAAAATTGACAGTGATAGACATATACTGTTTGTTTTCTTTGAAAGCCAAAGATATTAAAAGTCCTCCGTTTTATCAGAAGTGTGATCACTTATTGATCATCAATGTATTCATGAAAGTTTGGTACAAAGCAATCGATACAAAGTATTTTATGGGAGCCTGTATCTACTAGTAAATATATGACTTTATGTTACCAGAAAGTTTTCTAAGTATATGTTATAAGAGCATTGTTGTACGAATGAAGTTAGTCTATTTTGTTAAGATCTTTTGAAGTTTTTAATTCACCCATGAAATGACAACGTAGGAAATGTTGATTTGATTTGGTAGGAGTCCATAGTTCAAGTTGCCAAAAAGATGCTTTACTTGCTACTGATAATTACAAGATGTACCTATTGTCTGCACAAGCAGTACCTATTTATAAAAGTGAGGATGTCATTTCAAGTCTGAATTTTGAAATTATTCTATCATTTGCATACTCTTGTAGTTGTTCGAAATTACTTTGATTGACTTTCCTTCAACAAATCCTTCTTGAAGTCATACAAATGTTTTTGACAGACGCCCAATTCATACCAGAGCACAAAGACATACCATAACATCCTCTTTTTGTAGGTCCAAATGTTTTTGCAAGACTACCAAATCATACCTAGATATCTCCTCTTTTCCTCAGTTTGATTAAACTTGTGATAAAAGTTTCAAAGTAATGACTTTATCAAGATTCGATTCACACGGTCTAACTGTAGCCACATTAAGTGCACATTCTGACATAAACTCAACTATCCAATCACAATGCCTACGGCAAAAACTTTGATAGCTGGGAGCAAGTAACTTCCTTGAATTATTTGTTAGCTTGATCGCCCCTATCCTTTTTTCAAAACTGATGATGTGATTGGTCTGCAAATGACTTGTTTTGTCTGCACTAAACTAGTGTCAGAATGTGTACCACCATTGGCTGCAGTGAGTCCTTGTGAAGGGGAAAGCCCCAGACCTAATGAGTTTGAATTAAGGTAAATATTTTTATTTGATATCTCTGAAAATGGTGCTCTTATCCTGTTCTAAAAGTTTTTGACAGACTACCAATTCATACCATAACATTGTCTTTTAACCATTCCAAATGCTCTTGACAGACTACCAAATCATATCTTCTCTTTTCCTGTACATTTAATGCTTGTGATGGACTACCAAGTCATACCATTATATTTCCTCTTTTCCTTTACCAAATGTTTTTAACAGACTAACAATTCATACTATAAAATAACTTTTAGTCATTCCTAATTTTATTGACGGACTACCACGTCATACCATTTTATTTCCTGGTTCCTGTTCCAAATGTGTTTGACAGACTACCAAATCATAACTTAATATCTCCTCTTTTCCTGTTCCAAATGCTTTTGACAGACTACCAAGTCATACCATAACATTAACACTGGTTGTCTAGTGGATATAGTTGCAGTGTTTACCACCACAAATAAGACATTTATCATCTCAAGGTGCTTATAAATGCCAGACTAATATATTTCCTGTAGCCTGATGATCTCCAGACATCAAAGAGTTCACCAGCTCTACGAGATGGACTGGACCTCCATGGCATCTCCACAAAGCATCTTCTTGATTAGGAAATACCATATTCAGATAAGCCTAAGTTATTGCTCTTTTATCCCGGCAAAGAGCACTGCTTAACTGATAGGGATGTTTGTTGATGTTGATGTCATGGTTAAAAATCATTTTGTGCTGCGTAGATTGTTTGGCTTTTGTCAAGTTTGTCTTCATTGCTATAAGGAAAGTTTTCAGCTTCAGTCACATATAGTATATATATATATATATATATATATATATATTTTAATGAATGTTTGTTTTAAGCACAAATGGTTAAAGTTAGTTAAGAAGGATTTTCTTTTGATGTTATTGTTAAGCTTGAACTTTAATTCTTTTGCATTTCTTAGCTTGTTTAACATGTTAAGTGCCCTATGTTATGTTTGATTATATTGTTATGAGGAAAAATTTTCAGATTTAAATAGTAACATCTAATTAAATGACTGGCTGATACAATTTGTGGTTGATGAAAGCCTACATGTCTATATTTGTAGAAGAATGAAATAAAACTATAAAAATAACAATTCAATAAACTACCAGCATTGAATTTACCTACTAACAAAACTCTTTCTTAAAAGCTGCTGTAAAGTCACACCTTATTAACATATTAAGGAATATTCAACCCTCTTGAGAATGACACCTTTGACAATGGGCCATTTATGGAATTTTGAATGGGCCATCCCCCTTTGTAACATTTCTAAATATTTTCATCTAACGTGCAAAATGGCCCATGGCCCATGCCATTCCCAATTCCTGAAATTGCTAAAATGTCACCAATTTGATATGTAAAGCATGTCTTAACTCTTAACCTCCCTAACATTCTTAATAAGCCTATCATTATCCCCTTTGCTATTCAACATGTTTTAATGTCTTCAATTAAACAAGCAGAAATAGTTTTGAAATATTTCATTCAGAATGTATGGAGACAAAGTTGAGTCAGCTACGAGTTAAGTGTTGGCCATGGGTTTGTGGATCTTTGTAAATCTGCTTCTATCAGACCTAGAGTTACCGGTAGGAATACTGTAGATCATTGTAAATCTGCTGTTATCAGACCTAGAGTTACCGGTAGGAGTACTGTAGATCATTGTAAGTCTGCTGCTATCAGACCTAGAGTTGCCGGTAGGAGTACTGTAGATCATTGTAAATCTGCAGCTGTCAGACCTGAAGTTGCCGGTAGGAGTACTGTAGATCATTGTAAATCTGCAGCTGTCAGACCTGAAGTTGCTGGTAGGAGTACTGTAGATCATTGTCAATCTGCAGCTATCAGACCTAGAGTTGCCGGTAGGAGTACTGTAGATCATTGTAAATCTGCTGCTATCAGACCTAGAGTTGCTGGTAGGAGTACTGTAGATCATTGTAAATCTGCTGCTATCAGACCTAGAGTTGTAGGTAGGAGTACTGTAGATCATTGTAAATCTGCTGCTATCAGACCTAGAGTTGCTGGTAGGAGTACTGTAGATCATTGTCAATCTGCAGCTATCAGACCTAGAGTTGCTGGTAGGAGTACTGTAGATCATTGTAAATCTGCTGCTATCAGACCTAGAGTTGCAGGTAGGAGTACTGTAGATCATTGTCAATCTGCAGCTATCAGACCTAGAGTTGCCGGTAGGAGTACTGTAGATCATTGTAAATCTGCTGCTATCAGACCTAGAGTTGCCGGTAGGAGTACTGTAGATCATTGTAAATCTGCTGCTATCAGACCTAGAGTTGCTGGTAGGAGTACTGTAGATCATTGTAAATCTGCTGCTATCAGACCTAGAGTTGCCGGTAGGAGTACTGTAGATCATTGTAAATCTGCAGCTGTCAGACCTGAAGTTGCTGGTAGGAATACTGTAGATTATTGTAAATCTGCAGCCATAAGAACTAGTGTTGCCTTTAGGAATACTGTAGGAATACTTTAAGGTGCTCCTGAAACTGTAGAATTTAGACCTAGCTTCGCCTGCAGTACTGTACATCTTCGTAAAGCAGCAGATATCAAACCTGGAGTGGACGAGTGCAGAAAAGGTACATCTTAGGGTTGTGTGACAGAAACATTTATTGTTCAACTCATGATTGCAATCCCATGTTGGAGTGCCTCTGTTCTTCCCAGATAAGATTTTGATTTCTTTGATTCCACTTCTATTAGATAGAACAGCTCCAGAAAAAAAGATTCAATCAAAAATTGAATTGATTTCCTGCTAACCTGCACTGGGCAGTCTGATGTTGGAACTTGCAGGATAACCAGTACTTACACTTACCACATATTGTTAGTATATTCCTCAGGGAGTTAAACATAAATGAGTTTTTTTTTTTTTGGAATTTAAACAAAATTCAACTTAACTTCATTGTGGTATGATTTTTTAAAATAAATTGTTTTAGTATAGATAATGAGGAAAGATTTTCATTGTCTCATTTTATGAAATTATTTCCAAGATATTTTTGCAGAAAATGTAATAAATCTTATCATTTTTCTGTTGTTTTTCCTGCTATGGAAATAGTTTTATAACCTTTATGAGAAAAAAACTTTTTTCCCCCTATTAAAGACATTTATAAATTTTGATTTATTTTCAAAGTTTTACTTTTACTGAAGTTGCCGTATCCTTTTTATTACTCCCCAGAATGCATCCATCTACAGCAAATAAATTGTCACTTTATGACTTACTTGACTTGCACCAAGATAAATCCTCACAAAAAATGAAAAGTGCCACCCATGGTTTGCTGTTGCTCGCAGGTTTCACCGCAATGCATAGCCACAATGGTGTTGCAGGCTTTCTCCCTGCAATAAATCTAGCAGCCGCGATATAAGTGAAATACTCTTATCTTGAAAGCGGCGAGAAACCCCAATTTACCTCACCTCACCTCAAAAAAAGCTGTTTCTTCATTTTACGCCTTGGCCACAGGAGCAGATTTTCATTAGTGGACAATGTCTGACCCCACGTTGTATGTTGATATTTGCACCAAGCAATATTCCAACCCTGTGATTGTCACTTGACATATAAGTCTACAGCAACATGCTGAGATGAAATTTCCCTTCTGATCCAAGAGAGAGCAAATAGATTAGGAAACTTGCAAGTCGGCAAGGAATAGTTTTACTTAGTGTATACCTCTGTTTACCCAAGTGCTAATTACCGACCAGCAGGGGCTGGGGAGTAACACAGCTCGAGACAAGGGTCCACTGTCCTTGGCCATTAGGAAAAAATCAGATGAGCGTGTGAAATAATTGCCTGTGAATTATTTATGAAGGAACCTGCTAAGATGTTAGCGCTTTAAAGGTTACCTCCACGAACCAGTTAGTCTAGGAGAGATTGGTGAGGTTGCTAGGGGTCAGAGGTCAGTGGAGACTTCTTTAGGCACAGACATAAAGATTTGTTAGTGGCTATTTTGGACACTTGTTTTGATTAGAGAGTAACATGCGGTTGTCACATTAGTTGAAAACTGATGGTGAAGGATTTTTTAGCTAACCAGTTACTGATTTTTACTTTAGGCTTGTTTATCATAATTGACCATTTTCCCCTTCACGGCTTTAATTGCACAGGTCTCTATCACTGGCTAATTTAAACCTTGCTGCCAAACAGTCAGAATT
This sequence comes from Phorcus lineatus, assembly GCA_921293015.1. Lineage (NCBI taxonomy): Eukaryota > Metazoa > Mollusca > Gastropoda > Trochida > Trochidae > Phorcus > Phorcus lineatus. Next base: position 34,080,086 of record OV121085.1, on the reverse strand, counting down.
CGAGTTTTGAGTGCAGTGCCCTTTTTGGTATGTTGGAATTCTCATATGATTTCTGATTGGACTATCACTATCTGTTGCAGCAGCCTTGACGACAGGCACAGAAAAGTTAGGGAAATCTTAGGGGCTGGCGTATGAATAGGCCATGCGTGGGAAGACGCATCATTGATATGCCTTATCTTTCTTCATTTCCTTTTGAAAATCTTTCAAGTTGAATGAGTAGATAACAAAAGAGAACATGGTATCATGAGGTCAAAGATGTAAATTTTCTATGGCATATTTCAACTTTATCAAATGACTCAAATATTCCATAACAATTCAAGCAAAAGTTGCTGATGTTTTGCAAATTGTTAACTCTCTATCAAAATGAGAAATTTGCAAAGCACACTTTGCAAAAAAAGGGTGACCTCTGAGCGCTGTTAATATGTTGTTGTTGAAGCTGTTGCAGTTCTGAAAACCCATCGATTTAATAATAGTTTTCAGTATGGATAATGGAGGAGATTCTTTAAAAACTTCTGTAGAGCTTGAAATTCTCAAATATTTAAAATTCTGTCAGTATAATTGGACATGTCAGGGACATTCAACAATTAAAGAGGTGTTGAATGAGGCGGATAATGGAAGCATGTCGTAGTTACTGACGTTTCTACAAGAGTAACTGGCACCTTGGACATGTTGAAGGAACAGACACTACACAGATAGAGTTTCTGTAGAAAAGGGTCATTACATGTGACAATTGTCTAAATGACACAAAGATAATCTTGTTTGGTCTTATTAAAACATAAAATCAATTCATCTTTTCCTCCTGATAATTAATCTGCATCAGAATTTGAAATTCAAGACAGATGAAGTTACAAATTTAGAAGCTTATTAATAATTATGTTAAATTTTGGAGGCAATAATTGAAAGAAAATTGTGTTAACAGCATGTGACATAACGCCAAATGGAATTGTTTCCATACTTTGCGTGAAATGTAATTATTCTTATGCCTTGAAGCATTGATGTTTAGCTCAAAGCTGTCAGATTTAACAATGAAATGTTGATGGAGAAAACTTTATTGATTACTTTGAAGAAAAGGATTTGAAATTGAATATGCATATGTCATCCTGTGTATATTTTCACAAGATCTATGATAATATGGAATCTTGTAGAAGGTCATATTGCTTACAGCTGGAAAATGTTCTGTGACCTTTTCAGTGATAATTATTTAATTACTTCTATGATCAATTACCACAGTTAATGTAGACTTGAATAAGTCACTGGCATTAAGATTGACAATGTTTAGTTGTTCTTTGTTAACATAAACATTAACAAGATAACTAGAAAGTACTCACATTTCCTGACACTCCTGTTTTAGCCTTTTGAAGAGCTGTAACTGACCTTTGAAATAATACATGAGAATCGAGCTAAATCATAATGTTCAGAGACAAAACATCACTTATGAAGAAAGAAAATGTGTCTAAACCTAAAATGTATTAAGAAATGATTGATTTATTTGATTTTTGACATCTTCATTGTGTTTTAAACTACAATAGGATTCATTTGATTTTCCTTTGCAAATTATGATATCTGTCACTTTTTTCCTTATACCTATGCAGGTCGATTGTCATGAATTGTTTGAAATTTATCATGAAAGTAACATTAAATATTTCCAGACATTTGATCATTATTCATATCTGAAATACCATGGTTTTTAGTAATTTACACCTATTTGCCATCATCCAATGTCCTAGAAAATAAGAAAATACTATAATTGTTCAAAATAGAAATCAAATTATATGAAATTTAGTCAACTTCAAAGCCTACATGCTTTATGAAATCAGCTACAAGGCATTTCAGTATTGAATATCTCTTATTAAAGATTTTGTCCTTAAAGCCTTTGTGTTTGTATGTAACACATCCATAGCTAAAGGATTCACTCTTTTGCAAGGAAGTCCGGAAATGCTTGTTTCTACTGTACAGGCTGGAGAGCAAAGTCATCTAAGTTATTGTTCTCTTGCAGGCCTGACAAACGTATGTACAAATAATGGTCATATTGATGTCTATGATTGTCAGTGTGGTCATGGAAATATATAGTACAACCTTCTGGGACTTTCTTTCAATAAGGCCTGTATGATCAATAGTGTTAAAGACAAGATCTTAACAATGCTTTGAAGATACCTCACTTTGGTAGGACAGAAAATGTGTGTTAATAAAAGAATGGTCTGTGTCCATACATTGATCGCCAAACTGTGTCAACAAGACAGGATAAAAAACCTGACTGAGTACATATTTCATGAAATCTTTTAAGATCAGTGTTCGCTTGGATGACAAAAAAAAAAGTTCTTCAGACTTCTTTATAAAATTTGCAAAAGCATGTCAATAGTATACATTTTTCAAGGGTTTGTATTTATCATCCGATGATAACGTTGCCAAATGTCCATTTTCTATGATGATAGATATAATTGAAACAGGTTGTTTTTTTATCATAACCATATTTCTCTCGGTCACTTTGGTAATTTAATGGTGTCATGCTATAGATAATATCCCTTTTACAAATCTGATACACCATTGTCACCTCTAACAGTAACTCTATTCCATCCATTGTGCCAGTTATTTCAGATTTAGGTGGGTCTGATAAAAACTGTAGGGTCTCCAGTCCTAACTAACCTCTTTAGGAATAAGTTATTAGTTTATTTGGTCCATTACTGCTCTTAGACATTCTGCAAATAAAATATAACAATGGTGATTTCCTAGATATCCTCTCCAATCAATTTTATCGTCCATACTTAAAAGTCTTCATGGTTTGACACAGACCAACAGGTGAACCAAAGAGAAAGCAGACATTTTGTGCATCAATAATCCACTGAACAGTTTACAGGCACAACCCTTAGTCACTCAATGCTTTGGTTTCACCTTGCACTCTCAGGAGCAAGCAAGGTGATGGTTTGACTCGAGCAGAGAGGTCACCCTTCCTCCCAGACCTCAGAATGACAAGCCAGGCCCCATCAGACTCCATTCCTTCCTTGTCCATTTGAGATCTCCCAAACTGTCTGATTGCTTCTTGCAGCCCCATAGATTGCCCTTTATGACTTGAGTTCCTACAATGGTCTTTGAGAAATTTCAATCATGTTCCAGTCTAAGGGGATGCTGTTTGCTTGATAATGGAAGGAGGGAAAGTGAAACAGGATCTTTGACCGACTTAAACCATGGCATAACTGACCCTGTGATCAGATGGGTATCTCTAAAAGGATTTCTTGACAGTGGTTGTGTGATATGGGCAGTGATCCAGTGGCCTGGTTCTAATTCATTCATTCATTCATTCATTCATTCATTCGTTGCAATTCAATTTGTTGATTGAATGAAGGACTTTGTCAATAATTGGAAGAATCATCAGTGTGAACCTAAATCTATGATAAATAAGAATTGATTCCAATTGATATTGATTTTGTTATTGAAGTATTTAAGATAATTCATAAATATTTTGTTCCTAGGAATTCTATTACATTTTCTTGAGTTATGTATTCTATAAACAAAATTCGCTTACTTACTTGGTCATGGAAATGTCATTTAAATTATATGTTCTCGTTAGAAATGAAAGGTCTTAATATGAAATATGTGACCTAGAGCTGAAACAAAGTCAACATTGATTCATTTTTTACTCAAGTGAACTGCTATGATCATGTGTGTTATCATAAGTATTCTTTTCCCATTCATGAGTCCTTACATTCCCTCCTTATGGCACTGTATCAAAGACAGCAAACTTGCATGAAGTTACGAAAACCAAACTTTGAAAAGCAAAGTGTTCAAATTCATGTCTGCAGGGCAGTTTATCTGCAAAACATACATCAGTTCAGATCTTACAGCAATGTAAAAGGTTTCCAGAAAGGGCAGTGATTTCAACACTGTTTTATGTAAAGTTCCCGTGTAGAACTGATACTCCTCACGAGATCAGACTCAAACTTCTCAAAGCGCTTCAAGCTTGCTAAGAAAATTTCCGATATTTTTAAAAATGGTGCAGAGATGAGTGGTTTGAGGTAAGATGTTGGAGGAATACGCTCTGAAGCAGAATCTGTTTCCCTGAGGGATGGCAGACTTGTGTGATGACGCAAGTCCTTGCCCTCTGCTGTCATGGATTCTGGCAAAATAGGCGGTAGAATTGATAGACCTGTCGTCTTGTTTCTGAAGTGAAATCAGAATTTATGTCTGTCATTGATGTTTTCATTTCTTGGTTAATTGGTGTCAGATGTATCATTAAAGTTTTCCACTTTTACATTCCTTTTGAATTGTTTTTACTGAGATATTGAGTCATTTGATTGCAATGGAAGAAGAAATAATAGATTTTATTACAAATCTATTATAACTTTATAATCAATTATAATTTACTATTTTAATTTTCAAAATGTATTAGTGTCTTTTATCTTTCATCATGACAGATGACGGCTATTCTTGCTGCCTATAGATCAGACTGAACAGGGATTTCTTGTAGAATGCAAGGGAATTTTATGGCGATGTTTGATGCAGAAGCATTTGTTTACTTGACTTAACCTTTCCTCTTGCAGCAGTTCAAAGTTTGCAAGGTTACTGTAATGCACATTTCGCATGCAACTGCTTTGCTTGTTTGTAAGAATATCATAGCAAAGATCGATAGTTTCTAAATTGTTAATCAATACTGTATATTTTCATTATTGTGGTTTGACATTTCTGTATAAGAATTAAGACCAGGCATGTGGGCATGAACACGAACCTCACTCTCACTTCACAGGCTTTTTGCTTCTGGAATGGAAGGGGGTTGGATGAGGGTTGCATCCCATTAATATGTCCCCGGCAAAAAACTTTGGAAGGGAGATTAGGTTGGATTAAAAGTTAGGAAGGGGGACATCACTGTGCATCACATGCACATATTTTTAGTGATCCTTCTTATACTGTATATAAGTATGGTGAAATCTAGCCGTGGCTCATGAGCTGTGCATGTAAATTTAGAACTCCTTACAGAGGATCCTCTGCATCCACCATGTGACCCACAAATGGGTACTTGCTGTCCCCCGCAAAAATATGTATGTTCATTAGCATGGCACGTTGAGAACATATCGAGATAAACTCTATCCATTTGCGGATCGTGAATAGTTGGAAATCCTTTGTTTCGGCTATGATGTCTTGAGAGATGCAATACTGTCTGTGGACAACTAACTACATCTTCTGAGATTTATTTAGATAAACCATTGACAACAGGTTATAAGGGATACTAAAGTTGAAATTCAAATGCAGGTTACATTGTGCTATTATAGAGGTAATTTCTGGCAAAACCCGATTTTAAAGAATGAATGAATTATACATGTGAAAAGCGCCAATATTTTTAAATAACAAAAGGTATTGTTTAAAATCATTTGGAAAGATTAAAAAGGTATAAGAATCCAAGCCAGTATACTTGTTTAGAGCTTTTAGGCAAAGCTTGCCTTCGCGTCTGCTCATGAGTCACAGCAATGCTGTTTGTCTGCCTCTACCCCTGATGCCAGTCCTCCTGATGAGGCTGTCTGTTTGCCTCTTTTTCTACCGCTAGTTCTCCTGGTGAAACTGCTCTGGTAACACGACAACGTCAAGTCTATGGTTTGTCTCTGACTTTGTTCCACAAAATCAATACTTTGTTATGTACAGCCTTGTATCTACAAGCAGAATACCCCTCATATTTCTTAATGAGATCTTCCAGTCTTGAGTTTGGATTAGCCTATTATTGATTTGAGGGCATGGAGGTCAGTTCCATGCCCACAGTGTAGACCTTCACCCACTTCTGTTCAGGTTTCAAAATGGAATCTTCTCGCCTCTTGCTCTAGTTATGTTTTTTATTTTGAAGGATGTTTTTCTGTTTAGAAACATAAGAATGAGGTTTATCATTATAAGGAATTTTCCTCAACAAACTAACAGCCAATGATTGTTTTTCTCTGCCATAATAGCGTCAAATTTTTCAAGATTTATCTGGTCATGAAGGGTTGATGATATGTATACTTGCTTTGTATAAAGGCTATGTTCTTAAAGTAAACACTTAGATAAGAGATTGAAATTGTTTTATATTTAAATTGTATTTCCTTTCAAAATTGCTTCATATATATATGTTTTTAAAAGTTTTTCTAAAGAATTTTAAGATAATTACTCCAATGAATATTAGTTTAACAAATTTTAAAGGTACCTAATTATAATTTATTATATTAAATATGATTTACAATAACTGTGATAGTTCAGGAGTTCTTGGTTGTCAACTTCTTTATTGCATGGAATACGAATTTTCATTGTTCACAAACACCATTATCATGGCTTCATGCAGTAAAAAAAGTTCAAATAAGAACTTTTTAGTCTTAATCTTACCGGCTTCTAAAATGCCTCTCAAAGAAGATGTAAGAGTGTAGGCCAAAGCTTTACTTAATTAGAAACCATTGATAGTTTAGGCTACTTTATGACTTGAAAATAGAAATTTCGGTAATACCATAAGGAATAATCATCTGAATTTGGCTCAAATGAGTTTTTGAGGCTGATTTGACAGTTGACATTATAAATTTGGAATTGTTCTGAAAACTTTGTCGTCAAAGCATAGGAGTTGACATGAATGTTGTGATTTATTAAGTGAAATGAAACTTGCTTCAAGTTTAACAGTCAAAGTTTGAAGGGTTAAATCTAAATTGGTTCCTCTTCTTTTCTTGAGCAGTATATTTGATGATTAAGTTTTCGCATTTGGAGTTTCAACATGCTCCTTTAAGGAAATCATTCTCTCCTCTTATGTCCATACATGGATGAAAAACTATAATTATTTTTTGCTTATGAATATGTATACATCACTTCTTTATTCAATAATCGATAATTGAAGGAAATTAAAAAGGAAGTCATGAGTCATATGGCCAGGCTTTCTTGCAGTTTTCAATCAATTTCACTTGCAGATATTTTTTGGATACGGGGAATTCTGACATGTGGTTTATCAAGAGTTTGAAAAAGTATGTTTATAAGATAATAGTGGTATTTTTTTTAGAGTTTTAGTTATATTGATCAATGAGAAATCAAACTTAAACCAATGTTTGCTCAGGAGCTTAATAATAACATGCTTTAAAGAGACTCTTTGTTTAAAGCTGGTTTGGAAGAAATTAGGGATTTCTTTACATGTATATGATCTAGAATGCAGTTGTAAAGAAGTGACTCAACTAAACCTTATAGAGAATCTCACCCAAGTGTCCTCTGATGTCAAATATATCCACACAAGTTGACAACAAGTACAAATATAGGATATTTGTATTCTTATTAACAATCCTTGATATTTTTGTTATCATAAGACACAAGGAGAACACTCTATTTATCATCCAAAACTATTTTTCATCAGGTTCCTATGAAAATGTACATCTCTGAGCACTGCAATACCCTAAGACTGCAGATCAGATGATGTCATAGCAATGTGATGACATTACTTGATGATGTAAGACAATTTTGAAATAATGGGTTTAGATACAACAGGACATTGTTCCAAGTCTAATGTTTATCTAAACTTTATCTCCTTGCAGATATCGCTTTATCTTGCTTGATCTCCCACAATCCCACAGTTTTTGATGATAAAATAGAGGATCTTTTACTCATTCCATGTAGTTTCTTTACACCCGGCATAAATTGGAATCTATCAGTGATATGAGAAAGAAATGAAGATTTCAATTTTAAAGGCTCTGTATTTTTTGTATTTGATAACAGATGACAATATTCTATATGCAACCAGATAATTGACTCAAACACATTTCAACTCATTTTCAGTTCTTGACTGAAGTAATCTTTATGTTGAAATCATTCATTGCTTTGCGTGAGCCACTTCATCTGAATGTGAATTGATTACAATTATTGTTATGAGATTAAATATCTGAATGTTTGTTCATTATTAGTTATTCATGAATTGAATTTCTTTTAGTGCTTTGCGTATCATATTTACATAGAGTGTTTCTTAGAAAACAGTAAATATTAAATTGTACAGTATCCATGTTGGCCCAGGAGTTAAGAGGAATCAAGAGGTCATTCATTAAGAAATCTTCCTCTTAGAAATTTGTTGAATGAGTACTTATGTTGTATTAACATTGGGATAATCATAAAGAATAAACTTTGGCTCTGTTGCAGATACTTTTCTCGCTTTTTCTAGCTTGATGAACTTTGTGAAGATCAAATGCTTGCATTGCTTGCTATAGACCTTGCTCTTAAGTATAGAAAATGACATGTTCTAAGACAGACATTCTTCCATTTTGAGTTGGGAGATGATGAGTCAGCAGAAGTCATTTGCTTGGCAAGATTACTGCAGACATGCACGACCTGTTTTGAATCTTGCTGAAGCTCGGGCAGTAATTATACGAGAGTCGGACTGTCAGGTGCCATTGATTCAAGATATAGGCCTGTCTTCTCATTGATTTCCTCTCCTCTACTGACTCTGGTGTGAATAGCTGCAGTGACACTAGAGTCAGTACCGAAGCAGGCCAGTGATAATCTAAATGAGGCTTGTGTTGAACAAGTGAACATTGCTTCCCTTACTCACAAAAGAGCTCACATTAGTAAAGCAGGGGCTCCCAATACGTGTTTACTTTTGATCATATCGCAATCTCCACTAGTGTACTGGGTGAAAAAACAACACTTGTCCAACTTGAAATTTCCGACATCTTGCTAGGTAAATGTGGACCTGCTTGCCATGTTCGACAATATACATCTCTCTGCCATCTTGCAGAATGTTGATGCAAGATTGCTATATTTGTTAGCTGTGTAGTGATCAGGTTATAAGGGAAATAAAATCAATGATAGTTGTGAAAAGGCATTTTGCTAGGGGCTAGAGACTGAAGCTTGTTTGCTGGCGGTTCATGTCGATAAATGTTGTTGTTTGGTCACAGAACGGAAGGTGTTTGTGTTTGTATTGTCATCTTGTTATCCCTTTATATTACACCAAGCACTGCTGTGGAGTTTGCTTTTGAGACAGTTTGATTGCATCGATTAGGCTTGTGAAAGAAAATAATGTCAAAGAGTGATTTACTGCAGCAAGCTGTTGAGCCAATCACTGAAGCTGTTCCAACAAGGAACAAACAAACTGCACTCATATAAACCATACGTTCCCATTTGATTACAGTCCTCTTTCGTAAATTGTAACAAGTTGATATCTCATATTTGACTAAGCCGGTGAGATAATCACATCGCCTGGACGATTGAGTATTTAATGACTTTGGACTTTGCGATTTGGTAGAGGCTGACAAGGCCGGATGATTTGTGGTTTCTCATTGACAAGGTCAAGGTCGATCTGGCGAGAGAAGTCATTGATTTATCTCGGCGTGGGTGAAGTGTGAAGGGGTCTGACTTTACATGTGGTTAATTAATACTAAGAATATTACAGGGTATCCGTCCAACACGTAAACATGTCTGCTCTGTTTATTCAGCGGTATTATTTCAAATCACATCACTTGCAGAAATGAAAGGAATTTATAGATTAATGGCTTCTGACTATAACATAGTTGTAAGTGATGATTTAGGTGCAGAATCTTATTTGTCTCGATAGATATTTGATACAAATTGCAAACATTTGGGCTTGATTTGAGGATTTTAGAGTTGACAATTACCATCTTCTTCCACTCGCCATGAATTATCCATCAGATTGATGAAACATTTTTCAATTCTAGAGAAATATGATCTGAAAAATAATGGTATGTTTGTGATCTTTTTTGCAGGTTTTAGTTAGTTTTCTTCTTCTGAAATAGTAGCTTTGACATCCTTGGCAAAAAAATTTTCATTGCAATATTTGAATCTTTTTAGTAAAACGTGATGTGTGAATTTGACAAATTCACTGTGTTTTCAGTAGCATTGATTTGAAAATTGCAGTCTTCTTTTTTCTGTTCAGGAGTTTGATTATCTGAAGCTATTTTTGTTGCATATTTATAAAAAAATTGCCGATTTAGAAGTATTTATGCAATTATCCTGATACCTTGGACATTTTTCTTGAATGTCATGTCAGTATTCTCCAGAGGGTTAATAACATTGAAGCATGTAATAGGTTAATAATGTTAATAGTCTCTCAACATGATTGAGTCGAGCTTGATTTGGAATGCTAGTCACAATGCAAGTTCCATACTCAGAGATATGTTCTGTACTCTCACTTATTTTTAGAGGATGGAATTATCTATTGTTTACTTTTGATGCAGGAACACCACGAGATGTAGCTGTATGATCAGTCAATTGTTGGACTAACTTCTGCCTCATATTTGAACATGCTTGATCATTTCTAGATAGCCTTTGATATTTAGAAATGTCACTCTCTGAATCTTTTGCTTAGCTGCTTCTTCGATTACTGAAATAGAAAGCCTCATTGGCTACACTTTATAATTAATCATTAACATGGCTGATGCAATTTTGAAAACTTCCATTCATGTCATCTTATTTTTTAAAAAGTTACCGTTAAAGATTTATTTTATGCTTGCCAAATAAAAATCACAAACATCATTTGCTGTCACTTGAGATCAATTTAAAAAACTTAAAAAGTTAATTTAAGATCAATATAGTTAATAATATACATGATTTTTGTTATGGATACATTCATTTTTTCATCCACTCTATATGAAGTATTATGATGAAGACAGAGTATTGATAGTGGTAGGCGAACAGCATTCAAATTATGTAGCACGAGACCACAGGTCTGTTCTCGTCCTTTGTCCTGTGTTTGTACTCCATGGACCCAGGCCTTTATTCTAAGGGTGAAAGGATGATAATATTGATCCTTGCTTCCATCTTCCGGGTTTGACCGCACCAGTTTATGTTTTTCAAATGTCAAGAGAAGAAGAAGGGACTTCCTCGGTTAGTTTCACCTTTTGTAATGACCAGCGGCTTTTCTACAGCTCAACTTGTAAGGGAATATAGAGAGTGGAGGCTTAAGTCACATAGCCCAAAGAGATGGAAGAGAGGTTGGTCCATATCTTGCTGAATAGTTTTCGCCTCTCACGGACGTTGAGCCCATTTGAAAAGGAAGTTCAAATATTTAGAACTAGGAATAGTTCTACTTTAGAAATCTTGCCTGAAGACAACATTACATTTTCCAAATATGTCTTGCAATGCAATATTTTTCAAGTATTGAAGACGCAGACGAGATCTACTTTTGAAAGTAGCCTGAAGGAAACATTAAGTAACATTTTGACAAGTACACTTGCATCTTGTAGCTCTGATATGTATGATGTTTCAAGATTCGTTGTTATTGAGTGTGCCTCAGATACTTTGAAGCTTCTGTCTGTACAGTAGTTGTGTTTGCTTGTAACGAGTAGGTTGGAGAGGCTTGTTCTGGGGTCCTGCCTTCAGAGCTTATATTAGACTCTAATGGTGCATGAGTTATCTAACAATAATTTGCCCTTAAACCTTGATCCTCTGTCTGGAGTAAAGTAAGTAAGGTCGAGAGGTTAAATGGAACCAGTTTGGAGGAAAGTAGTATGTTAAGGTCACGGAGATCGATTTATTTTTATGAGCCCAGACAAGACATTAAATAGAACATTAAATAGTTGTGGCAAGTCTACTTTCTCAGAGTGTGACAACTTCATGGCAACTATACATTTTATGTTCAGTCTTGTTGTCATACAGTATGTAGTTGTATTGGGGGAAAAAATGTATTCAAGTGAAAAACCAAGGTTCGGGGGGGGGGCAAAAAATGAAATAAATGATTGTAGTTGCATTTGAACCTTATTTTCCCTCAGACAAGGTAAACAATGATGCCTTCATAATTCTGGCAAATTTCTGAAATTTTATGATAAAAATAAGAATGATGAATGAAGGAATGACTTAAATTTTGCAAAGTTTCTATGCCCAGCTGTATATCCGCTGAAATTCTGCAATGGTGGTAGGAAACTTTAGTGGATTTATAGGAAATAACTTTTCTTTCTGAATCATTAGAATACTCTTGACGTTTTATAACATCCATGAGGAATATTAGACATGGTCAAAGAGCGAATACACTTATTCACGATTTGAAATAGAAGTGCATCGAGGCTTTTGCTTTGTATTTTATTCTGCTTTGCAATATTGCATTTGAACTGGCACAGTGTCCTTATTAAAAGTTATGGACAGGTTACATTGTTTAGAATAACAGGATTTCAGTATATTGTAAATGTGTAATGCAGGAAATACGTGGGGAAAGATCAAGATATCAATAGTGACAATATCCTTCCGGTACCTATGCTATTGGTATAATTTGGTTGCATGTATTCTTTCAAAGCTGTGACTTCCTGTTGCTGTTTTGCTTTGGTGGAACATACTTTACCTATTGATAACATGGATAAGAAAAGCAGGTCTCGCAAACAAAGCAGCAAAAAATTGTCTAAATTCTTAATGTTACTGGGATCTGATGCTAACTTCTTTAGTGATGACCCAAAATTAATTCTGTTTTGGTTTCTGAAGATCAAGTTCCTCTAGTTCAAGTGACTGCAGGCTTAACTTATAATACTGTAGGAGATCTGATTTATGTTGAGCTACTTAGAGGCCACGCATTATAGTCTTAGTGCAGGGTGTTAAATGAACGTGATCTCCAAATGATGGATTTAGAAAATTGGGCCTATTCTAAAGGTTTTGTTCTGTTTACAGAACAGAAACTCTGAGGTCTAAATGTCACCCTGAGTAAAGCTATCGAAGTATTTTGCTCCTGATCAATGATATGTTGAGAGAAAACCTATGTGTTGTTTCCATCACGTCTGATAATTCAGGGTTTAGCAAATCAAGGGTTAAAGTGTAATGTACAACCAGTCACCCCAGGTATAGCTATGGAAGTATTTTGCTCCTGGTCCACGATTCATTGAGAGTAGACCTATTGTTGTTACCATCAAGTTTTAATAATTCGGGGTTAAGCAAGTTGATGGTTAAAGTCTGACCATGACACCAGTGTAAATGAAAAACTTGTCAGGTGTAATGTACAACCAGTCATCCAAAGTATGGCTATGGAAGTATTTTGCAAAAGGTCCATGATTTGTTGAGAGAAGACCTATGTGTTATTAACATCTCGTATGATAATTCAGGGTTTAGCAAGTAAAGGGTTAAAGTGTAATGTACAACCAGTCGTCCAAAATATAGCTATGGAAGTATTTTGCTCCTGGTCCATGATTTGTTGAGAAAAGACATGTCTTATTACCATCACTTCTGATAATTCAGGGTTTAGCAAGTCATGGATTGAAGTGTAATGTACAACCAGTCACCCAAAGCTTAGCTATGGAAGTGTCCATGATTTGTTATGAAAAGACCTATGTCTTATTATCATCACTTTTGTTAATACCAGGGCTAGCAGGTTGAGGGTTAAAGTCTTACCCTGACACCAGGGAATATGAATAACTTGTGAGGTGTAGATAATTGTCTGTATGACTTTACAACCAGTCACCCAAAGTTCAGATGAAGCGATCTCCAGAAGGGTTCTGGCAGGTTGGTGGCAGAGTTGTCAAGAAGATAGCATCTGATGGCTGCAGTTGACAAGGAGTGCTCATCTGTCAGCCTGCTACAGTTTGATATGACCATTAACATGCCTATGAAGAGCCATGAAGAAAAGTCTGCTCAGTGCATTCTCAAGATTGGAATAATTTGGCTGATGGAAGGGAAGGGAATGGATGGTGGAATTTTCTGCTCATCTTGGAGTTCTTGTGGGCCACAGAAATTAATTATCAGATTATAAATCAGTGCATAAAAAGTCAGAGCTCGCATTGGACATGATATAAGCAAGTATTATTCTGAACGTATTAAGAAATGGGAAAGGAATGAAGAAATCAAACTAGAATCTGACTGCAAGTGAGATTGAAATGGGAAATTAGGAGAATGATTGAATTATACCGTAATGCATTGGCTGTATCATGCTAATCATGCCGCGACACTTGCATGATGATTTTTTTCTGAATGCTGCACAAATTCCCGGAATACATTATGATTGATGTGTCATTATAATATTAGTTTTTGCATAAGTGACAGATCATTCAGGTTTTCTTTGAAGAGGTAGGCTGAAGGATGTTTATTCGATGAAGATTTGAATCTTCCCCTCATGGAGTATTTAATTGTCATCACATGAAAAACAAGATTCAGCTGGAATACAGATGAGTTTACATGGCCCATATATCTTTGTAGGGATCCGCAATTTGATTATTAAATGTACAAGATGAATTTTGTCGGTGAATGCTATTGACTTGATGGTAATAGAAAATCGGCTGGAGTTGCATCCTCAGCAAGTTCATACATTTGTCTGGATTGAGTACAAGATTATTCCATTTGCAGTTTTATGACAGATGATGTATCACAATCAATGCCTTCATTGGATTCACTGTCTGTAATAAGGTTTGAGATTTGTGGAAAGCAGACGTCAACCATTCGGCCATTATACCTACTCTCACAAGTAGAATATTTCCTGCTCGGAAGCAAATTAAACTAGGCATCTTGTCAGTTTCAGCTCTGTTCATTTTCACTGAATATACTGCAGTGTACTTCATTCCACTGTTGACATCCAGGACTATCACATCACATGAAAGGAATATAAAATCATTCACAAAGTTTTTGTTAAGTTTTTAAAATTAAGTAATTTGATCAAATCCCTTATGTAATTTTAGTGATGCTAGATGAATGGAAATTTGAAACTGTTGATGTTTGATATATATTTCTGTTCAAACAGCTGGCCTCATATGAAGTTTATCATTGATGATGAGTTTTCAGTCTTGTGTATGAGAGACGGCATTTGATCTTTGCAGATGTCTCCTCTGTGTCTCCTTAATACTTTGTCTTCCTTACTGGATCAGTGCAGACAGGGGAGGGAAGGCGGAAGGAGGAGGAGAGAATGGGGACACCTTTGACAAAGGGCCATTTTTAGGGCTTTTAGTCATTTTCAGAATTTTGAATGGGCCTTTCTCCTCATGAGCAATGGTAAAACTTCTATTTTAAAAGGGCCATTTTTCATTCGGTGTGCAAAATAACCCAAGGCTCCTACCTTTCCCAATCCCAAGGAAGGGAAGGGGAGTGGCGGTGAGTTTTTTTTGGAAGTGTCATTATTTGAATAAGAGGAGAGGAAGAGCAAGTGAAAATGAAAGGGGAGGAGTTGAGAGGATGGGAGTATATGTTCAGAGGATTGGGAGGAATAGTATGGTGTGGGGAGTAGTAGAAAGGATTTGGGATGATTATATGGGGTTTGCAAAGGGGAATAATTAAGGAGAATTCTGAGGAGTAAGAGAAGGAGAAAAAGTAGGGAGAATGGAATGAAGGGAAAAGGATGGGGAAGATGAGAAGGATATAGTTTTGCTACAAGGAGAACAATCTAGAAGTTATTGGAGGAAGAGAGACAGTAAGAATTGAAGTGAATAGGATTGGGAGGAATAGGATAGAGAAAAAGGAAGAACAGTTGAGTATCGAAAGGAATATTCCACAAGACTGGATGGAGAGTGATAAGTAGAAGGTGAGATAAGGTGAGAGGGTGAGAATGAGTAAAAAGGATTAGGAGGAATATAGCAGGTCGGGACAAGGATTTTCCTAACTCTTCCATGAATATGATTTTAGGTATTTTCCGAACTGAAATTGCTATCAAGATGTCTTGAGAACTGATACTAGCATTAGCCATGGCTTGCAGACAGTCCACAAGGACCAAAATGACAAACCAATACTCTTTATCATCGCCCAACAATCTTTTGGAGGACTCTGATTTAAACACATGTTGATCACAATAACAGCTATAAATTGTACGAGTTACACCAACAAACACGTTTCTCTGTGACAGAAACATTTATCACTTGTCCTGGAAGAGTTATGGAGGATTCACCTGATTGTTCCACAATATCATTGGCGTGCTGGAAAACATTACTCATTGCTATGTGATATCATTGCCAATGACAAAACACTACCTCCAGAATGACAAGTGGACTTGAGGAACTCTATCAGTCTGTCATTTTTGGGAATCTTTGTTTTGTAAAATTAATCACAATTTAGGATAAATCCAGTGCTTTCTATCTAATAATTGTGTTTCTGAGTCTCAGTAAGGCTTTTATCAAAACATGTGTATTTATATTTGTAACTTATCCTATTCTTGTAGTTGCAGTTCTTAGTTTTGTTATTATACACTGATTAAATTCTGTCACTTGTTACGTCTGACGACATTTTGCCTGAACAGTGCTAAACAACAACTCACTCACGCATTCACAGATATTTTTATTTTTGTTATAATCTTTACCTATCTTCATTTAATTATTCTATGCCATTGTGTCAGGTAACAGGTTTAAGGAATATGTTCCACAATTAATCTAGACTTTGTAGCAGAGAACTGTTCTACATTCAGTTAGACTTGTGTGCAATGGTACATTGAGTTTCACTAGTTCAAGTTTATCCCTGGGTTTCACAGCAATGCATAGCTACAATGGTGTGGCAGGCTCTTCTCCAGGTCAATATAACAAGGTGAAATTCTCTTTTCAGTGTCTTCAAAACAAGAATCAAGAATTTTGAGGCCCTTATTGCTTCCCAGCTTGCAGATTTAGCTCTCTTATAAAATGGTTTGTAAAAGAAATGGCACTGCTTAATATTCTAAGGAGACTCTAAATGTGAAAGGTTTTGATATCTAATTTTAGTTTAAAATCCATGTTTTACAGCATGTGTACATCACCTTGCGTGTTTGCTGCTCATTAAAACACTGACTTTTGGTCAGTGTACAGTGTCATACGCCATGTTATAGCACCAGCGTGGCTTATGATTCTATGGATATTTCAGGAATTGAAAAAGAAGTGAGGACTCTTCATGGATAGTATTGTATTTGTGTCTCCTGATCACATCCTTTATCATCCTGAGACCTCAATATTAGCCTGAGAACTTTAGCTAGAGGGCTGATGTCTAATTGTTAAGGGCTCATACAGGATGTGGCGTGCAAACATCAATATGATGCTTCTTTTATCATAAATCGTTTTTGATGTTTTAAGTACAATTCAAAGTTGCAAATGGATTTTTGCCCAAGACGGGGGACAGATAAAGTAATTTGCCCTGCAGTCTGATAGAGCGTGCCTTGGCAAAGTTTTAACATGAAAACTCTCTGTATTCAAAAACAAGTATATTATAAATAGTTTGGTAATAATGGGAGCACATTGTATGAATTATGGCAGATCAATTTCTTAAATGCCATTAGATATCAACAAAGCATTATTCCGACCATTCTGGAACCAACTCATCTCTTGGAACTGATCATTGTAATGATTATGTCTTATCGTCTTGAGGTATGCAGTGATTATTGTTATGATAAGAGCTCATCCTCGTTCTCTCTAATAATAGAAGATACAGGCCAACCATGCTCATCACATCTTGAATCAACAGAGGTATTTAGTCTGGCTTGATGGGGCCATCCAAGAGCAGGGTTGCTCTAACAGACGCAAATCAGCAATCTAATGCGACATGACAAAATCCAGACAATATTGCTAGTACATGGGAGAAAGCATAATAAGCTTGGAATAGATGATCTGGTTGTTTCACATTTAGGAAGACAGACGTAATGATGCCTCAGACCACGCGAGACATGCACACTTCCATTGGCCGCTCTGTCCGATGACGTTCATTCGCTGTCTGTGTCTGCAGGTAAAATTGGATAAGAAAACGAACAACGCTTCTAGGCATTGACCAAGCTGATCACCTAGATCTGTCTTCTGCTGACATTCTGTTCAAGAGAAAATATTTTCCTGAAAAGTTTTGTTTCTTTTGGGAACACTTCCAAAACTGTGTGTCACTCATATTGTCTTTAAATCTATGAGTGCACAAAGTTTACAAAAATAACATTTGTGCATTATGATTTTGACAAAATGGCATGCTAAAACCATTGGCTTACACATACATATCCACATACTCTGGAAACTGACATATGTCAAGTAAAAATGTCTTTTTCACTCAACTTTGACTTGATTAGATTTAAAAGTATACCAACAGTAATGACAATTATATACCACCAAGCACCAAGAATATCAGAGAAAAACTCAATATAATGGATGGCTGGTAATTGGCCAACCATCAAGATCAGGTGAGTGCAAATCAAGTAAGGAAAGGAACGCATTGATTGTTCGCAACTGTAGGAAGACATTCAATAAAAGTAAACTGCAAACAACAATACTCATCAGTATGTCAGATTGGGATTGACATACCTCTTCTTTCTTGTTGACACTTAAGCAAAACTTAAACTAAAACAAAAATAAAACAAATAATAGGAGTTATTGCCATAAAAGCTTTTACCATTGATGTTAGGCGGGGATAACTTTGAAGCATAAATATTTACAGTTGACAGCGATGTGTTTATGGGTGATCAGAGAGTGAAATGAAGAAAGGTAACAGTGACATTTGATGGGCAAGCTTTCTGCAATGAAAACCCATTTGATGAAGAAATACGCTGACAGGAGACTGGCATGTGCGTCACAACCAAGTTATGGTCTGGTGTATGGATAGAAAGCAGGCTGATGGAGTTGGTTAGCTCCACTGTGTCAATCTGCCTGGGTCATGAAATCCTCCATAACAGTGTTATCTTATCATTTTTGACCAGGCATTAATTGAGGAGCTGGGAACAGGAAGATGGGGGAGGGGGTGACTTAAAAAATTATTAGAATACAGTATTGCTATTCTATATGTTGAGTCATGAAATCGTGTGATATTTTACCTTTTCATTTGTGACCAAGCTACTGTTGCACAGAGCACCTCAAATCACTAAAGTAGCCTTAGAAATGGCACTAAAGTTAACCTTAGTGTTAATTTGCTTTGTGCATTGACACCTATACCTTGATTGGAGAGATGGTATTTAAGAGGAATTGTAGGGGGGATGGGAAGGGGGTGGCGGGTAGAAATGTAGGTTTTATTGACCTCCATGGCATTATGAAATATTTTATTATTTGTTAGTGTTGTTTTGCTGGTCATGAAATCCTCGTGTAAAACAAAGTTCTTTTTATGATGCTTTTCATTGCTTTGAGTTGGTGGGACTTGAAGTACAGTTTGCTTTTCTTCAATATTTTGTTTAATAATGTATGATTAGTAGGTTCCTTCATGCCTTTGTTATTATGATCCTGTTATTCTATTTTATTATGTTTTTACAATTATTGTTATTACAAGACCGCTTACTGAGGAAATTTGTCTAATTTTTGGCTTAATGCCCTGAGGTAATTTTAGAAGTAGACTTCTGTCATTAATGTAAAATGTCCATTCTGTTCAGAATTGGCAAAGATGACATCTCTGCAGATTACCTAGGAACTTTATTGTAAAGCGTCTGTTGAATACAATGGAAACAATCGTATAAAAATAAGCAGTTAACTAATTCATTTATGCAATGGTTATATCATTACTCGATCCTTCATATATTTTGTATCATGATGAAAAAAAATATTTTCCCCCTCTTTTGATGTCAGTTGATTTTGAAACAGACGACTTGAAACTGATAACTTTTCATATAATTTCTTCATTGTGTACATACAACTTTTCACTTGCTATTTGAGTAGCTTTGTGCGGAGGCAATATTTTCTCAGTCAAGAAGTTGTTGTTTGCAGTCAGAGCTGCAGAAAATGATGTTTTGAACAAAAGTTAAACAACCGACTGTTCTCTCCTCTCCTGGGATTCAACTATCAGCTGTAAAATTCAGTTTAAATTGTCAATTAGTGTTCAGTGAAGTTCTAAAAATATTGCAAATGTGACGGCCCGTTTTTCTTCCGTCAAAGTCAGAAGTGAGAATCAATCGTAGTTAGGCTTGGCTTTAACGATTTTTCGTCCCACGAAAGTGGACTATTCCCTATTGTCCGAGCACAGGTGGTCCTTACCAGCGACAAGCATCTTCAGTGTGTGGATGTTTCTTGCTACTCTCTCATAGCACCTTGTCCATAGTCGCTGTCACAGCAATACACTAAAGGTCTTCTTTTTGCATCAGTAGAAACAATTGATTTATCACTCATTGTCTGAACTCAAAGCTTAGATTTAAATATAGAATTCCGAGGGTTAGTCGCTTGACATATTACTGCGCTGATTATACTTCACGCGGACAAGAAGACGCAGCTTTTGTCATCATCCTGGCGGGAAATTGCATCATGGGAACAAATTTTGCTATCAGCGTAGATCAAGAAGAAATTGTTAGCGTGATGAGGAATTCACATGTGGTGGTTAGATGGGTGAAGGAGAGGAAATGTGGAGCAAATGAGATAAAGCTTCAGGTAGTGGAGGGGACAGAAGCAAATTAAACACGAAGGTGATAATGCTAGCTGCACTTCTTGTCTTATCTGTCTATCCTGTACTAATACTACTAATACACCCGAATGATGACCTCCTTCCATTGCTCTTGTGATTGGTGCATTTAATCTTTGTTCTGCCAGAATTTGGTTAGACAGCTGATTAATGTTTTGAAATGCACTGTTTAAAATTTGTTCTCTGCTACTGCCAACTGTCGAGCCTGGTTTTTTTGGAAGGAGGACAGGATTTTGTATGTTTGAACAACTTTCCATACAAAATTCTTGTCTTCCTAAAACTGTCAATTTCTAAAGTTTCATACAAACATTTTCTGTTTTATTTTTATACTGTTGTCTTTCTATGTAATTGTTTCAAAGTGTACACCAGCTCACTTTATTGGTAAAATTTATGCTGCTAATGGCTGAAATACTTCCCAAGTATTGCTTAACTTTGACTCACTCACTTGGTAAAATCATGATATTGTATGGTTATATAACATTTATCAAACCAAACCAAAGAATTTATTTGTTTGAATGAAACATGTGCTCAACCTCACAAGAACATGTTGGTTTTGCACAAAGGATCAACAGCTCTTTTATTCAATTTATTCATGCATTTCCAGATCATATCAAATCCTTATGCATCTTTCATGAATGAATCAATTAAGTCTTCTTTATATTCATCATTCTCTCCTCACGATTTTATGTTATTTATGGATAAGATTGATATTTATTGAATGGATTATTCTACACAATTGCTTTGGATTATTTCTGTTTATTAGTTTATACCTATTATCAATCTCCAGGAAAGATAAATATTTCCTTAACGAGATATCAGACTCGGACGGCCAGGTGTCGACTGCCATTGTGTACATGATGGGGATGCAGCCGTTATTCAAATTCTTTTCCTTGTCAACGAGGTATGCATTTTATCTTTTATGTTTTATTTGTTATCAAACTGTCTTCATACATTTTCTGTTACTGAAAGCAAACTTATTTTGAAGCAACACATGTCCAATTTACACAAAAGTTCTTTCGAAACCATAAGCATCTTATTCAAAATTTATTTTAGTGGTATGACATGCATGGTCAATCTTTTAAGTTATCTCCCTTGAATTCTATTTGATGGAATTCCTTTGTGCATACATGAAACCACAAGTATTTGATGATTTGTTTTGAAATTTATTATTCCTGAATGTATGTATACATGCTTATTTTATTTCATTCTGTCATTGAAGAATGAAATTAATTGGTATTTCATCTTTCGAAAACGATTTGCTTGTTTCCTAATTAGAATCATATCAATCATTTTGTTAGGAAATCAAAGGAAGAAATAAACATTTTTCTCTCAGCAAAATTCAATTTGTACCTTATATTAAATGCCAATGGGTGCAAACTTTATAAAACAAATAATCTTGAGGTTTAGCATGAAAAAGAACCAAGCGTTTTGTGAACTGAATGAACTCTTCAGTAAAGATGTTTCATCACTATTTGAAGAGAGTGATTGAAAAGTTGAAAGTGAGGAATCTTATTTCATTTGGGAGATGACAAGCATGACTGATGAGAGTAGCATGCTTGTCACTCTGAAATACTTCAGAATCTCTGATCTAGTCTGCGCCTTGTTGACATGTAGCAATCTAAATTAGATGATAGGATTAAACCTTTCATAAACCTATCATGTCAAATATATACACTCAGACGATAACTTAATATATTTTATCTGTAAATCTAAGACTGCCAGAAACAGCTCACACAGGTGAACTGGTTTTAATCCAACTTCATCCTTGCAGTTCAAGGATGATGTATACGACATTGCCCGGTGTCTTAGAAAGGCGCAGTACTAATGTAATTTTTTGGTAGAAAAGAATTTTAGGGGACATTTGTTTATTTCTTATATAAATTCACGATGCAAAAGACTCAATTCCTAAAATGCTTCTTGAAATTAGATAAACTTTGGCAAAATACCCTTAAGTTTGACATGAAAACATGTACGTCATATGTTCTTGTTATCTAAATAATAAAGCCATTGATTAAGTAACATAATGTGAAGTTATTCCCGCTACCGCTCATAGCTTGTTTATTCTTTAGATCTGTAATAAGTTATTCCTTTAATCTGCTACTATCTACTGTACTTTAGAGACAAAAGCTATTTCTCATGTTTTCTTTATAAAATCATCCCAAATGAATAATTTTCAAAGAGTAAAATATCTCCTTATTCAACCTGATTATCAGTAGTACCTTTATCAACCGAAAACTTCTAACAGCCATTTTACCACCTTCAAATCCCTTGGTCTAGGGAAATGGATTGGTAAAATGAACTTTGTATGTTCCTTTATGAAATCACTGTATTGAGTAGGTTAAAAAGCTTAATTTTTTGTCTTGTTATTGTTAACATTTGATCTCCTTTATGTGCAATCCCATTACTATCCTTCAAAAACTTAATAGTGCCTTTTTATCTTAGGTTAGTTCATATTGATCAGATCCACATGTTACGTACAGATTCAGCAGAATACAGCATTGATTCTTCTAGTCTTTTGCAATTAACATTTAAACTAGTTTGTAATTATTGGTATTTTTGATAATTATAATCCACTTAAATCTTGAAAGAACTTCAAAATCTTACCAATAGATTTTGCTAAAAGCTTTGTATTGTGCAGGGTGCTCTTGTGACAGTTTGCTCAGACGATAGCCTCCACCTGTGGAATTATCGACAGAAGCGGCCTGAAATTGTACATTCTTTAAAGTTTCAAAGAGAAAGGTAAGTACAATTTTGATCATTTGATATAATAATATTATCTGCTTAAACAATTTGTTGTTGCAATGGATGGTTTTTCAATGGACTTCATTATTGCAACCAATGTCATGTTTCTCTTAAAGTCTATAATTCACTCGTCATCCATCCTTATCTTGCAATTGTCAAGAGTTTCATAAATAGGTTGTCTGCATTATCAAAAATAATAAAGCAAGGAGTTCAATAGTGTAGGCATGGTTGCTGAGTCAGCAAAAGCACAAGGTAGTGATGAAGCCAGCCAGCTTGATCTGCAAGGTTTGTTCCCTCTGTGACTAGGTATAATAACCCAGTCCTGCTTCATGACTGTGTATATAAATGAGCATTTTATACAGTCTAGGTCCACATTCAGCAAGTCTAGATTGACTGAATACACAATTAAGAGCCCAAAGAAAACAAATATTATGGATGAAGGAACAGTAATTATTAAAAGTTTTCATAGACTAAATTTGAGTCTAGTAATAACCTTCTAGACATCTTTATGTGCAGACTCTTTCAGTGTTGTCACAACCCCTTGTGTGCAGTACACGAACCTGTGCACTTATAAGAACCCACAAATCCGTTTGTAAATACATGTCTAATGACCAGATGGTGGCCATGTGCATGACTGAGCATGATGTAAATTATAAACAAAATGTCAACTTGTGGCAGGCATGACACTAGTCAAAACAAAAAGCTGAGTGTCTTTACAAGTTGTAGACTCAACAATAAGTTTGACACAATGGCATTAGGTATCGGTGGGAACTCAAAGCTTGCAATCATAGATTCTCTCAATTATTCCAAAGGTTTAATTCTTTAGTTTAAGAGAGAAACAAGAGTAAAATTTCAAGGAAACCTATTCAATTCATTTATGTGAGGATAATAAATGTAAACATCAATGATAACAAGATGTTAAAGAGCCACTCTGTGAGTTGTTGGAGTCATATATGCCAAACTTAATCAATGTTGTCATTTGATCGCGAAGTATCTACTGTTACCAAAAAGACACATTTTAAAGCTTATTGGTTTTTTACAGTGACAATATGAAGGTAGATCGTCGCAATTATGATCGAAAACCGGACAGTGGCACGCGTCAAATAGTCAAACGTAATTTTGGAGGCTTATCTAAAACAGCCAGGAGGGCAATTAGGAGTTGATAGCGTTTGTTAGGTTATATAACTAGTAACCATGTATATTGGACGAGATATCTATACCTCTGTGCATTTATAAGGCTGTTTTTAGATTTTCATGGAAAACCAGTATTTGTCATACATATGCCTTTTGGACATGAAAAGTTAAGATGTTTTAATTTTATATCACAGCCTGTAACATTTAGGTTCGTATCAAAGGTAAATAATATGTTTAGAAAATCACGGAGTGGCTCTTAAAGGAAGACAATGATAGATCCTTATACCGAAACGTCGCCATTGTGTAATAAAGAAGTTGTATATCAATATATCATTGTCTTCCTTGTACTACCAATTTCTAGAATGCCACTGAAACAATTTAACAAGATGTTTATAGTAAATTGGTTTTCAGCATACTTGTTATTTTCAACTGGAGATGTCTTTTCTTAAAAATTTTGAATAGAGAATTTTCTTTCTCTAAATCATTAAAGACCATACACAATTTGGTATTGTAAAAGTATATGCACTTGTAACTGTCTATCAGCATTTAAGTACAAATCAGTGAAGTTGTTACCGCAATTGCATGAAGGAAGTGATTTGCAAATAAAAGTTGTCAAGCTTTTATTCCAGGGCCTAGTAGTAATGTGGTTAGCCTTGTTAGCTATATATAGTCATCCAATACCTGAAAGCTTTCGTAAATGCCTTTGGGCAGCGAAAAAAGTCCCTTCTGAGTCAATTTCATTGGTAGATTATCGAGTGATTAGTGACAAGCTTGCGTCTCTTCAACACTGTGTGGCCACATCAGCCAATCAGCAAGTCTATTTAGCTGTCTCACAAATATTCTCTCAATTTCACTAACCTGGTAAACTTGTTCCATTTAAGATGTATGGGTAATTGTCTGCAATGGGAAGGCTGCAGAATTGCCATCTTGCTTTAGATGGGTATAAAGAATTTTAATTGCAACGTTTCTATCCGGATGTTTTGATCTCATCTTCTTCCATCTGCCTCTTCTCGTCAATGTATTCCAGGAAATTAAGTTTCCTACTTTTTGGCAACATTCTGAATTTGTTCGACAACTTCCTAAAACATGTTTTTTAAATTTCAAGCAAAGGTTATTTTGCTTCTTATGTGTTTCAAGATAATATTTTTTGCACATTTAGCCTGGAACGTCGTTTTCTGATATAAGTTTTTAAATGAGAAGGATAAGGTCAGAGGAAATTTGGTGTAGCTTTTCAAAGTTGCTTGAAATTTACTACCAAAAAAACTAATTTTACATTAACATAATTCTTCATTCTAACATCAGGTTTGGAAAAATGTGAAGAGTTTGACAGTCATTATTTATAAGACTTATTATTAATTTTCTTTTGAAGCATTTGTCATTTATTGAAATTGTCAATTTGTTATTATTTTATTTTGATGACTCATATCAATAAACATAATAATGAACAGATAAATGATTAATAATATTTATTTATAGATAATTAAGTTTGTTAAGAGAATTACAAAAAAAACTTTGCACAATATAAAATTGAATGAATTATGAAAAATAATATTCTCTTAACTTCCCCAAATAACCTAAACTATCAGAAGTGAGTTAATAAAATTTAGTGACCCACTATCTTTTGAAATTGTCAGTACAGACTTATAATGTAAGAAAATTAAATGTAACCTTCAGTAATCTGTGTATGAAGAGTGTGATTGATAAGACAGAGAAGGTTTTTTTCTCTAATCCACTGAAGTCAGAGATAAAAACTTTTTTTTTTTTTCACATATTTTTATCACTTGAGTTGGTACATTCGTAATACATAGTAAAAGAGGTAAAACTGAACATTAATTATCTTTAGATAATGGATTTTTGAAATTCATTGCAATCGGCTAATTATGTTGAATTTGGATTTCAGGATTACCTTTTGCCATCGGCCTTTCCAGAGCAAGTGGTTGTACATAGGAACGGAGCGAGGCAATGTTCATGTAGTAAATATTGAGTCTTTCATTCTCTCTGGATATGTCATCAACTGGAACAAAGCAATCGAACTGTGAGTACAATAATGTTTCTTCACCAATTAATGGTTTTGGTTGAACAAGGAAATTAGGAGCCATCGTGTTTTGTTGTGTAAACACAAGTTTAAACACCTTACATATCGCTCTTTTTTAGTGTAAGTGTTTTTGCAAAAATCTTTGTTGTTCTGTTAAATAGTGGTCAAAAGATAATTGAGATTCATAATGTGACTTTAAAAAAAGAACCAAAACTTAATCTCATTGAAATCAGCTGGAACCTATCACTAAGACCTTGCTCAAATTTCAATGTTGTATGCCGATTATCTGAAGCCTGATGACCTACTTAGCGTTAACTCTGGTTCTTTTGTCAAAACAGTCAGTACTTTTCATCTTAACAGTAAACATGGTATAACCAACCACATTCAAATATGGATCAAAGCCGTTCCCTAAATTTAGCCCTAAACCATGCATATTTGATCTCTTTCAAACCACTGTGACCATCCTCCATTTGGATTATTAATTTCGAGAAGCTTCACTTTGTGATTCTCTTAGCTGACCTTTGCACAAGTTGACTAATCACACAGACAGCATTATGTAAAGGGTTCTACCCAGGTTGTCAAACACTCTTATCTCCTGTCCATCATGAGCGTAACCCAGCAACACAGGAATTTGACTGCTCCAGCTTTTCCTTGATATACTTTCAATTACCAGCTGTCTTGAATAACTCTTGATGACCTTTCCTATCCAGGTATAATCAGAGCATTTATCAGCCTTACACTAAATCAATCTTACTTGACTCTCAGCAACCTTCTAAGAGTTTTTTATCCTGCCAGTATACTGATTCTGTATTGGTAATGCAGTGGTAATGCAATGGTAATGCAGGTAGCAGTTGGTTGATAGTCTCCTGGCTCTTGACTTGTAACATCAGTGGTAAAGAAACGTCTATGTCCAGTGTCACTGACTTATCATATTTTAATTCTTAACTATTTTAGAAAGTCACTTACTTTCTTCCTATTAAAGAAAAGAATTTTTTAGAAATCATATATATATAATATAATTAGATATGGAAAGAGTTCACGGTTCCTTTGGGAGGGTCTTAAAAGCAGTGTATGCATGGACTTAGCATGGAAAATGATGTCATTATTGATAAAAGTGGTTCATCGTTGTGTTGTGTTTTTTTCAATCCATGCTTGTCTCAAAGAATATAGACAGTGGTGAAAAGTGGAGTTGTTAGATGGTTCAGCGAGCTCTAGCTTTCATACTGTCCGTTTCAGACACAATTTCAGCGATGAATTATACTCCATTTCAAAATCAAATGATCGGACTTACAACAACACCAAAGTTAAAAGAAAAGTGCTACTCACTCACCTGACTGTCCTGACATCGCAAAAGTCACTACTGTACACCCCTGTGACTGTCACGAGCGGGAAATATCTTATCAAAACGTTGATGGTTTATTAAACAACTTTTTAATTTATTGACAGAACTTTAACAACAATTAATTGTCAGAGTTGATACTTTAGTGTTATGTTAAGTCACTTAAGATCATTTGGTTTTGAGTTAGAGTTTAAATCATTGGGGAGGTTTCGTCTCTAACAGACTGTTGTAATAAGTTTTTGGAAGAAATAAAATATGAAGGTGATACTCCCATGTTTCTCAAAGTGATTGCAGAGTTGGTTTTTCTTCAAAATAGATGTCCTCTTTCAAAAGGTCAAACCCCTTACAAAATTCCTGGATTCGCCACTAGACACCAAATCCAAAATATTATTTCAAGACATAATAAATGTTTTATTGTACAAAATGTTAAACAGATTTGAATAAACTTTTTAGAAAGTAATGACATCCTCAAACATCATCTAAAATGGAAACATCCAAGGTAAATTTTCTGTTTTAAGTTTCATGGTTTTAAACACAGTCAAAGAAACCAAACATTTTCATCATCAAAATTGGTGTCTAGAACAAAGTGTAAGGTCCAATACAAATCTTTCACTTAAAGAAAAATTTATATGACAAGATGAAAACACAAGTTCTCACTTCTCTACAAGACTTTCCACCCACTCTAGCATGTAGGAACCTCTCCGGCGGACAGTCAACACCAATTTGTCTCACTGTGTGTTTAGCACAGCGTGAGAGTGGCCATGTTAAAAACCTATTTGCTGTTGTCGAGGCTGGGATAAATCATGGTATGATGGGACGTTGTCTGCAGCTACTGCTACATCCTCCCGGTAATGTGACCAGTCTGTTGCCTTCTCCCCTCTGGTCAAGTGTGAAGGTTCGATAAGTTTCAGACTTCCTTACAGGGATGTTTCTATCCACTAGCTGTCACTCGCTGAAGGGCCTTCTATTGCTTTCTGTAACGCAGCTTTACTTTTATGGTTCTTAGAAACTTTGAAATGTCGGCTTCAAAAGTTGAGGATGATGGTTCAGTATTACTTATGTCTGGTTTTGAAAATAACAGTATAGGTCATTTGTAGTGCACTTGAATCCACAAGATTTGGCAAACATATAAGTGTCAGTATCTATGAAACAGGAATGTTTTCAATTTCTAGCTCATCAGGCTTTTGGGGCTAGACAGACTTGCAAAATGGGTTAATGGGCTGTCTCTACCAGCATCCATTGCAGGCAATGATTCTAACGTAATGTCATGAATGACGTTTGATTCTTGGAAATGAGTTTCTGACAGTATAAAAAGATTTATCTTTAACTGAATTCAGTCTGGTTTCACGGGTGTTTCAATGGACCATTGCTATATTTACAGTTATATGTCTTACTCCTTGCATAAAGAAAGTAATCACCTTGCATTTCACGAGAAAAATACAGGAGTAGATATATTTCATGAAATTTTTTCAAAAGTGTCAGATTAGTTTTAAAGTTCTTCTTCAGATTTCAAATTTACAAATTGTTCATATCCCCATTAAAAATAAAAATAGCAGAGATAAGAAATGATGAAAAATGAGCTCTGCTCTTGCGTTCTTGCTTTTAATTTCAGAAGGAACTCAAAAACATTTTAATGTTTTAATGTAAATCTATATGAAGTTATCAAACAAGCATTTAAATTTGCCTGTTCCATATAAGACATTTTAGAAAAACTACAATTGTTATGTCAAAGAAGTTGTTATATATATATGATCGATCATTTATAACATAATTTGAAATAAAAGTTCTAGCCTTTCATGATCAGTCATAAAATATTTTGATAGTTATTCCATTACAGAAGTGATTAAGTTGTCATATAAAAACCGATTAAAGTCAACCTGGTTCCAAGGAATACATGATTCAAAATTGTGCCTCTACTGTATCAATCAATCAATCAAACTCAATCAATTGATGCTCCTCCTCGCGGCCTTATGATTATTTAACCCAAATACTTCAGAACATGCAACAAAACAGGCTGTTCTAATTCAAGTTAGTATGTGAGAAGAAGCAATATTTTGATTTTATTGATTTTGATCATTGACATTGATGGAATGATGACAGTGGATTAATTGCATTACAATGGTTGCTTGTTGACAATAAGATGGAGGCTGTCTGGTTCAGATGTCTTGAACAGAAGATATTGAACAGTAGTGCACTGCTCTCACCTTTTCGCTTGTATTTTAGAGATTAGCTTTCTTTATGTACAGGTTAGTCATCTCATCAAAAGCATTTACAACAGGGTCTAGATTGAAGCTCCGTTAGCACTAAGATAGTCGTAAGTACCATACATTAACATTGGCTTACGACTATAGCTCAGAGAGCTTTGAAAATCTAAGCCCAGAGGTTTTACTTTAAAATGTTTTTCTTGATTAGTGGATGCATATTATTTTTAAGCATCCACCATTCTATATGATGAAAGTCTTAAGATTTGTTTCTGAAACGAAAATTTGAAAATGAAAATGATTTGTCTTGTAAAGCTAACCTTTGGTACAAGAAACACATCATGTCGTTGTCATTGGGTTTTGATTCAAATCACAGCAATTCTAATGAGAGGCAGTTATTAGGGTAGCCTTATTATGTTGATTGTGGAATCATTATATAGACTTTTTGTTAATTAGGTTAACCCAAGATGCTTTACCTAGTGCTTTCTTTTATTGTAGATACATCCCCATTAGACTTATACAAACCATCTTGTCGCCAGAATCTGTATTCAACAAGTTTGGCATGTTCAACATTTGATCATTAAGCACATCTATTGTTGGAGAGGTTTCCTTTTATCATCATGCTTGTTTAATGTGTTTGCAGGTGCTTGTATCTTTCTGATGCAAATTAAATACTTCATACATAGAAACTATCTAAAGTCTCCTAGCTGGTACTAGTCTTATACTGATGCTCTCAGGTTTCACTGCAATGCATTGCCATGATAGTATTGCAGGCTTTCTCTAGCATCTGTGATATAAGTGAAATACTCTTGAAAACGGTGTTAAAATCAAAATTACATCACATCACCTCACCTCACCCATCCTTTAGTCAAGGACTGGGAAATGTAGGGGCCAGGGGCCATTTTGCACATTGGATGAAAAAATGGCCCATTCAAATTAGAAATTTTACCATTGCGATTAAGGGGAATTGCCCATTTGAAATTCTGAAAATGAGTGAAAGCCCTAAAAATGGCCCTTTCTCAAAGGTGTCTTTCCCGATCCCTGTTTAGTTGATACTAATTTGAACCCAACATGCCCTCTTGAAAGAAAGTCAAGACTTGCAGTCAATAATCACTTTTGAGAATTATTTTCCAGAGATTGAATAATAGTCTAAACTGGTACCAGAAAAGGTAAGAAGACTGACCATTGTTTATTGTTTCAGGTCTCGCAAAACTCACCCAGGGCCAGTAGTACATCTCAGTGACAACCCAATAGATGCTAGCAAGGTAAGAAAAGCCCTTTAACCTCATTCTCCAAATCGAAGTTTCTATCAAAATCGAGTTATAAACTTTGCTTACGATGTCACTTGCCGCAGGTTGAATGACAATAAACATTGCTGTCACTCGCCCTCGTAATTACCAGTTACTACATTTACAATTGCACATTCAGAAGTAGTTTAAAAGTAAGTATTAGACACTCATTCAACCAATGTTCTAGCATTGGTAAGGTGTCATGTGGTAAATGTGTGAGAGTAGATTTCTTTGTTCAACTTACTTATTGTTCAGGGCCTACATTTTCGATGCTCTCTTAGCACTAAGATAGTCATAAGAACCATACATGAACATAGGCTTACGACTATCTTAGCACTAAGAGAGCTTTGAAAATCTAGGCCCTGGAATTCAGTAAGATGCATACCCTACAAAAGTTGCTAACAATGAATAGTTCCAACAGCATCTTCAGCATCTAGTAAGTTACAGCATACACAGTAGACTTCATTTCTAGAAGTGGGTAGTTGGGCTTGAGCTAGATCAATACCAGATGACAGGAGAAATGGAGTTTCTGATTGTGTTCCTGGTGACCACATTGTGCTCTCTGTAAACTTGCCAATGGTGTCAGCAGACCCGAAAATACATTATTTGTTGTAGACTCTGTTAACTAACAGGCCAATCTCATTGAAATCAGTTTGAACATATCACTTGTGTCCTGCTGCATTTGTGATCTGACTACTGCTCCATTAGGGTCGTGTCAGTTGCTTTTATTGGGACAATTTACCTTCCATGAATTAAAAAAAGTCAAAGGCCTTGTAAAATACTGATGGCTTCCAGCCATGTTGCTGTTTGGCTTAAATGTAAAGGACACATGACATGGCCCCTCAGATTAAAAACACAGAAAAGTGTGTGTTGTGTTCACTCTGATTTAATTAGATTGTTTAACAGGCAGCATTGTTTAAAGACACCTCTTTAAACCCATCTGTTTATAAGTAATTTATTACTCTAACATTCTTTACCTTCATTTAGCAGGCGAGGTTATTGGGTCTCTTATATGAATATATTTAGTTTATCAAACTTCTTCTTGTAGTGTTTGGAAGTTCCACCTCTGTTGTGTCACATGTGTAAATGTTTTGGAAGCTTGCTGTTTATATCTAAAGCCAATTGCAGTACTTTTATCAACATGGTGTAATTTTTAGTTATGAATAGACAAAACATTAGAGCTGTCAGGTATACCTATGAGTAATCTGTCTTGGTCAACAGCCAGTGAAATGTATGCAAAGAACAACATGGAATCTAAATCTAAAACAAATTCTTGAGCAAAGGAATAGAGTTTTTTTTATGTCAACAGAATCTATATTATCATTAATCAAGAATAATTTATTGTTGAGGAATGTATCAATATCTTTTGAGTTAAGAACTATTACAAAGTAAGAGTTTTATGCTGTCAACTGTGGTCAGTTAGCAATTGATGATAAGATTTCATCGGTCATTTTAGAGAAGTTTGACGAAAGAAAATGCTGGGTAAAACTGACAAAGGATTGTGGATAAACAGAATTATTTGAACAAGAACAAACCTTTTATGAATTCTGAAACCATTATACTGAAAAATTCACTGTACACTTATGCTGAGTAGTGAACTTACAGGATTCACATTTTACAAAGGAAAAAATAATCTGTGACAATTCTAGAAAATAAGGATGAACTTTTCTAGAATATGCTGTGATCCCTAGTTTATAGACTGAAAGATGCATAGTATTAGATGTATGAGAAATATATTTCCCATTGCAAGAGGGCAGTTTAACTATATTTCAAGATACATACATCTTTGATAATCTTTATTGAAGTTATGGTTTTTAAGAATGAAGAATGGCTGTATGGTTATAACATTTCTCTATTCTGTAAAGGTGGTAAGTCGACAAAGATTCTAATGTTGTAAGGATTTTAAATTCTCACACAAGAGTCAACCCTGTTGTCCCTGTTGTAACAAGATGCGCTCTTTGAATCTTTAAATGTTTTCAAGACTCATATAATAGAGCTAATATTTTACTGCAAGAATGAAGACCGTCCATTTCCTGTCAACAAGACACAAACTGATTCATTATATTCCTCTTCACACAAGTCAATGCGAACCTCTCAGCACTGTCCTAACTAGATAAACTGGAGAACTTCAGTCCAGCCCCAGTAATTATTGTAAATACTTTTGTACTCTGTGTCCTAGTGCATAAGCTGAGGGGATGCCTGAGTTAAGTTCAAGGGATATAGACAGTAGATCAGATCAATGTGAAGAGATGTGTACAGGATTAACACGATAAGTAAGCAGACATGTGTAGACGCAATGGTCTTAACATCCAATGATCCTTGCGCTTAGGATGAGCAAGCTTTTAACTTTATTGATTCTAATCAAAGAAGAAAAACATTGGTTGTAATTGCTTGGACTAATATAACACTTATTTAAGGATGTTTGCAGACTAGTTCTTATGCCACCTAATGGATATTCTGGTATCATCTCAATTTGATTTATTTGTTCTTCTGAGCAGAAATTTGATTTTTCTTCAGCATATTCCTGATGTAATACATATACTTTCCATCTGAGATAGCTTAGCATGCCTGCAAATTACAATGTCCTCAGAAATGTGATTTTAAGTAAGAAACTGGCTTTCTCCCTGCAATAATGCTGGCAGCCGTGACATAACTGAAATAACTCTTGAAAGCGGTGTTAAACCCCATATCACCTTGCCTCACCTCAGTCACTAGCATGAAATTTGGACCAACATCAAGTTAATGTAGTTACACAGTTCATGAAGGCAGTTCATGAATAGGCAACTGTGTCTTTCTTGTATAAAATTTTTGTAGATGACGTTGATTGTCTCTGTAATATTCTTTCAAAGTCAAAAGATATTTAGGCAAATCTTCATGAGACCAGTGAAAAATAATCTTGTAAACTGTCACATAATAGTTCATTTCATGAGGCTTTTGATAAAGAATTTCATCTGTTTTTTCGGTTTTATTGAGGAGACAGTAATTTCATTTTGTTTTACTCATATTGGATAACTTCATCAATGAGAGAGATCAAAGGGCTCTCAAGCTCCAAGTCACTTGCTGAAAATAAATATAATATCAAAATGGATTCCACTTCATCATTTTATGAAACCCTTTCATATCTTGACCTTCTGGGAGTAATTGATACCAGTTTGCATTATTCAATATCATCACTGCGTAAAGGGAAGAATTTAGGCTGAATGAATTTGACCAAATGCACCAAAAAATCCTCAGCTTGTCAAAGCAAGGAATTGGAAGCGCTCAATATCCTCTACGTGATAGAGAGAAAAAGACTGATTTAAATGCAAGTTTCGTTGTTAGAATACTCATCATTGGCTTAATACAGCTAAAAATATTCTTGCTTGACTTTGCAAGCCTTTTAAATCAGATTAAGCAAGATGGAGTGGGGAGAGGTGTTGTTTTATGTGCAGGAGCTGGAAGGGTTGTCTTCTTTCCTCAGCCCATAACAAATTGAGCATTAGCTGTAGCACTTTCTCAAACACCATATCCTCTGCTCTGAAGCAACGTTTGGTTAACTCTGGAGCCTTGTGTACATTTCTGGCTCAGCTTCTTTCATGTTGAACTTCTGCATTAGGCTTTCCTTCTCCACTAACTCCAGCCCAATTGAGGGGATCCATCAGCTTATGGTGATATTGAAAATTATTGAAGTTATCTATGAGGCTTTCTTAGGGGTAATGAATTTGCTTCACAATGTAATGGTAGTTTAAGAAAGATTGAGGACTTTTGGATTAACATTGGTTACCTCCTGTCTTGTCTCGAGTTGCACTGTGGGGGACGTGGTGTCTTGTCAATTAGTTATAGGTTCAAGTCTGATGTTTGGCAAAACTACATGACCAATCTTCAACAAATTTGGTGTACATATACACCCTTTTCATATCATGTAGATGTGCCTTTTGGGGGTTTCAACTTCTCTTCAATTTCATATTTTTTTGTTTCCATGGCAACAGTTTGGATGTTGTCATTTTAAAGGGTAGGGTTAGTTTCCGGAGCACAACTTTGAAACTACATGACCAATCTTTACCAAATTTGGTATACATCCCCATAATATCATGAAGATGTGCCTTTTGGGGTTTTGGATTTTGTCATTTTGAAGGGAAGGGTTAGTTTCCGGATCATAACTCTGAAACTACTGGAGCACATTTTTTATTACTGGAGTTCATAGTTATGATTTTTCTCATTTTCATGGCCCAATTCGTCTTCTATAGCTACTTTATTGATCTTCCTTTTTTTTCTTCCGTCCGTCTTTAACAATCAACCATATAATACTGTAAAATATTTTAATTTTTATTTGAGTTTAAAAAAACAGTAAGGAATTTAAAAAAACAATATTTTATTATGCTGAAATGGTGTATTGGGGAGACATCTGTACGAGTAAAAATACTTTCTAGTTTGTTATTGGCTTGTTAATCAGTTGAATGATTAAATCCAAACCACAGTTGAAGGTTCGTTACTTTTCATTTTTAGTTTTTGTTTTGAATCTAAATCTTTATGGAGAAGTATTTGCTTTTAGCATGGCAGTCCTAGGTTTGAAACTGTTCAATAGAGATGAATTGGTTGCTTCTTGTCATTCAGTTTATGGCCACGGATGTGATGTCCTCTTTGGCACAGTTTTATGGGGTATGAATATTTGTCATTTTTGTTCTGATTCATAGTTGTTTGATTGGTCAGTGAGATCTTGGTTTCAACATGATTTTGTATACAATTACTATGATAGATACAATACAGTATATGTGCAACATCTTACAGAAGACATGTTGAGCTAAGTGTATCATCCTTACATCAGGAAAATTTCAATAATTTCACAAAAGTTGTGCTATACCTATGTTTACAGATTTCTTAATGAAATAATCACATCACATGCATTGCGCATATTTCATTTTTTAAAATTTCGTAACTAATTTGAATATTTATCCTGTTGAACAATTTTGTGTTTTTCATCAAGATTGATGTTCAAAAGATCTTTTTTCTTAAAGACTTTTTATATCAGATCTGAGAACATCATATTGAATCAGAGATTTATGTGTAATTTTTCACAGGGTACTTTCGAAAAGAAAAAATATTTTCCTTCTCAAAATCAATGATAACAAGATAACAGTACATCTTCGCACTTCAAACAGAGATGAAAACATCGACACAATCAAATTTACTTAAAATCTTCTTGCTTAACATATTTTCATCAACATTGCAATGAAATCAGATTTTTTGCAGCTCTCAATGAAGCTTGTGAAGATTTTATTCTATTAAGGGGACTCTGTTTCCCCACCCTCTATGCACTGTTGAATAGACTCGGATAATGTTGATGAATCATTTTAATCTGAACTAAGCTAGGACAGAATCTACCGAGCCAGGGCTTGACATAAAGCATGATTTAGCTGGAATGTGTTGTCTCTTGTGTTTCTCTGCTTGCAGGTTTGATCAAGCATTGGCAGATAGGGTTGTACATGGGACTTTAAACTTTTAAACCTTTACATTCTGCATATATGATTATAAAAATGTATGTTGCATCAGTTAACTTGACCCTTGCTTCTATTTTTTTAATAGCATTTTGTTAATCTTTCTTCCATACAAGGGGTAATGTGTGAATACCTGAGAAAAATGTAAAATTGTTTTCATAAATGCAGAATTTGTTTGGAAAAATAATTTCAATATGGTGATGATAAACTAAGAATGAGGAAAGTTTTGGATATTTCTACCATGAAAATATTAAAAGTGTAATTCTATTTTCTCTAGCAAGCATAAGGAGTTTGCAAAGGGATCATTCAGATAGTTGAACTGAGTTGTGTTGGTACATGGTGAAATCAAAAGAAAATGTCTCCTTCGACAAATATTGAACATAATTATCCCCCAGCCATGTAATAAAGGGTGATATAGTCAGTGCCTTATCTGTCTGGCTGGCTGTTCATAATCATTTTTTTCGAGAGTAGATGAGGTAAAAAACCTAACTTTGTATGTATACAAAAGGAAATATTAAAATACTACCAAGTTTACGGCCTTCACAACTTATACCCAGCCTTAAGTTCTTTGCCTATTTAACATACTGCTTCAGAAAAATCCAGAAATATTTCGAAAGGTTAATTTCCATCTTTCAAAAACTGTTCTGCATTCTAAAAATCTATGACCTTATCAAACTTAAGCATTCCAAGTCCGTGAAAATGTGAAATAGGATACAAGAAGTTTAAAGAATACTTTAGAAAATTGATTTTGAATTTTTTGGAGAACACTCATTTGTCTGACACGCCGCTGTTTGATAAATATTTACAAATTTTTTTTTGGCCCAAAGCTTAATGGAAATTGTGGAGATTAGATTTAAACATTTGTCAAATTGAAAGCTTGAAACTGGAGAACATGTATTGATTGGAAGGGGCTGAGTAGCATTGGGATGGGAGAGTTGATAACCTGTTTCGTAAAAAGTTAAATATTTGTTTAAATTGGATCCCTGTAACACAAGAATTATTGCTGAGGGTGAAAAGTCCACATGGACATTTTTTATAATCTTAAATGTTATTAATGATTTTTTTTTCGACCAAAGAGTTTATGAGGGTATGAAATCTCCATTAGAATATTGCTCAACCTTTGCATTTTGTAGTTGAAGAGGCAAGGGCAGTTATGTATACCTTTGAATAGTTCCAAACCTGTCTTGAAGGCAGTTGGTTCCTCTTAAGTAATTTGTATCCTGCTGGCTTAGTTTAGATAAATTTAACTACTTAAATTGTACGTATCAACTAACTAGGAAGTGGTTCAGTTCGTTGTTTGTTGGTTCAGCGACCTGAAGGTCATGATTTGATTCATAGTTAAGTCATACCTGGAGAGCTTTAACGATGGTAGCTGTTGCTTCCTTGCTTGGCACTCAACATAACAATCCTTGAAATATGTCTACGGAGTGAAGGTTTCTGGGCAGTCTGATAGCGGCAATCAAGTTAACTAGAGTTACTTGCCCCTAGATACTGATACCGAAGGCTTTTGCCGGAGTCATTATGATTGGCTAGATGAGATTACATCAGAACGTGTGAGCTACGAGGTTGCATTCAGACTATTGTGAAGAGGAAAGACCCTGATAGAGTATGGTCGAATCCCGCTACAGTAAATTTTAAAAAACGTTTTTTCCTCGCAACACAGTTGATTTTAATCAGACTGATTTCTGGGGAAAGCAAGAGTTACATTACATGGTTTGGTTCTTATGTAATGAGATGACAATATATGAGAATAACACATACTACAGCTTTCAATGATACTTTATAGTTTGTTATAAGACTAGTGGACATCTACTTGAGTTATAAAATATTTCCAATACAAGTACCTTGAAATATTTATGATTATGATTATATATGTTTTTACTTTAGAAACCTAGATTAAAATGTAACATTACATCATTTAGTAAGATATTTGTTTGAAACTTGAAATTAATTTCACTAAAACTGTCATTCCAATCATTTCTGAGAAATGCTTTTACTATGTTTATATATTTATATGAACTATATAGTTGAAATAAATCATATTAAAATGACTGGATGTAATTTGAAACCAAGTATCCTCCGACATATCAACTAATGCTACCCTCACACAAGTATTCAATGTAGTACCGAAAGTACAGATCTCATAAGCTGATGGTGTTACTTGGGACTCTACCTCCATATTGATTTCTATTTCTCTTCTCTCTCCACAGCTTTTAATAGGTTTTGAATCTGGAACCATCGTTCTCTGGGATCTCAAAAACAAGATAGCAGAGACCCGATACAGCTCCCCAGAGGTGAGTATGCTTGAAGTGAAGTTGTCCATCACCCGTTCTCGTCCTTGTTCACTTATTGGCAGGTGATTCACAGTTTTGGGGATCAGATTCAACTTATGGTTGTTTCAGCATTTGCAGAGATTTGTCAGGTCTCCATGCAAAAAATGCACCGCTAATACTGAAATAATGCCCATGCGGCCTTTCACATTAGAATGACACAGAGTATGGTTTATGATTTTTTATATTGCTTAAATTATAGCCAAAAGACCATAGGTCCTTAGTGAAGTTCAAATGCCTCCCTAAACTTATCTTTATCTCTAAAATGACAAAATCACGATATTTTCCGATTTTTAATGAAAATTTGGAATCTGCCATATAAAAGTTTAAAAGTCAAATTCTGAGTCCCATTTAGTTGTACATTAATTAATGACTTACTACACTGATACCAGATTGATATGAACTACATAGTCCATTGATATGACATCACTTACACATTTGTATGACATCCCAACATAGATTGGTATGTATGGTATATGACATCACTTTGACATTGATGTTGCAATACTAACTCTTTGGTATGACAAAACTTGTCATGTGATATGACATCACCTATGATTGATTTAAAACCTATTTCACATTGATAAGACATAACATATACATGATATATTACTTCACATATATACAATTAAATAAGACATTACATTAACATTCATACAACATCCCTGTACAAATTGATGTATATGATATTACTTATGAATTGGTATTTAACATTCATTTACATTCATGACATCACATATTCATTGTATTTGTTAAATATGTATCATTAAAACATCATTTTCACATTGATAGGGGGGCGGGATAGCGCAGTGGTCAGCACGTTTGGCTTCGGATCAGGAGGTCCTTGGTTCGAATCCCGCCAGGGGCGCGGCAACTTTGTCTGCAGTAGAGAACTGTTCTACACGCAGTCAGGTTTGGGTGCAATGCTACACTGAAATTCAGTGCAGCACCACCCATGGTTCGCTAGTTCCAGCCGATGCTCGCAGGTTTCACCACAATGCATAGCCACAATAGTGTTGCGGGCTTTCTCCCTGCAATAATACTAGCAGCCGCTATATAAATGAAATAATCTTGAAAGCGGCGTTAAACACCAACTCACCTCATCTCACCTCACATTGATAGGATGTCACTTAATTACACATTGATGTGACATCACTGTCATAACAATATAATTCTATAGGATACTTAGGGACATTAGTGTAACAATGGTGTGACTTGTGGCAGTTTATAAAATTGATATAATTTCTGTAGCTTCCACTTCATAGCCTCCTTTTAATTCTCTATTTTATGTGTAAACTTTGTGTTTAGACAAAAATGAAAGGATTACCAAACAAGGAATGAAGATATTGTTAACTTTTTCATGTACTTTTCTTTCAAAAGCTTTTTTCTAAGAACACTTTGCCAAAAATAACATTTGAAGTCACTTATGTTGTCTTTACATCAGAAAACTTATTTTTAAGGCTTTTTTTCTTATCTTCTTTTTTGAAGTCATAAAGGATTAACATTATACGCATGTATAATTCATTAAAGTAAAATTTTGAATTAATTTAAGTCCTCTTTTTTTAATCTAATATAAATATTAGTCTTTGGTGATTTTTTGTTACAATTTTCTGTTAAATCTTCAGTTGGTGTGGCATTATCAAGTATAGAATAAAAACTACCTAGCTTTGAAGTAATCTACAAACACTAATAACTTCAAACCAAAATTAGATTTTATGAGATAATTATGACATTGACCCAGCTGATCACATAGAGATCAATTAGCTAGAATTAATTAATAAACCATCAAATATTATCACTGATATAGGAATATAGATAATCTCAGATGAGTCATTTCTTGTAAGGTCTGTATTTATGTGTTTGATTGATGTTTTTATGATTATTAGGTCTAAATATATGTTTAATACCTATTTCAAACTTTTTGAGAAAAAGCTTATAAGCTATATTCAGAAGGACCTAATAATTAAATTACTTTTCTTTTCATCTTGAAAATGAAATTTTCTTTTAGACTTTTAGAGGCATCTTTCAACTTGAGGTTAATGCAGCAGACCCTTTTTTTTCTTTTAAAAAAAAGAAAAGTTTTAATTTAATAACTTTTCTCTGGTATTTTGTGTCACTTGTTCCATAAGTAATTTGTAATTTATGCAAGTATGTTGGTATATTTGTTTATGTATCTTAGTAAAATACTACGTTGAAAGTAAAGAAATAAGAAATGTAGGAACATAAGCCTGTAGATCTAGCAGCAATTTTTAAAGTGAGTGGGCCAAATTCTTCATTTCAAATTTTTAAGCTTGGGGGTTGGCGGGGCCAGGGGGTCTGTGTAACCAGGCTAGATATTCTTTAGGACCAGAATACCATAATGAGGCTTTTCAAAAAGTGGGAGGCTTTTCATTCTGTCAGTTCAGAGGAAGCTGGGGGGGAATTTTCTCTTGGAATGTTGTGCTTTACATGCTAGTGGATTATATATAGGTTTTTAGCTACAAGGGACAAGCTGGAGACCTTTTTCATATACATTCAGAAGTTGAGATTTTTTTTGCCTATACCTTTTGCTACTAAATCAAGTTTGGCTGAATTATCCTAAAGAGCAGCGAGTAGAGGTAAAGTTGCTGCAATTAAGGCTTAGATTAGCCAGTGATTTTGGTTCATGCGAGTAATACCTTGCATGGGAATTTTCATTTCTGAGATTGCATAATTTGTCCTTTTTTTCTTATCCTTTCATAATGGAAATGCCTAAATTATTTCTTTTTCATGCAATCAAAAGATAACATTAATTTTACCAACACATTAATATGCTTCTTATAGGGTTCTGATGGGGTTTCTCAAATTGACCTACCCCTTCTTTGTACATGATAAGCAAAACTTTATCTTTCTCCTTATATCAGTGTATGAAATAAAAGCCTGTTGGCTAGCTGGTAATTCTAGAAAGTTTTTCTCCTTTTCTCCCCCACAAAAAATACTTTTTGACTTTCCAAGCTTATTTCATACACTGATGTTAATGTCATTATGTAAAATACTTGCATAGTCTTTAACATATCCTTATAAATATATCATTGTTGTATGCAGGCACCCGGTACCATTGCTGATAATCCTTCTACATATTATTATTGTGTTTGTGCAGGCTCTACGATCCATAGCGTGGCACCATGAAGGGAAGCAGTTCATGTGTAGTCACTCTGATGGCAGTCTTACTACATGGGGCATCAAGGCCTGCCCCAAACCCTTCAGTGTCATGTTCCCTCATGGTAAGCTAGGAATTTCTTAAATCTTTTATTAAAAAGACACTTTCACTCTTGTAGGTATGATAAACAAGGCGGTCTTGTATATGAGGCATGATACAAACAGTTCTTTCGAAACATTAAATGGTAAGGGTGTGCGGTATTATTGGTATATCGGTATATATTGCAATACAGAACCAACACGATACATACCGGTACACTCTTCTGAAAATATCAAATATTGGGGGTTTTTAAATGAACAATTTCCGTGTAAAATTCTAAAAACATAACCAAAAAATTTGATTTTACTGAAATTTGTAACACAAAATGTTAACTCGCAAAGTGAAAATAGCACGGACATGTAAAAGTCAGATAGCAGCCACTTAATTTTCTCTCTTTATAAAACGATGAGCCAGTTAAGCATTGATCACTGTTCTAAATACTATTACAAGAGAGCATGGAAAAACTTAAAAATGAAAAGTGCCAATATATTGCAATACGTATTGCAATACGCTTTTCTGTATTGCAATTTATTGCAATATAGAAATGAGGAGCGATACCCATCCTTATTAAATTGACATACCATATCTGAAAGGTGATGATGTTTATGATATGATGTTCATGAGTGAAACCATGTTTCAGCTAAAATTGGCAAGGACGGGAAGGCAGATCCATGCAAACCGATCACAAAGGTTGCCTGGAAGTCTATCAGGAATGGGTGAGTTTTTCTTTGCGTATATCATGTAATTACCCAACAGGGTGTTGTATCTGCTCCATAGTCCTTCGATCCGCTTCACTTTGAAAAAACAGCCAATGAATTAATCACGAAATCAAGCAATATTGGTAGTGTTCGAATGAGACTTCTGTTGAACATCTAAAAAATTACATAATTTATCAAGGCCTGTCTTTGTGACTATAAATACACATTGTTCCAACTTATCTGTTTCTTCCAGCATTTTTTTCAAATTCGGCATGTTGATATTTAGAAAATCAATCTTGATAGAAAACACTTTTCTGATATAGAGATGTACTTCCCCAATACAGGGAGCCACTGGTGATGTTCTCTGGAGGAATGTCGTATGACCGGGCGGGGCGGACCCCCAGCATCACTGTGATGAATGGCAAGAGTACAACAGTGCTAGAGATGGAACACAACGTCGTCGACTTCGTGGTGCTGTGTGAAACACCCTGGTCAAATGGTCAGTTCATATATAACACTTTCATGATTTATGCAGATGATAGCGCACTCATTAATTTAGACTGTTACAATATTGCAACGTATATCATTGGTCCGATATGTTTTTATACCTTAACGCAACTTCCTGTCAATGTTACACCTGCATTTCTTTCTTTCAGATTTCCAAGACCCCTATGCTATTGTTGTGCTACTGCAAAATGATCTTGTTGTTGTTGACCTCACATCACCAGGGTAGGTTTCTTCATGTTTTCTTATTTTGACTATTATTGCTTATCGTTTCTTAAGAGATAATCTTTCAAAGCCAAATAATCGCAAAGTTCTTTCAGTTATCTCAAATGTTTTTGTCCTTGTACAGTTTGGTTCCGAGAGAGGTCCAAGGGAATTGCCCACCCTTTAAGCTCTTATAACCCTTATAATTGTAAGAAGTAGAATACTTACCATAATGACAAGAAATATATGGATAACAACTTCTTTATTCATCATATGCGACTGAATAAAGAAGTTGTTATCCATATCACATTATTCAATGATCTTTGAAATAATATAATGTGTATCACATGTATGTTCCTGTATGTTCAAGCTCTGTAATGATACAAACTCATGGTAATAATTTAGTATTATATTATCATTATTATATATATTTCTTGTCATTATCGTCATTCCCATTTCTAAAATGCCCCTAAAAGAAGGATATACTTACCATTGCTCCATCTGCTCAGAACATTCAAAACTGATCCCTTCAAATAATCACTGCTTGTACACTTTGGCTCAAAGTCATTTGTATTTTGAAGTCAGAAGAATGATTTCAAAATATCAACAAATAGGTCTTGAGTATTTCAGCCAATTCAAGTGTTATCTTTATTACAGATACCCATGTTTTGAGAACCCCTACCCCATGGACATCCACGAGTCGCCGGTCACTGCATGCCAGTACTACGCGGACTGTCCACCCGATCTCATTCCAGCATTCTACTCTGTCGGCTCCAAACAGAAGAAGACAGGATTCACAGACAAGGTCAGGACTGCAGACATTCAGAGAGTCCATAAGCTTGTGACTGCTTTATTCTTGAAGATTTAGAATTTTATGGATTTACAACTTCTTTATTGCAAAGAGACGCGACGTTTCGGTGTAGAT
Organism: Phorcus lineatus; assembly: GCA_921293015.1. NCBI lineage: Eukaryota > Metazoa > Mollusca > Gastropoda > Trochida > Trochidae > Phorcus > Phorcus lineatus. The sequence continues at coordinate 34,035,819 of OV121085.1, read as the reverse complement.
ACTGTGTTAGTAGCTTTAATGAAACTTTGCATCTCTTAGCAATTAAGAAGTTGTAAATCCATAAATGTCTTGTATCTTCATCATACCAACTTCTAAGATGCCACTCAAAGAAGATACTGGATTGTTGCAAGCATGAATATCTTTATTTCACATGGTGCGAGACAAAGTGTGTAGAGGGATTAAGTAATTTCGAACTCATCAGGAATTCCTTACTTACAGTACACAAGGCTTAGGGTATCATAATGGGAGCAAAGATCTGAAAATCGATACAGTATTAATTTATAAGACTTGGTATGTGATTAGAATGGTTGAAATGGTGCCTTTTGCTACTTAAATTATTCTGAAATTTTTTGATAAGTGACAAATTTATAAGTTTATGATGAACACGTTGGATTTAAAGTTGTGGCAGGGGACATCACAGTGCATCACGTGCACATGTATCTATTTGAGGGACTCCATTAACTCTGCTTGGACTGAAGAGACCTTGTGGTAGCGAGTCAGGTCAGCAGGTCATATTTGAAGATTTACCACTGGTTATTTATTTTTTACTATTTAAATGTTCTTTATTCTAATGATATTTCTCATTCCAGAGTTGGCCAATCCAGGGAGGAGAGTGGCCATCAATGGCTTGTAGTTATCCAGAAATAATAATAACTGGGTGAGTACTGAGAAATAAGGGTTTTGTTGAATCATTATGACTTATCTCTTAAATGTGACAGACATATTGTGATTACTCAGCAATTTTGCATTAATGACTGAAGAATCAATAAGTTCCTAGGACATGTTCAACGTCAAACAGTAAACATTTCAAGTGTCAAATCATCATCAAAATGCCACTAAGAACTTGCATTGAAAAGTTGTCATTAAAGGGATGATCATATTGGATTTCAGTCATGCTTTTTTATTTTTTTATTTCGTCATTTATAACATTGTATTAGTTAGAATGAAATATTTGCTCTAATACTAAAAGTTTTTGTAGATATATTGATAAAAATAGTCTGAATAATAACTACAGGCAACTATTAACACTTGTAGCATAGATGAATAGCTTCAGTTTTCATGTTTCCTTATTAGTGAATTTCGGCTATTCTAAGCGTAAAATCTAAATCAACGAAATATCACCCTAAAAATCATATTTGACTTGATTGACTTATAATATTGTATTAAGAACAGGCACATGTAGACATGGCCCTTCAAGTTGCATTTCCACAGGTTATGCACTTAATGTGTTAATTACATTCAAAATTTTTTTTCCAGTCACGCTGATGGGTCTGTCAAGTTTTGGGACGCATCTGCAGGCAAGTTATGTTTCTAGTGTTAATATATATAGTGACTTTGCAAATTAAGGCTTTTGTTTGTGTTTACCTTCCTTCTTCACTGAGATGCCTATTTCCGTGACAGCAGGTGAGATGTATAGAGAAAAATAAAAAAGAAACCCCAAAATTTTTAGTGGTATGCGTATTAAGTTACCTCCCCTTGAATCATCTGACAGTCATTGTATCAAATCATTGTGTTCCTCTGTACTGCTGGTTATAGATTAGTCAGAGATTAGAATTGAATATTTTTTGGAATTATCCTATCCAGACAATCTTCTTGTGCTTCGATGTTTATCAGATTCTGTTTAAATGACAAAATGCAGTTTGTTTAAAAATTGAATTTTTTTATATTTGAAGAAATTTTTAACGTGTTTAATAATGAAACGTTGTGTTTTCTTTTCAGTGACATTACAAGTGCTATACAAGTTGAAAACTGCCAAAATTTTTGAAAAACCAAAAAAAATTCCAGAGAGTCAAGACGAGGACCCTTTTGCAATCCAGATGATTTACTTGTGCTGTGAAAGTCGCCTTATGTGCATCGCAGGCGCCACTCACTGTATGCTCTTCAAGTTCAGCAAGCAGGAGGCAAACCTCGATATTCCTGTGAGTCTGTAGCAATAAAGAAAAAATTAGTTAACTATGGATATATTAGAAACTTGGTCTTCAATGAATTCACTTCATCGTCTTTTCATTTTTATTACTCTCATCATATTTCTTTTGAAAAATCCAACAATATTTTGCATAATATCAGTAACCATTTTCTTTTGATGTGAATAGGTTTGTAAATTTAGTAAATACCTTATGTTAGTCAGCATACGATCCCTCCAATATCTTGACATGTCATTACCAACCTCTCTACAAATATATTTTCCATGAATAATTGGTCACAACGGTAAATAAAGTTGATGAGCACTTTTATGTTCAATTGAATAAATTTTAAACCATTGCAAAGGCCATATTTTGAACTTGAATTGTAATTAAAGAATGTATGTTTGTGTTTCCGTTCACTGTTGTGTTCATTCACTGTATTTTACAAGCATCTTTTTGATATGAAAGTAGAAAAGATATATAGTTTTATATTGGTGTAAATGGCCTTATAGATACCCAATGAAAACTTAGGATAGATCATAGGTAAGATATGTCATTTAATTTATGTTAAATATATATGCTATTTCTGGTTGATTTTGAATAGTGTAAGTTCACATAGCCTGGTCTTGTATTTCAGTTTTTAGAGGTGTCTATAGTGTATGAAATCTATGATGAACTTGACTCACCTGAATATAACGACTACCCGAAGCCACACCTGGGAACAGTGACGCAGACAAGTGGAAGCATGGGCTCATACTCCAGTAATACATCAGATAGTGCTAAGGTGAGCTGACGCACCTTCTATTGAGGCTTTCCTGTTTTGATTTCACTGTGTTTTCTTTTTCTGTATACTTAACATACATTTTATACTTGGTATACAGAGCACAGATCCCAAATTGACAAGACATTTCCAATTTTTGGCATACAAGTACATTTTAATGTTAATTGACAGCGTACAGGCACAGCAGGAGTTACAAAATCTCCAAGGTCAAAGGTATCTGATTTTCTAAGTCTTTCGTGGCCAAAATATCATGTAGAGTTCAAGACAAGGCTCTTTCACTCAATGCAACAGGCTGTTGTAAGATAATGACTTCTGAGATGACCTTTGGGAATTTTTTATCCCCTGTGCAGTTGTTATAAGTGACACATATCACACATCTCCCCAAGTTTGAGCACACAACATAGAGGAAGATGCATATGCACAACTGATGAAATCTTAAAGGGCCTCCTTTAACAAAGCCATAAGGTGGTAAGTCACTTAGATAACCTTGGTGCATTATCAAAGAAAGAGAGCTTTTGAAGGAGGCCCAGGTAATTCATATAATATTAAAAACAACAAATGAAATTGCTGATCTATATTTAAATACAGAAGAAGAAGAAAAATATTTCATTTAAGTGTCACACAGCGTACGTTCATGGAGCGAGTTATAATAACAATATGTAAAGTACACTGTCCGGCCAAGAATGGCCTATGAGACACTAGATCACATTATAAGTCACATTAAAAATAGCTAAAAGCGCTTAATATATATATATATATTGATTAATGAGAACCCTGTTTGAATTAAGGGGTGGCAAATCTTCTTCGTCTAAACATAGTGCTTATTGTAGTGGCAAGTGGTTGGGAGAGTTTGGGGGAATGCATGAGAAAAATGACTTGGTCTGTTGGAGATATACAAAGATATTCTGTGACTGTTTGCCCTGTTACCATTGACACATTACAACTCCTCTTTCCCCCCAGTCTGAACACACCACGTCGGTGCGGGTGAAGACGGGCAGTAGGAAGTGGAGTGCGGGGTTCCAGCCGGAGCTCATGTGTCTCCTCACCTGGGTGGACGGAGAACCCCCTGGCAACATCACCTCCATCCTTGTCAACTCCACCTACGGGCTGTGAGTATCTTCTGATATTAAAAGTATGAGGATCACCCTCATTTGAGGTTTTGTAGAGTTTACTGACTGAGGAAATTTGCGATATGACCTTTACAAAATTTTGAAATACAGTCAGACCCCGATAATCCGGCCACCGATAATCCGAATCTCGCAGTATCCGAACGGTAGCAAACTGTAACCAAACTGATCTCTATATAAACTCATTAAATGTTGATTCATTAATCCGTTGATTCAGTCTCCGTATCCGAACGCTAATTAGCTGTAACGGATTAGTTAATTACAGCTATTTCTGCTTCATTAATCCGACCGTTCATCAAAGCGTTCGGTAATCCACTAGTAAAGCGAGCACCACACTGATTGAATCAGGAGTTGAGCGTGTCAGCAGTCTGTGATTGTAATAAATTGATATGTCTCACTTTGTGTATCTGGAGTTTGTGAAGATTCTGTTTTACTTATCAGGGCAAGAAATGCCAAACATTCGATATTCGTAATACGTTGTCGTCTGTCTGTACATTTGGTTCGTTTCAGTAGTCCGAACGTTTCACTATCCGAACGTTTTTGATGAAAAACGGAAGTGTTCGGATTATCGAGGTCTGACTGTAGTTAGTTACCCAGTTAAGATCAAATTTTATATTCATAAAAGTCATACGTCAACATTTTAAGGAATACTTTCTTTATTGTCCATAAAATTCCATTTGAATTGCATAAAAATAGCCAGTAAAAGGCCTGCCTTCTTGCTTTTGTTGAGTCACTGAAAATGGTTTAAGACATCACATGCAACACAATCAAGAAACTATTTTAATACAATACTTCCTAAGCAAAAGTATTGTATGCACATGTGTAGAAAGGAAATATGACATTGCTTATGTTTAACAATGGGTATACTTACTATGTACTATGGTGCTTAAATCAAGGCTTTTTCAGCAATATAAGCTGCCATGATTTGAAAGAAATCTGACTATGTGACAGTAACATCAACTATGTTGTTTCAGGATGGCATTTGGCAACGAGTCTGGGTTGGCAATCATTGACTTCATGCAGCGGACCTGTCTGTTAAACCTAGGCACACCGGACCTGTATGGTGAGTGGGCCTTCGGGACATAGGGTGTACCGTGGAGAGAACATTGCCAGTACTGTCAAACATCTTACATTGCATGATACCATTACCAACAAACATACCTCAAAATATCCGACATTTTCTTCTTTGTAATATTTAGTCATCATCATTTTGGAAGAATTTTACCGCTGTTTATGATTAGGAGTTTTTTTTATTGAACTTTTTTTAAAATTTTGAGGATAGGTTATCCTTACTTTCTTTCCTTTATTCTTCCTTTCTTTCCTTCCTTTATCCTTTAACTTTGCCTCCATTTCCCCTATCTAGAAACATGTTTTCAAACACATCATTACCTTTTGAAAGTTGATGTCTGCCATAGTTTCCCTGAAATCCTAAAGTTGTTAGTCTGTTCTAGCTTGATACTTTTATACCACTTTTGTCTGTGGCCCTCATGTTATGTCAATTAATGAGTATTTTATGAATGCTTCAAACAGTGTTACTTCAAATGTTCAAAAAGAGTCATGTTTCATGTTGAAATGTAACCATGTCCAAGATCTCCAGTTTGACAACTGTCACAAACACCCATAAATATTTTGTAATTGAGTTTTCTGTTGATTTGCACAGAATAAAATCCGCCCATCAACCTGGATGTTGTGACAATGCCTTTAGAGTTTGTTTGCCCTTTAAGATTCCCTTCCACTGAATAAATATAAAATGTTTACTAAAAATTTACTGGTATTTGCACAGCTGAATCAGAACATATTGTGAAAAAATTATTCAAAATTTTCGTTTTGGAAACAGTGCCTTAATAGCAGAAAGTCATTGCATGTTTTACATATGTTTAAAGTTCTATATTTATCAGTTTGGATTTATTTCACTTGCTGATATTTATTTCTTCTGCTTTTAATCGATTAGTCAATCAACCTCACATCAACCTAATTCTCATGTCCATTTTATTATTAGAATAATGTGTATGTATATATTCTCATTAACTTCTTCTCTTGAATCACTTGCTTGAAAACGACATTAGTATGTGTCGAAATGTCGCCTACCTTAAATAAAGAAGTATGTCGTCCGTCCAACAAATATGCTGTTAAGATGCTTTGTGTGGTCACTACTTCAAGTTCTCTATCCCTAAAGAGGTGAAAGGGACCTCTCAGTTATTTTAGATAAAGTACACATTCTTGCCCTTCAGTGACATTCTAAAAGTTTAAGAAGTATCTTCTATCAAAACATTATGACCTCAGAAGATAACTTTTATCCATTGATACCGGCCCTTTGAGTATTGAATGTTTGTTACACATTTCATATCTACAATCCCTTTTTCTGGAAACATTTGTAATTACTGCTCCAAAAAAAACACTCAAACTTTTTACTTGATAATAACCTGAGATTACAAATGTTTGGAGAATAAGGATCTATAACTTAAACAAAGCAAGGAAACTTATATGAGCACTTAAAAAAATTGTACCACCTGTCAAATATTTGCACTCTTTTAAAATTGTGCCCCTTTTTCTTGCCAGATCGTATGCCTCCCATGACAAACCCCTTGCTAGACCCTTCTCTCTGTCTGTCCGGTCTGGTGACCGTGTGTATAAACAACTGTCTGTCTGTGTCCCCTTTCCGTCTCTACCCCCCTCGCAAGCGAGCCCCCTACTTTCACTCTCTCCCAGGTTAGGGGACTTACTTCTAGGTGTTGTATCATGCAGTGCATTTTTACGTTCCTAAACCACCCTAGTGTTGTGTCAAACATCACCTGACTCTTTGTTTTGGCTTTCAAATGAACAAACAAATTTTCTCATATAACTGATTAAAAACTTCATGTCTTGTAAATTTATTTCAATGAAATTAAAGTTATACTAATTTTTTTTCTTATTTCAAAATTATCATCTCAAAATTTAATTCATAATTTTCTCTTTTTTAGTTTCAGAAATGCCTTTTGAAAAATTCTTTAGATACATTTAATAAAAAAAAATCTGGTTTCCCGCCTTCATTTTAATCAAGTGAGCCATACAGTTTTGGATCTGCTGATGATGTTTGTATGAATTGAAAGTTACCACATCAGTTTTAAAATGATAGTTCAAAACTCTTATTTTTTTGCAAGCAAATAACAAAATATTTGCGAATTAAGCAGGTGATGTTCTTACTCTTTTTGTTCCAACATTTTACACAATTGTTAGTTCCTTCTTGATCTAGATCTAGATGTGATTCATTAAATTTTCATGACCATAAGACAAATGAACAGTTTCCTATCATTTTGATTGCTCAGTGCATTTTTTTCACTAACAGGTCTATTATGCAACTTATTTGCATGTTTGCTCATAATAATTGCAATGAAGTTTCAGTATTAACTATGCCCTGTTTTCAGTTTGCAACTTAGTTTTAGATGGATTCATTTGGCAATCATGAAATGCGCTAATGTCAAATTGTAATGAAAAATTATGCTACTTTAAAGAGAAAAGTTAATAATTGCCTTATGAAATACACTTCGAATCAAATATTTATCTTTAATATGTTTTGGTCTTATATAATCCACTTTCTAAATCTCACAATTTCTTGAAATTCAAAGAATTGAATATAATAATTATAATAAATAATAATTCACTTTTCTAGAATTCTTATAATTTTTTTTACAAAGCTTGTAATTTCTCATGAAACAAGTATGGAATCATTTGAAGCGTAACTAAAATGCACTCGTAACATTCAAATGAGCCTTGCCACCATAACCTTTGACCTCCACAGGTTCAATGGATCCGTACCAAAGGGCTCCTCGATCTCCTCGCTGCAAGAAACCCCAGAATGCTGAAGGAGGGGGAATTAACTCCGAGGAAAATAAATCTCCAACAACAGATCAGGTAGGCTAATTGAAGTGTCGTAAAATCCTCACTGAAATAACTTTTGCAATCTTTCTACAGACAAGCAGTAATGTCTTTTTTGTAATTCCTTATCTTTCAATGAAAATAATGTCATATTAATGTATGTTGTTGCCTATGAATATTGATTTAAAAGATGAAATATACATTTGGTTATGAGTTTATGCTTTTAATACTGAAACAATGATTTTCAAAGTTGTTTGTTTGCTCGAATATTTGAATTTGTTATTGTTATGATTTAAATTGATTATTCCAGTTTGGAAGGTTATTACGCTTGAAATATATAGTATAGATTTATGAATATAATCTGCATTTGATATTGCATTTACCTTTGATATGTAAGGTGATGAATTATTGATTAATTCTAGAATTGTTTGATGATGTTTATGATGATTATATAAGATAGTTATATGATTTGCTGTCTTTCTGTTAGCTCATTTAGATGTATCCATATGATCATTTCATGCTTTTGCACTAAAACCTTTGTCGTGTGATTTATTTATAGTTTTATTTTAAGTTTCAGTCAACTCAGTATATTATTTTCATTTCAATGGCAGTGGTAGCTTAATATTGTTTTTAGGCAAAGCAAGCTGCCTTTTCAGCCTTGTGCATAAAATATAATAGTAATAACAATGAAACAATTCAATATATTTATGTTTTTGGATAATTCAAAAGATTGAAAATGCAACCTTTTGAATCATGAATAAAACTGTTTCCATTGTTTTGAAAAATGTCATCTTTTTCAAGTTTTTACTCTTTGTAGCTTTTTACGTTTTTGATACTATTCAGTTGACCAATTAAATCCTTTGTGGTAAAGTTTCTAGATTTATATTCTTTAGTGACTTCAATAGGCACATAGGCAGATTTGGCTCCAGCTTCTGTTGACTTTTGTTGCATGCCTTTTAGTTTTCCTTCTTTTATTTTGATTTATTGTGTTTTTGTTGTGGTATTGATTTCAGTCGTCGCCTCCCTCCGTGTTTGTAAACTCCCCTACACCGCCAACAAGATCAAAGAGAAAAGAGGAAACTAAAGGAGGTCCAAATGCCCCTCCGCCTCGCCCTCCTCCTCCAAAACACAAAGGTGACCTCAAGGTCATAACCGAAAAATCATTTGATGGGAGTGTGTTCCAGTTTGGAGTTGAACCATATTCCCCTTATGAAATCGTTGTCAACCCTGATGACCCAATGTTTGATAAAACTTCTGAAAATTCTGATACTCCAAAACCAATCAGTAAATCGGAATCTGGTTGTGAGCTTGGTGAAGGGGAGAGAACTCCCACTCCATCAGGTGATGTTACCCCTGAGATTGACAACAGTGGCGATAAAACACCACCTATTTTGGAGGAACCTGATACAAAACCAGAAGAACATGACCCTAACAAACCTTCAATCAAAAAATGTGTCTCGGATACTGCCCATATAAGTGACGATCAGGTTTTGCTGAAGACACGCAAGCTCCAGAGAAGGTCTTCCTCAGATCCCGACATAGGGAAGAGCTCCCTAGATCATTCCAGTAAACCTTCTTTTATAAAGAGGATCAGGAATTCTTACAAAGGACACACCCATAAGACAAACAAAGAACATGCCAATGACCATAACACATCCGATAGCAGTGTTCTGAATACAACAGAAAATACAGATGAATGTTTTGTGGATGTAGCTGACACTCATGGGAGAGCTGCAGAAGCAGACGCTGTGGAGTGTACTGACCAGAGTGCTTCGGAAGGGGAGTGTGCGGAGGCAGGAGGGAAAGGCTTTTTGAGAAAAATGAGTACAAAGTTTCGCTCGCATATGGGTGCTAAGACCCGGCCGAGCGAAACAGACTGCGAGGGGGAAGGTTTACGAGTGGAGAGGGATCGCACGAGAGGTTGGAGAGACCAAGCTAGGGCCGATGTCATAGATTTGAGAGAAAATGGAAAAAAGCCCCTCACTCGACGAATAAGCTTAGTAGACCTTCTCCAAGGCAAAAAAATAGGTAACTGGCTGTGACTGGTGATTTAGCGAGAGTTTTGTCTTGTTTTGCGCTTGTTTTGATATATTCTTTATTTCACTAGTCGATCTCTGTTAGGAGATTATTAATCGCACCTGTGTAAGCAGAGAATTTGTTGTTTCAACACGTTGCTAACCGTCTTGTCATTTCTTCCTCTCCTGCATTTTCAGGGTATGACCACTATGTTAGCTTCGTAAACTGCACTGCGGCGCTCTGGCCAGTGATAAGTGCCTTCCACTCTCTCTTGCTTAGCTTCTTTACACAGCACTTGCTGTCGTCTTGTCCTGCACATACTTCAAGCTCAACACCAGTTCAAACCTAAACTTAGATTTACTCATTGAATGCAGTTTGCACATGGATGTTCACTACAAAGTTGTACTGGCAGATCCTGATTTTTATAGGGGTGGGTTAACCTTTTTATGATAGACGGGTATGTCCCTTGTGGTTTACCATTCTTTGGTGCAGTTAGTCCTTAAAACATTTGAAAAGGAATGGTTGGGGCTATGGATGGGGAAGCAAACCCCCTTGGATCTGCCACTTAATTGCACAGAAATACTTTAAATGTTCCAATTGTTAAGCTTGAAATATGTGCGGACCTGGTGATTTAACTGTGTTTGTTTCGGCCTGACCTTGTTGTTGGCATTGTGCATGTGGAACTATTACTGCTCATGGTTCTAACACTTTGTTGGTTTTAGAGTTCTTGTTTGTCACAGTTTGTCAACAGGACAAACTCATCCACTAGCATCCCTTTGTTCCTTTCTTAGTTTCCCTCGGTTAGATTTCATCACCCTTAGTTTTCTTTCTTTTCAAATGGGAGCAAAGGCGACCATCAATAATTAGTGCTTGGTTTTTTCACTTTATATAGATTAATGGGGTGTGTTTGAGCCCTACAAGCTTAAAGCAAAAGAAACATCACCCCGAGTTGAAACGGACCAAGTCGCAAGGTACAACACGAGCTAAGTTACAGAAGGCTCAGAGCTTTGCTTCAATGGAGGATCATTCTAATGGAGGAGGTGCCGGCCGTGTGACATACTTACTTACTTACACTACTTCGTATTTACTGTTCAGCCTGTGCTCAACTCCCAAGATGAAGGAATCTTATGTAGCATAGATAGATCCTTTCTTTTATTTGTTGCCCTTTTTGTAACAATGAAGTAGAGCTCCGGAAATGTTAAATTATGAAAAATGAAAAAAATTGAGTTTTGGCATGTCATTGGGATTGGTTAAGATTTTAGTTAATTACTTTCCATATCACACAGAAACGCTTTTTCCAAATTGTTTTGGTTTACAGATATTATTAAAAATATTTAGTCATTTGTCGAATGAAGCAAAGTCTATGAAGCAAAGGAATTCGATACAAACTATAAACTTACTGATAATTTCGATAGTTGATTTTCCCAAATTAAAAAAATTCTCTCGTTTGTAAGGTTATGTTAATGTTGGGAGCTTTGCAATTATTTGAATTACTTGTTGTGAAGTGAATTAAATTAATTTTAAGTACCTTATTTTGTTACCTGCTTATAATTTATTTGTGAGTATACTACAAAAAGGCCATTCATCTTTGCATCTTGAGAATTTCTTTCGAATGTTTTCTAAAATTTACATTGTATGCCTTTGAACTGATTTCTTCAAGGATGTTCATCTCGATTATCAACCATTCTCTTTCTTTATCATGTTTTTTGCTCGATTTAGAACTTTTTTCTGCATTATTCTCTTGCTTCAATTCATTCTTTCAACATTTTCATGAATGGATCAATTCATTATATGAGCACATATTTTGTATCATAATGATTCAGTTAACGCTCATCTTGGGACCAAAAGCACACCTGAATATGATAACCGTGTTGTTCAATGTTTGCACCAAAATACGACCGAATCGATTAAATGGAGTCATCCCGCAAATCCTTGTTCTGTACATAAAACCGATACCAAGCCCAAAAATATAATGTTTATTCCACGATGCCTAGTGGTTAGACAAAGCTGTTAGTTAGGTCTGCATGTTTTAGTTGAATAGTCAGAACAGACTGCATGGTGAATTTATCAAAGTTCAATTCAAAATCTTTGCTTGAAGTTGATTCATCTTTTCCAAGCATGAACATTTGAATTCTTTAAATACTTTAAAAATATTATGGTATTGTACCTATCTGATAATTGTCAAAGTAAATGTAAAGAATATCAATCAGATATGCAGTTAGTGTTGTGTGGTGATAGTTCTTGTCGACTAGTTTAGTGGTTAGTTAGTCTGGTTAGATGATCGTGACTCTTTAACTTATAGTTAACTATCATATAATGTCTGTCTCTTTCTTTTGTTCGTAGAAATTCGTCAAACAATGAAATAAGCCAATCAAAACATTACTCTATTTTACTAGAAAATAATATATAAGCAGTTGTATACAGTAGTTCACAAAAGCAAATGAAATGTTGAGAGTGGGGGAGTTTCAAAGGGGGAAAATTTTAATTTCAATTCATGTTCTTGAGCATCACATTTTTAAAAACTTTTTCATTGTTTGAATAATTCCTTTTAAAATGTCCTGTGTCTTTCTTGCTTAAATCAAATTGTGTCTCAATGACATTACATGATAATTAAGCTTTATCAAACAGCTAGTTTTTACTAGCAGTATAATGTTAATGCTTTAAACTATTATCACATCTGAAAGTAAAGTTTCCTGTTTTGAGAACCACTTTAGAGAAGAAATATAGATATAACTTATGTTCATATTAAATAACCAATGCATGTTAACATTTTTAAAGAAAATGTATAAAACGCATTTGTTGAGTTCATGCTACTACAATATCGGTTCAAGAATAGCTAAGACAGAATTTCCCAGCCTTGTAGATCACCCAAATTATTTTGATTGTATTTTTTTTACAATAATGCGATAACTTTGATTTTCCAGTTACATATCTCTCAGTGGACTTTTCAAGTTAGCATATTCATGATTTCATTGCCATGGATACCAATGAAATTGTCACACTTACATTGCTTGAGAAATTTATAACAAATAGATGATCATAACAGGTTTCTAAAAAGAGATCAATCAATCTGTAAACTTCTTGATGGCTATTAGATCAGAAATTTTAATAAAACATAAGGTATCTTAATTTAAAGATATATTTCATAAGTCTATTTATGCATTATGTGAAATTCAATGGGAAAACACGATTTCAATGCTTCTATTTACATTCAGGGTTTTTGTACTGAATGCAAGTTTGAATTGATCAAATTTGACGATATTTCTTTCAAAATGTAACTGCGATAATTTTATCACTTATCATGGCTCAGTGCTTGATTTCCATGGATTTTGTAACTTGAACACCTCTGTGTGTTATTTATGTAGCTCTCCACGTGACTAACACATCTAGTTACTGATTCATGACGCACCCAATCCGCACCGACCCTTGACAACCTTCAGCACTTCCTAGCATCTGCCCTATCCAAGGGAGATAACTCATGCATCTTGTTACCCTTGCATTTTGAACCCTCTCTCCAAGGGAGATAACTTGTGCATCTTTTTACCCTTACATTTGTCTTACCTAAATCTGGACTGAGTTTAATATACTGAAAGTTGTTTCGCTCTTTTTTTCTTGGTCAGAAAAGATAAGTGTTGGTGAAAATTCATCGGAAAACATCTATTCTTAGGTTTGAAAGTAGTAGATTGATACTTCTTAAATCAGTATGCTTATTAACAACAAGCTTTTTTACTTTGTGAACAGTGGTGTGTTAATAAAAAAGTTTTTAATTTGCGCTATCAGTTGAAATATATAGGAAGTCATTGATTCCAGTCCTGATGTAGATCTACATAGCAGAGATTTCATTGAAGTCATAATCTCTCTCAAAAACTTTTCGTATCATATAGGGTTAATGTCTAATAGCCCCTTCTTATTAATCTATGCTCCTTAACCCTGAAAAAGAAGTGAAGTTTTGAAAATTACCATTTTGACAAAGACTGTAGGAAAGGACTTAAGATTTATCAAGTTAATTAAGATTTACAGGTTTTGGCATGATTTTACCTTTATAAGAGTAATAGATTTATTTCTGTAATCACTCTACTAGTGTCTATCCTTGTAGGATGTTAGATGAGGAAACTTGTTTAGAACTAAACCAACAGCATGTGTCATGTTTTGTCTCTTCTGGGCAGTACAGCTAATCATTGATCCCCATAGCTCAATTTATGCCTATCTTCTCGCTACAACCATAAAAGGTTTGTCAGAAACATTATATAGATAACGATAGCTGCACTGCCCTTTTCTCAATGTCTTGTAGATTGAACTGACTTTCCTTTCTCTCTCAGCATCTTGGAATCAAGTGAGGTTCTGCTAGGGTGCAAATCTCTTCCTTTGAAGTAGAATGGTTGAATGCTCATTGTTAGCACCCTAAAAGGACCTCACTGGTGTCAAAGTGGAATGAACTTGAGAAAACATGTTAGGAGTGTCAATTGAGTGTAACCACATATTTAGGAGTGTCAAATGAGTGTAACCACCTCCTCCTACAGCATGTTGTCTAGCTCTGAGTACCTGTCGTTACCTGGCTACACCTGAGGCTCTTAATTACAGGTGTTGCCACACTATGTCATATGTAAGCATATCAGCTGTGTCATGCACCCTCAGCCTCTGTGGGGATTTCTTTCTCATCCTGATTCCATAGTATTTTAAGATTAAACAATTGATTTTGATTTTGTTGACAAGAACTTGATTCAACGTTTGGTTGAATGTCTTTCTCAATCAAACAGTGTGTCATTAAGTCCAAATTCCCATGCAAGGCAGTCTCTTTCAGTGGCTTGTTAAAGGCTTGATGCAATTCATAAACTTTTCTTACTTGCTTGGGCTCAGACCGTGAACTTTGATGCATTACAACAAGGCTTAAGTAGGTCAGTGAAGCAGATTTGACAAAGATATGCCTTGCATTGGAAGTTGCACTTTATTATCCTTAGCAAATGATTTGTAAAACATTAGGGAGTATTTTTAAAAATATCATTTAAAAGTAGTGGAGAAAAAGTTAAATTGATAACCATATCCTCTTTGAATTTCTTTGAATTTGACTTTTTTAATCGGAAATAATATAGGAAATCGGGTTCCAAACGATCCCTGTTCTATCGATTAAAATCAAACTGAAAATGGTTGAATTAATTGACCAAATGAAGTCCTCCAAACATATGGTCAATGGTTATGTTTTTCTACATTTTGAGATGTTCTTAGGCATTTTGACTTCATATCTGTCATGTTTGAATTGTTCACATTATTGCATCTCCATCTATGTTTGATGTTAGTTCAAATATTTTGCACTCTTTATCCATTTGATTCTAAGAAAGCCCATGTCAGAGGATGTAAATAGTTTAAGTCATTCGGAAGAGAATTTTGATATCGTTCCAGTAGACAATACTGGAACATCTAAATTATTACAAAATTACCACACAAATGACAAATATATTAAAATGTTAAATAAATCGAAGTACAAACTTTTAATTCATATTTTATCCCATAGGATAATTATCAAATAATTTTCATATTTGCATGATAGCAAGTGTCCAAAACTTAGGAATAAAAATTTTGAATAATTATCATACTGAAAAGGAAATCCATTTTATCAATATATTTGGGCATAATGGCTTCAATTATACCAGTTGCATGCTTATCATCACGTGAATCCTAAAAGCCTTTCATCAAAAAACAGTATTTCAATATATATTCTAATTTAAAGTAAATATCATCATCATATGAATACTTACAATACCCAACCATTGTGTCATAATGATAATTCATTTAAAATTATCATCACTATCAAAATATTAGAAAGACTTTTTTAATCATTCAACCCTTGCATATTTCATGTGGGCCACTATTAACCCCATGCCTGCCATTGCTTTTTTGTGTAGACAAGTCTGACGGTGCTTCCTTCTCCCGCTCCCGGAGCTCCAGTATGTCCAGCCTGGAGAACGTCTCAAAAGAGGCAATCCAATCACTGATGTTCGCCGACTCCTACACAAGGAAAACAGGTAGAGAAGGTCGAGATCAATTTATAAATCTGAATGTTTGTCTCTTTGATATGTGTCTCCAACACATGCATGGCTGTCGTCGCCGTGGATACACATACGCCATGTTGTGTACGTGGCTCCATTCTTTGGGATTCACGATTCTTGCTTTGATTCATCTGTTTATTCTGCAGCTTCAGCAACTCTCATCTTGGTAATTGTATTCCCACTTTCTGCCAATTTACCAATTCAGGATGTTTCTTAAATGGTTAACATATTTTCTAACTACCACTTTAAGATATATCTATGTTGTTTTCAAGGTATTTGCAAGGCTGTTTGTGCAAGTTTGTTCATTTTTTCCCCACCTGAACAGCAATATTTCATCACCAAATGTCAACTGTCAAAAGCGCAGAGAAAAGACTTCCTGTTTCTATTGTTCCATGAAATATTGCTTTATACCACTTTCTGTATTATTAAATTTGTATTTATTCAATTTTGAATAAACTTCCAGTCACACACTTGGATGCGCAAACATTCAGATTTACATGTTATGTAATTGCTTTATAACACACAATTGCCGGCTTTGCTTCAAAATAAATGTAATTTCTTGATGTTTTGTTGTATTCTTTGTTCTAAATTTTTCAATGTTGTTCAAATTCTATGGAAGTGTACAAAGAGTTCAACTTTTATTCCTCAGGCAAAAAATAGCAGCAAGCAGTTGTGCAATATTTGTTACTACATTTAGATATGTTGAATATGAAAGATAAAAGCAAATGTAAATTTTACCTATGATCATCCTTAAAAACAATCTGAACTGAAAAAGCAAAACAATATTGATAAAACAACTGAGCATAAATATTCTGTAGCATAAACAAAATTGTGATATTTTCTTTGTTTAACGTGTTTGAATCTGCCCACAGACAACTTCACGTGTCCTTGCCTTTGGGTTGGTACGAGTCTGGGCTCTGTTATTGTGATAGTTCTCAACCTGCCTCCCAGTGGAGACCAGCGACTCAGTCAACCCGTTATCGTATCTCCCAGTGGTGAGTACCATTATCGCATCTACCAGTGGTGAGTACCATTATCGCATCTACCAGTGGTGAGTACCATTATCGCATCTACCAGTGGTGAGTACCATTATCGCATCTACCAGTGGTGAATACCATTATCGCATCTACCAGTGGTGATTACCATTATGGCATCTACCAGTGGTGATTACCATTATGGCATCTACCAGTGGTGAGTACCATTATCACATCTACCAGTGGTGAGTACAATTATTTCATCTACCAGTGGTGAATACCGTTATCGCATCTACCAGTGGTGAATACCATTATCGCATCTACCAGTGGTGAGTACCATTATCTTATCTCCTAGTGGTGAGTACCATCGAGACTCCCAGTTATGAGTACCATTATCATGTCTCCCAGTGGTGAGTACCATTATCGCATCTACCAGTGGTGATTACCATTATCGCATCTACCAGTGGTGATTACCATTATCGCATCTACCAGTGATGAGTACCATTATCGTATCTCCCAGTGGTGATTACCATTATCGCATCTACCAGTGGTGAATACCATTATCGCATCTACCAGTGGTGAGTACCATTATCACATCTACCAGTGGTGAATACCATTATCGCATCTACCAGCGGTGAGTACCATTATCGTATCTCCCAGTGGTGAGTACCATCAAGACTCCCAGTTGTGAGTACCATTATGGCATTTACCAGTGGTGACTACCATTATCGCATCTACCAGTGGTGATTACCATTATCACATCTACCAGTGGTGAGTACCATTATCACATCTACCAGTGGTGAATACCATTATCGCATCTACCAGCGGTGAGTACCATTATCGTATCTCCCAGTGGTGAGTACCATCAAGACTCCCAGTTGTGAGTACCATTATCTCATTTACCAGTGGTGACTACCATTATCGCATCTACCAGTGGTGATTACCATTATCACATCTACCAGTGGTGAGTACCATTATTTCATCTACCAGTGGTGAATACCGTTATCGCATCTACCAGTGGTGAATACCATTATCGCATCTACCAGTGGTGAGTACCATTATTGCATGTACCAGTGGTCAATACCGTTATTTAACCCCCATTAGGGAGTAGGATGCAATGTTAGAAATCTTTTTTTACCCTAAAACAATTATTTTCTTGTATATGATAGGATACATGATTGTTGTAATTTCAAATAGGTAACTTAGATTGGTTTTATTGTCGGAATTTCATGAATGAATTCACTCTCATGGTACGTGGCACCCTAGAATGTTGCCTGAACTAGATCAACAAGAATAGGATCAGGTTAACAATTTTTGAAGAGTTTACCAAAAATGAGATCCCAAAACCAATTAATGCTTGTGAATATGTAATATCTATAAAATAAACTATTCTTTTTGGGGACAATTGTGTAAACATTTTACATTTTAACATAGCAAGTAAAGATTGGTGACAAAGCCCTATAATTTCTCATTTACAAATTAGAAAATGAAAAATATATCTTATTTTGCAATTTTTTAATGCATTTAGACAAAAAAGCTTAGTAATTAGATTTATTGAAAGATTTCAATACCTTCTCAGTCATTTGCAATGCCAAATAAAATATCGTGAAAAACTGGTAATGCATTAAAGCAATACCATTCCCAAATAGCTAAAAACATTAACCATATTTCACTTTACAATCAAGCCATCATGATTTTAAAAGGGGAGTAGTTTGGAACACAGCCTTCCTGATAAAAGGCATTCAAGTTTAACATTAAACATACATTGGCATTCATCTTCACAGTGTTTGAAATAAAAAAGTTTTCTGTATCTTTGTCTGTGACCAACTTTTCAGAATTACCAATGTAGTGATTTTAGATGTTTCAAATTTACCCATTTATTTCATAAATCAATATTTTTGCTGGGATAGCTTTTAATTCCTTCATGGCATTACATCTACTGACAGACCTCGAGTCATATTTTTATATCTTTGGACTCGCATCATGGCCCATGAGATAAACGATAACACCCTTTTGAACATGTGATCCTTTTGCTTGCTACCTTCACATCATGATAATTCCTTCATGGCATTAACATCAGCTTATTAACTGACAGACCTCCAGTCATATTTGTATATCTTTAGACACTCATCATGGCCCATGAGTTAAACGATAACACCCTTTTGAACATGTGATCCTTTTGCTTGCTACCTTCACATCATGATAATTCCTGAAATGTATCTGTGTTCCAGGAACAATTTTCCGGTTAAAAGGCGCAATACTAGCGATGTCGTTCCTTGACTGTAACGGGGTGTTGATACCGTCAGCGTCAGAGATGTGGCGCGAAGCACTGCAGCGTGAGAATCGGGACAACTCCCAGGAGAAGGCCATGAAATTTAGTAAAACTCATTTATATATTTAAATACTATTCCATGAAAGTTAAGACTTGATTGCTATCAAATGAGTGTTCAAAACCTTCTTTATGCCCAAGTGTAATGCATGTTGAGTAGTATATAATTATATACACAACAGGCTGATTTTCTTAATTCTTAGCACTTTTATGAAAACAGTAAATTTTGTTTAATGAGCAAGCCTTCACTATCAAGGTTATGTTCATATGATTTAAATGCTTAAACTGATAAGAGATATTAAAAAATGAAAATTGCTATAGATTAAGAGACGAAGCAATTTTAAGAAATGATCTAAATCAATCAGACAGACTATGAAAAGTACCTGGAATAAACCGTAAAGATTAAAAAAAACTAATAAGGTTGCATAAGTTTGAATAGTTACTGCGATTTTATCTGAAATGAAGAGAGAACCGAATGCATTGTAATCTCTGTGATGTTTCCACTGCTCACCACCTCCTCCCCCAAGTGGGCGTGGCACGATATCAATGTCACAGTGATTATGTCTCTAAATATCGATTTTGGTGCCCATTTTAGACTTGCAATATATGAAGGATAAGTATCCCCTGATATCCCCCCACCAGTTCGAATTTCAGTCCTTATGCCAATAAGAACCTGAAAACCACACATAAAAAGTTATTTCAAGTCATTGTATATCATTTATTATGCAAATCCAACATATCTTTTCCGCAGAATGTAAGTGAAATATTATTTTTCAGGACAAATGTCATTATCCAATAAACCACGGATATCACCAACATCATCAACTGAGATGAGTGACAGACAGTTTGTGATCATCTGTTCGGAGAAGCAAGGAAGAGTTATGTCCCTTCCATCACAGACTTGTGCATACAAAGTGAAGATAACTGAGACCTCCTTTGTAGTCAGAGCAGAGGTGGTCGCCTTGAGATGTGAGTGATAGTTTTGTCTTCAGACTACATACATTATCCAACATACCTTACAAGGCTTATGTAGCAACTGTCTCTATCACTTGCTGACAAAATAAAACCTTCATGCTACATTTCTTAGTAATTCATGCAGAGCTTTCTTGATAGACAATCAAGTTCTATATTGTCTAAAGAGAAATGTAGTAAGATGGACTAGCGCAAGTTATGTCCAATGGGATAGTATTATGTTGTTGCTTGTATACTTAGGTTTAAGTAATAGCAATTATTGAATTGAATGCAAACAGACACTGACTTTTCTTTGTGCGATATCCAATGGACCAATATTTTTTAGCTGAAAATTCGTGCATAGTGTACTTTTGATAATTGACATATGACTTAATAAAAAAAACCTGCTAATCTTGTACTACCTGATTCATCTTATTTTATAGGGACACTGCCTTATTAGTGGCAAACATTTGTTTTAATATCCATTTTGATTTAAAGTAAAAATTGATTTGTGCATAGGATATTTAGAGTTTATTACAACTACTCTGAAGATTAACAAGTCCTAGAGCAACTATTTCGTATGAGATAATATGATGTGACATTGTAAATATAATGATAAGTAAAGTAAGTAAGTAATATTGATATTTGCATGTTCTTGAAATGTTCGACTCTCTATCTACTGTTTCCCATTACAGACAGCGTGTGTCTAATGTGCTATGTGGCTAACGGACATGTGATGGGCTTCAGTCTACCCAGCCTCAAACCTCTTCTAGACATGGACTTCCTGCCTCTCACAGACTACAGGTAACCTTTCGTCTTGGACAAGGATTCACAAACATTATAAGCATCAAAGATCTTGGCCATCATCCAAGCATAATAAGTTATGACGTCCTGGGCCAATATTCACAAAGCATTATAAGTTCTGATTTCCTTGGTCCATATTCTCAAAATGTTGTAAGCACTGATATTCTGCTTGAATTAGACTGTCCTGGGCCAGGATTCCAAAAGCAGTGTAAGCACCAACTAGTCGTCCTAACTAAAGTTTGTCAGAAATTAACTGTTCTGATTAACGTTGGGGCCGGATAGCGCAGTGGTTAGCACATTTGGCTTCGGATCAAGAGGTTCAGATCAAGTGGTTCGAATCCAATCAGGGGCTCGGCATCTTTGTTTGCAGTAGAGAACTGTTCTACACGCAGTCAGGTTTGGGTACAATGCTACACTGAATTCAGTGCAGTACCACCCATGGTTCGCTAATTCCAGCCGATGCTCGCAGGTTTCAACTCAATGCATAGTCACAATGGTGTTGCGGGCTTTCTCCCTCCAATAATACTAGCAGCCGCGATATAAGTGAAATACTCTTGAAAGCGGTGTTAAACCCCATATCAGCTCACTTCACCTGATTAATGTTCATTGTGCTTTGTTAATGTTGATGACTCATGTGTGCGTGTATTTGTTGCAGGGTGGCAAGAACCTTCTGTTTCAGTAACAGTGGTCATGCCCTGTACTTCTGCTCTCCTACAGAGGTCCAGAAAATCACTTATTCTGCTGATATTAGGTTTGTATATATATGTTGTCTTTCTTCATCATTCACTTATAGACAATTCAGGGTTTCAAACATAGGACTGTCCTCCTTCTCCCTGTGGAGCCGCAAACTGTTATCGTCAACTATGCTGATACAGACTAGCCTGTGGTCCACTTACCAATGATTGTGAACCTTTATGATTTGACAAATATTCCTTTGTTCCTGTTCATGTCATATGCTTCAAAGTAGGCAATTGTACAAAGAATGAGAACTAGTTAAGCAGGGATTGGGAAAGACACCTTTGATAATGGGCCATTTATAGAGCTTTTAGTCATTTTCAGAATTTTGAATTGGCCTTCCCCTCAGTAGCAATGGTAAAATTTCAAAATTGAATGGACCATTGTTTCATTCAATGTGCAAAATGGCCCCTCTCCCCTGCCTTTCCCAATCCCTGGTTAAGAGATGAAGAACAACGGCAAGTGAAGAGATGATGACACAAGTCCTGTTCCTGAGCAAATAAGTAATAACATTGAACATTGTAATTTTAACAAGAATTCTTTTTGATAAAAATAAATTGAATTAGTAAATGATGTTTTCAAAAGAAACAAATTGTATTCAATGAAAAAAAGAAGATATCCTGTGCTTATAACAAAATTTAATATTTGATACATATGTTATTTATAAATATTCTTCAAAGTTAACTGTCGAGAAGTGCAATGGAAAGTGAGATGCAATTTATTTTGTCTCTGAGCAGTGACACACTAAATGACATGCTGGGAGACCTGTTCTTGGCATGTGAGACGCCTGAAGCTCCTAAACAGGGATTCTTCAAGAACCTCTTCAGTGGGGGCCCGTCTACTCTGGACAGGGAGGAGCTCTGTGAGTAGATAGTTATAAATAGTTCCAATATTACAACAATATAGTTTCAAAAGGTAGCTTCTATACATAGAGTCATAAGTAGTTCATATGCATAGGTGGATGTAAGTTTGTCCAATACATAGAAGGTTAGAAGTGGTTCCAAAATGTAGAGAATAATTGACATTTCTTGTGAAATATCGTTATTATCTTATTAAGTAGAAATTAAAGGACTTGCACAGCCAAACAAGTGTGTGATTTTAACTTCACAATATCCAATGTTATTTTCATTATGATTCCAAAAACAAAGCAAAGTTTTGTGAATTATGTTCATTAAATGAATAAGGTATTGAGGTTCCATTGTTACACCGCTTCTTCAATGGATAGATCCCAGTATTTGACTTTACTTCATGTATTACTATAGTTTTCTGAGGATAACCTCTTTGCTATTGTTTATCAATGTATACACAAGGAGACAAAATTTTTTATGCAGTTATTAATTATTTGAGCTTGACTCTGTGAGTATGGGTTTAAAACATGCAAAGGACTTAAACAACATACAAGGATATACTATGGAAGATGGTGTTATCCAATGGTTACATTATTAACACCAACTTGTTGACCATATTGCTGAACTTTGTTAAATGACTCACTTACTCCTGAGATAATTCACTCGCTCTCCCCCTCACAACAGTTGGAGAGAACAGTGGCAAGGCATCCAAGGGTCTTGCTAAACACATCCCTGGAAGTGGTCTTCAGCACCTTCAAGCACAGAGTGGCGCCGTCGGTGGAGAGATCGCCCGCGCTAGGATGGTAATGTCTTCTCAATTATTACAAGACTCCATACAGTCATTATAGAGGCTTGTGTGGAAACAGTCTCACGTTACTGATGGATGATTAATTTCTCTCTGGTATCATTGGTCAAGATTTCTAGCTTTATAAAGATTTCAAGTGTTCAAGGTCATGAGATAAGCAAAAATGTCAATGATGACATGCTATCATGTAGATGAGTCATCATTTCGTATTTTATATCTTTCACATTTGTGAGGATTGCAAGTATTTACATTGAATGAATATTTTTAAGATATCTGAAAAAAGTTTGTTAGAAAATTATTCATGTAAGTAATAGAAAGCTAACAAAAATATATTGTATATTCTTTCAATCTTAATTTACCTGTTCTGCAAGTCGTCATGTCTGACACCCTGTTCCTAGGCACTGACGGAGCGAGGAGAGAAGCTTGGAGACCTCGATGACAAGTCTGCCCAGATGATGTACCAGGCTGAAAGCTTTGCACAAGCAGCTCACCAGATCATGAACAGATACAAGGACAAGAAGTGGTATCAATTCTAACCAACAACTTTCACTGCTGCCACACAGCAGCTGGCTTAGCCCTTGTGTCCGTGGAAACATGCCTTGTTGCCATGGAAATCTGCACTGTGGTATCCCTACTTGATTCTTAGCCGCAGTCGAGCACCCGTTTGCCCCTCGCTGCTGGCCGGACTGCTCGCTGCATGTTGTAGGTTCCTGGACGAATATGTTCTTGCGACGACGTATACAACGTCATATTGCATGTGTAGAGAGACGGAATGACTGATTGATTGTAGGTGATCACTGAATAAATACCTCTAGGAGTTGGGACTGTGCTGCTCAACCATTCTACCAGATGTATGGTTCACGGTTTGACTTTTGGTAATCTAGGAACAGAATGGACACTATTCGAACTCTGTATCCCATCTTGCTGACTTGTTGACTTGTTTATTCTAATCCTTATTGACACAAATGTAAACTATGTACCATATGTTATGTTTACTTTTATATTACCATATTGCTATCTCAGTTTGCATCCCCAGTGCAATTGATCTAGGTAGTGTAGATAGTATTTAATACCTCCCTGATACTCCAAGGGACACAACTCTGTTGTCCCAGGGGTTGGTTGTGTATGCATCTGCATTCATCAGTCGTTGAGACAGTGATTCCTTCACTGCTAGAATATAGATCTCCTTGCTAGTGATTGGTTAATGAGGTTGAGGTTTCACAGATCGAAGTGCAATATATCAGTTTAAAGGTCGCTGCGACCCAGGTCAGTCTGACCTAGGGTCATTGACCTCAGTTAGAGAACTCAGTTCTCCTATCAAATATGTATAGTTTGCTAATGTACAGTAGTAACCTAAATGTAATGCTGAATTGAATTATTTATGTTGTAAATATAGATGCTTTTAGTTTTGTATCTTTCTGTTGTGCATACATTCCACAAAGAAAACTTGAATCTTTGTTCCAAATGAATTTTCATCTTTTCTCTCTCATTGTTTTTGGCAATACTTTTAATATTCCTTACGTTGTGGGATAATTGTTTATTGATTGAAAGTGGGCTGATGTGGAAAACTTTGTCAATGTTCATCTTGATATTGCTTATACATTCCTTAAAGAAAATGTCATAAAAGTGAAGATAATTTGAATAACGTTTTCAGTGCAGGTTTCTTGGTAAATATTTTACGATTTCATACAAAATAATTCTCAAAATTAAAAACAAAAGGTTATTTATGATAACATCTATTTTAGCTTATTCATCATTCCACACCTCTACTTTATATCTTTCAGTAGGTGTCCTCTGTTAATCTTTTACCAGCTGTTATCTCGTTACCTTAGGCATAATTCTTGATAATCATCTATCTCAATGATTCTTTTAACTAGTTTGGCTGTTAGAATTGACAAACTGAATAAAAATTGAATATTTAACTGACATTAAAATCCGTAAGATTTTCTGGATAACAATTTAAAAAGATATAAAGATCTTTGTTGCTTAACTCTCTTTCTCATTCAAGAGATGTAGGGTAAAATGATACAATGGTGATAAATGCCAACTTTTTGGATTTCCACATATCTATATTTTATAACTGTAATATTTCACAGAATTATTTGAATTTTAATAATATGTTATTGATTAGGTATAATTTCCTGAGAATTTGTACAACCAATGAAGCTCTCTGATGACAAATTGTGGTTGTGTTTTTCTCGCAGCAGTTGCTGTTCTCTAATTTCAAGTCAAGCAATAATATAAGTTTCAAGAGTTAATGCCTAGACTCAGTAAAAATTTGAGACATTTCGAGAGCATATTTGCTGTTTATAATGTAAAGCTTAGTTTGTTCATGTTTTTGTGATACTTTGCTCTAGTGAATATGTTCTAGGTAATTTATTATTTTGACACTCAGGACATCTAGATAAATATTAGAGATGATGAACTTGTTATGCTTCTAGAAATGAGAATGACAATTATTGTATAACCAAGCACTGCTGACAATAAATAAAAGAAAGATAGTTTGAAAATGACTTTTGTAACATATCCTGTGGCGAGGATAGGTCGGCTACTTCTGTATGGGTTGTTGATGTGTTTTGTTGACATTTTTATACCCTTGTGTATCTATGACATAATGTTATATAATATGCACAGCTAAAGCAGCTAAGATTGGGTGAAAGTATTTGTAGTATGATAGTGGCAGTTGCTAGCAAAGGCTTTCATGATCTTCAAATTTCTTACCATGTTTGATTCAAGCTATGGAATCTGCATTTTTCACAATAATGGTAAAAGGTATCTTGTCCTAAAATTACAGTTAGTTATTGTTTGCATTTCACAAAAGATTTGAGATTTTTGGACAATCACAATCTAACACAGCTAGTCCTACCCTCACCAACTAAATACTCTTAGATTGAAGATGAATCAAAGATATATATATATATATATATATAATATATAAATCTATATTGTTGTTCTTTGTTGTTTATGACTATTATGCTTGAAATATTATTTAACTGGTGTTTTATGATTCAAAAGTGTTGGTTGTTAAAGTTCTATTTTATTTGTTTGAAAACATTCTTAAAGTTTGGATGTTAGATTTGCATTAGTCACTGAGATATGAATAGTCTAGGCTTTATATTTATGACTGAGATGGTGCATAGTTTATCTTCTAGTCATGCCATAAGGTGATGCCGGAGAAAGGGACATATGAAGGAATTTGTTTAATGTCCATCGTAAGCGACATCCGTGCAAGAGTAATATTTTTGAAATACTAAAACATGAAAGATGAATATAATTTTGAGAGATGGTTTGAAATTTAAGAAAAAACAGTGGTTGATCCAGGGAGGGGGTTTGAACAACCCCAACTCCTCTTTGGACTGTTATTTCAAAAATCTACCATAAAGTTTATGACCACCACCATTTCAAAATTCCAATAGCAGAACCCCACTTTCCCTTAACTTTAAAAATTCCACGATTCGCCACTGAAAGAATTTATCATTCCTAAGTTTAAGTTATCATTATTTCACTGATAAATGAATGTTTTTCAAGAAATATGAAAATTTAAAATTCGTAGCAAAACGTCACTTCTTAAAAATAAATGCATTCACAAAAATCCACCATTAGAATGACATGCAAATCTAGCAGAAGAATGTTAATTGTTACACTCCCTTTGAATGTTGTTACCAATTCTAAGATGTTATGCCATATGAAGTTGTTTTCAACATTACCTGTGGTCCAATATGTTGCATAATTTTTCTTATAATTACCATGGATACCAGAAATGAATTGTGATATTTTTTTTGTATGTTTTATAGAATTTTCAATAGACTAGCCCATGATCTTTGATAAGGGTAGTTGAGAAATAGTCTCTCTCTTGAGGCCTGGGCATTGTTTTTTTTCGTTTGCTTTTGTTGTAGTTTAAAACGTGATCAAAATCAAGACAGTTGTAACTACTTAAAAGTGTCAAAATTTGTCATTGATATATTTTTGAACCTGCAGACCTTGCTTCAAACAGTATTAATAATTTTGAGTTAGTAATCTAATGACAGAATTGACATGAATTTGCAACAAAATTGTTTAAGCAATGAACCACGTTTAACTGTGATCTATTTTACAATATAACTAAATGTTCCTTTTCTTTCATTCACTGAGTAAGAAGTTAAATAATTTCCAATTAATTTGTGATTATCTTGATTGAGTAATTATTTCTTAGTAGACAGTAGTATACTTAATAGACCTAGTTACGCTGAGCCCTGAGAAGTTTCAGTCGTCAATGTGCCATGCATGTTTCTCCATTCCAAAGAGTCTTGAGGGATGTACAGGCTTTTCTGTTGACAAGAGTGGCTGTAGACTTGGACGACTTTGTGTATATAGACCGAGATTTTAAAGAGCAACCACTGTTTGGGAAGGTATGGGCAGGGTTGTACTTTGAGGGATGATTTGTAATATATTGCAGATGAATTCAAAGTTGTGGTGGACTTTATAACTTTGCACTGGCTTTGTCATATTCATCAACTCTTTCAACCCTATATTTTCAAAATGGATTCTTCCAGACTTTTTCCATAGAAGAGTCCACTACGAGAGTAGGGATCTAACTTAGTCAGTATGTGCACCTTTGCATTGAAATACTGAACTTGATGTCCTTACTGCAACAATTTACTTCCTACTTTAAATAAAGCCTGAAATTTTTAATTATATTATAAATTGGCCATGACTGATTTATTTTATCAACCTTAGTGTGTATTTTCCATTATCATTATGGACATTTCATGAAACATTTATTGATAAGAAATATATGTATGGATAAAATTTGACAAAAAAGTACCCTGATCATGTTACATATTAAATTCTATAAATGATAATTATGAAATACATGAACTTGAATTTCAGTTATAAATGAAAGACTGTTTTAGATTGAGATGAGACTTCTGTTGTAGTGATGATGTAGGCCATCTTGTATGTGGATCTTCTACTGCTGATTGGTATTGATATATGTTCGACAATAAAACCATTGCACACTGTAGCGGTGAGGAAAGGCGGGGCGGCGAGTAGGGAAGGGGTGGGGAGAGCTTGTGTTGGACTGAGATAGTAGAATTAACCCTTTCTCTTGGCCGCTCTCTCCAGTGTAGATGCTTTAACCCTTGTGATTTTCTCCCTCTGTCCAGTGCTGTTGTTTCTGTGTCACAATTGAAAATAATAAGTTAAACTGACATGTACAAAGCTGTAGAAAAACATCACACAATAAACAATTTGAACTTAATGAACTGTGTTGTCATAAAGTTTCTTTCCAAAGGAAAAGTCATATGCTCCCCATAGAGGTAGCTCCGTTAATACCTTTGTGAGGACAGAATGAGGAAAAGTATACCAAGATGTTATCAGTGATGATTTTACAGGCGCGTCCAACACTTAAATCATTATTTAAGGTAAGTCCTCTCATGATAGAGAGTATCCTCTAAAAGTAAGGTCAAATCACGGGCAACTGCCCCTCATTATGCATATAAGTATTCATTCCAATATATATGACATGCTAGATGTAAAGTTACAATCTTTTCGTGTATTAGAAAAATAGGTACTCCCTAATTGCTATTTTTTTAAAGAATCTGTTTTCTATTTTGTATCATGATTCAAGCAATATGATATGGTTTTATCGATTTTCTTCAATTTTTTTGTTAAGACACCATGTCTAATGCAAATATACTAGAATATTTTTTAAATTTCACCTGAAGAACTAAAGGATGTATAACTTTGTCTTTACCATTAACCATACAAAGCTTTAGGAGCCACAGAGCCAATGGCCCTATAAGATTTGGTTCTGATCTCTTCTCATCGGCGAAATTCAAATTTTGCATGCAGTCTGTGAACTCAAAAATGGGTAGCCGTTTTGCCCATGGCTATATTGCGTATACAATTACGTGTAAGTTTCAGATATGTCGTAATAACAAATACACTCGTCGAGAGAAAGAAACGCAAATGGGATTTGGAAAATGTTGGACTCGTTAAAAAGCACAGAAAAACTATAACATTTTATCCATAACATCAATGTTGTGTAATTGTTTACAGCTACAACACACAAACGGGACAATTTAATTTTGTTTGTTTGTTAAAGAAGCATTTTAAGATTATTATTAAAAACGTCGTTTAGAAAACACGTAAAGCAACTTACTATTAAGAGTAGGAGCAAGAGCATGTCGTACCTTTAGGCATAAAAGGTATATGTTGTTCTAAATTTGTAATTCGTTTTTGCATAGAAAAGAGGCGATATCATTTTGCCACAATTGAGAGGTGAAAATGATAATGTGCAATAGGTTAAACTGAAAGCGTTGAGTTGTTATATGCAGTTGCCCGACATTTGAACTTGAATCAGAGCACCTTAGTTTGCCCGTTTGGTCGGTTCCTGCAGACCACTTCCACCAAAAGGAACCCGATCGCGGGCCAAGCCCAGGATCGCCACATCCGGGTCAACCACTAGCGTCATCGTCTTGTCGCAACCATGTAGACTAAACATGTACAACCTGGTTCAGTGATGAAACCTATTTTTCTCTTTAACCGGTTAGATGGAAAATAACGTGTTATAATACTGTATACCGTAGGAAAAATTAGCATTTGTCCCATATTTCATTAGAATAGTCAACAGAATTTCATTTCCTTTGACAAAAAAGAATAGGTACAAATGTACATCAACAAAGTCCTCGGACGTCAATTGCCTCCGTTATTGATCGACAGTGGGAATTGTGCCAGCATTATCCACATGCATCATGCATCATCATCATCACCACTACCTTACCAATTTTAACGATAAAATGTTGTGGGCAGACTTTAGGACAAAATTTTCATAAAGCTGAAAAAAAATGAGATTCAAAGATGAGCGAGTGATTTTTTAACAAGTGTTAGCATTTTTTTAAAGTTTATTTTTTATTTTAGAGGGAAAGGGCACCGAACAAACACTGTACAGAAAATGATAGGATAGATTGGATGCAACAATTATGAAACGTATTCATAACAGAATGATCAACATTGAAAGATCTAAATCTTCTAACAGAATACATACGTTGTTGACACTTTTGTAGATACGATCGAAGTTTGCAGAAAAGTAAAGTCGATTGTCAATGACTGTTCCAATGCACTTACAATTTCAATTGGTCCGTTATCAAAGTGTACAGGATCACAGGTTGAATTTATTTTAAAACAACATTTCTTTGGTCTTCTGGCGTTTAGCTGGAGGTAGTTGTCATCGCACCATTTTACCGGTGAACGTTATTCATGTTCACAGCGATTTTACATGTTAACAGCGATACTAAGGCGGCGTCATCTGCAAATTTAATTGTTGAACAATTGCCGTACACACTTCAACAGTTAATGGTGTAAATAATGAATATGACAAGGGATAGTACACAGCCCTGTGGAGCGCCAGTGTTAATCGAAGTGATCGCTGAATGTGTATTGTTACCTTTCACATACTGTGTCCTGTTGCTTAAGAAGTTAGAAATCCATTTAACCATTTTGCTGTTGACAGAGAAAGCCGAGAAAAAATCTAGAAAAAAGAGGATTTCAACGAATAATCAATTCCTTGCCTAAAGGATTGCAAGAAACTATTGCTGGAAATGGTAGCCATATACATACTACTGATTTTGACGCCCTATTTGTAGACTAATAAAAAGAAAACAACAAAAGTTGCATTCATGTTGGCTAACTCTGTCTAAAGACAATTGAATTTACACCTCCTTTCCCCTTAAATTGTATGATTTCTCAATAAATTATTTGAAATATTAATTTTGTGTTTCCTTTTTGGAAGAGTGTATTTTATCCTTAATATTGAAATTTAAAACATCCTACTTTCCCCTGTTCCCCAGGGCTTACCACGCAATTCGCAAAAACCGTGACGTAGAACGCATGAAACTTCCCAGCTGAAAATGCATTGAAAAAAGCCCACGCTTACCTTCTTCAAATACAGAAAGAACATAAAAAGGCGATAAACTCAACGAGAAATGCGTCTGTCGTAAAACTATTGGTTTGAATCGAAACTGAAAGAATGGGCTTAACATTGTTTAAACGGTATCCGAAATAGAAGGAAAGTCCAGGTGAAACTTTCCTATTGTTACTAAACATTTCATTTGAAACGTCGATCTTTGTTTTGCCGAATAACGAATACCGAATAAATTTGCGATAATGACACGCTACAATTCGAAACTATTGATTTAGAAAAACCCTTTCCTGAGTAATTATCAGCCAAAGCCCCCAAGTAATTATCAGCTGATAATGTTCTCAAATTGCCGATATTTCGCACTATGCTACAGTAGGAAATTTTAAAAAGAAGTTTAAGCCAATGCTACGAGGGGGTTCAATAATATGCATCTTCAATATACTAGTAGAACAAAAACGCATAACGAATTTTTAACTTTATTTTTCAATACAGTAACCCTTAATCTCAATACACTTACTCCATTTCTGTTTAAGGCTTTTGGTGCATCTTTTGTACAAGTCTTCGGCAACTTTTGGACCACTAACACGCCTCTATGGCAGCCTTGACGGCTTCGTTATCCAGGAAAAGCCTTTCACGTAGAGCTGATTTCAGGTTTCTAACAGTATAGTCGAAGGGGCTAGGTTGGGACTGTAGGGTGGATGATTCAGCTGTTTGCATCCACACTCACGTATAGCGGCTTGAACAACTCTAGACTTTTGAACTTGAGCATTGTCATGCAAAAGCAGAACTGCACGTGACAGCATTCCACGGCGTTTCTGTCGAATTGTCTTGCTTTAGGTTGGCATAAAATTCCAATTTATTTTCAGGGTCCCAGTGGTGGATCCAGGTTTAGTCACCTACATGTATATTTTCGAAAATAAATAAATTAAAAAGAAAAAAAAGGTTTAGTCACCTGTCTTCAGCATGAGACCTCGCCATTGCTGTTGTTACTCACTTGTCCAATATACCATTCCTTGAATAACTTTGATAAGAAAGACACAGCTAATTCTTATTTTTGCATCATTTGCTGATTTTTCTCTCAAATATTTGGTGTCAAACTTACAATTTTCATTCATTACCTGCCTTTCGAAGTAAGATAATCGTGGACCGTCGAAATCCTGATTTCTAATTGAAAATCTCCATTTTCGAAAATTCTTTCAATAAATGTGATGAGAAAGGCACTGTTAAATTCAAATCATTCGATGGTAATCTAAGTTATGTAGATAACTGATCTTCATTTATATAATCAAGTGACCCGAATAAAAGTGTTTTTATTTTTATTTCACAATGAAATATCGTTTCGAAAATATTTTCATTATACTTTCTAGGCATATGGTTCTCTATGCTAGATACATTAATTTTGTCTGAGGAATTTATATTGAAAACATGTTTGCAATTACTAGTAATATATTTATTCAAAGCAGTACGTCCAAGAATCTAGGAAATTGCCTTACACTGGCTATGAAATAAGCATATTCTTTAAACAAAACGAGGGGTTATCAATAAGTTCATGCTTTTGCTTCCATTGCATGGATTCGTACTTGGTGTCATGATCCCAGTGATGATTCCACGTTTCATCCCCTGTATCCAGACGGACTTGAAATATATTGGGATCAACATCGTAGATGTCCAAGAACCCACGACTATATTCAACTCTCTGGTGTCGATCTTGTGCATTTAAGTTTCGTGGCACCCATTTTGCAGAAACCTTGGACTTGTGAATGGGTTCATGAATTATAGGCAAACACTTCCATGAGAATGTCCACTCTCTGAAGAAATCCTGTCCACCTTTTTTCACCGACCGGACATGATAAAGCCCTGGACCGGTGCAACCATATCATCTGTATTGGCTTCAAAAGGCCTTCCTGACCGTGGGTTATC